>CM035156.1:174176994-175376994 GCA_020205615.1 Panax quinquefolius | reverse complement strand
TGTGAATAGGGAAGTAAATCCATCTTTCCTTAAATAAAGAAGTTTGTTTAGATATGAAATAAGATTTCATATTATTCAAAATAAAAGAGTTTATTTGTGAATAGGAAAGAGAATCCTAATTTCCTTAAATAAAGGAGTTTATTTAAATATGGAATAAGATTTCATATTATTCAAAATAAAGGAGTTTATTTGTGAATAGGAAAAGAATATCCGTGTTTCCTTTAATAAAAGATTTTTTTTATATGGAATTGGATTCCATAATTAATTAAAATAAAAGAGTTTATTTTAATTAAAGATTTTTATATATATGGAATTGGATTCCATAATTAATTAAAATAAAGGAGTTTATTTTGATTAAAATTTTGATAAAATAAAATAGTTTATTTTATTCAAAATAGGATAAATTAAAATAAAATAGTTTTATTTTGATTTAAATTTGGAATAAAATAAAGGAGTTTATTTTAATTCAAAATTAGATTTTATACTAACTAAATTTGCCCATTAAATGATATCAATATATATATTAAATGTTTATTATTCATAAGATGAATGTTATTTATTGATGCATATGATGATGTGTATGATAATAAATGAGATTCATTATGGATTATTGACCAATGCGATTGGATTTTATTTTAGTTGGATGCATGAATGTATGGGTTTTATTAAATGGGGTTTGCGTACCTCGTCTTCTCTAATTTTTTCTTAATATAAATTCTATCTCTCTCTATGTACTTCCCCTCGATAGCGATCAAGGTTTCTATTTATTTTAAATAGTTTTGTAATAGGAATAGTTAGAATTAATTTTGAAAAATTGGAGATCAAGGGCAAGCGCGCGCTTGAAGACCCGTTTGTAATGGAGCCCTGATTTAAATGTAATAGTTATATTTAAATATTATTTCTTGCACCCCTAGGGTTTGACCTTTTGGTTCACTTGGTGGCTCTAAAGGAACCAAACTAGAATAAAAGTCCATAATCAATCCGGGTAGAATATAGTATTCTATATGTGCATGCTTATACTATATATATATTATATATTATGCAAACATGCTTCGCATGTTAATTAATATAATACGTATTTTATATATATATGTACGTGCACTTAAACAAGATGAGACAAATTAATAACAAACCCCTCAATTTTTATATTAAGTCCTAAGCGTTCAAAGATATTTGGAATATCGAACGTCGCCTTCTAGCATGATAAAATTAATAGAGTATTAAATATTTAATATGAGTTTGTTGTGTCACCACAAGGCAAGTATTAAGTATTTAAGATGTTAATGTATCACATTTGATGCTTATAAAGAAAATTGAACAATATTGTTTTGTTGTGTCACCACAAGGATGATATTTTTCTTTTTTGAATATATGGAGTGCTAGGTCGGACTTAACTTGGATAATTTTGGTTCGGATGTGCCACCACTTGATCAAAATAATCTAAGAGGCAAAATACAAGAGAGTCAGCATAGTTGATGTAATTGACAAAGTTGTCTACCTATTTATTTATATATAGTTTGTTGTGTCACCACAAGGCTATATACATTTGAAATGGGATCCTTATTCTCACTAAAGAAATCTTTAATTAGATTTTGCCGAACTATATAAGTGAGGGTAATATAGTTTGAAGAAAATAGTGGGAGATACCAATTTAAAACAAGACCTAAATTATTTTGGTAATTAATAAAAGAATGTATGTTAAAATGTTGTTAATTACAAATTCATTTACGTAATTTTACAATGTCTAAAAATTACTATCATCTGCGAAGCATATTAAATGCTAAATTAACCAAACCGAATTAAACAGCATTGGTTAAGGAATTGAGAATAGTTCTCATAGTTGAAAAGCTATCTTATGTCCCTTATCGCCTATCCCCGCAATGGTTGCGAATAATGCCTCTCGAGGAAGAGATTGCTCCTTTTAGAAAGTGGCAAGATGATGCACAGTTAGCTCAACGCATCATGCTCGCATCCATGAAAAACGAGCTTCAATCGAGATGAAACTATGGATGCTTCCTACTATATTCCCCGCACATCAAGTAGTTGATGGTGAGGAAAGTAGATCGATAGATATCATATATCTAAGGAGCTCTTCCAATCTAGAATGGCCAATGGCACTATAAAGATGCATAAAAAGTTCTTAACACGATCAATTTGATTGATCAATTAGGACAACCGGTTTTGTCATGGATGGAGAGTTGAGCCAAGATTTGATCTTGCACTCACTCCCTACTCCTTTCACAATTTGTTGTGAATTTTTCATATGAACAAGCTAGATATCGCCCTCGATTTGCTTAACATATTGAAAAATGTCGAGAGTCACTTTCCAACCAAGAAAGACCAAGTCTTCTTGGTAGGGGCCAAAGGATCTTCCGAAATAAAGAACGATTCAAAGAAGGTAAATAGAAAGGCATAAACAAAGGATAATAAGAACAAAATCGACACGGATAAGAAAGGAGTTTGCTTCCACCGCTATAAGCCCCGACACCGGAAAGAAATCTGAGAGAAGCATCTTGCAGAGGCTAACCAAAGAAGCTTAGTGAAGTTTCTACATAATACGCTTTTGTTCATGATTGAAATAAATTTTTCTTTAAGTCAAGGTTCTACTTGGGTATTGGATACCAACTTTGGTTATCATAAATATAGATTTATGAAAGGACCAAATAGAAGTAGAAAGTTAAACAAAGATAAGTAATTCTATATATGGAAAATGAAGCAAAGGTTCACGATTAGCTATAGAAACTTATAGTTTAAAGACCGCCTACGGCAAATCTATTAATTCAATAAGTTGTTATTGTATTCCAATTCTTGTTAGAAACATTATTTCCATTTTATTGTTGGACAATAAAATCTTTGGTATTATAATTAAGAACAATTGTTGTTCTATTTATAATAATAATGTTTTTATAGAATCGAATATTACTTAATAAATTTTGTATACTTGACTTACATGAAAATAATTTTGTAAATTGAACAAACTAGTATAAGAAAAGGAGATGATCATTCAAAGAGTTGAATGTATGTATTTGTTGAAATACAAGTGTGAATTATATGAAAGGTTCAAAGAATTCAGAAGTGAAACAAATTGGCAAAGTATTAAGATTCTTTGATTAGATCAAGGAATAAATACTTGTGCAATAAGTTTCTAGATCATCTCAAATGGTTTTCTCATAATGGGCCTCCCCGATACACAATAATTGATTGATGTATCCGAATGAAAAGTCGTACTTTGTTGGACATGGTGTGCGGTCCATAATGATTTTACCGACATTCCAATATCCTTCAGGATAATGTCCTAGAAATGGTCGTGCATATCTACGAAAAAAGGTAACCTCAAAATCCAGTCCCCAAGACTCCATAAAAGTTATGGACAGGAGGATTCCTAATCTTAAGTATGTTAAGATAAGGGGTTGTCCAACTTATGTGAAAAGGTTTCAAAGGATAAGCTTGGGACAAGATTTGACATGTACAGATTTGTGGGACATCCTAAAGTAAGTTTAGGGTATATGTTCTATAATTCTACTTAGCAAAAGGTGTTTGTTACGAAACACGCTGCCTTCTAAGATAAATGCGTTTATTATTAAAAGGGGCTAGTGGGAGGATTATAGATCTTGAAAGTTCAAGAACCACAAAACACTATAAGTCAAATAAGAGGAACATGTAGATGAATTTATTGTACCACAAATCAATCGTAAATGAATAAGTACCAAAGATACCCAGAGGTATGGATTCATCATGGATGATGATGATGAGTTACACATCATAGAAGATGATGATCCAGATTACATACGATGAGGTAAGAGTTCTAGTGTGTACAAAAGGGTCGAT
Organism: Panax quinquefolius; assembly: GCA_020205615.1. Classification (NCBI taxonomy): domain Eukaryota; kingdom Viridiplantae; phylum Streptophyta; class Magnoliopsida; order Apiales; family Araliaceae; genus Panax; species Panax quinquefolius. Next base: position 175,373,166 of record CM035156.1, on the reverse strand, counting down.
TGGGGCGTCGTGAAATTTCTAGTAATATATGTTGATATACTACGGATGAGGAATTACATACCAATGCTACAATCAAGAAAGATAAAGTTGTCTAAACAATTCCTCCACGAATGATTTGGGAAGAGTATCTTAATTGGGGATATAAATCTATATAGATAGATTTAAGAGGATGCTCGACTTAACCCAAGAACGATATTCATTTGATGCTAAAGTCGCTTTAGCATGGCAAACTCCAAGAGATGTCTCATGTCGATGAGCTATGGGTGTATCTCTCTTAATAGTCCCCACGCACTCTAAAAGAGATCACGAAAGTAACTATCATGTATGCAATGAAATATACGAGACCTGATGTTGATCGACCATATTCGGAGAAGTTCAACGTGAGTCGATGAAAAACATCTTAAAGTTCTTAACCCATTACTAAGGATGTGATCATATTCATGGTGGGTCTAAATTAAAACTAGAGGGCTTAACAGACTCAAGTTTTTCGAGATAGACAAGATGACGTAAAATCCACTTTAAGGTAAAGCGTTATCTTGAATAAAGGGTGCGTTGAATTGGAAAGGTTCCAAACAAAGAAAGAGTTGTTGGTTTAGCGATAAAGACAAAGTATATAGCTATAAATGAAGTCGCAAGTTGATTGTTTGGATTAAAAGTTCATTACGAACTAGGAAAAGTTCCTAAGTCTCATTTTGGATCTAAACATGTGTTGTGGCACTTTCATTTGATTATTAGAATCATTGAAAGATGGAAAATCACTATAGAGATAGTGGACTCTCATGAACAACATTACATATCCATTAACTAAAGCTTATCCAATGTACAGGATAATCGCCACTTAGAGAAGAAGAGTATGAGTTACCATGACGATTGGCTTTAGTGCAAGTGGGAGATTGAAAGTAGTATGCACATAAGCCAATCATGTTTGATGATAAAGCATATACTTTGTAATAATCTTATTCATTTATTAATAAAAAGTATTAATTTATTAAAGGCTTTTAATTATCTACATGATGTCTTTGTTTTATAATATGTGATAAACCCATAGTTTTAAGCAATGCTTTTAGAATAATGATGATGATCATTCTAATGAGATCTAAATTCTTTGAAAGCTTAAAACTAAAATAGTTCCCAATCGTTGGATTACTAAATTGGGGATTAGTGAATCCGGATAGATTGGTACATACATTGCTTGCTTCATTGGATGAGGATGATTGATCTCATGATCATTTGTGTGGAGACACTAAAGCAAGTATGTAGATGCTTATTAGAGAATAAGTTCATCGAACGTGGCTCGCTAAGGAATACCTAATGGAGTTTTATTTGCTGTCAATAGGAATTCTGTAGTGATAGTAGTACAAGTGATCCTTGGACTTGAGATCATCATAGTATCTTGTGTATGATGAGTTATACTTTGACTTATTCCTTAAGACCCTTAGGGTATATCAAAGGGTGTGCTTGGGTATAATAAGTTGTATATGGAGATAATGTATGATCAATAAAGAATCTACCACTTCTAATAAAAGAAGAGAATGTCCTATGTGATTCGATAAATGACAACCCAAGAGTCCTTGGCGGCGAGAATGAAATTAGAAAGGAGTTTCTAATTTGCATTATTTGAGTTGTGCATTTAAGGATCGAAATACATATAATTAAATAAAATAAGACTTGACAAGAATTCCATGCCTTATATTTAATTGGGACATTGTATGGTGGAAGGATTGAATTATGCAGTAAACTATTTACTCAAAGGTTCTTTAATGATTAATGTTGAAATCTATATTATCCGGAAAGTCGTTGATCGCTAGGAGGCTTATCCTATTGTAGAATAAATATTATTTATTTAAATAAATTAATTGTTTAATTTATTTATTTAAATAAGATTAGAATTGTTCTAATTGATTTATTCACAACCGGTTTAATATGGAGAACCTAAAGGGTCACACCTTAAAAGGAAGAATAATTATTTAAGAAGTTAATGGCATAATCGTAATAATATATTATGTATATTTAATTTAATCTATGGTGATAGAATAAATTAAATAGCTTAATATTTATTATTTAATATTTTAGAAATATTAAATATAAATTAATAAGAGGAGTCTTATTAATATTATTACAATTATTATTATTTTAATTTCTAAAAGAGTTTAGGAATTAATTTAATAGAAGTACTCTCATTTATTCCTAATTGGATTAGGAAGGAAAATTAGTTAAAGGAGTTTAATTAATTATCCCTAATAAGATTAGGGAGCTTAATTAATTAAAAGATTTAATTAATTAAAACCCAATTCCTTAATTGTTAAGGTGGGTTGCCCACATCTATAAATAAGAGGAGTCTTATTATGGGTGGTATGGGTTGTTGACTTTTTCCAATATACGTAATAATTCCAATTGTTGGGAGAGTACACCTTTTCTATAGAGATAGAAAACTAGGGTTAGCTAACGTTGATCAAAGGAAGGAACCAAACCCGGTGGATTCAAGATTGAACGCGAAAGGATTTGGAGGTGAACTTGTACCTGAGGAAGCTCGATCTTCAAGGGTATGATTTATTCTTTATCTTTTCGTTTAATTAATAATTATGCATAAAGGATGATCCGGGTATATGGTTTGTAAATTTTTTAAACTCTGATTTTTACACGCTTCCACAATTTTATGCAATTAGATTGCGCACATGAATATTACAAACCTAACATTTAGGGGTATGCCAAGAAATTCTTCAGGAAATTCACTAACAACAGAAATATCATTCAAATCTGACGTCTTTTTGTTTAAATCCATGAAATGGGCTAAGAAAGCTTGACATCCGTTTTTCAATAAACGAATGGCTTTATGGCTTGATATGAAAGTGTTTGACTTCAATGGTTTGGTTGCTTGAATTCGCATAACGGTTTGGTTAGGAATATAAAAACTAACAACCTTACGAAAAAAATCAATTTTGGCATAATGAGTGGTTAACCAATCAATTCCTAAAATCACATCAAAAGCAAGTATCTTTAAAGAGATAAGATCAACAGGTAATGTGATTGTGTCCACTTGGATCAAACAAGATTTATAAACAGTGGATATGATAAAAGTTTCTCCTAACGGAGTTTCCACAGATAAGTCAAATTCCAATTTCTCTGGAGTCAAGTTTAAACGTTGAGCACAAGCAGGAGAGATAAAAGAATGGGTAGAACCGGTATCTAATAGAGTATAGACTTCACAAAAATTTATGATTAACTAACCAGTGATAACTTCGTTCAGTTCCTCGCTTTTACGAAAGGCGCTCTCACTTGAACCACCTATTTTGACTTATGCAGGGGATGACCTTTGGTGTCATCATTACCGCTAGAATTGTCTTTAAGCTATAGGCATATTCCACCTCAAGCTGCTTCATCGTACTCTGTTTCATGATCGGAATCATTAATCTTCGATCTATATCGAATTGGGGTTGACCGCAATATACAGGGTAATTCAAAACTCGATGTTAGGTTCTCTCAATTGCTATCCAAAAAGAGAAATACATATCATCTATTTTTGCCTTCTTAGATCGGACATCTCTTTCAACAATATCAACGCGTCGTGCGGATTTTACCCATGCATCACTCATTCTCACGCATTCAGTTGTTTCTTTTTTAGCTCAGATTCTAGCTTTATCATATTATACTCTGCCAAAGAGTGCTTCTATTCAAACATCACATATCGGTTAACACAAGCTTGAATCATTGCATCCTTTTGCTCCACGATCGTCTGTCGTTCTTCAGCCTGCTCTTCTAATTCATGAATACAATTTTGCAATTCTACGTTTTGATCATAAAATACCTCTAATAAATTCTCCTCAGGTTCCTCTTCTTCCTCACTCTCAGCTGCTACCTTTGCGACTAGCTCGGGTGCAACTATTAATTCTTCCCCCACCACAAGAATATCTCTAATTCCTTCTTCGCCTGACATCACATTATCCTGGTTGGTGAATAGAGGTGTCTCCACGGTCTCATTCATTCCATTGTTAACGTTCTCAGCTGCCATTCTTAAAAACTGTCATAAAACAAGGGTTAATTAAACAAATAAACATATCACATTATATCCCTATATTATGACCGACCATCACTAAGCTTAGGTAGGACACACTAGCGAAGGATTTACCCGTATCTCCCCTCCTAGTTCTAGTCTCACATCTAAGCCAAGGATCATATCCCTAAGCTCTGATTCCAACTGTGACGCCCCCAAAATAGGTATACATCACCCATTCTGAGTCGCCAAATACATGGTACAGAAAAACAACTACAACTTTATTAATACAATTGTAGTGCAAAATACGACAACACATATTGTGAGTTTAAATATAAATATTGTCTTCTAGACAATATCAAGACAATATCAACACCCAAATAAAGTCCTCATTACAATTATTAATGTACTATTTTATAAAAATAGTGAGGACTGCTAAAACAACTGTCTAGGACCATCACTCTATACCCATTTGGTTCTCTGCTATGTTCTCGCTCGAGAAGAAAAAATGGAACAAAAAGGAAAAGGGTGAGCTCAACTAGCCCAAAAAGAATATTATGACTAAGATAATATACAATAAATTATCATTAGTCTTCAACAGGGAAAAATCTGATAGAATATAATCGATAATAAGTTTTAGATCAACAATTGCGAATGGAAACAACAATTCATTAGAAGAGTTAAGTAGAGAATGAAATCTACTATCATCTATGAATTTAAAAGTCCATCATCAATATTTTATCCTCAGAACATCAATCAATATACATCTTTGCACTACGGGCCAAAGATATTAATTTATATCACCAAATTGGTCATGTTCATCTCAACACTGCTCATCTTTGCACTACGAGCCAAAGATATTCATCGAGTAATCATTCATCTTTGCACTCTGAGCCAAAGATATTCATCAAGTACCACCATTAAGGACCGAGGATGATGAAAAACATTTTAGAAACGAATCTAGTAAAGACGGAAGGACAAATATTAGGGATTCAGTATTTCGGTTTATCCAAATTCAATAATACTTCATAATAACCAAGTGTGAAGTAGAATTCAAAAATAAGATCAAAACATGGATACAATCAAAGATAGTAACCATAAAAGACATCTGGGACGAAAAAAGAGAAAATTTTATTTTTCGATGAATAAGGTAAAGTATTCATGAATATTATTAGATATCGTGAATAAGTAACTCCCAACACAAAAGTTCCAAATTTGATTAAAAGTTCAAACCAATATTTGGCAGATAATGAAATTGAAGAAAATAATATAATTTAAGCGAAAAAATAACATCCCTTACCTCAAAGAATCGATTTTGAATGAAAGGTCAAGTGATCTTTGAATGAAACTTATCTTGAACATCAACTCTCAAAATATCTAAATACTCACAAAATACGCTCGATAATATAGAGAGAGAAAGAGAGAAAGCTTATGTTTCTGGTGTGATTTCTAATTCTAACTTAGCCTTCTATTTATAGGAAAATATTAGCACGCCGAAGCAGACTTGACCTGCTACCTGATGGCTTTACCTGCTACTATTGCCACCCACTAAATTTGAAATAAATTTCTGCACATTTTTTCACTAACCACAAGTAGGGCCTGTGACGCCCCCAAAATAGGTATACATCACCCATCTTGAGTCGCCAAATACATGGTACAAAATACAAATAAAAATTTAATTATACAACAGTCGTGTAAAATACGACAAAAAATATGCTACGAGTTTTAATACGTATATTGTCATCTAGACAGTATACAAACTCAATGAAGTCCTCATTACATTTATTATCACACTATTTAACAGAATAGTGAGGACTAGTAATGGTATCATTTGGACCGTCACTCCTTTCCCCGATTCGTCCCAGCTATATTCTCATTTCCTGAAGAGAACAGTGAAAGAAAGGGTGAGCTTAACTAGCCCAGTAAGAAATATTATGACTAAGATAATGCATAATAAATTATCAATAGTCTTCAACAATGTTAAACTGATAAATACAATAGACATCAAGTTTAACTGCAACGGAATAAGCAATCCATTAGAAGAGTCAAGTAGAGAATAAAACCTACTATCTTCTATGATTTAAAATGTTTTCATCAATTTTTATCGCTGAGACTCAACTTAATAAATAAACCACATCATCGAATCATCTTTGCACTATGGGCCAAGGATATTCTTTAAATCATCAAATGTCATGACTATACCGAATAATCCCTGGTCATAATCATACCAAGTCCATCTCTGCACGTAAGCCAAAGATATACAACAATAAAACTAATAACCAATCATTCATCTTTGCACGTAAGCCAAAGATATATAATTCAATAAACAACAGTCCATCTTCGTACGTAAGCCAAAGATAACTTTTATCACCATATAAGCATGAGGATGATGATAATGATATAAGCATTAATAAAACTAAAACAAGGATAAATATTAAAGACTTTAATTTTATCCAAATATTATCCATCACTTAAATAACTCAAAATCTAATATTGTTAATATTATAACAATATTTTAATCACCTCTTAAACTTATAAATAATTTATTTCAATTGTTTACACTTTATCAAATAATGCATTTAATCATTCAAAAATGTCATACTCATAAGATTTCATCACCAATGATCAAATCCCTTATCAACAATCTACATATACCTTATATAGGATTCCCAAGCCATAAAATCCTATTTTTCAACTTTGTTACTTCACATAGCATATTTAACTCATATGTTCGTAACTAAACTATTTTCATGAAAAATACCAAATCAGTCCCAAAAATATTTCTTTTCTAGGATTTAGCATAATATAGTCCCATAAAGAACATATATTTTTCTCGGAATTTTTAAAATTCATTTACTATTTTTCAAAAATCAATTTCCAATTAATTCCTTAAGAAATTAGGTACCTCAAGTTTAACTCCAAAAATTCTCAAATCTTGGAAGGATATTACACATGTTAACGTGAGCTTCCAGTTTAAATTTCATGGTCATCGGAGTTATAGAACTCCGGTTATAGCATTTTTCGTCGGAAAAACCTAAATATTGAAATGGTCATAACTTGCTCATTTTAAGTCTGAATGAGCTCATTTTTGGACAGGAGGTACTTTATACCATATAATTTCATTTCCAAAAAGGCCAGAATTTTTCTCATAAATTAAGTGGCCGAAACAGCCCCTTTAAGTTTCTGGGCAGTAGTATTTTCCTCTTTTGCAGCTTTAGACTCCTTTGCTAAAAACAGTCCACACGAAAATCTACAACACCTTTTCCAGTGATTCCACTTGGATAAGTTATATAACTCATAGATCTAACTCTAGAACTTGACCACACTCAAAAATTTGAAATATAATAGGAGATATGGTCAATTAAATTTCATGTTCCATTTTTACCAAAATCTTATTTTTTAACCCTTTGTGATTTCTAAGAAACTTTCATGTTTTCACATAATAACCAACATAACTCATCATAACACTTACTAATACCATATATACCCATGATTTTCATCAGTCCAATGCTTTTATTATGTCTCTCATCATAATCAACGTAAACAGATCATTTTCACAATTTAATAAGGAATGAATACAAAGGATCATTCACCATGCATGTGGTAATCCACATAGACAGGTTATTCCAATAGAATAATAAAGAATGGAATAACAGAAGGATTCACCATGCATGCAATAGAGACCGCATGCAGACGAGTTATTCCCAATGTAATAATAAAGATGGAACCAGTGTCCAACCAGAAAGCATTGCGAATGATGATATTCCAATAGAATAATAAAGAATGGAATAACAACAGAAATCACCATGCATGCGGTACGTCGCATAGAAAGGTTATTCCAACAGAATAATAAATAATGGAACCAGGTCAGGCGAAATTCGCATCGAGAGGATGTTCCAACAGAATAATAAAGAATGAAATAACAACATAAATCACCATGCATGCGGTACTTCCCATAGACGGGTTATTCCAATAGGATAATAAATGATGGAACCGAATCCCACGTAGAAACGCACGCACGGGATATTCCAACGTAATAATAAATAATGGAACCGTGTCCCACGTAAAATGCACGAAGATGTGATATTCTTACGAGAATAGTAAAGAATGGAATAATAGAAGAATTTCACCATGTATGCGATTTTGCATTTACTGGTTATTCCAACATAATAATAAAGAATGAAATAACAGAAGAAGTTCATCATGTATGCGGTACTTCGCATAAACAGGTTATTCCAACATAATAATAAAGAATGGAATAACAGAAGCTCTCTTTATGAATATGAAAGAAATAATACCCCTTACAGGTACAACAAATAATATCCCTTACCTTAGCAAATAAGCTGGATACTGGAATATAAATGTAGCAGACTTCTCTTCTTCTTTCTCTCTATAATTTCTCTCTATAATAATGACTCTAAAGCTTTAGTGAATTGGTGAGAAATGAAAGAAGAATGAGCTTCTATTTATAGGAAAACATAGTTTCGATAATTGCACGTTTTGGGGCTCAAAATATTACAGTACAATACCTCCAACTTTTCTTTCATTTTTAATTCAGTCATCCAAGTATTATCAAACTTGCACCACCTCCCCTAATAGTAAATCATGCGAATCAATAGTAAATCATGTGACTCAATAGTTCTAAACATGTGAAAAATTAATTATGGTATAATACCTCCATCTATACCTCCATTTTTAACTTAGTCATGCAAGTATCATCAATCTTGCACCAACTCCCCTAATAGTATAAGAATTTGATTCAATAGTACACACATGTGAACAAATAGTTATATGAGCATGTGAATTAGTAGCAATTAATTGGTCATTTACCCGATTAATTACTCGGTTGGTCAATATAACTTCCAGACATCAATTACTATCGAAATAAATGTCGATTTCCACTAACACTAACAATCCCAACACAATGAAAATATTTTTCTCAAAAATTTCATTTTTGAAATTTTGAAGTTTGACTTTTTCCGAAAAAGTCAACTAATGATTTTTTTAGACCAAAAAGTTAACCTCAGAAAATTTTATGTTTATAGTCTATTTCTACTAATTTCATCGTTCCGGACTCAAATATCACGTCCGCGTCTCCAAATTCAAATCCGAACTCAAATTCGATTATAATAAAATTCATCATTAATATCATAACTCACAATATTTAACAACCAGGCCGTTCCCAGGAAAGAGGGGGCTTTCCAATAAGGATTTCTCCCTATTGGCCCGCAAATAGGTGACCAAACCTCTCCTTGACAAAACTTCTAGACATTTTAAATATTGTAATTTAATAATATGAATAACTTTGCCGTCTTAATTATTGATTTAATAATATATATCATATAACGCAGATGATACTGTGATAATAATCGAATTAATAATATGAGAGATATGATGCAACAATTACTATAACAATAATTGAGTATAACTGAGTGACTTCTCAGGTAAGCATCAATAATCAATACCGTGTGCTACTATGTAACCACATTATTCTCGTATTTTTTTACTACTTAGGGTAGTTCAACAGTATTAATGGTAAAACCTCCACCATTATTTTCATAAAATATTTTTGTCATTTTCTAACTACGAAGACAGTACTTCCGTTGTGGGGTCCACTAATGATTATGCCATCGTACTAATATTCTTCGATAAAAAGAATATTCCCCGACCAAATGAATATTTTATAACAACTTGAGTACTTTGCAAAATTTATATATATTACCCACAACTATAATATTATATCAAATCAACACCATAATATTAAAAAAAATATTTCGAAAAAATTAAATCTTTAATCGTAAAATCTGGGGTTTTACAGGGCCCACTCAATTCTAGAATTTTCCACCAAAATCATTTATAAACCTAATTTCTGAATCAGTCACCTCTTAAAATTCATAACAAATCATACGTTCATTTTTAACGGTTCAAAATTTGTGGACATATACTCAACTTATATATGTATAACATATCCAAAAATCACAACGATCCAACGATCGGATTAAAAATTATAACTCACGCAATATATCGTAAAAATACTGATTTGATTTTTAATACCTCCATTCCGACAAAAATACTGATAAAACACCTTAACATTAAATCCTTCAATTATAAACACATAAAATAAATAAATCCATTATTTATATCCACATCAAATAAATATTTCCTTATCATATAAATTAATAATTAATTATTCACAAATAATATTACAGAATCACAATTATGACAACCGTAGTTTTAGGAAAGAGGGGCTTTTTAATAAGGATTTCTCCTTCTCATGGCGCAATGATTAGGTGACCAAACCTCTCCTTAGATGTAACTTTCTAGACATTGCCAATAGTGTTATCTAATAATATTATTCAAATAATATGAATTCTTGACACGATAATGGGAAATATCATGCGATGAGAATTATTGAAACAATAATAATATAAAATATCAACGCAACAATTATTGAATCAATAAAATAAAATATTGAAAAGTAATTACCGTAAAAATTATTGAGTAAGTGCCTTTCACGTAAGAATCAATAATTCAAAATACTATGTGTATCTTATGTCTTCTTTGTCTGTGCAACCACGTGTATTCTTTGTATTTTAACCACCGAGTATTCCAACGGTGTTAGCGGTAACAATTACAATCGTTATTTATAAAAAACTCATACTTTGTCGTTTTCCTTCATCCAACCGTTTTTCAGTTATGGGGCCCACAAATGGTTTACTATTCGTCTAATATTCCCCAACAACAAGAATATTCCACGACCAAATGAATATTCCCCGACAGAAATGAATATTTTATAACCACTTACTTATTTTGTAAAATTTGCACATTTCACCCATAACCAAAGCATTATATCAAATTAACACCTTATTAATTCAAAATAATAAATAGAGGAAATTCAATTTTATTTATAAAAAGTTGGGGTCTTACATTGGAGATCATGTACTGTTACGTGTTGCTCCATGGAAAGGAGTTACGAGATTTAGAAAGAGGGGAAAAGTCAATCCTTGATTCATTGGTCCATTCAAAATCCTCGATCGAGTAGGAACTATGGCCTATAGAGTCGCCTTACCGCCAAGTATGTCTCGTGTTCATAACATTTTTTCACATATCTATGTTACGTAAATATGTGGAAGACCCGAACCAGATTATTGAATTAGAACTAGATGAGATAGCGGAAGATTTAATGTATGAAGAGGTACCTGTTAAAATCTTGGATAAGAAGGAACATATTCTACGCTCAAAGGTTATACCTCAAGTCAAATTTTTGTGGAGAAACCACGATATTGAGGAAATGACCTAGGAGTTAGAATCTGAAATGAAAACAAGGTATCCTCACCTCTTCAACATACCAAGTATGTACATCAATTTCGAGGATAAAATTTTATAAGAAAGGGAGGTTGTAAGACCCCAAATTTTATGAATAAAGATTTAATTTTCTCTAAATATCATTTTTAAATAATAAGGTGTGGATTTGATATAATGTTATAGTCGTGGGTAATGTTTACAAATTTTACAAAGTATGCAAGTTGTCATAAAATTTTTGTTTGGTCGGGGAATATTCGTTTTATCAGAGAATATTCGTACGATGACACAATCATTGGTAGACCCCACAATAGAATTACTGTTGGATTTAGAAAGCGACAGAAATAACCTTTTTATAAAAATAACGGCAAGGCTTTTACCGTTAACTGTTGAAATACCAGGTGATAAAAGTACAATAATACGCGTGGTTGCATAGTAGCACACAGTATTATATAATATCTTTGATTGTTGATGCTTACGTGAGAAGTCACTCAGTTTTATTCAATTATTGCCACAGTAATTGCTGCATAGTATCTCATATTATTGATTCAATTATTGTCACAGTATCATCTGCACAATATTTTATATTAGTAAATCAATAATTGAGACGACAAAGTTATTCATATTATTATTTGCATTATTGACAATGTCTAGAAAGTTCTGTCGAGGAAAGGGATTTGGTCACCTAATTGTGCGCCAATAAGGAGAAGTCCTTATCGGAAAGCCCCCTCTTTCTTGGGAATGATCTAGTTGTTAATATTGTGAGTTATAATATTAATGATGAATAATTGTTGAAAGATTAAAAATGTGTTTTGTGAAGCCAAGTGAATTGAGATAAATAGAGGTTTTTTTATGAAATATTTGTTGTAACTTTGGCTTATTACATGGACACCAACTTACTCATTTTTCAAAATCGCCGGTAGATAGTTATCTCAGTTTTTTTTATTACTTATATATATTTAAGTTTTATATATATATATATATATATATATATATATATATATATATATAAGTGTGTGTGTGTGCGTGTGTGATTTTATATATATATATATATATATTATATAAGTTTTGTTTTTTATATAAAATAGAATATATTATATTTTATTATATTGCATAGTACTGCATTGTGTTGCATAGTGTTTGCATAGTACTGCATAATGCAGCATAGTAAAAATTATGTGAAAATCAAAATTATCAACGAATTCGCGCCCGTAAACTATTATTGTTTGCCCATGATTTTTCCTTACTGTGCGTCCAAATAGTTTCCTGTCATTCTCCTATAAATAAGATGCTTAGTTTAGAAATGAAAATCACACCAAAATCAGAGAATTCTTCTTCTATAATATTGAGCGTATTTCTTTTGAGTTTAAGGAAGCTTTGAGTGTAAAAAACAATATAAGTTTTCTTCAAGAATATCTCCGCTATACAAGTCAGAAGTACTCTCCTTTAAGGTAAGGGATATTATTTTTGTTCAATATTCATATGAAATAATATTTTCTTCCATACTCTGTAGTATGTAAGTAATATTATTTCGTTTCATATTCCTAATTCTACACTTATGTTGATAAGTATTGCTTTCATACTCCTTGAAATTAGTAGAATATCCTTGAAATTTGCGCTTTATCGAGTATCTTTTCACGAGAATATTTTTTTTGAACATTCTTGTTAAATTTTAATATTTTCATACCGGGATACTATTCATGGGGTACTATTCACGAAGTACTATTCACTCGGGTACTATTTACCTGGGGTACTATTCACAACAAAAATTGATTTCTTTTCTGTCCAAATTATTTTTGATACATGAATATTATTCTTAAATTTTACTCCACAAAGCAGTTATCGTGTTGACAATTTGGACATTCTTGAACTCTGGATAAATTGAATTATAAATCTTTAAAATGTATCCTTTATCTCACTTAATTGAATTCTTATATCATTGTCATCATCCTCATGCTTATATTGTGATGAAAGTCATCTTTGGCCCGTAGTGCATAGATGGACTGTTGATTGGTATGATTATGACCATGAATTATAGATCGGTATAATAATGACCTGTAATGTTACAAATGATGTGGTAAAAGTCCTCATTGGCCCGTAGTGCATTGATGGACAGTTGTTGGCATGATCATGACCACTGGTGATAATAACGAATATCCTTGGTCCATAATGCATGGATAATTCGTGGATGTGATACTAACAAATATCCTTGGCCCGTAGTGTATGGATAATTCAGTGATGTGGATTATTTATTGAGCTATTTTACAAAGATAAAATATTGATGATGAACTTTTAAATCGTAAAAGATAGTAGACATTATACTCTACTTGACTCTTCTAATGGATTACTTGTTCCGCTGTAGTTAAACTTATTGTCTATTGTATTCTATCAGTTTTACACTGTTGAAGGTTAACGATAATTTATTCTGCATTATCTTAATCATAATATTCTTTACTAGGCTAGTTAAGCTCACCTTTTACTTTCATTGTTCTCTTCAGGAAATGAGAACATAGCTGGGACTAGTCGGGGAATAGAGTGACGGTATGAGATGGTGGCTGTAGTAGTCCTCACTATTTTATAAAATAGTATGATAATAATTGTAATGAGGAATCCATTTGAGCTTGGATATCGTCTATGAGACAATATTCGTGTTAAAACTCTCAGCTACGTTTTGTCGTATTGTATAAATGAAGTTTGCATTTAAATTCTGTACCATGTATTTGGTGACTCAGAATGGGTTGTGTATATCTATTTTGGGGGCGTCACAGTTATATATAATATTAATAATAAATAATTGTTGAAAGATTAAAAATTTGTTGTGATAATTATTTAATTTTTGATATAAATAGAAGGGTTTGTCATGATACGTTTATTGTAAGTTTGATTTATTATTTCATGGGGGGACATATTAATTTTTCAGAGCGTCGGTTGAAGTTTTAATAGTAAAACAATATGGACCGTCGGTTGAAGTTTTAATAATAAATCAATATGGACCTTCGGTTGAAGTTTTAATAGTAAATCAATATGAATCTTCAGTTGAAGTTTTAATAGTAAATTAATATGGACCATCCGTGAATAAGTTACTATTTAGTCCATTCTCCTATGAGTAGAAGCTCATTTCTTCCTTCTTTTTCACCAATTTAGTAAAGCTATAGAGAGAGAATAAGAGAGAAAGAAGAAGAGTATTCTACTACTATAATATTTCAGTATCCAATCTTCTACTAAGATAAGGGGTATTATTTATTTCATATTAAAAAAAGATGTTATTTTCTTCATACTCATAAGGGTTGTCGTTTGTATTCATTCTTTATTAATCTGTGGGTATAACATATCTATGCGGATTACCGCACGCTTGGTGAATAACCCTTCGTATTCATTTTTTATTAAGTTGTGAAAATGATCTATCTATACGGATTATCGCATGACGCGTGAAAATCTATTTGTAGTTTCGTATATTCTTTCATACTTGTATTGAATATCATTTCTTTTGTACTCGTTAAAGGATATTGTTTTCTTTCATATTTCTCCATTTATGGTAAGAAATTATTGTTTGTTTCCATAACCTTATTATTAAATGGTGAAAATCCCTGAAATTAGTAGAATATCCTTAATAGTTTGTGCTTCAGCTAATATCATTTCAATGGAATATTGGTCTGAATTTTCTTATTAAATTTTAATCTATATATTCATCTGGGATACTATTCATTCAGGGTACTATTTATTCGAGGTACTATTCATTCGGGGTACTTTGCATGACGGGGTACTATTCATTTGAGTACTATTCATTTGGGGTACTATTCATGCCGGAGTACTATTCACGACGAAATTTAGTTTATTTTCTTTGTCCAAATTATCTTTGAAATTTGAATCTTAAATATCATTTTTGAATTTTACTCTACAATATATTGGTGATCATGTTAACAATTTGGACATTCTTGAACTCGGGATAAATTAAATTATAAATCTCTAATATTTATCCTTGATCTCACTTGATTCATTCTTTATATCATTGTCATTATCTTCATGCTTATATTGTGGTGAAAGTCATCTTTGGCCCGTAGTGCAAAGATGAACTGTTGATTGGTATAATTATGAACATGAATTGTGTATTGGTATAATCATGACTTTTAATGTTACAGATAAAGATTTGTGGTGAAAGTCATCTTTGGCTTGTAGTGCATAGATGAACATGTGTTTGACATGATCATGACCACTGGTGATACAAACGAATATCTTTAGCCCGTACGTAGTGCATAGATAATTCGTTGGTTTGAAAAAATTATTGATTGGTATTACAGGGATAAAATATTGATGATGGACTTTTAAATCATAGAAGATAGTAGACATCATGCTCTACTTGACTCTTCTGATAGATTGTTTGTTCTCTGCAGTTGTTTATCTAAAACTTGTTGTCCATTATATTTTATCTGATTTATCATTGTTGAAAGGTAAAGATAATTTATTCTTCATTATCTTAGTCATAATATTTTTTACTGGGTTAGTTGAGCTCATCGTTTTTCTTTTTGTTCCATTGTTCTTATCAGGAAATTAATAAAAATATATAGCTGAGACTAGTCGGGAAGTGGAGTAATGGTCCGAGATAGTTACTATAGAAATTTTCACTATGTTGTGAAATAGTGTGATAATATCTATAATGAAGACTTAATTTGAGTTTGGATATTGTCGTATTATGTATGGTGCAATATTTGTATTCAAAATCACAGTATGTGTGGTCCTATTTTGATGACAGTTTAATATATAGTTGTAAATAGGGAAGTTTGTATTTGAATTCTGTAACATGTATTTGGCGACTCAAAATGAGTTGTGTGGACCTATTTTGGGGGCGTCACAATGTAGGTACTCTATAAATAAAGTATTATGCTGAGTTATTGAATTGTAGTACAATCAAAAGTCATGTAGTATCCTAAAAGTTGAGAGAGGGTGTGAGTGAGTTTTATATTTGTGTGAGGGGGAGGGTTTTTGCAGCTTTTATATTCAGTGTAAAAAAGTTTTATTGTGAGTGAGAGGGTTTTGCAAACTTTAGTTCATGCAAAAGTTGTGTCGCAATATTATGGAATCTCAAGTTTTAGGGCGTAAAATTTGGGATAATTATTATAAGCCCATTATTTTGGTATAGTGGGGATTCGGAGTTTGGTTTGTGGTTTTTCCTTTTAAGAATTTTCCACATTAAATATTGTGCTGTTTTATCTCTCTTTATTTTATTGTGTGGTTTGAGTTGACTTAATTCCCAACATAATTAAATAGCTTTTAAGAATATTTTTTTAGGGGTATTACATGGATAGCCAAAATGCTATGAATTTCCAAAGTTTCCTCCAGTTTTGTACTATTGGCAGGGACGGAGCTATGTGGACATTGCAGGGGGCCATGGCCCCCCCAAGATTTAAATTTTTTTTAAGTACTAAGGCCCCATCTTCAATTGTGAGATTAAAATTTTTAAGTACTAAGGCCCACTTAAAATTTTTAAGTACTAAGGCCCACCTTCAGTCCTCCACTTCATTTCTGCCCCTTTTCATTTCATCTCAGTTCATTTCATTTTCTTACGCCATTTCAGTTCTGCCTTTTTTCCCTAACATTTTCTTCCGCCATTTCAGTTCTGCCTTTTTGCCCTAACAGAATAACATAGTAACATACGCATACACATCACATCATATTTGAGATACGCCCTCCCGCTGTGAAATGGTTCAAAGAATGGTAAACAATACATCCTTTTTATAGGTACTAATTTCTGAGCTTGTATTTTGATTTTGTATTTCTGATTTTGTATTTGATTGCCCAGCTTGAAGAAATTAAAATGAAGATCAGATGATGAAAGTAGTCTACTAGTCTTCATCTACTTTTTATAGGTACTAATTTCTCTCTTCTTTCTCTAATTGATTTGAGTTATTTTCTCTCTCCTCTTTCTATGAGTTGTGGTGCAGTGGTGATATAATGCTGCTGATATATACATACCATATAAGCAATATTTATTAACTTCTACCAATTCCCATTTCAATACCCATAAAACACAAGGGAAAAAAGAAGAAAAGAAATAGAATATATATTTTTTATTTTCCAAGACCCCCTGTCCACTCCCATTCCCCCAAAACATGGGCATCCAAAAATCTTATCCAATGTATTCAATGTTGCTGAACTCTTGACAAAATCAAAATGATTTCTTTTCTGTTGTGTTGTAGTATATATTATGACATGTACTAATCCTGATGCTTAATAGTAATAGCCCTTTGCAAGGGCAGATAAATATATGCTCATGTTAGCAATCAAACAGTTGTCCTTAACGACTTGTGTATATTAGTGTGTATATATATATTATGTATGTGCATAAATAAATTGGGGTAGTTAATTGAATTTTTTGTTTTAGATTATTGGGAAAATCACATACTATTGAGTCATTTTTCAAGAGAAAACAATCAAATCATGTTGACATATCTTTGCTTACCCCTGAGCCTAATGTTCAAACATATCTTCCTATCCCTGAACAAGAACAACGTGCTCTAAAATCATCAAGAATTGAAGGTAAAGAATGGGATATTAATTATTTGGAGCGTGATCCTAGAAAACGTATTGAAATATGTAAATGTCCTGGTGATCTACTTGATGAAGTTCGACGAGCTTATATCAATTACGGTCCATATCAATGCATTATTCCCGAGTACCCTTTTTGTGGATCTGAAAAGCATCCCCGCCGCTTTCAATCATCATGGTTCAAGGTATTTCCATCTTGGTTAGAGTATTCCCCTTCAAAGGATGCCGCATTTTGTCTACCTTGCTATCTCTTTAACAAAGAAGGTGCATAACATGGGCAAAGTAGTTTTTCAAAGGATGGATTTAATAGTTGGAAGAAAGTAAGGGATGAGAAGAATTGTGCATTTTTGAATCATGTGGGAAAAGATCCAAATTCATTACATAAAATTGCTCAAAAATCATGTGATGATCTAATGAATCAATCACAATATATTCAAAAAGTTATTGAGAAACAAACTTCTGAACAACGTGCAAACAATCGATTGCGACTTAACGCCTCAATTGATTCAGTTCGCTATCTTACACTCCGAGGTATGGCTTTAAGAGGTTGTGATGAAAGGAAAAGTTCCATCAATCGTGGTAATTTTCTTGAATTAATAAGCCTTTTTGCCAAGTATAATGAAAATATTGCAAATGTTGTGTTAGAAAGGGCTCCTCAAAATGCCTCATAAACGTCACCCCAATTCCAGAAAGAGATTTTACTTGTTTACTCAATGAAAATTAGAAAGGCAATATGCGAGGAAATCGGTGATGCAAAATTTTGTATTCTTGTTGATGAAGCTCGAGATCACACTACAAAAAAATGGGCCTTTAGCAACGATTTTTCAGGCAACGACTTTATAAGTCGTTGCTAAATGTATATGTTTAGCAAAGAAATTTTTCCTTCGTTGCATGCAGATTGTGTCAGGCTTTCATTTTTTGCAACGAAATTCATAAGTCGTTGCAAAATTTCGTTGCTAATTCATTGGCGGGAAAAAATTTCGTTAGAAATTCATTGAAAAATTTTCGGCCACTTACTTTCCCGTCATCGTGGGCAACGAAAGTTTTTTTGTTTCTAAAAATGGGGCTTTAACAACAATTTTTAGGCAAAGTCGTTGCTAAAACTGTATGTTTAGCAACGAAACTTGTCCTTCGTTGCAGATTGTGTCAGACTTTCACTTTTTGCAACGAAATTCATAAGTAGTTACAAAATTTGGAAACAAAATTCGTTGTAAAATTTCTAATCACTTGATTTCTCCTCATCGTAAATGAGTGAAGTTTTTTTTTATAATTAGATTTGCCTAATATGGACCACATTCATTGGCAAGGCAATTTTTTTTTTAGATTGCATATTTTATACAACTTTTTGCAACGACTATTAAAATGTTTTCTTAAATTAAGATAATAATAATAATAATAGTAATAATAATAATAATAACAATAATAATAATAATAATAATAATAATAATAATAAAATAAAAATAATAACAACAACAACAATAATAATAATAATAATAATAATACTACTACTAATAATAATAATAATAATAAAAATAAAAGTCAAAATAATAATAGTAATAATAATAATAATAATAATAATAATAATAATAATCCTTGCAAAATAATAGCAATTAGGCCCAGGTGCTTGGGTGGTCATTGGATCAATATTCCAAACTGAATGTCTTGCGTTCGAATATGTGCATCAACATATTTTTTGGGATAAATATGATATATACGTGTGTGTGTGTATATATGTATATGTATATGTATATGTATATGTATATATATATATATATATAATAATAATAATAATAATAATAATAATAATAATAATAATAATAATAATTAGTGTTGGAATTATTAGTGTTAGTGAAAATCGACATTTATTTCGATAATAATTGATGTCTGGAGGTTATATTGACTAATCGGGTATTTAACCGGATAAATGAGCAATTAATTGCTATTAATTCACATGATTATAACTATTTGTTCACATGTGTGTACTATTGATTCACATTCTTGTACTACTAGGGGAGGTGGTGCAAGATTGATAATACTTGCATGACTAAGTTAAAAATGGAGGTATAGTTGAAGGTACTATACTATAATTCGTATTTTCACATGATTATAACTATTGATTCACATGATTGAACTATTGATTCACATTATTTACTATTAGGGGAGGTGGTGCAAGTTTGATAATACTTGCGGACTAAATTAAAAATGAAGAAAAGAGGAAGGTATTATACTTATAATATTTTGAGCCTCAAAACGTGCAATTATCGAAACTATATTTTCCTATAAATAGAAGCTCATTTTTCCTTCATTTCTCACCAATTCACTAAAGCTATAGAGCAATTATTATAGAGAGAAATTATAGAGAGAAAGAAGAAGAGAAGTCTGCTACCTCACTATTCTAGTATCCAGTCTTCTTTTAAGGTAAGGGGTATTATTCTTTTGTATTCATGAAGAGAGTTATTTTCTTTCAATACTCGTAAGGGTTGTTATTCCATTCTTTATTATTACATTGGAATAACTTTTATCTATCTGAGCACCGCATACATGGTGAAATTCTCCTGTTATTTCATTCTTTATTATTCTGTTGGAATAACCTGTCTGTGCGGTCTATCGCATGCCTGGTGAATTCTGTTGTTATTCCATTATTTATTATTCTGCTGGAATATCCTGTCTGTGCGAATTACGCATGACCTTGTTCCATTCTTTATTATTACATTGGAATATCCTCATGCATGCGGATTCACGGCGTGACACAGTTCCATTCTTTATTATTCTGTTGGAATAACCTGTCTGTGCGGTCTATCGCATGCATGGTGAATTCTTTTGTTATTCCATTCTTTATTATTCTGTGGAAATAACCTGTCTACGTGGATTACCACATTCATGGTGAATGATCCTTCTTATTCATCCCTTATTTAATTGTGGAAATGATTTATCTACGTGGATTACCGCCTGGCAGGCGAAAATCCATTTGTTGTTTCATATATTCTATTATACTCAGTTGGTTAAAGTTTTGACTTCTATACTCCATGAAATTAGTGGAATATCCTTGATATTTGCGCTTCATCCAGTATCTTTTCATGAAAATATTCTTTTGAGCATTCTTGAATTTTACTCTACAAAGCAGTATCATGTTGACAATTTGGACGTTATTGATTTCTGGACAAACTAAATTATAAATCTTTAAAATTTATTCTTGAACTTGTTTTATTGAATTATTATGTCATTGTCATCATCCTCATGCTTATATTGTGATTAAAGTCATCTTTGGCTTACGTGTATAGATGGACTTGGTATGATTATGACAAGGGATTATTCGGTATAATCATGACCGTAATGTGATGAATGATGTGGTAAAGGTCCTCATTGGCTTGTAGTTCATTGATGGACAGTTGTTGGTATGATTATGACCAGGGATTATTCGGTATAATCATGACCATTGATGATTACATGAATATCCTTGGCCGTGGTGTAGGGATGATGTGGTTTATTTATTAAGCTGAGTCTCAGCAATAAAGTTGATGAAAAATCTTTTTAAATCATAGAAGATAGTAGATTTTATGCTCTACTTGACTCTTCTAATGGATTGCTTGTTCCGCTGTAGTTAAACTTGTTGTCTATTATATTCTATCAGTTTAACATTGTTGAAGGCTAATGATAATTTATTCTACATTATCTTAGTTATAATATTTTTTACTGGGCTAGTTGAGCTCACCCTTTGCCTTCATTGTTCTTTTCAGGAAATGAGAATATAGCTGGGACTAGTCGGGGAACGGAGTGACGGTCCAGATGATAGCATTAATAGTCCTCACTATTCTGTTAAATAGTGTGATAATAAATGTAATGAGGACTCCATTGAGTGTGAATATTGTCTAGATGACAATATTCTTATTAAAATTCTTAGATTATGTTTTGTCGTATTTTACACGACTGTTGTATAATTAAGTTGTATTTGAATTTTGTACCATGTATTTGGCGACTCAAGATGGGTGATATATACCTATTTTGGGGGCATCACATTTAAAATCTCATCTAATTGCATATTTTTCTATACATGACTAGTGATATTATATAAATATTTATAAATAATAAAAATATGACATAAATACGAAGGATATTACGCATAAATTATTGTAAAAAAATAGATTATTTAATATAGGTATTATTTAACTTGATATTACGCACTTAGTTTTTATTTTTATTTTTTTATAAATTTGAAGTATTATATACTCTTTTATTTCCAACGCTTGGGTGACAAAGAATAAACATAAAAAAAATATTGATGTTTGTAAATAAGTACAAGAGATCAAAAATTAAAAAAAAAGAGATTCCAACATCAGTTAAAGTGATGTTACATCTTATTCTTCTTTTTTTATAAATTTGTTTTATAATTTTTTTTTAAAAAAGTTACAATGCCAGTTTGTTTGGCATTGGATCACATTTTTATTTTTTTCAAATTTCTTTAAAAAAATAAAATCGTTTTAAAACAATTAAGATAATTTTTTTTTTTAAATTCGTTTAAAAAAAATATATTTTTTAAAGTAGCATTGGTTGCGTTTCTGATTTTTAGCCAAGCCATATCCCACAGATTCGGATCTTCTATGAGGATTTCTCTGTGAGAATCTTGTGAGGGTTTTGTTGTGGAGTTGACACCACATTAAAAAGTAGATCTAATGGCTCACAACTCCTTTTCTTGTCTGTGTATCAAAACGACGTCGTTTTGATAGGAAATTATTTTTAGAAATTGATAGAAAATTGGAAGCCACCAAACGTCGTTTACTTCGTTTGTTTGCTTCGTTTTTCTGTTTTCATCTCCTTTCCTTCTTTGCTTCGCTTCTTGTCCTTCTCAGAGCACGCCAAGGTTTAAGATTAGCAAAATTTTAATTGGTTTTTTCCCTTTATTCAAATTTTCCCAGATTGTTTACCCCGATTTTTTATTCTTTATTTTTTTCAATTGGCTTAAAGAATCACAATGGAAACTCAAATTTTTTAATAGGATAAAATTGTCCGGTGAATTTATTTTTTTGAAGATCAAAGAATAATATTATTATCCTTTGACAAAGATACAAAGATTAATAACCCTACCGATTCCAAAGCACAAAAAAAAATGATTAATAAAACGTCCCAACTAGATTAACTCCCAACCCATTACAATCATAAAAAAGTCATGCCGCTCATAACTAATAAGAATTAGCAAACAAACGAAATAAACGGCGTTTGGTGGCTTCCATTTTTCTTTCAACCTGTAAAAAAAATTCATATCAAAACGACGTCATTTTGATAAATAATCAAAAAAAAGAGTTGTGAACCATTGGATCTCTTTTTTAATGTTTTGTCAACTTCACAGCAAAACTCTTACAATATCATCACATAAAAATCACCATAGAGCATCCGCATCCATATCCCACCCGTTTTTGCCCTAACACTCTGTCCCCAGCATATCCTCCACAATCTCCTTCTAAACCTTTCCATCGCATACAAATTGAAAACTCTCTCAAATACTAAGCTTCAGTCGTCTCTACAACCCCTATCAGGATCTCCAAGTCCCCATTCAGAATCTCTACAAGCTCCCCACTTCCCCCGAATTTCTCTTCCAAGAAGAATCCATCGCCCAACGCCGCTCCTGGGGCGAGAATCTCACTTAGTATACTGGCATCGGCTATCTCGCAGGCTCCTTTTCCGGTGTCGAAAAAGGCCTTATTGAAGGTATTAAGTCCTCGAAGCTGGGAGATACCACGAAGCTCCGGGTTAATCGGATTCTTAACGCATCTGGCCACACGGGTCAGAAGTTCGGCAACCGGCCGGGCGTGATTGGGTTGATTTATGCCGGGTTGGAGAGCGGGATGGTGGCTGTGAGGGACGCTGATGATATCTCGGACTCGGGACGGGAGCTCTGTATAAGGTGGCTGCTGGGCCGAGATCGGCGGCTGTGGCTGGGGCTATAGGTGGCATGGTAGTTGGATTAGCGGTCACAGGGAAGCAAATTAAAGCTAATGAGAGCAAAAAAAGAAGTGATATTTACTCAATATCAAGCCTAGAAATTTCATCAAGCAAGAGGTAAACCATATATTCTTATTACATTCATGAAATTCAAAGTAAATGGTGTTTTGAATTGCCATATATTGCTCTGGTTGGTTGTGGAACTGGGTTTTGTGATGGGAATATATGTTATATGGAGTAATAAGGAAGGATTTCTATGAAATTGTTTGGCTAGAACCATGCCTAAACCTCTATGAAATCTGGAAATTTAAGCTATGCCTTTGTGGTGTTTGTTAAAATGTCTAAATGAGGCTATCTTAGCTTAAGTATGAGAATTGATGGATATGTCTGATAAATTGAATATGCATTCATGAATTAATCACATGACCACAGTAAATAAGAGTGCTGAGAGAGATGATAGGAGTATAGGGTATGTTCTGCTTACTTCTCTAGCAACGCGCTTTCTTCTCTAGCAACGCGCTTTCTTGTTATTTTGACTGATGTGAAAGGGTGGAAACATATTGCTGACAATAGTCTTCAGGATGCAAGTAGAATAGTAAAGGAATTAGTTAAGTTTATGGGCAGTAAAAAGTGGGATGCACACTTGTATTAGAAGATATATTTGTAGGTTGGATGCTCCTTTTCCGCAAATGACCAGTTCTAGCAAAAAAGATGATAAATTCTTGATTACAACAAGTGCAATCACTTTAGCTCTACGGCCCTTCCATAACTTGGATATAGAAAACAATGGTTCTTTGGACTTGTTGCATTCTGCTGAACAATATTGTGTGTTTCTACTCACTATCCCATGGTTTGCACAACATCTACCAGCAGTGCTCTTATCTCCTTTGAGACACAAGTCTATATTGTCACCATGCTTCAGAGCACTAATGGTAAGGCTCATCAAGTGGGAAGAAACTTTATTCATATGTATACGCCACTAACAAAGGTCTTGATATTGTGCTCACAATTTTTGTCATCCTTTCACCTAGAAAAAATGTGCCACTGTGAGCTTGTTGAAACATTTATCCAGAGAAAAGATCTTAGATTAGCTTTTTAATGTTCTAGTATATCCATACAAGAGAGATAAGTCTGGTAGGCTTTCTTATTTAAACTGCAGCGTAAGGAGAAATTAGGAATTTAGGAATATTTTCTATTATATCATCTAGTATGAGAACCTGAACCATTATGTTACGCCCCCAAAATAGGTATACATCACTTATCCTGAGTCGTCAAATACATGGTACAGGATACAAATACAATATTTAATATACAACAAAAGAGCTGTGAGTTTTAATACAAATATTGTCTTCTAGACAATATCCACTCTCAGAATAAGTCCTCATTACATTTATTGTCACACTATTTAATGAGAATAGTGAGGACTACTAATGCTATCCTCTCGGACAATCACTCGCTCCAGTTTCCGACTAGTCCCGCTACGTTCTCATTTCACGAAGAGAACAATGAAAGCAAAAGGGTGAACTCAACTAGCCCAAGTGAAATATTATGACTAAGATAATGCGAATAAATTATCATTAGTCTTCAACAATGTTAAGCGATAAAATACTGATAGACATCAAGTTTAACTGCGATGGAACAAGCAATCCATTAAAAGAGTCAAGTAGAATAAAATCTACTATCTTTTATGATTTAAAAGGTTTTCATCACTTTTATCATTTGGGACTCGACAATAAATAATCCACATCATCGAATCACCCCTCGCACTACGACCCGAAGATATTCTTTAGTATCACGACCACAATTATCCATGCACTACTGGCCAAGGACATTCGTGTATTCATCAATGGTCATGATCATGCCAACAATCGTCCCATCAATACATTACAGACCAATGATGACTTTTATCACATCATTTATAACATTACTATTATGATTATACCGAATAATCCTGGTCATAATCATACCAAGTCCATCTATACTCACTACACAGCCACGGATGACTTTCAAAAAAATATAAACATGAGGATGATGACAATGATATAAGAATTCAATAAAACAAGTTCACGAATTAATTTATCCAGAACTAATAACGTCCAAATTGTCGACATGATACTTCTTTGTAGAGTAAAATTCAAGAATGCTCGGAAGAATATTTCCATGAAAAGATCTTTGGATGAAGCGCAAATATCGAGGATATTCTACTAATTTCATGGAGTATAAAGTCAAAACTTTAACTTATTTGAGTATAATAAGGAATGAAATAACAAAAGAAATCACCAAGCATCGGTGAGACCGCATACATGCGAGTTATTCAAATGTAATAATAAAGAGGCGGAACCAGGTCCGCGTAAAAACGCATGACAAGATATTCCAAATAATAATAAAGATGGAATCGGTCCCACCAGTAAAACACGAGGCGGGATGTTCCAATGAAATAATAAAGATGGAATCGGTCCGGCGTAAAAAGCACGACGGGATGTTCCAATGAGAATAATAAAGATGGAACCGGTCCCAGGCGTAAAGCACGAGACGGGATGTTCCAACATAATAATAAAAGCGGAACCAGTCCCACGTAAAAGCCGCGAACAGGATGTTCCAATGAATAATAAAGAATGAAATAACGGAAGAATTGCACCATGTATGCGGTGCTTGTGATAACCAAAGTTATTCCAACATAATAATAAAGAATGAAATAATGAAGTTCTCTTCATGAAGACGAAAGAAAGAAATAGTACCCTTACCTTTGAAAGAAATCGGATATAGGAGTAGCGAGGTGGCGAGGGCTTCTCTGCGCTTCATAGATTTTCTCAACAATTTTTCTCTATAATAATTGCTCTATAGCTTTAGTGAATTGGTGAGAAATGAAGGAAGAATGAGTTTCTATTTATAGAAAAATATAGTTTCAATAATTGCACGCTTTTGGGCTCAA
This sequence comes from Panax quinquefolius, assembly GCA_020205615.1. Taxonomy (NCBI): domain Eukaryota; kingdom Viridiplantae; phylum Streptophyta; class Magnoliopsida; order Apiales; family Araliaceae; genus Panax; species Panax quinquefolius. Next base: position 175,346,461 of record CM035156.1, on the reverse strand, counting down.
AAATTACGATCTGATACCTCCAACTTTTTTTTTTTTAATTTAGTCATGCAAGTATTATCAAACTTGCACCACCTCTCCTAATAGTAAATAATGTGATTCAATAGTAAATCATGTGAATCAATAGTTACAGACATGTGAAAATACGAATTACAAGATATAGTACCTCCATCTATACCTCCATTTTAACTTAGTCATGCAAGTATTATCAATCTTGCACCAACTCCCCTAATAGTAACAAGAATGTGAAACAACAGTATACACATGTGAACAAATAGTTATAATCATGTTAAATAATAGCAATCAATTGCTCATTTATCCAGTTAAATACCCGATTGGTCAATATAACCTCCATACATCAATTATTATCGACATAAATGTCGATTTTCACTAACACAAATAATTCCAACACAATGAAACTATTTTTATCAAAAATATAAATTTTGAAATTTTGAAGTTTGACTTTTCCCAAAAAAGTCAACTGTTGACCTTTTGACCAAATAGTAAAATTCGGAAAATTTTGTGTTTATAGTCTATTTTTACTAATTTCATCGCTCCGGACTCAAATATCACGTCCGCGTCTCCAAATTCAACTCCGAGCACAACTTCAATTTTAATAACATTCATCATTAATATTATAACTCACAATATTTATCAACCAGGTCGTTCCTAGGAAAGAGGGGGCTTTCCAATAAAGATTTCTCCTTATTGGCGCGTAATTAGGTGACCAAACCTCTCCTTGACAGAACTTCTAGACATTTTAAATATTGCAATTTAATAATATGAATAATTTTGCCGTCTCAATTATTGATTTAATAAAATAACATAATATCGCGGATTTATCTTTGTGATAATAATTGAATCAATAATATGAGAGATATGATCACGGCAATTCTTGTAGCAATAATTGAGTATAAGCGAGGTGACTTCTCACGTAAGCATTAATAATCAATCTGGTATTGCTACTTATGCAACCACAGCGTATTCTTGTACTTTTACTACCGAGTAGTTCAACAATTATAATGCGGTAAAACTTCCGCCGTTATTTTCATAAATATATTTTTGTCGTTTTTTCAATCCGACAATAATTCTGTTGTGGGGTCCACCAATGATTGCGCCGTTGTACGAATATTCCCTGCTAAAACGAATATTCTCCGACCAATCGAATATAATATAACAACTTGCATACTTTGCAGAATTTATAAATATTACCCACAACTATAATATTATAACAAATTCATTCCATAATATTCAAAAATGATAATTATAGAAAAATCATCTTTATTCATAAAAGTCGGGGTCTTACACATTACGCATCTCATTTGATATATAGTTGTTTAGTTTCCTTAAATTCCTTTTCTAAGATTGATACGATGCTATAATCCATGACCTGCTACAACTATTGCTTGTTTTATCTTTGGGTCTGTTGTCCTGTTCAAATTAAAATTTCTGTTAATTGCGGAATTTCATATGCTGGTGCGTGGTTGGTTCTCATTTTGTTGAATTTGAGCTTTCTTGCTTATGAACCAGTGGTTATTGTGTGTACGAGCAATTACTTTGTACACATTTGACAAAGATAAGGTTTTTACTGACTCCACCCACCTAGCACAGCAAGTGCCAATGCCTTGCTTGAGAGAGATGATAGGAGTACAGAGTATATTATGTCTTAGATTTAATTCTAATTTCTTTGGAATTTTAGGTATGATGTCTTTGATTTGAATAAATATTCTAAGGCAAAAATGTACATCATACAAAGGTTCGCACCTTCAATCGTATCTCAAGAAGCTAAAAGCCTAAAACACAATATAAAGCAAAAACTTTAGAACAGTAATTACCTTATATATGTTGTCGATGCTCCAAGTTGATGGAAGGTCTGGTATAACAATGTCAATGCTGTCAGTTGCATCAACCAACTGCAAACTTCCAGAAGATTGGAAACTCTAAAAAGTAAAGGATGAAATTAAATTTCCAGATTTATAATTTCACCAATATGTCATGAGTATGAACGAGCAGATTAACCCCGATAAGAGACGATTTCAGATTGCATTTTACTTACTCATTCATTTTTGCACTTCAAATGTTTGGAATGTATATGTTAATAAGGAAAAGCATGACCACTTCTAGGTCACCCGAATGCAAACAATAGTGTGTCAGCCATAGACTGTAGGGGGTTTTACTTTGCCAAATAATTTGAATTTGATCAATTTTGTTTGATAAATTGAACCTACTGATATTTATAGTCCATCCTAAATTAAGTGAATGGGTCATTGGGTTTATAGTTTATATGTTAGAATTTACCAAAATAAGTGATTTGTTAGATCCAAACCATTCTCTTTCTCTATACAGAGTTATAATTCAAAGTAGAGTAATAACAAAGCTCCTCCTTAAACTATTTGCTGATCAAACCCTTACCCGATTCTTGAATTGGGCCAGAGGGAGTATAACAACTTTCAAATATAAACAAATAGTCAAACATGCATTAAAATCACTTTTGATCCACACTTTTATTCTAGAAAAACATTCAAACACAGCTTCATATCTACCGAATCACTTTCCTTGTCCTCAAAAATAACTCTACCATAACTAAATCAATGCTAAACTATTCTTAATCCTTCTAAGGTCTTCAAGCATACTAGTACAGCACTTGAGCACAAAATATACTACTTTCCTGATCACTCATAAACACATAACAAACAAATTAATGAAGGTCTGTTTATTCTATGAATATGCTCACATTTCACATAGAAATTTGAACTCATTCAATTGTAATATTTTATATTTTTAGTGTCAACCAGTGAACATTTACAGATTTATGATGTGCTTTACTTGCATTCATACTTGCAAAGTAAACCGGTCTCTCATTCTTTCACAGTACACCGCGTCGACTGGCAGAGCTCTTTACATCCGGCTGACTTTGCCTCTCTGCCCTGTCTCATCCGACCTTTGTTTGTTACAAGCCCTAATATGGTACTTTGCTTCTCCCAATCTCTTAATTAAATATGTGAATCTGTATGTTTTGTGTACACCTGATTTGGGGTTTTTTTCGATTATCCCCGATTTCGGGTTTCTCTTCTGCAGGATCTTAATTTTAGTTCCGCTGATTGATGTCTTGTTCAATCTGCTAGATTACTCCTCTTATTTGGTTTCTTTGAGCAGGTAATTTCAGCCTTTAGGTTTTCAATCTATATTTACATTAATCAGTGTAAATATAACATGCATTACTCCTCTCATTTGATTTTAGTCTCTTTTTCTGGATAGTTAGCTTTTCAAGTTGGATAGAAAAAACTAAGTTTTGTATCATCTCCAGTTGCATAATTGCATTGAATTAAAGAGTCGTGCTACGTACAAATATGCTCCAAAAAATATTTGCAACTCTATAAAACAGAGGTCAGGACAATAAGAATAGTGAAAATGAAAAGGAATGAGATTTAAACTTTGTAGCCTAAGGGAAGTGTCAGATTTAACAGGAAAATGATATAAATATGTATAATTTCTTTTGTTGTGATATTTTTTAATGTCCATTAAAACCTACTAGTAAAATATTTATGTAGGAATTATTTTAATAAAATTAATTATTTCTATTATTAATTATGTGCCTTATTAATATTGTATTATTAGGATAATCATTTGGTGGGTAGTTTCAAATTAGAGTTAATCAATAGTCAGTAGCATGTTCAAGTTTTTTGCAGTTTTATTTCTTGGTTGTGGTCTGTTTTATATATATATATATATATATATATATATATATATATATATATATATATATATATATATATATATATTACCATTAGCGTAGCTAATGAGTAGATTTTCTCTAACTTTGTTAGTAATCTTGTATATATAAGTTAAATTCATGACAATGGTGTATATATCTAATATCTTGTATCCATGCATGTTAGCTCGATTTTCATTGGTATTTTTGTTTGCTAGCAAATTTAGTAATTTGCATTGTGAGTTTATCATAAGCTCTTTTGCCTTAATTTGTGGTTTCTAAACTCAAAATGTAATTTGTAATCAGGGTTATTCTTTATTGTGGTATAGAAAAATTCTCCCATAAGATAGAAATACTTCTTAAACAGTGGAGGATTGATTTTCTTATTCATTTGGAATGTGATATTACAATTTGCTAGCTGAAAATACCTGAAGCATTTTGTTGTCTGGCTGGCTGGCTAATCATTCAGGAGAAACGTAAGATAAGTACCTAAAAATTGAGACGGAAGCATCACTTAATTTTATCTTGTCAACTATTCAGGATGCAATAAATAGTAATATTGTTAATGGTAAACTGAAAATTTAGTCTCATTTGAGTAAAAGCTTTCTACGTCTTTTGAGATAGCATCAGTTTTGGTATCTGGTGTAAATTGTTGACATCTTTACTGGAGCAGAGCCTAGCTTAAGCCGATTGAAAGTAAAAGCTCAATAACTGATTTATTTCAAGATTTATTTATTTATTTTATTTTGATAGATAATTTTGGACTCAAATATGGGTAATTTCGAAACATTTATAACATCCCCTCCACTACACTTTTCGCCCAATTTCTCCCAATACATATTTAGTGATAAAAGAATTTAAATTTACTGTGAGTGGATACAATTTTGTTTGCATGTTCAGAAAAGAAAGACAACCCAGCACATGTTCATTTTGCCTTAATCCTGAAAATTTTATTGCTCATTCTCTTTAAACTTGAGTTTTTTTTTTTTTAATTTTTTGTCAATTTGTCCTTAATCCTGAAGGTTCTTTTTTTATTTGGATTTGTAGCAAATGATATTGTGATTGCTTATTTGTCTTTTTCTGTTTATGAGCAATACAGTGTACATTAGTACCACGTAGCAACTCTATTATCTTTGTGTATTGATTTTGACACTAAGTGCCTCTGGTGACCTATTTGTTTCATTTTTCTGACTTGCTATTATTTTTAAATATGTGCAGGAAGACTGCTTTTACGACCTGTCTTACAATATTGGGTATCAAATTTTTGTGTTACGTTTACGGAAGAGAAGAGACGAAATTATGAAGTGTACTCTCTATATATGTAGATATATACTTTGATTGAAGAACTGTGGTAGCTTTAGATTGTTAATTGTAAAGATAATGAATGATTATGTAGTGGATGATTTTATTAAGTTAATAATATTTTAGTTTTTTGTATTTTTGTCATTATTTCTTTGTATGGACATTGAGCCAGTAGAAGTACAAAAAAGAATGTCAAATTTTGATTTAGCAACAATATAATTCGTTATCAAAGCATTGAACAAGTTTTAATATAGCAACAATTTTTATACATTTAGCAACAAATTTTCGTTTACTAATGGCATTAAAAATATAATATTTAAAATCGAAAAATTAACCTAATAACAACGGAGAGGATATTGTTGCTATTACTAAAATAAAAGGCAACATTTTTATCGTTGCTAAATCATATCAACTTTCGTTGCACATATAAAGAAATGACAACATATAATGTCGTTGCTAATCGACGACTTTCGTTGCTATTGAAAAATAACCAGCAACAAACATTTTCGTTGCTGATTCAGCATAATGTCTTTACCAAATAATATAATCAGCAACGAAAATCGTTGCTAAAAAGTTTACATTCCGCAACGTAAGGAAGCTTAGGAAACAATTTTCATAATTCATTGCAACGAAAAATATCGTTGCAAAATGGTGTCAATTGCAACGAAAATGCATGGTTATTTCAAAAAAAAAAAGAGTTCATTTCGTTGTCAATTAGCAGGCTTTTTCAACGAAATGGGGTTTTTAGCAACAAAATTTTAATTATTCTGCGATAATAAATTTTGTTGCTAATTAAAGGATCGATGTATCTGTACGAAAGTCAAATTTCGTTGCAAAATGTACTACTTTTGGCAACGAAAAAAATCGTTAGTTCTTGAACAATTAGCAACGCTCATTACTGTGAAAAGACTTGACGACGATAAAGTCGTTGCCAAAAATCTTTAGCAACGAAATTTGGCACCTTTAGCAACAAAAATCGGTTGTTGTTGAAGCCCCATTTTTTGTAGTGCCAGTCAAAAAGGGAGCAAATGGCTATTGTTATTAGATTTATTGACAAAGATGATTTTATTCGGGAGCGCTTTTTTGGTCTCATACATGTACCAGATACGAAGGCGCTAACTCTAAAGAACGAGATATTTTCTACTCATGCGAGGTGAATGGATAGGGTTACAAGCTCTAGTTGCTAATGAATGTCCGTATGCATATTATGTCCATTGTTTTGCTCATCGTTTACAATTAGCATTAGTTGCAACATCTAGAGAAGTTACTTTTGTACATTATCTTTTTCAAAATTGAGTTTTATTATAAATATTGTGGGCGCTTCTTGTAAACATAACAATGAATTGAAAGCTGCCCAATTATCCGATATTGCTCATTTGATTTCCATTGAAGAGCTTGAGACTGGGACATGAATGAATCAGATTGGTACTTTACAAAGGGCGGGAGATACACGATGGGGTTCTCACTTTAGGTCTCTTTCTAGCTTGATAAAGATGTTTAGTGCAACTTGTCAGGTTTTATTGAACATCATCGATGATGGAACTTGGGATCAACGTGGAGATGCTGATTTGGCTTACACTTCTTTGACTTCTTTCGAGTTTATGTTCATCTTGCATCTTATGAAAGCAATTATGGAAATCACTGATATGTTTTCTCAAGCTTTGCAGCGAAAGTCTCAAGATATTTTAAATGTTATGCACCTTGTGAAAACCACAAAGAAACTTATCCAGAAGTTGAGAGATGATGGATGTGATACTTTCATAGTGAAGGTGAAGTCTTTTTGTGAACGACATACAATAGATGTCCCTGATTTAGATGCTTTATATGTTGAGAGAAGAGGTCGAGCTCAACATTAACTAGATAAATTTACAGTGATTGAGCATTATCGGATTGATATATTTGTAGCTATAATAGACTCTCAGTTATAAGAGCTAAACAATAGGTTTAGTGAGCATGCGGTGAAGTTACTTGTTCTAAGCTCTACATTGGATCCTCAAAATGGGCATACGTCTTTCAGTATTGATGATATTTGTAAGCTTGTGGATGAATTTTACCCCAAAGACTTCACAGAGCATGAGAAAGAGGACTTAAGGATACAATTGCAACATTACGATTTTGATGTACTCCAACATCAAGAATTTCAAAAGTTGTCCATTATTTTTGATCTCTATCAATGGTTGGTGAAAACTAGAAAGTCAACAATCTATCCACTAATCGATAGACTGATCAGGCTTGTTCCAACTCTTCCAGTTTCTACTGCAACTACAGAACGTGCATTTTCAGCTATGAGTCATGTCAAATCTGAACTTCGAAACAAGATGGAGGATGAATATCTTACAAATTCTCTTATTGTCTACATTGAAAAAGAAATTGCAAAACAGTTCAGTACAGAATTAATCATAGATGGATTTTGTAATTTGAAAGAACGTCCGGGTGCAATTCTGACAAAATTTTGATATGTTCTAAAAGACTTTTTTTATTATGTTTTGTTGTCTTTGTCAAAACAAATTTTATTCCTACATTATTTTTGTTTTAGTAAAAATATGTTTTATAATGGTGGATGTATATATTTTTTGGCCCCCCTAAGAATAAATCCTGGCTCCGTCCCTGACTGTTTGGAAGTCTGCATCACTTTTTCTTCCCTTCGTAAATTTAGTAAATTACTTTCATATTCACGTGAAAATTGAGCTTGTGAGAAACTTGTCAAATTATATGTCAATGTGAAAATATCACTATCAAGGAAAGACAACAATTTATTCATATAATGTACATATACACCAAGCTTTATATATACTTTATAACTTGATTTACTAAGTACAAACATCTTGAACAAAAATAACAGGATCAAGCGTTATAGGAGCAACACCAGGATCCTCCCCAATACCATTAAGATTCTCAATCTCCCCATTCAACTTAGCCTTGAGAAAAGTTACAATAATCCCACCACAACCTCTTATCATCAACTCCTTGGGACCCTTTCCACACTTACACAATAACTTGGCAAACGAATACACAAACCCATCATCCAACATATCCACATGACCATAATCCTTAGCAAGAAAATAATAAATGGGAGGCTTGCTCTCATTAAAAAACTCGGCATGGTTAGTACCATTTGGTGCAAATGGTGAAATTAGGCACTTTGATTGCTACCTAATCCGGTACCAATCACAGCAACGGGAATTTTTAGATCGAAACTACGAGGAATGTATGATAATATTTTGGGGTCAGGACGATTGGTTGTGCTACTGCCAGCAACAGGGTCTACCCCGAATACTGCTGAGAATTTGAGGATTGTTTGGGCTTGACCTAAGGTGAGTGCGAATGCTATTTTTTCACCTCTGCTGTGTCCACCAACTGCAACTTCGTTTGTGTCGGGTGTAACTTTGTCCGGGAGTACGGTGGGGAGGCCGTCTTGCAGCCAGTCCGTGACGACGGCAGCAGACTGTACTTCCTCGTTCCCACAAAAACATTGGAAGAGAGAGCATGACTACAAATAATTAAAATAATTAGTTAAAATAAGAGCATTCATAAAGTCACTACAAAAAAGTCATAGCCGATAGACAGACCCGTCGACTGAAATTCCGTCGCGAATGGAGTCATTCTCGATCGGTACTATAGTCAGTTGCTCCCAAATTTTCTCTCGAGGACGAAAAGTCACCAAATTTTCAACCCATTCTCGATGGACTAAATTATTTTTTTCCAAAATTTGCAATCCTCGCATATATTCACGTATATATAACATAGAAAGCGGATATTTTCACAAAAAATGTTGATACCTCTAAAAAATAACTTTCACATGAAGGTGAGATCAATTTCAGTTAAGTACAATATATAAGAAACTTTTTAAAATATTAAATAAACACATGTAAAAATATTGTTTCTTGGTTGATTTGAAATTAACTCCTATGTTACGTAGGAGATGAAAAGAGATTACGAGAGGGGGAGAGAGAGAGAGATAGTGATGTACGTACCGCTGGATTACCAGGAACAACAGCTATAAATCCATGGGAAGCTGAGAGTAAGAAGTGTTAGTAGTACAACAGCCATGAAAGAAGAGGAAAACTGGATATTTTCCTTCATCAATAGGGGCAACAATGAACAATGGCTTTGGGGCTGCTGATTTCTCTACTTTAAATCTTTTCATTTGCAAATTTCCAATCTCAAAAACAGAAGTAAAACTTGTTGCCAACGCAGGCTTAGTTTCCATCACTAATATCTCTCTATCAAACACACATATTTAAATAGGGTTAAGTCCAAATGACCACCTGGGGTTTGAGCGGTTTTCCACTTAACCACCAGTAGTCAGTAAAGCTACATTTAAACTTCCGACTTTTTGAGTTGAAATGAAAACGTTACCTTTTCCATCCAAATTAACCGTGCGTGCATGTCAGATGCCAAAAACGCGTGAAAAGAGGGTGTAACAGTAAAAAAAAACTAGAAAATGTCTAAAATACCCTTCTTCTCCCTCTTGGCTTTTAAAAACATTCCTCTCCTCTTATTCTCCCTTCAAACCCACTCTGATTCTCGGCGGCGATGTTGACGGAGACGGTGGTGGGATTCGCCGGAAAAGCGTGGGCTTTTAGATTGTGGGGTTTCTCTATTCGGATTAGTAGGGGGTTTGATTAAGATGAATCTCGGTTTGGAAGAGGATGCGTTCAGATCTGTTATGTTCTCCCTATTCATCTTTCCATTTTCTCAGATCTTGAACTGATTTTAGTTCTCAGATCTTGAACTGATTTCATCTCGGTTTGGAAGAGGATGCGTTCAGATCTGTTGTGTTTTTCGATTTGGATTTATTCGTTATTGCTCTATTTATTTGTTCAAATTGGATGTTACCGATGGTACTGTTATGTCCATCGCCGATTTTGAAGAACATGTATTAGCTTTTATAGGCAACAGTCTGAGGAGTTGAATCAAAAACCTCTTTATTAGTTGTTTAAAATTTACAATTTGGCATAAAAGTTCTCCTTTATTCTGTAAATTACATGTTGCACCATTTATTGTTTTTATTCAAGGTTCACAAGTTTGGCTATTCTATTGTTCCATACTGTTGAAACCCTTTTGGGTGATTTCTGTTGAAATTATTATCTGGGAAGGGTGACATGTCCATTCTATTATCTCTATACTTTTATTAGTGAACTTTTGTTATTTGGGGGAGAAGAACCTCTGGATACTTGTTATTGTATTTTTCTACGCATACTGCATAATTTGTATCTGAAAATAGAGAAACTCATGATTGAAAAATCTGAGAAAGCTACTGTAATTTCTGATTCAGCGGTTACTGGCTTCTAATTTTCTGTTGATTTTGTGTTTATTTTAAGCTCTTAATTTGGTTGTGATACATTGTTTTAGGTTACTTTGAGATGGATATTGCAGCTCTAAACCGCTCAATTTCAATCAAACTGTGGCCCCCGAGCCAATGTACGAGGTTAATGCTTGTGGAGCGAATGACCAAGAATCTTGCCACTCCTTCTATTTTATCCAGGAAGTATGGTCTTCTCGAAGAAAGAAGAGGCTGAGAAAGATGCCACGAAAATAGAAGCATTGGCTTATGCTTCGCAAGCCAACACTTTGAGAAGGAGCCAGATGGTGATGGAAGTTCGGCGGTGCAACTTTATGCTAAAGAATCCGATGAAAGCTTATGGTGATGTTTGCGGGCGGACTGGGGACGTAGGCGGGGGCACCCCTTGCCACCGAATTTTCGAGGGGTTAGGGGCATATTAGAAAAAAAGAGAGAGGATCTAAAGTGAAGTTTCATATATATTATATATACTAAACAGTAAGTCATCCATGCGGGCCATGCCTTTTTAGTTTTTTTTTCCACTAACTCTAAGTGTAAGTCAATATCTTGTATCCCAACCTTTTCGGCTTTTCCAATAATCCAAGCCCTTTTTCAGTTTTTCTCCACTATCACTCCCACCTTTTCAATTCTATTCTTCTATTTGTCAGCGACTCAGCTCAACAAACAGAGCAATCGATCAGGTGGATCAGCCGATCACTCTGCTCTACACTCACCAGTCACCAGTCACCGATCTTGATCCGAATTTCAAAGTATATTTTAATTTTAGTTTTTTAATTTCACAAATTTAATATTTGCTTTAGAAATTTTTGTAATTGTTTATGGATTTTTCTGGTTTGTACTTTTATAAAATTAGGGCTTTTTACTTCTTAAAGCAACACTACAACAATGAAGAGAACTCCATCAAATAAAAGTTCTTCAAGTATGTGTTTCTAATCTATTTTTATATTCTTTCAATTTTGTAATGTTACGTGTTACTTGTTAGTAGTTTAATTGAGATCGTTTATTGTTGGTGCTAATTGCTAATTACACTTGACTATTCATATTATATATTGATTTATTTTGATGTTGAATTAGTTTTTAAATATTTATTGATTGTCAGGCATGGACATACGTAACTGGGTTACAACAACTAAACGTACAAAATTTGAATCTATTCATGAAAATGTCCAAGCCGAAGGGACTAGTGACAAACATGTCACTGTTGATATTCACCAAGAAATACACCTGCAAAGTGTTAACCTCCAAACCCATACATCGGTATCTCCTTCCCTTAATATTGAGGGGGATCCCGGTAAAAGACCACCAATTAGTTCTTATCCTGCTAGTGAAAGAGAGAATTTTCGAAGAAATTATTTACTTAGGGGCCCGACTCAACCAATACCTCACAAATTTCCAGATACACTAATTAGTGGAATTGCTCGTAAATTCAACAAGAATTGATACAAAAAATATCAAAGTTGGTTGGAATATAGTTTGAGTGAAGATGCTCTATTTTGTTTGTGTTATTACCTATTTAAAATTGATCATGGTAACCAAGGTGGTGGGGATGCATTTGTTGGCGAGAGATTTAGAAATTGGAAGAAGATGGACAGATTAGAAATACATGTTGGAGATCATGGTACTGTTCATCGTAAATGTGAACAGGCTTGTCGTGATTTATTGAATCAACCTCAACACATAGATATCAATCTTGCTAACATAACTGAGAAACAAAGGATCGATTACCGTCTTCGATTGCTCGCATCAGTTAAATGTGTTAGGTTTCTTTTAAAAGAAGGATTGCCTTTTCGTGGTCATGATGAGTCGGAGGGTTCAAGAAAACGAGGGCTATTTATTTCTCAGCTAGAGTTTCTTTCAGAAAACAATGATGAGGTGCGTAAAGTTGTCCTAAAAAATGCTCCAGAGAATCATAAATTGATTGCACACTCGATTCAAAAAGATATTTGTAGAGTCATTTGCATTTTTGACTACACAAGCTATCATTAAAGAAATTGGGGATGGGTTTTTTTCTTTGTTGGTTGATGAGGCTCGTGATACATCAATCAAAGAACAAATGGCAGTGGTTTTACAATATGTGGACATGTATGGTTGTATAATTGAGCGATTTCTTGCCATTATTCATGTTCCTGAAACTTCTGCTTTGACACTAAAAGTTGCTATTGATCAACTTTTTTCTAAACATGGATTGAGCATATCATGCGTGTGTGGTCAAGGTTATGATGGAGCTAGCAATATGTCAGGGAAGTTTAAATGTCTTAAGAGTTTAATATTATCTGAAAAACCGAGTGCTTTCTATATTCATTGTTTTGCACATCAGATTCAGTTGACACTTGTTGCGGTTGCTAAGAAACATAAGTCATTATGTTATTTCTTTGATTATCTTGGATTGTTAGCAAATGTTGTTGGGGCTTCTTACAAACGAAAATAAATTCTCTGATTGAAGCAATTTCAAAAAGTAGCTGAAGGAGTTGCTAGTGGCGAAATCAAGAGTGGACGAGGTTTGAATCAAGAAACAACAATAAAACGACCTGGAGAAACGCGTTGGAGTTCACATTTTAAAATAATTTTGAGTGTTATTACCTTGTTTTCTCCAATAATGGATGTGTTCGAGTTTGTAGCAGATGATGTCGAAGGGGAGAAAAGTACAGAAGCTAGTACACTTTTGAAATTCATGCATGATTTTGAGTTTGTGTTCTTGTTACACTTATTGAAAGGAGTCATGGGAATTAAAAATGACACAAGCCTTACAGAGGAAAGATCAAGACATTGTCAACGCAATAGCTCTTGTCAATGTAACAAAGCAACGATTACAATGTATGAGAGAAAACTGGGATGATTTGTTAGCTGAAACTTGTGAATTTTGTGCATTGCATAGCATAGTTGTCCCGAGGATGGAGGATATTTTTGTGTTTCCAGGAAGACCACGACGCAATATTGAAGAAATCACAAACCTTCACCGCTTTAGGGTTCAATTATTTTTCACTTTGATTGATAGTCAACTTGGGGAGTTGAATGACCGCTTTGATAACACAAATACAGAGTTACTTTCAAGTATAGCATGTCTTGACCCGCGTGACTCTTTCTCGGCATTTGACAATAAAAAATTAATTGAATTTGCAAAACTTTACCCTTCAGAATTTGATGATTTGAAACTTTTGGCACTTGATGGTCAACTCCAAAATTTTATTGTGGATATGAGAAACGATTCCAATTTTTCGAGTATAAAAGGAATTGGTGAATTGGCTCAAATGTTGGTTCGAAAAGAAAGGATGATGTGTATCCCAAAGTATTTGTTCTTTGAAATTGGCTCTACTTTTTGCCCGTTACTCTGAATCGCTTGAAAGGACATTTTCAACCATGAATATCGTGAAGAATGAACTCCGTAACCAAATGGGAGATGAATGGATGAATGACTGTTTAGTAACATACATTGAGCGTGATATTTTTGTAACTATTAAAAATGAGGCTATTATGCAACAATTTCAAGCAATGAAAACTCAAAAAATGTTATTATAGATAATATTTGAGGATTGTTTAGTTTTGTAAGTTATTTTATGAAATTTTTATTTATAAATTTTTTTTTTGAGTTTGACCCCACTGAATTATGGATCTGGATCCGCCCCTGGATGTTTGTGCCTATTCTTGGCTGGGGTTTGATTGTGCCTGTTCTTGGCTGGGGTTTGATTGTGTTTGTCCCTTAAAGATTTATTTATATAATTGTTTTTAGGATTTATTTATATAATTGTTTTTGGTCTCCTTGCCGGATTTTATGGTGATGTTTGCCGGATTTTCCCTCGCATGTTCCAGCATCTGTCGTTTATATATAAAGAGGGTAATTAAGTCTTTATCCAACTTAAATAATGAGTTATGATGAAAAATGCTTATTCACTTCAACTCAAAAAAGTCGAGAGTTTAAATGTAGTTTCTTATTACAACAAAGGTTAAGTGGGAAACCGCTTCAAACTCCAATTAAGTCATCCTAACTTAACCTAAATAATATAAGCACTGCAGCTTAGAGATGCAGATCATGTCTATTTATACTAGTTTGAGTTGAGCAATTAGGCCCCATTTGTTGAAGAATTAATTTCATGGGATTCACACACACACACACACACACACACACACATATATATATATATATATATATGTGTATATATATATATATATATATATATATATATATATATATATATATATATATATATATATATATTCCATCCATCCAGTTGTTGGCTTTTATTAAAATTTCAAATTTGAAGCAGCAAAAAAAATTCAACAAGCCAAAAAAGGGGTTGCTCCAGCCATGAACACTCTGCCAACAACTCCTTTTCGGACCATTGATCAACTTATTGGAAGGCTGAAATTGAAACATAAATATACCAAGCCAGTACAGCTTGTTGTGTCTAAAAAACAGGTTGTACCGGCTTTTATTTTAATATGAGGGCCCACATAGTCAACATGTTATCAGTATATTTAAACAAAATGAATTTTTAATATTAAAAAAATTCAACCGGTACAGTTTGTACCGGCCGGGTATTTTTTGGTTTTTTAACGCTTTTCCCCATTATATAGTCATGACTCAACACATTTGATTAACTTAAAAAAATAAAAAAAGCGATTAAGCCAGAACATACTTTATGTTAAAGGCTACCGTGAATAAAAAAATAAAAAATGGTCAGCCGTAACAAACTGTCACGGCTTGCTATTATAGATAAATGTAGCTGTAACAAATTGACTATATATTTTCTTCTTAGAAGTTGCAAATTTTGAAGAATTCATGATAAGTTGATTTTGTTTGGTTTAGACGCAATTGAGTTAATTGGTCCACATAATAAATGGTAATTTGTCTGTTGTACGTGGGAGCAATGTACTATCAAGTATTAACACTAAAATAGGTACTACTGATGAATCTGAACCGTGCTGCGTTCTTGACGTAGATTATTTAATTTTTAATAATAAATATATACATACAATTAATAAATTAAAATATATTAAAAAGAGTAAATTGTTGTACGATGATTAAATTTTACACAGAAAAATAAATAAATATACATTGTATGGGTAGTGGTGAGAGTTTACCGGTCTATTCATTACACTAAGTATGTGACTATTGTTTTTAGGCTAGTGACAAAGTAATTGATCTCAACTTGTGGACAAATCATTTTTTCTACTCTTCCCTTTTTCTATTTTTTTTTTTTCAGTTTTTCTTGATCAAAGTGTAGCCAACTGATTTATTTTCCCCGTCAATTATGACATTTGCAATTTATTTACTGTAAAGAAAGGGTTGCCTCAACTTAACTTTTTACAATCCATAAAAAAAAATAGAATAAAAGGGTATGCCAAGGTTTAAAAAATCTCTTAAAAATTCAATTAGAAAGCCAATGCTAAAACTATTCAGACCAAGCATATAGCAAAATATCTGGGCAAACTACAAGCTTAGAACCTTCATTCAAGAATATGAAATAGAGGAGGTAAATGAAATTTGTTTTCGCAGCAACTCCACTTTCTGGTCTTTGAATATGCAAGTTAATCACGCTCCATAAGTTAATCACGCTCCATCAGTGACACTTGCACCCTGTTTGTGAGTTTTTAAAACTAAGAAAAAGATAAAAAAGAAAAAGGCAAGGAAAATTATAATTTTTCATAGTAATCCCATGTTAAACAAATACAAAAACATAATAATAATAATAATAATAATAATAATAATAATAATAAAAAAATAATAATAATAATAATAAATAATAATAATAATAATTTTATAGTTTTTTATACTACTATTACTAATAAGTGGACTCTTTCTGTTAAACAAAAACAAAAGGTTGATGTATGCTATTCTTTTTGTGAAAAGGAGGAAGTATTAAAAAAATATCTCTAGAAAATACAAGTTGACTTTTCATATGTATCAAAAACAATCTAAATATGCTTCAACAAAAGTCAATAGTCAAATACAACTTAGAAAATAGAGGGAGTATAATCAAAACAAAATGTCCCCGAACTGATCATCAACAGCCTAACAACATAATTATGTCTTTGGAGATCTGAATTGTTTTCGAAATGAGACCTTACCAAAATACAGAAAGCAGTTGAAGTCTCTTTTTTCACTTGAAGACAAATCATGATCTAGCCAAATAAAACCCTTCCAGGAGCTACTTCATAGATTTCTTAAAGGTCTCATCTGAACACCCATTATGAGGTAGGATATGCAGCTTAGAACAGAGTACAATAACCTCAAAAGGATCCAAATGTCTATAAAACTCGGATCTCTAGTCATAATCTCGAACATAAAATTAGAAGGCAAAAAAAAAACAAAAAGAAGGTTATGGAGTAATATATTTGAATATTGTAAAACTTATTTACCTGAAATAAATAATTTACTACAGAAAACTTCACATATTGTTCAATTCATTGACGCTTGCCGCACACCAAGAATAAATTGTGCATCAAATTATCTCATTTACAAAGGGAAATAGCTAAATGCCCTATATTAGTATGAACCAAATGGCAAACAAAATTTCTTGATACATATCTTCATTACATATTCAAAACCAACTGACCTTTTCAGTTATAACGACAATTGGCTTGGAAGCAAACTTTGGAGTCTCATTTTGATCTTCTCAATATCCTAGATTTATTGATAGTAGAAAGACAAAAATAGCCAGGGTTAGAGATGAAAGGGATAAAAAAAGGAAAAGCAACAATATTCTCCTCCATCTGCTTGATCTAAAATATTGCTCCATAATCAAGTATCATTTGCAATAAAAATTGAGCTACAAAGAATTCAGAAGAATGTAAATGCAAAATATTTTATAAAGTTCATTTTTTTTTTGCTTGTAAGAGATATAGTCATATAATGTATTACTCAGACTAAAGCATTCTCATATCCTACCTAGAACTGGATATGTGGATTTGTACCAAGTTCAAGCCAATAGAGTATAATATATACCTCAATTCGAAGTAAGTGATGGTCACTGAGGTCCAATCGATCAACATATATAGGTCTCACCTGCCATGAGTTATCCACCACTTGAATTAAATGTGACATCTATTTATATTACATAACATATATAAAAGCACAAAACGACTCAATTTTCGTTCTCATAATTATCTGTTTATTATCTTTCATCTCCTATTTCAAAATGGCTTTTGATTTTGTTAGTGTCCTATTACAACTCTAATTCCTACTACCACAATTATCTCCTTTACCATAATCAACTCCTATTTCCATAAGGTTTTTGACATTGATAGTGTCATAGTACAGTCATATTCTTTCTACCAATAAAATCTAATCATATACGAAATTTTACTATTATTAACATTCAAATATAATAGTAAAAGATATATCTTTTACTATTAAGAGAGAGCTCTTGCAAGTCATAAAAGGAATATGGGCCAATTATTAAGCATGCCAAAGGATTCTAGTTCAAGAACTTGCAACGTGAACCAAACAGGAAAGTATTCTTCATATGGGCCAAAGCTTTTCCTAAACATATCTGTTTTTTTTTAATTCACAAACACGTATATTGAGATGAGAAACACCTAGAGTACACTAAAACATGGAGGAAATGATGCTTCTCCCGGAATCAGAGTGTTATCAAGAAGGATGAACTATTATCCAGCTTCCAAAAGTAAAGTTGTGCAATAAACAGGATATATGAAATAATGCTCAAAATAACCAATATCCAACAAAATTTTCAGCAGAACTAAATTTGCTCTTCTAACAGAAAATAGAAGCAAGAAACTCCAAAGATTTCAAAGTGATATCTCAGACAAACAATCCATATTATAGTGCCATATTTGAAAATATGCAGGTCCTGTGAGAGGCTGAAGTTAATTCAAGTAATTTTGTTATTTTTTCTATAAGTAAATTATTCAAGTAAATTTAAAATTTTAAAAACAAACAATATGTTAACCTTGAAAGTTCTCTACACTGTTTACTGACAACATAATAGGACATCCCAGGGAAAGTTTTGGAACACATTAAGAGTTAGCCCTTGAAAGTTAGAAAAAGAATATAGGCCTTTATATGTGTGTCTGTGAGTTCTGCATGATCCTACTTATTTTGATAATGATGGAATAAGCAAACAAATCAAACCAGATTACAAATAATATTGCTACGGATTCCAAAGACAGCATAATACCAGAAGGGCTTGCTTCCTTCTAGAATTTGTTGTAACAATAAGATCCCTTGATACTTCATTCCTCGAAATTTTACTATTATTAACATTCAAATATAATAGTAAAAGATATATCCTTTTAGATTTTTATTATGTATTAACCTCAGCTTGCAGGTTTTTTTCTGGAAAGGTAATTGTGGCCCCAAGTTTGGGGGGACTACAATCACTCAACTTGCATTTTGTCCAAACATTGAAATTTAAAATCTAGAGCTTTTAGAGTCAGTAGTCTTTAAAACCCCTTTAATCAAAATTCCTCTTATATTTTAAAATTTCCACCCAGACACACCTTATGTGTTGAGCAATTCTAGAGGAACAAAATTAATCCTAAATGCTCTATTGAGCAATCAGGTAATATCTAGGAAAAGATTACATGTAGCTCGCCTCAATTGACGGCAGTCACAGGACAACATTCTAACCATATATCAGATTGTTCCCACAAAAATAGTGCACCAATTTAGAAGCTAAAATTTAAAGTGATTAGAACATCTCTCTCTTTGCTGCAATACATAGTCCATACAACATTCAAATTCTCAACCTTAAGAACACACAAGTTTTTTCAAATTGCAACATAAAAAAAAACAGTATTTTCTATTTTTTAGATTCAACTTTTTATATTTTAATTTTCTCAAAGACAAACTACCGAGAACAATATCAAATTTCCTAACCTTCAACACTATAAGCAATCAAACAGACAATTTTTTTAGAAAAAAAGAAAAACAATAACTATACCTTAAAAGATCCATTTAACTTTGAATTCCTTGAAAGATCCATTTAGCAGAATCAAATATTAAGGTTCCATCAAGCATTGTCCGGTTATCATTTTTGAAATGAATGTAATTCAAGTTCAACGGTTTCTCCAAAACCCTAATTGTGTTCATAAACTGAAATCTGAAATCTTGAGCCACAAAACTCAATAAAAACACAATTCAGACAACCATAATTGTGTGATTGTGCATGTGAGATAGAAAGAAAAAGAGTTTAGGTACCTTTTTAGGAACGTTGTAATCGATGATGAAGAAGTCGGGATTTTCAATGGCAAGAGCTAGGCCGTTTAGTCTGGGGCCGCTGACGATGGTGGCGTCAGTTATGGAAGCTCGGAGTTTGACATTGCCAGCGTTGACAGACCAAGAGTCGAATTGTTGGCACAATTGGGATAGCAATCTACAGGATGTTTATCCTATGGGACACAGATAGTAGCAAAAGAAGTGGTATGACACAGATAGTAGCAAGTCTCTCAGTTTCAGAACTTTTTGGCCTCAGACCCGCAGTGCACAAGAATTAAAATGTTGAAGGATTATGCAATAACAAACTTAAAACTGCTTGAAAACAATGAAAACTTTGACTGGATTCTGTGTGGGATAAATGTCAAATCAGCATTATCACTAACAGCTACCAGGAATACAGGTTGCATAATGTGTGTCAGATAATAATCCCCAAAAAGCTCTGATATAGCCAGCAATAACTAAATCACAAGATTGGCACTTGAATTGGAAGTAAAGCCATCAAAGCATCAGCCTAAGTGCTTTCAAGTGGGAAAGTACCTTCGTGATTCGGTTTCTTAAGTTATCTTCCTTCTGAGGCAATAAGGAGACTAACTGAATCAACGTGGGAAAGCAGTCACAATGCAACCACTCAAATGTAGGCCACTCCGCACTTCCCCTGACCAAACAATTGATTTAAATGTAAAATCCTTTTTTTCCAAATATCATTGAAGGTCCCACATTCCAAATCTCTTCTTCATTCAGATTCCTCTTTTTAAAATCAGAAAATAAAATCAGTACATTGTAGCATACTTACATACACTACAGCATCCCAAAGCATGACACAATACTAAATTTCTAACATTTAATACAGAGCTTAAAACACTCATTCGATAAATCCAATAACAATAAATTATATAAATTATAAAGATTATCAACAACATCCGATTAGGGAAAAGAAGTGAGATAGAGGAAGAAATTAGAGGATCTGTGTCTCTATAATATTATTAAATCCAATAAAAATAGGATAGGATTTTACCGACTGAAATTTGAGATTTCCGGCTGTCAAAGAATGCAGCTCCATTAACAGAAAAAAAATTGGGGATATTAGACGCTGTGATCCCGCTCTTGTTCCGTGGTTCAATTGCTGCTTTTCATTCGATTTTACATCATCCAATGTGTACCAAGAGTAATTAGGGGATTGTATTTATGTTTTTACGGT
This sequence comes from Panax quinquefolius, assembly GCA_020205615.1. Lineage (NCBI taxonomy): Eukaryota > Viridiplantae > Streptophyta > Magnoliopsida > Apiales > Araliaceae > Panax > Panax quinquefolius. The sequence goes on along the minus strand of CM035156.1, from coordinate 175,325,769 downwards.
GTCAGTCGTTATTTTAGTCGTCCGGGTATGTGAAGGGCATTTTTGGCAATGATAATATGGAGCAGTAAATAGGATGGACAGGTGTCAAAAATGTAGAATGACAGATGTCAATTTAGTGCGTTATGTACCGTAATTTAGTATATATAATAGATAATAGATAATAGATTTGTTTTCCAAACAATTTTTTTTAGACGCAATAAAGATGATCTTCTTGTGGGTATTGCAAAGATGCCAAGCCGTGACAGTTTGTTACGGCAGACCATTTTTTATTTTTTTTATTCACAGCCGGCATAGTATGTAACGTCCGACCACTTTTTTATTTTTTCTAAGTTAATCAAATGTGCTGAGTCATGATTATATAATGGGAAATCGTTAAAAAACAAAAAATAATTCTACCAAGATATAAGGTATCTGCAGTTGAACTTCTTTAATATTAAAATTGTTTTGTTTACAAAATGTACATAGTATGTAACGGTAGACCACTTTTTTATTTTTTCTAAGTTAATCAAATGTGTTGAGTCATGACTATATAATGGGGAAATGCGTTAAAAAACAAAAAATAATACGGTACTTACATAAAGTATACTTCTATTGAACTTTTTTAATATTAAAATTCGTTTTTATTTAAATATAATCGACAACATGTTTGACTATGTAGGCCCCTCATATTAAAATAAAAAGCCAAGTCTGAACCTGCTTTTTAGACACAACAATGTTGTCTTTGGCTTGGTATATTTATGTTTTCAATTTCAAATTTCCAATAAGTTGATCAACTATCCAGAAAGAGGTTGTTGGCATAATGTTCACAGCGGCCGATTCTTAAGTGGATGGAATCTTATATATATATATATATATATATATATATATATATATATATATATATGAACATGTATGTAATCATTTCAGCCTTTCCTTTTCTCCTACGAAACTAGGGTGTTCCCCCATCCATGTTACCTCTTCGAGAAGCAAATTTAAATACTCTTTCCTTTTCTCTCCTAGGAAACTATGGTGTTCCCCTATCTATGTTACCTCTTCAAGAAACAAGTTTTAATACACTTTTTCACGTTGTTTATTGTAAAACCTCAATCCTACATCTTTTGAGTTAAATTAAATTTTATATTAGGTCTCACTTTATTATAAGTATTACTCCCTCTGTCCCAGGATAAAAGTTCTGATGGACTTTTCACTCATGTTAAGAAGAGGAATAAAATGACAAAATTATCCATAATAATGTCATTAATTATTTTCAATGTAGGTGATAGAGTGACTTTCTAGCTTTTCAATTCAAATATTTTTAGCACATAACTAATTATACTTATTAAATATGGAGAGAGAATTAGAATAAGAAAAGTATGAGATATTAAATGCTACGGGTATAATAGGAAAAAATGTTTAAAAGTTTGGTTATTAAAGAAAAATGAACATTTAACATGGGACTGCCCAAAATAGTAATAAAGACTTTTATTATGGGACGGAGGGAGTATTAACAAGTTCTCAATTTTATTATTAATAATATTATTATAATTATTATAATATTTATTTATTATTATTAATTTTATTATTATAATTATAATTATTATTTATTTATTATTGTTATTTATTTTTATTTATTATTATTGATATTATTATTATTATTTATTATTTATTATTAATATTATTTATTATTTTTATTTTTATTATTATAATTTATTATTATTATTATTATGATTTATTATTATTTTTATTATTTATTATTTATTATTATTATTATTTATTTTTATTATTATAATAATATTATTATAATTATAATTGTTATTATTATTATCATGATTTATTATTTTTATTATTATTATTATTATTGTTGTTGTTAATATAAAAATATAAAAATAATCTCATTACTAAAAATAAATATATAAAGCTAAATTATAGTAAATAATATATAATTTATATGCAAAATAAAATATTTATCAATATAATTTCCCTCACTCTCTGTTCGCTATTGCTGTTTGTTTTATTTAGCTGTTATGAATTGATTTAGTATATAGAAATATTCTTTGGGTAATTTAATAGCTAAGCTTATGTTTCTTTGGTAGTCTCTTGACGATCAAATCTAGGTAGTGACTAGTGGCGGATCCAGGCATGGGACAGGGGGGCACTTGCCCCATTTGAATTTTCATGGAGCAAGGTAAAATACTCAAGTCAGAAAAAAATTTATTTGAAGCGCTTAAAAAATTAATTCTATTAATCCCGCATTCCTGCTACTAGTATTTATTTAATATAGTCTTACAAGTCTCACATTCCCACTACCTTGGTCAAATTTATTTAATATTGTCTAAATTCAATAGAGCAAAAACTGATTCAGTCTCTCCTTTTCCATTCAAAAACTGTGGATTACGGAATATCCCAATTTCAAAAACTGCAGAGTATTTAATAATTGTTGTAGGAATTTTTGTAATAATTTATGAAGAGAACTCCATCAAATAAAAGTTATTCGAGTATGTATTCTATTCTATTTTTACTTTCTTTAAAATTTGTAATTTATTTTGTAATATTACTTGTTACTTGTTAGTGGTTTAATTGAGATTGTTTATTGTTGTTGTTAATTACACTTGACTATTTATATTATATATTTGTTTTGTTTTAAAGTTGAATTAATTTTTAATATTTATTGACTGTTAGGCACTAAACGTACAAAATTTGAATTTATTCCTGAAAATGTTCAAGCCGAAGAGACTAGTGACGAATTTGTCACTGCTAATATTTACCAAGAAACTCACCAGCAAAATATTAATGATTAACCCCCAAACCCAAACCCAAACCCAAACCCAAACTCAAACCCATACACCAATATCTCCTTCCTTTAATTAATATTGAAGGGGATCTCGGTAAAAGACAACCAATGAGTTCTTATCTCGCTAGTGAAAGAGAGAATTTTAGAAGAACTTATTTACTCAGGAGGTCGACTCAACCAATACCTCACAAAGAGAGAATGTAATTGTAGGATTATTTAGTTTTGTAATTATTTTATTAAAATTTTATTCTTAAGAATTTATTTTTTTTGAATTTGCCCCCACTGAATATCCAGACTGGATCCGCCCCTGGTAGTGACATCTTTTTGAGAATTAATTTGATTAAAGTTTAACATCAGTGTTGCCACGTGTGTCACGTAGGCAAGTCAACGCCTATGTGGCACATGGGGGCTCAATATTTAAATTTTTGAATAGAAAGGGAATCGATTTGCATTGACCAAAAGAAATGGGGCTCAATACCCAAAAACATCTAAAGTTCAGTGGCCACATTTGTATTTTACTCATTATTTATTTTATTTTATTAAATTAAGTATCAATTAACTTTATTTTATTTTATATTACATTAAATTATATAATTTAATTTATTTTTATTAATTTATTTTATTTTATTTATATTATTTTAAATTATTTTATAATAATTAATTAATTTTATTTATTTATATTATTTTATATTAATTGCCTTATATTATCTTATATATGTTATCTAATTTAGTATACTTTATATTATATTATGTGAATTTAGTTTATGTTATTATATTATATTATTTTATTTAGTAGTCACAAAACTAAGTAAATGCTACTTAGTTCAATTCATTTTATTTTAGTTGTAAGAAACTAAGAAAATACTACTTAGTTTATTTTATATTGAGAAACTAATTAAATAATACATAAATAGATGTAGGACCAATAGATTTTGAAATTAAATAATTCTAACAAAAATTTCGTCGAGAAGTCTGTAAGACCCCAACTTATTATAAATGAAATTGAATTTTCTCTATTTATTATTTTGAAATAGTAAGGGTTGATTTGATTAATGTGGTTAGTTATGGGTAAATGCGCAAATATCTTAAATAAGCTAGTGGTTATAAAATATTCATTGTTGTCGGGGAATATTTGTTTGGTCGTGGAATATTCTTACTGTCGGGGAATATTCGTACGATGGCGCAACCTTGTGTGGGCCCCATAACGGAAAGCGATTAGATGAAGAAAACGACAAGTATAAGTTTTTTTTATAAATAACGCGTAGTTGTTACCGTTAACATTGTTGGAATACCCGGTGGTTAAAACACGATGTACTGCCGTTGTTGCATTGCGATGCGACACGGTATTACACTAATTCTTGATTCTTACGTAAGAAGGCACTACTCAATAATTGATACAGTAATTACTGTTCAATATTTTTTTGATTCAATAATTGCTACGTTATTGTTGTTTCAATAGTTGTCACTGCACAGTATTTTCCATTATCAGATCAATAATTCATATTATTTGAATAATATTATTAGATAGCATTATTGACAATGTCTAAGGAAGTTCTGTCTAAGGAGAGGTTTGGTCACCTAATTGTGCGCCAGTAAGGAGAAATCCTTATTGGAAAGCCCTCTCTTTCCTGGGAACGACTTGGTTGTCATTATTCTGATTCTGTAATATTATTTATGAATAATTAATTATTAATTTATATGATAAGAAAAATATTTATTTATGTGGATATAAATGGAAGAATTTTTTAGAAAGAAAAGTTACAATTGTTGAAAATTGATATTTTATCTTTTCTGATAAAATAATTCATTTAAATATATTATTATATTATAATAATATAATAATGGTGATATTTTTACAATGAATGTGTGATATATGAATAAATGAGGAGGAAGAGTATTTTTGTTACAATAAATGCTAAAAATATGTTAAACATGTCGGTGGGCCCCATTTTTGACTGAAAATTGATTATAGCCTGTAAAATCGTCCGTATGTGAATTTCGGTTAATTTCTACTTGGAATTTGGAAAAACTTAAACTTACAAAGTTGTAGAGAATTGAATTTCCTATGGAATTGACATAAGATTTGAATTTTTATGATAAAAGAGCTATTTATTATGAATTATTGAAAGTCCAGAATAATTAATTTTTGAAGTTTTAATTATTTTTTTTAAGAAAAACGTTTTTATTATGTTGGTGGGCCCCACTAGTATTGAAAATGAGCTGAGATCGGAATTTCTAAGGTGGGTGTGATTTTTTTTTAAAATTTATTAATATTTTATTAAATTTTCTGCTTTGGTGTTCTAAGCATTTTTCTATAAATAGGGTGCTTAGGTTAGAATTGAAAATCACACCAGAAACTGATGTTTTCTTTCTCTATATTATCGAGCGTATTTTTGTGAGTATTTTGATACTTTGAGTGTTGTTATATGGTGCAAGTTTCCTTCAAAGACTATATCCCATTCCAAAATCTTTCATTCTTTTTGAGGTAATTAAGAGATGTTATTTTTTTTAATGATATTATTTCTTTTAATATCATTATGCCGGAATATTGGTAAGCTTTTTCTTGTGAAATTCTTTTCTTTTAGTGTCAGGGTTACTATTCACGTATACGACATTTTTCACCAATACGACACTATTCATAGAAAAATTAAATTTTCTCTTTTTTGTCCCAGATGTCTATTTTTGTTACTATCTTTGATTGTATCCATGTTTTGATATTCATTCTTGAATTTTACTCCACATAATATATTATGGGGTGTTTTTGAACATGGATAAACCGAAGTACGAATCCCTAATATTTGTTCTTTTGTCTCACTTGATTCGTTTTCTTTAAAATATTTTTCATCATCCTCAGTCCTAAATGATGATATAACTGAATATTTTTGGCTTGTAGTGCAAAGATGAATGATTTCCTGATGAACATCTTTGACCCATAGTGCAAAGATGAACAGGTGTTGAGATGAACATTACCAACTGATGAACATCTTTGGCCTGTATGAATATTTGATTCAAAATGTATATTGATTGTTATTACAGGGATAAAATATTGATGATGAACTTTAAAATCATAGAAGATAGTAGATTTTATTCTCTACTTAACTCTTCTAAATGAATTATTATTTCCGCTGCGAAATATTGATTTAAAACTTGTTGTCTATTATATTCTATCAGATTTTTTCCTATTGAGGACTAACGATAATTTATTCTATATTATCTTAGTCATAATATTTTTTACTGGGCTAGTTGAGCTCACCCTTTTCCTTTTTTGTTCCATTTTTCTTCTCAAGAGGCGAGAATGTAGCGAGTACTAGTCGGGGTATGTAATGATGGTTCTAGATAGGGGTGCTCATCGGTAAAAAAACCCAACCCCAGCAGAAAAAACTCGAATCGATCTCGAACCAGAAAAATCCGGAAAATCAAGAACCCAGACGCAGAGTCTTGAATAACCTAGCTTTGATCTGGGGTTAAATTACAAAATTGGTAATCGGTTTTTTTTCTTGTTCGATTTTCTATTATACCACAATAATTAAATAATTTTTTTATATTAACAAATTTATATAAAAAAATTCTTCTTTGATTTACAATAATATATTAACAAATAATTGGTACAAAATTTTATTGTATTGTATAATGTTATGAGTCAATTATTGCATAATGTTATGGGCCAATAATTGGTACAAATAACAGATGAGTACAAAATTCTATTGTATAATGTTATGGGCCAATTATTGCATAATGTTATGGGCCAATTATTTGTTAATATATTATTTGTATGGTTTTCGGTTCTTTTTTCGGTTTTCAGACATCTAATTCAAAATTTTCATTACCGCTAATTCTACAGAGTGCAAGAAAAGTATTAAAAACCGAAAAAAGCGCATCAAAAAAAGAATCAAAAAAAAGAAGTCACGGCATCTTAGGTTTCAACCTGCTCGATAAAAATCAAAAAAACTGAATTTTTTGAGCACCCCTAGTTCTAGAAAGTTGTTTTAGTGGTCCTCACTATTTTTGTAAAATAATGTATCAATAATTGTAATGAAAACTTATTTGAGTGTGGATATTGTCTAGAAGACAATATTTGTATTTAAACTCACAGTTTATGTGTTATCGTATTTTGCACGACAATTGTATTAATAAAGTTGTAGTTGTTTCTGTACTATGTATTTGGCAACTCAGAATGGGTGATGTATACCTATTTTGGGGGTGTCACAAAGTCTGTCAAAAATAACAAATATACTAAATGGCATAAATGATCATCACTTAGTATCAGAGTCAATTAACATAAGGCACCAAAATTATAAACAACATACAAATTAATCTATAAATTTATAATATGCACAAAAAAGGAACAAATTGTTTTGCAAGTATTGATTCAATGTAAACTGACAGAAAGTTTTAAAGTTCCAAATAATATGAAGTCCCAAATTAAATGATTTACTTCCAATACACAAATATTAATCAAAATTTTTGTAAAATGTAATCTCGATTTTTGCACAACATTTCTAATTTATTTTTTGTACTTGGGCAGTATACGTTCAAAAAATAATTCACCAACAACAACAACTCAAAACTTAATCCCAGGTTTAGCAACAATACCAACAAATAAATATTAAAATTTCATAATTTCAGCAACAATATATTCACAAAGTAATCCCATATCAAATTAAAAAAAAGTATAGGCTAAAAAAAAAAATTAAGCATACTGAAATTAATTAACCACTAACCTTTCTAGGTATCAAAGTATCTTGAGGAGGAGAATGAGGAGGAGACGCCTCCGGATGTGGGGAGACAACGCTGCCAGATGTCTCAGTGAGAAGAGAGTTAAGGTGCTGCGGCGTCGGAGGTGGGGAGGCACACTGCTGTCTTCGGTGATGAGAGTGCAGAGAGATGAGAGACTGATGAGAGAGAGAGAGAGAGAAGAGAGAGAGTTTTGAGAGATAACAACAGAGGCAGCTGGAGGAACTGAAATATTTTTAGGTTTTAAAGGATATTTTCGACAGAATATTTCGTCAAAATTACATCCCTCGAAATTACGTTATCCTCAACGGATATTTCGTCGAAAATCATTATCACTCCCTCTAAAATATGGTTGACGCTGACGGGAACATTGGTGCCAATATGATGATTGCATTTTCGACGAAATTTCATCGAAAGTAAATTATGGTCGAGGGAATTAATATTGACGGACTATTCCGTCAAAATAAATTTATTTCTGACAAAACATATTCCGTCGAAATTATATCTTTTTCTTGTAGTGATAGTTCCAAATTTAAATTTAAAAACAAAAAAGACACTTGGAATTAATAGTCTTAACTCAAGTATAATTTTTGCAAATAAATATAGCCTAATGAAAAAGGTATGTATAATTCAGATATGCAAATATGCTAGCTCTCTTTGCTTTTCTGTGGTTGATAACCAAAGCTATTTTAATTAAGGGCTAAAAAACATAGAAGAAGAAAACAGAATTGAGGAGAAAAAGAACTGCATATTGTGGGAAAGGAAATCGTACCTTGCTAGAGTTAGGATTTTGTATTGGTTGAGGATGAGAGAAATCCACGAAGAGTACGGAATTGATTGATTGATTGAAGAGGGGAGAAGAACAGGTGAGCGATTACTCCAACGACACGTGGCAGAACTCCTAGAATCTAAGAACCTTATTAAGGTAACAAGGATTCAGAGAGCCTTCTTGAGGGCTTCGGGTTGAGAGAGAATCTCTCAAAGTCTCTTAGTCTTCTAAAAGGTCCAAGAGTCCAAAGTCAGGTCCCCTTCCCAATGGAGTGGAATGGGTATTTATAGGGTTTTATGGAGAGTTGTCATGTGATAGGCACATGCCCTCGGAAAAATTCCAAATTTACCCTTAGTCATCAGAGTAATACCCAGATCGTCCTGCTCTTCTAGCCACCAATCCAATCCCTCAATCAATTCTCAAAATGAGTGGTCTCCACGTGTCTTCTGCCTCGGACACGCGAAAGATTCTCTCGGGTCCAGCCCTCTTTATTTCCGACTTTTCCGTCTTTATTTAATTAGGTCATATAAATCCTAATTTGTACATTTAATTCAATTAGAGCATGTGAACTCTAATTTGCACTTAGACCCACACATATATACTTGAATGAAATTCTATCGAAATCCAGAGATATAGAGAGGAGTAAATGGTTTAATTCAATGAAACAACAAATACGGTCGCCCTTTCGGATTGCTTTTGAAGTGCCTATAGTTATACCCATGTTAATAACCCCCTACATGTTTTTGTTTTAATTTAATTGCATATAACCCGTGGCTTTCATAGATCAATTCATACTTTGAATAACTAATATACCATGTAAGAAATTATTTGTCTACATATCACTATCTACCATTTATTTTCTAGCTAGTGTATTAATTGCATGGTCCATGCATGGGATATATAATATACGGTATAGATCAATTCATACTTTGAATAACGTAGTATACCATGTTAGAAATTATTTGTCTACATATCACTATCTATCATTTATTTTCTAGCTAGTGTATTAATTGCATCGTCCATGCATGGGACATATATGGTATAAGATCAATTCACTTAGAATACCTAGTACACCATGTGACAAATTATTTGTCTACATATCACTATTATTTTCTAGCTAGTGTATTAATTGCATGGTCCATGGGATATATGTGGTCTGATTGAGTTAATATTCTTCTCTCTATGATACTTTTAGAATTTTCATTGGTCTAATAATGAAGATATAAATTATTGACAATTGGAGGGAACTAGAGAAACGTGGCTTGGTTATGGTTGATTGTATTCTTCAAAGTATCATTTGAAACATGGTTGCAAACAAATTCAAAATTAATCAAATTTATTAAAAAATAAAAAATATTATAATTGCTATAGTTAAAAATATTTATCAGATTCTGGAAACTGAGATGCCCCCACAACAATAACAGAGTTGATTCAGTAATAGATCAGCGGAAACAATATTAAATTTTATAATTATTATAGCTTACAATATTTATTAATGTGTTGCCAAATATTAAATGAATTTGTATTAATTTTAAATTTAAAATATTTTTAATTAACTTTAAAAAGTTAATAATAATATTATATTTTGAACATGAAATATATCGATGTGATATTAATGTCATGGTGCCTAAATTATTTATTGTCAGAAAATTAAACCTAATAATGCCGTTTATCAAATTGGTTATAAATAGAACATAAATATCCTCTTTCCATATCTTGCACAACTTGCCTCAAAAAAATAAAAATAAAATAGAGAGAAAAATATTTGAAAAAATACACCTAAAATAATCTCAATTTCAAAAATTATTTTTCTCTTTATGCAATTAAATAAGAATCAATAAACCTAATAATGAGAATGAAAATAACAAATAACCATCCACAAGCAAGACCCAATATTTAACGTGGAAAATTCTTAAATAAAAAAATCACAGGCCAAACTTCGAATCTCCACTATATCAAAATAATAGACTTACAATAATCATTCCAAATTTTATGCCATAAAACTTGAGGTTACATAATAAATTGAGAGAATACAAATTTACCTTTAATTAAGTTGAGAAACCAAATTAACTTCACCACCAAAAAAAATCCCAAGCAATAAAGTCTTCAAGCTTTCAATTGAACGGAGAGAGCGACGGATACCCACGAGTATCAAAGTGTAATTCTCTCAATTTATTCTTTCGTTATCTTCTTGCTACGTACCAAGCTTCTCTCATGTGAAAAATAAGACTCCCTCATAGTCTTATTTATAGTACTCTTTTTAATCCATTCCTATTATGGATTAAAAATAATTTATTCTTCTAATCAAATTAGGGATTTACATCTCATTGTCTTAGTCACCAACCAATCTAACAAATAAATCCTTTTTTAACTTGGATCCTTTCATGGGTGAGGACACACACCCAACAATCTCCCCCTCCGAACCCATGAGAGAAGGGATCACTAACCATAACTCCTCACTCGGAGTTAATTCCAACAAAATCTTGGCTCAACTCAAGTTTCTTGGAACTTTCAACTTTCTTCATGTCCGACTTTATCTCATCGACATGGTTCTTCTCAATGAGAGGATCTAACTCAAACTTGACATATTTTTGTTTGTCAAATTCATTCACAATCGCTTTGTACCCTACCTGCGAGCTATCATTTTCCTTTTTCACTTTTGATACCCATTTAAAACGAAAAACTTTCTTCTCGTGGTTCTCATGCAAGATTTTTCTCCCATCTTGCATGGCTTTGTACCACATCTTTTTCTGTCTAACTCCCCCATCTTCAACACCTCTCACAAGTGCCCGTATCGTGTAAAGAGTGTCTACCTTCTTACCTCTAGTCAGCACTAGAGACTCTTTAGTGAGCTTTCACTAACTTTTACCAAATTAACTTTTATAATCATTCTCATCAAGCTTACCAGTAGAGATCAAATTACGACGTATATCCGAAATATGTCTGACTTCTCTCAACATCAATCTGCAACCACTGCTAGACTCCACAAAATATCTCCAATGCCTATAACCTTGGATGCACTTCCGTTTTCCATTCGTACATAGCCAAAATCACCACTAGTGTAAGATGATTTCACCACGAGAAGTAGCATGGAACGAAGCACCTGAATAAATAATCCAATCATTAACATGATACTTGAGTTTATAAACACAAATAATAGCTACATCAACATCGGATAGATACACAATCAAATCTTTATCCTCATCTTTTTCCTTAGAATGCTCATTTTTCAAAAACTGCACTCTCGCCTTATGTGACCTGATTTCTGGCAGTGAAAACAAATTAATTCTTTTCTATCTCTTTACATTCCACTGGATTTATCATCTTCAGGAAAACTTCTCCTTTTATTTATGTCTTTACTTTGTGCAACAAAAACTTGTGACTCAGCACTAATCATTATGGTATTTCTTCGCCTCTGTTCCTCATTAAACAAACAATCTTTGATTGTAACCATAGTCAGCTTGCCATTAGGAGCGGAGTACACAGCGTTACAACTAGCGTGTTCGAGCTATCAGGCAAAGAGCTCACCAACAACAAAGTCTGCATCTCATCGTCAATGACCATCTTCATCGTACTTAATTGATTTATCAAACTCTGAAAATCACTCAATTGTTCTGCAATGGAGTTTCCATCCTTAAACTTAGAATTCAAAAACTTCCTAATCAAAAAAAATTATTTGTGTTGCCTTCCTTTCATACATGTACTCCAATTTCTGCCAGAGAGCATATGCTTTAGTTTCCGTGACAACATGATGAAACACACTTTGATCAATCCACGATCTAATTAAACTAATATTTTTCCTGTTTATCATGTTCCACTGTGCGTCACTCTTGTTTGTGGGTTTGACTCTTTCATTCTCAAGTGGTTCGTAAAAATCCTTGCAGTAAAGCAAGTCCTCCATTATTGGCTTCCAAATTGTATAATTTGTAGCAGTGAGTTTAATCATAGAACCTTCTGTCCAATCTTCCATTTAATTCGCATAAGAAAATCATAAAAATAACCAAGTTCTGGTACCACTGTTGGAAAAAATACACTTACAATAATCTCAATCTTAGGAATTACTTTTTCGTCTTTGTGCAATTAAATAAGAAATCAACAAAACCAATAATGATAATGAAAATAACAAATAACCATCCACAAGTAAGATCCAATATTGAACGTGGAAAACCCTTAAAGGGAAAAATCAAAGGCCAAACTCTGAATATACACTATATCAAAATAATGGGCTTACAATAATCCTCCCAAGTTTTATTTCCTAAAACTTGAGGTTAAACAATAAATTGAGAGGGTAAAAATTTACCTTTAATTAGGTTAAGAAACCTAATTAACTTCACCACCCCAAAAAAAAAAACAAGCAATAAAGTCTCCAAGCTTTCAATTGAACGGAGATGACGGCGGATACCCACGAGAAACAAAGTGAAAGTAGTATGCGCACAAGCCAATCATATTTGATATGATGTAGCATATACTTTGTAATATTATTCATTTATTAATAATAAAAGTTAATTTATAAAAGACATTTTATTTTTATCTACATGGTGTTGTTATATTAATATGTGATAAACCCATAGATTTAAGCAATGCTTTTAGAATCATGATGATGATCATGCTAATGAGATCTAAATTCTTAGATAGCTTAAAACTAAATTAGCTCCCAATCGTTGGATTACTAAAAAGGTGATTATTGAATCCGGATAGATTGGTACATACATTGCTTGCTCTTAGGAAGAGGTTGATTAATCTCATAATCATTTGTGTGGAGACACTAAAGCAAGTATGTATGTGCTTATTAGAGAATAAGTTCACTGAACGTGGCTTGCTAAGGAATACCTAATTGAGTTTTACTTGTCTGTCAATAAGAATTCCTCTAGTTATAGTAGTACAAGTGATCCTTAGACTTGAAAATATTATAGTATCTTGTGTATGATGATTTATACTTTGACATGTCCCTTAAGACCTTTAGAGTATATTAAAGGGTATGCTTGGGTGTAATAAGTTATACATGGAGATAATGAATGATTAATAAAGAATATATCGGTTCTAGTCAAAGGAGACAATATCTTATGTGATTCGATAAATGATAACTCAAGAATCACTGACCAAGATAAAATGAAATTAGAAAGGAGTTTCTAATTTGTATTATTTAGAGTTATGGATTTAAGAATCTAAGAACATATAATTAAATAAAATAAGACTTAACAATAATTCCATGTCTTATATTTAATTAGAAAATTGTATGGTAGAATGATTGAATTGTACGGTAACTATTTACTCAAAGGTTCTTTTATGATTAATGGTGAAATCTATATTATCTGGAAAGTCGTTGATTGCTAAGGGGGTTTACCCTTATTTTAAAATAAATGTGACGCCCCTAAAATAGGTCCACACAACCCTTTTCGAGTCACCAAATACATGGTACATAATTCAAATACAAACTTCAATTATACAACTATTAATTGTCATGTAAAATACGACAAAACATAAGGTACGAGTTTCAATAAATATATTGTCTCGTAGACAATATCCAAACTCAAATAAAGTCCTCATTACAATTATTATCACCCTATTTTTACTATAATAACCATCTTGGACCATTACTCCACTCCCCGACTAGTCCCAGCTACATTCTCGCATCCTAAGAAGAACAATGGAACAAAAAGGAAAAGGGTGAGGTCAACTAGCCCAGTAAAGAATATTATGACTAAGATAATGAAGAACAAATTATCCTTAGTCCTCAAAGTAAAAAATCTGATAGAATACAATAGACAACAAGTTTTAGATCAACAATTGCAGTGGAACAAACAATCCATTAGAAGAGTCAAGTAAAGCATGATGTCTACTATCTTCTATGATTTAAAAGCCCATCATCAATATTTTATCTCTGTAACACCAATCAATAATTATTTCCAATCAACGAATTATCTATGCACTACGGGCCAAAGATAATCGTTTGTATCACCAGTGATCATGATCATGCCAAGCACCTGTCCATCTATGCACTACGGGCCAAAGAGGACTTTCACCACAAACCTTTATTTGTAACATTAAAGGTTATGATTATAACAATACACAATTCATGGTCATAATCATGCCAATCAACAGTTCATCTTTGCACTACGGACCAAAGATGACTTTCACCACAATATAATCATGAAGATGATGACAACGATATAAATAATCAATCAAGTGAGATCAAGGATAAATATTAGATATTTATAATTCAATTTATCTAGAGTTCAAAAATGTCCAAATTATCAACATGATAACTATTTGTGAAGTAAAATTCAAGAATGATATTCATGTATCAAAAATAATTTGGACAGAAAAAAAAATTAAATTCTGTTGTGAACAGTACTCATGAATAGTACCCATGAATATTAACCCAACATTAAAATATTAAAATTTAATAAGAATGTTCAGATCAATATTCCAGTGAAATGATATTAGATGAAGCGCAAAAATTAATGAATTTCTAATCATTTCAGGAATTATAGAAGCATTCAATACCTACCATAGTAAGTTTAAATTTAGGAATATGAAATGAAATAATATCACTTACATAATATGGAATATGAAAGAAAATGATATTTCTTACGAGTATTGAAATAAAATAATATCCTTTATCTTAGTAGAAACTAGATTTGACTTGGAATATCAGATATTATCCTGAGAAAATCTTGCACTAAAAGCTACACTCAAAGTATTCTTATACTCAAAAGAAATAATCACAATATTATAGAATACGAATTTCTGATATTGTGATGGTGTGTTTAGGAAGGAGGGTTACCTCCCTTTTTATAGTGCAGTACAGAGGAAGGAAATAAGCAAATATCACTACAAAAAAGGCCTATCTGCGACCAATAATATCAGCGACCGCATATCCGGTCACTGATAATAATAGTAGCAACCGCTATCTGCGACCGGGATGAATTCTAGTCGCTAGTTTCTATCAGCGACCGCATGCGGTCGCTGATCGGTCGCTGAGATGAATTTTCCCCCAAAAAATTTGGTGCGAAACCCTGGCGCGGTTTTTATTGCGACTAATCTTTATCAGTGACCGCATGTGGTCGCTAAAAGGGTCCACGTCATTAAAAATCAGCGACCGCATGCGGTCTCTGAAAGCTATTCACCGATTCTCTTAAATGATTGATTTCGGGCATTCGTTCGATTCAAAGAGAAAAGAAAAAAAAAAGAATGAAGAGGGAGAAGAGGGAGAAGGGAGAGAAGAGAAGAGGGAGTCCGGATGGTGTTCGTGTGTTCAATCTTCTTCAAATCAGAATAATTTTAGAGGTATGAAATTCTTCTTCTTCTTTCGGTTGTTTGTTGTTTGTTCGTGTGTTTTTTTGGTTTTTTGTTTTTTGTTTTTTGTTGTTTGTCGTTCGTGTGTTGTTTGTTGTTTGTTATTCTGGGAATTTTGTTTTAAGAGTTAATTTATTGCAAAGATTTGGCTTAATGAAAATGAATTTGGGATTATTGAAGTTGGGATTACTGAAATGTATAGCTTCTTATTGAAATTGGGAATATACTGAAATTGTTGCAAAGCGTTTTATGAGATTACTGAAATTTTCAGGTTAAATTATTTTTAGGGTTAATATGTGTTTTAATATGAGATTATGTGAAGTTGGATAATTTTGATAATATATGGATAACAATTGCTAAAATTTGAATTTTTTTTAATATAACATTACTACTTGGCTAGGTTTTCAGAATTTTCTTTATATAAATTGAAACATTTATTTCATACCCTTGGATTTCATGACCTAATATGCGAGGAAACATAGGATTTTGCCCCTGCCACAATAGAGAACAAAATATCCGTTAACACAATATACTCCATGTATAAACAATGGTTATAAGTTAGTAATGGGATGGATATGGATTTATCATATAAATGCAAGAATCAGTGGGAAATTAGACTGATAATGAGAGATATCCTCTAATAAGTTGTTACTACCTTAAATTAAACAACTAAAAATAAAAAGCAAGACTCAAATATGTTATTACAAACAACAAGAATATCAAAGTATTACGCAAAAGCAAGATCAATAAAACCATAAAATGAGTATTACATAAAACATAACTAGAATTAAGTTTATCCATAATTCATCAAGAAGAAGGTTCAAAGAAGTTTATCCATAATTCACATCAAATATGCTAATTGATGTTAATTATAAAATTCATTTATAATGTATGTTTGTTAAAACTAAAATTCATGTATAATTGTATATTGGTAATGTTTTGATTGATATTATATTGGTAATGTATATGGGTCTGAATTTTTTACTGCTTTAATTTGCATTCAATTGTTATTGTTTTGGTCTTATTGTATTAAAAATTTGTATATTTCTCTTGGTTTGTGTCTTGGGTGTCTAGAAATGTCCATATATGCATGTCGTCGTGCATGTGGCTAGTCTATATTGTAGGGGAGACTCTGGCAAATTTTTTTTAAGTATTATAAGTATAAGGTTGAAAAATGTTCATAATAAGTATAAGTTTGTAGTTGATTTTTTTTTACCTCTTTTATTATGAATAGTTTTAGGTTTAAAATATATAATAGCTTTTGGTTATAGGAAAGCTATGCCCATTATTGAAATAAAATGAGAATTAAATTGTTTGAATATGCGAGTAGCTTAATTTTAGTAATTCTCGATAAATTGGGTTCATTTATATAGAGAGCACAGGTGCTACTTATCAATTGGATATAAATATATTGGTGATCCACTAGAGCCTATTAAAGAAATTTTGGAGCTGATGGGGTTTGGCTTGGGGCAGCGAGGCCACACTGCTTGAGCCTCAAGGCCACTTGCCAAGCTTGGTTGTCGGGATGGTAAGTTATTGAAATTTAAGCCAAAATAGGCGATCTTAGGGAACCTTTAGTCAACAGAAAGGTAACTAGACACACTTGGTCAATAAAGAGACTGTTTTGGCTATAACAGAAAAATAAGGGTATTTAACACTTATGTATACAAGAATAAAGCTACAAAATGTTATAGAAGCTATAAATTTCGCCGATAAATTGTGACTATCCCAAAACATAAAAGATTATAGAAAGGGACCGTGAGGGGTATAATCTTAAAACATATTAGCCGAGGCCTTAGATGGACTCTTCAATTCTTGGCGTGAAGCCTTAGATGGTGGTAGTTTTCTTAAGAAGAAATATTTCAATGCATCTGAATACCAACCAAATATGTATTACTGATATAAAGCTAGCATGAATGAAATACCTTACGTATTCACTTAAGATTAACTATAAAAACAAATTTAAAACAAATTAAAATAAAATTACATGATATAATATAACTATTAAACTAAGTAGTATTTACTTAGTTTCTCATACTAAGTAAAGTTTCACATTTAAAGTTTCTCATACCTTACGTATCCATATGGTTACAAGTATGCTCAAGTCATATGCTTACAAGTATGATGAAATGTTAATCATATGCTTACAAGTATGCTCAAGTCATATGGTTTCAAGTATGCTCAAGTCATATGATTAATAAGCTCATGTTTTCTGTAGTAGGTACCGTGGAATCATGGACCTCTATTCGCATCAGTAGTTGGATGGCACGACGAAAAGTCAAGTGCCCGGATAGGTCTTCTGTAAATTTAATTTAGAGTTGGTTGCCAATTAGTGTTTTTAGAGTATGCGTATAGTCACCCTGAATGTATGAATGGTAAGTCGCAGATACGATGTCCATGTTTGAAGTGTAAGAATGTAGGACAGAGACGTTGTAAACTATCATTTACTTATTTCTGGGTTCATGAAAAATTACGAAGAATGCTGGCGGGCACATATGCAGAGAAGAGATGGTGGCATCACAGAAGTACATAATTCGAGCATTAGTACTCATCGAATGAATGAAATGGTTCATGATATTACAGGGCTAGATTTTGATTGGGAACAAGGCAGAGACAACCTATGAATTCTAATGCCAAAGACTTCTTTAAGTTATTAGACGAGGGTAGCAAGCCATTGTGGCATGGTTGCACCAAACACAGTACATTCTCTGCAGTGGCGACATTACTTAACATCAAGGCTGATCACAACATGAGCCATGAGTATTTTGAGTCGCTCTTGAAGGCCATTAAGAGTATGTTGCCTGACGGTGAGAAATTACCTGGTAACTATTACTTTTGTAAGAAAATGGTGAAGAAGTTGGGTCTTGGATACCAAAAGATCGATGCATGTCCCAACGATTGCATGTTGTTTTATAAGGAAAATGAACAGATGACAAGGTGCACGTTTTGCAGTCATGATCAGTTTAGGCATAATAAAGAGGGTGTGACTATAAAAAAAATCAAGTATACTGTTTAAGATTCTAAGGTATTTTCCAATAACACATTGGCTAAAAAGATTGTACATGTCTTCAAGAACAGCTGAACATATGAGTTGGCATGCGAAATCTCCAGCTAAAGATGGAGAACTAAATCATCCCGCAGATGGGCAGGCTTGGAAAGATTTTAACTTAGCACATCCTGGGTTTGCATTGGAACCTAGAAATGTGAGGCTTGGATTGTTCACCGATTATTTCAATTCATTTGGCCACTCAGCTGTTCCGTACTCATGTTGGCCTGTGATTGTTACTCCGTACAACTTGCCTCCTTGGATGTGTATGAAACAGCCATACTTATTTCTTTCACTTGTGGTTCCTGGTCCTAAGAGTCCTGAAAAGAACTTAGATGTTTACTTGAGACCTCTTATAGACGAGTTGAAGGTATTGTGGGAGGATGGAGTACAGACTTGGGATGTTGCAACGGAAACAAATTTCAACCTTAGAGGCGTGGTTATGTGGACTAGAAGTGACTTCCCGACTTATGGTATGTTAGGCCGGATGGAGTACACATGGGAAGTTGGCTTGTCCGTATTGTATGGAGCATACAAAGTCGTTTAATCTATCAAAAGATCGAAAACCTTATTGGTTTGACTGTCTTCGTTGGTTCTTGACGGTAGATCACCCATTTTGAAGAAATAGAGAACACTTCAGGTCACTGATAGTGGTTGCTGCCACATGAACCACGTCAGCTTTGGCCTTGGACCATGTTGACTCGACTTAGCGATTTGTCATTTGTCATTTCGTTACTCATATCGATCAGTGATATATCGATCATTGATGTGCATCCCAAATGACCAAATTTTATCGACGATTATCGGCGAATGACATGATTCTTCGGCCATCGATAGTTATCTGCGATCGAGTCCGGTCGTTGATAGGCAGTCGCTGATAGACCTTTTTCTTGTAGTGTATGCCTAACTTTCCTGCCTAACCCTCCTTTTTTTTTTTCTTGATTTGCCGAACCTGCAATTCTTTATGGGTAAGGCCCACTAATTTGGAAACAAATGAATACATTGCTGGAGAACCTCTTCCGCCCACCAACTTAGAAAAGAAAAGAATACAAAGCAAACCTTCTCACCTCCACTCATAATTTACATGCCTGCAAATTATTTATTATTATAATAATATTACCATTTAAATTATAAAATTATACTATTATATTATCACATTATACTATTATAATGTAATATTATAATAATATATTTGAATGAATATTTTATCGGAGAAGATAATTGTGATTCCATAGAAAAATATGTCAAACTTTCAACAAATGTTTCATGCTAAAATTCCTTCATTTATATAAAAATTGAACCAATAACCACAACATAATAATTATTCACAATTAATATTATAAGCTCACAATATTAACAACCAGATTATTCTCGGGAAAGAGTGGGCTTTCCGATAAGGATTTATCCTTATTGGTGCGCAATTATATAACTTAACTCCTTTCCTCGACAAAACTTTCTAGACAATGTCAATAATGCTAACTAATAATATGAATAATTGTGTCGTGTCAATTATTGATTTAATAATATAAAATATTGTGCAGATGATACTGTGACAATAATTGAATCAATAATCTGAGATACTAAGCAAAAACTACTGTGGTAATTATTAAATAAAATTGAGTGACTTCTTACATAAAAATCAATAATCAGAAATACTCTGCAATACTGTGTGCTACTGTGCAACAACAACGCGTATTATTGTACTTTTATCACCGGGTATTTCAACAGTTAACGGTAAAAATTTTGTCGTTATTTTTATAAAAAGGTTATTTCTGTCTCTTTCTAAATCCTAAAGTTATTCCGTTATATGGTCCACCAATGATTGCGCCGTTGTACGGATATTTTCTGACAAAAAGAATATTTCCTGACCAAACAAATATTTTATGACAACTTGCTTACGTTACAAAATTTGCACATATCACCCATAACTATAACATTATATCAAATCAACACCTTACTATTCAAAATAATATTTAGAAAAAATTAAATCTTTATTCATAAAAAGTTGAGGTCTTACAATAAATGTTATTTATTTAAATGAATTAAATATTTTAATTAATTTATATAAATAAGATTAGAATTATTCTAATTGATTTATTCAAAATCGCTTTAATATAGAGAACCTAAATGGTCACACCATAAAAGAAAAAATATTTATTTAAAAAATTAATGGCATATTTGTAATAATTATAAGTTAAGTGTATTTATTTTAATCTATGGTGATAGAATAAATTAAATAACTTAATATTTATTATTTAAAATTTTAGAAATATTAAATATAAATTAATAAGATGAGTAGTCTTATTATTATTATTACTAATATTATTAGTTTAATTCCTAAAAGAGCTTGAGAATTAATTAATAAAATTACTCTCATATATTTCTAATTGGATTAGGAGCATAATTAATTAACTCTTTTAATTAATTAAAACAAAACCCTATTCCTAAATGATTTAGGAGGATTGCATACATTTATAAATAAGATGAGTCTTATTATGATTTTGGGTTATTGACAGTTCCAAGAGTTGAGAGAGTAAGTATAATTTTTATAGATAGAAACTAGGATTTTTTTTCAAACATCCATCTTCTTGAATACTTGTTCTTCCTTGGTGGATCACCTCTAGAGGCTAAACACTTGGGTGATTAATGTTGATCAAAGGAAGGAATCCAATGAATTCAAGGAGAACGTGAAAGAAATTGGAGGTGAACTCGTACAAGAAGAAGTTTGTATCTACAAGGGTATGAATTTGATTCTCTATCTCTTTTCTATTAATTGGTAATTAAGCACAAAGTATGATCATGGTGATGGTTTGTATGAAAATTTTAAAATTCATTTATCGCGCTTCCGCTACTTTTATGTGATTTGATTGCATGATCGCGTTATATACAAACCTAACACAAAGTGTAATTCTCTCAATATATATATTATTTCGGTACCTTATTGCTACGAAGCTTCTCTGATGTGAAAAATAAGACTCCCTCATAATCTTATTTATCTCTTCCTAATCCATTCCTATTATGGATTAGAAACAATTTATTTTTCTAATCAAATTAAGGATCACATCTTCTTGTCTTAATCACTAACGAATCTAATAAGTAAATCCTTTTTTTAACTTAGATTACTTTCATGGGTGAGAACTCACACCCAACAAATAATGGGCTCCCTTCCTGTAGTAACTAAATCTGATGCAGTATGTATTCCATACCATGTCGCTACGACTACAAGGTGTAGCGACAGGACAAGACATCTTGGCTAAATAATTTAAAACACTCTGCTGCTACAAGCTATGGCAGCAGGCACGTGGGCAAGGAAAATTTTGGGGGGCATATTCGGAATTTGTACTGCCGCTCATAAGGATTGTATTGCTGCTACAATCTGTAGCGGCAGAGGTTTTAAAATTTTAAATTTATGTCATCTAATATTAAAATCAACGGATGAAATTATAGTTGTTACAATAATAATTATGACAATCGGTTATGGATGCGTATCCATATATATATATATATATATATATATATATGTATGTGTGTGTGTGTTCGATTCCGTGTGTGTGTGTGTGTGTTCGATTCCTCTTTAATCTTATCAGGCAACAGTAGGTTAATCATGAAAAAGTATGACTTAAGCAAAGAAACTTGACTAACCACTGACATAACAGTGGTGGATTCAGGAATTCAACTCAGTGTTGGTAACATATTACATGAAAAAAATTAACATGATGTATAAGAAAATAGAATTGCATATATATATATATATAATATTACTTTGATCATATAGATATTAGTTTATGTTAATGTTATTAGTAACTTAATATCCTAGTAGCATTACTATTAATTATTTGTATACATTTAGTAAAAAAAATAAAAAATAAAAAAGCTTTTTTTTTCCTAAAAAAAAAAGTAGTTAGATGCATGGGCATTCATTGCATGAAAAAAAAGACCAATACAAGCAACCATCGAGTAAGTTTAATGATTAAGTTGTAGTTTTTGAGAATTCAAGTAGAGGGATAAATTTTTAGGTCACTACCCGAATTCTATTATGAAAAGGTATCCTATTTTTACTAGAAACGTTATTTGGGAAGAATTCTTTTTTTTTTTTAATAAGTTATATGTTAAAATGTTGTTTTAAATAGGAAATGAGAGTTATAGGTATTCTATACATAGTGTCTTATTTTTAGTTGATGATGTATATAGAGGGAACAAAAACAAAAGTTACTAAAATTCTAAAAAATTGAGTGTGTAACTTGGTTTTTTTTGGTTGTTGAGAAAGAGAGGGATTTTTCAAGCCTTTATTTCGTATAAAAAATTGTACAATTGAAATTAATATATTTAATCTCAAATTTTATTTCGTGTAAAAATGAAAATATTTTTATGAACGGAAAGAGTATCAATCATACACGTCATATAAACTGATCAAATTAATCAGTTTATATGACAAATAGCATATTCATATAAACTGATCAATCTATCAATCTGACAATCTGACAAATTGATCAGTTTATATGACAAATAGCATATTCATCTAACAATCTGACAAATTGATCAAATAGCATATTTAAATGATGATAAACTGCAGCGACGTGACAAAGTGAATTATAATGCAATTCATATGTTTGTGGAATTAACTTCTTGACATGTCACTCTTCTTTTATTCAAACAACCAAGAGCATATTTCATTCTTCTATACATATTTCATTCTTCTATACATTATGCATGGCTAGCAAATTAAAACATTTTATCCATGCAGTCGTATCATTTTCTTTCATAGATCAATTTGAACTCTGAATAATTAGTATACAATGCGAGAAATTATTTGTCTACAAATAATTATTTAGCATTTGTTTTTTAGCGTCTTGCATCGGATATAAACATGATTTTATTTAATATTCTTTCTATATGTATTACATTTGGATTATTAAAGATATAAAATAGGGTTAAATACACTTCTATTAAATAAACTATTATCAAATTCATAATTTGACGTCTAAACTAATTAAATACACTTACCCTGGTCTTTTGTTTTTGCTCAGTTTTTTTCATTAAATGAACTATTATCAAATTCATAATTTGACGTCTAAACTAATTGAACTTGTAAATTGATATATAAAGTTCCAAATCGCTTACAATGTCGACCCCAAAATCAATTGTCGGTCGAAATTAACTGGAATACCCAATTTTCTGGCACCCATTTGTTTTGATATAGTTTGATCGTATTTAAATACAATTTGACTTCTTTAATAAATTAAAATATTTTTACTGAATAAGATAAAACTAATAACAAATGATTAAAAACCAATTAAGAGCCTAATACATCATAACCCAAATCCAGTTGATAAAAATAATACAAATTAATAACCCATATTTCAAACCTAAAAGGAAATTAATTAAGTAAACATGATTCAATATGACGTTCTAATTAAGTAAATCTTAATTCTAAACTATCTATTTTTACTGGCCGGCCCGCGGGCTTCTTCCTTTATTTTTATTTATTTTAAATTTTTTTTATAAAATCTTGCTACACTAGTTTAATGATGCATTTATAAATCGAAGACTGATAGACTTGAATACATGAATACTTGAGATTTATAAACAAATGTATATGGGATATTTTCCAGAATCATCAAAATAGTGTTTTTGTGTTGGCTGGGGGGGGGGTATTGATTTCTTTAGATGATGGGGTTGAAGCCCCACCTCGCAACTAACTGTTTACTCGTAGTACTGTTGTGAGACCCCGAATTTTATGAAATAAAAGTTGTGAGATCCCAGATTTTATGAATAAATATTTAATTTTTTCGAAATAATTTTTTGAACATTATGGTGTGGATTTAATATAATGTTATAGTTGTGGGTAATATTTATAAATTTTGCAAAGTATGCAAGTTGTTATATAATATTCGATTGGTCAGGGAATATTTGTTTTAACAGGGAATATTCGTACGAAGGCACAATCATTGGTGGACCCCACAACGGAATTATTGTCAGATTGAGAAAACGACAAAAATATTTTATTTAAAATAACGGCGGAAGTTTTACCGTTGATCTTGTTGAACTACTCGTAAAAAAAGACGATGTCTACGCATGGTTGCATAAGAGCACACAATATTAATTATTGATGTTTACGTGAGAAGTCACTTCGCTTTTGTTCAATTATTGCTATAGTAGTTCTTGCGTAGATCTCACGTTATTTGATTCAATTATTGTTGATTTATATATATATATATATATATATATATATATATATATATATATATATATACAAGTTTTGTTTTATTAGTATTATTAATGTAATAAAATGGAAAAACTTTTTATATAAAAATGCAGAATACTTTTATAAAGTTATTCGTTTTATTAGCTAATAAGTAAAATCTTTTTATATAAAATGTAATACTTTTATAAAGTTATTTGTTTTATTAGATAATAATTAGAATATATTATATTTTATTATGATAAGGCTACTGCGTAGTGTTGCATAATTAATCGTGCATAGTATTTTGCATAGTAAAATATTTTTATATAAAATGTAATACTTTTTATAAAGTTATTCGCTTTTATTAGATTATAAATAGAATATATTATATTTTATTTAAAAGATTTTACTTTAAATATGGATAGTCCGATTAAAAGTAAATCAATCTGACTGCTCATGAATTAGTTACTTATATGTCCATTCTTCTATAAATGAAAGCTCATTCCTTCATTATTTCTTACGAATTCAATTTGAATTACTCTGAGAGATAAACAGAGAGAAGAAGAAAAGTGTTACTTGCATTTCACTATACATCCAAAGATTTTCTTTTCAAAGGTAAGGGATATTATTTGTTGTACTTGTAAGGGGTATTATTTCTTTTGTATTCATGAAGAGAACTTCATTATTCCATTCTTTATTATTCTCATTTGGAATAACTCAGATACGTGCTACCCCTATACTTGGTGAAATTCTTACATTATTCCATTCTTTATTATTCATTTGGAATATCCTGCATCCTCAGTGTGCAGAATACTTTTCTTATTTCTCTCTACAGGTTTATCTCTCTGAGTTTCAAAGAATTAAATAAGAAAATAATGAAGGAATGAACTTCTATTTATAGAAGAATGGATTGCATAAGTAACTAATTCATGAACGGTCCAGATTGATTTACTTTTAATCCGACGATCCCATATTTAAAGCAAAATCTTTTAAATAAAATATAATATATTCTATTTATAATCTAATAAAACGAATAACTTTATAAAAATTTTTCTGCTTTTATATAAAAAGATTTTACTATGCAAAACACTATGCAACACTATACATAATAAAATATAATATAATCTAATTATTATCTAATAAAACGAATAACTTTATAAAAGTATTCTGTTTTATATAAAAAGATGTTTCTGGTTTATTACGTTAATAATATTAATAAAACAAAACTGAGTGACTTATCACGTAAGCCTTAATAATCAATACCGTGTGTTACTATGCAACCATGCGTATTACTGTACTTTTTCCACCGAGTAGTTCAACAGTATTAACAGTAAACTTCCGTCATTATTTTCACAAATTTTTTTTGTTGTTTTCTCAATCCGACAATAATTCTGTTGTGGGGTCCACCAATGATTATACCGTCGTACGGATATTCTCTGACAAAAAGAATATTTCCCGACTAATCGAATATAATATGACAACTTGCATACTTTGCAAAATTTGTAAATATTACCCACAACTCTAACATTATATTAAATTCATTCCATAATACTCAAAAATGATAATTATAGAAAATTCATCTTTATTCAAAAAGTTGGGGTCTTACTAACTCCCCTTCTTATGAAATTTTGCCTTCGAAATTAGGGTACGTACCTGGTATATCGAAGAGGTAAAGATACCTTGACTTCATTTCAGATTCTAACTCCCAGGTCATTTCTTCAACATCGTGGTTTCTCCACAAAACTTTGACTTGAGGTATAACCTTGGAGCGTAGAATATGTTCCTTCTTATCCAAGATTTGAACAGGAACCTTTTCATACGTTAAATCTTCCGCTATTTCGTCTGGTTCTAACTCAATAATGTGGTTCGGGTCTTCCACATATTTACGTAACATAGATATGTGAAAAATATTATGAACACGAGACATACTTGGCGAAAAGCTAGTCTATAGCCCACGCCCCTACTCGATCGAGGATTAAAAATGGGCCAATGAATCGAGGATTAAGCTTTCCTCTCTTTCCAAATCTTGTAACTCCTTTCCATGGAGCAACACGTAACAACACATGATCTCCAATATCGAATTCCACGTCCTTTGGATGAAGATCAACATAACTCTTTTGTCGGTCTTGTGAGGTTTTTATACGTTGTCGGATCGTTTGAATCTTTTCCGTAGTCATACGTACCAACTCCGGTCCCCAACAACGTTGCTTCACCCACCTCATCCCAAAGATAATCGGAGAACGACACTTTCTTCCATACAACGCCTCGAATGGAGCCATGATAATGCTTGCTTGATAATCTGTTGTTGTAGGAAAACTCCACCAATCTGGTAAAACTTGCCCCAACTTCCTTGAAGTCAAGGACACAGTAGTCTTAATAAATCTTCTGAGTTTGAATAGTCCTCTCCGATTGTCCGTCTGCTTGAGGATGACATGCCAACTAAATCATAAATTCGCCCCATAGCTTTTTGCAAACTAACCCAAAATCGTGAAGTGAATCTTGGGTCTCGATCAAAACTATGGATACTTGGCATACCATGCAATCTTACAATCTCATTTATGTACATACGAGCAAGACGCTCAAGTGTATAAGTTTCGTATTGGTAAGAAATGAGCGGACTTTGGTCAATCTATCAATAATGACCCAAATCGCATCAATGCCTTGAGAAACCTCGGGAAGACCAAAGATGCTTGAAATCCATGGTAATGTGCTCCCACTTCCATTCTCGAATTTCAAGTGGTTGCATGGACCTTTTGGTACTTGATGTTCCGCCGACTCGTTGACAAGTTAGACACCTTGAGATAAACAATATATATCTCTCTTCTTATTGCTCCACTAAAATGTATGACGAAGATCACGGTACATTTTGGTACTCCTAGGATGGATTGCAAACGGTGTGTTGTACGCCTCCATCATGATTTTATTCTTTAAATCAGGGTCGTTAGGAACACAAAGTCTGGAGTTGACTTGATGTATTCCTTCTTCATCGATTCTTAATTCCGACATAGTACCTTCTTGCACTTTCTTCCTCATACGCATCAGCTCTGGATCTGTAACTTGAGCAGCTTTAACGTTATCAATTAAAGTCGGTTCTACTCGTATATTCGTCATCATCATGTGGGTCCCTGGAGTCTTTATCTCTATCTCCATCCTTTGCAAGTCATACAAAATGGCCATTTGCGTTCACAATATCGCACTTCATGCCCGCATATGATCTTCTACTCAATGCATCGCCTACCACGTTAAACTTTCCGGGATGGTATTGGATGGTATAATCATAATCTTTCAATAGTTCAAGCCAACGTCGTTGTCGCGTGTTGAGTTCCTTTTGAGTGAAGAAATATTTGAGGCTTTTTATGATCCGTAAAGATCTCCACTTTCTCCCCATACAAGTAATGCCTCCAAATTTTTAGTCATGCGAAGATAACATCCGCTGACTCTAGATCATGAGTAGGATAATTCCTCTCATATTCTTTGAGTTATTCGTGAGGCATAAAGCTATGACTTTTCCATGTTGCATGAGAACACATCCTAACCCTTTGCTCAAGCATCATCAGATGACAGATCCTCTCGAGCCGGATGGTATTGTCGTAACGTATCTTTGAAATGAGTCTCCTCTTGAGTTCTTGAAAACTCTTCTCACATTCCTCGCTCCAACCCGAACTTTGTATCTTTTTTCGAGTCACCGAGTTAGTGGATTAGCGATTCGAGTAAATCCTTCCACGAATCTCCGATAATAACCAAATAAACCAAGAAACCTACGATTTCTATCATCGATTTAGGTTGCTCCCAACTTTGAATAGCTTCAATCTTTCTTTGGGTCAATGGATATTCCATGACTTGATACCACGTGCCCAAGGAATGCTACTTCCTCGCCCGAATCGCATTTCTTCAACTTGGCATAAAGCTTATATTCACGAAGCTTTTGGAGTATCGACCTCAAGTGTTGCTCATGATCTTCATGGGTTTTGGAATATATGAGGATGTCATCAATAAAGACGACCACAAAGTGATCCAAATATTGCTTGAATACTCGGTTCATCATATTCATGAAGGCAGCAGGAGCATTAGTCAATCCAAAAGACATGACTAGGAATTCATAATGCCCGTACCGAGTTCTGAAAGCCGTCTTTGGAATCTCATCGGTTCTAATCTTCAACCGGTGATATCCTAACGAAGATCAATCTTTGAAAAGAATTTGGCTCCTTGCAAATTTGCTCAAATAGGTCATCAATATGTGGCAATGGGTACCTATTTTTGATGGTGACATGATTCAACTCCCGATAATCAATACAAAGTCGCATACTCCCATCTTTCTTCTTCACGAATAGAACAGGAGCTCCCCAAGGAGAAGTACTAGGACGAATAAAGCCAATGTCTAACAATTCCTGTAGTTGGGTCTTTAACTCCTGAAGTTCAATAGGAGCCATTCGATATGGGGATTTGGAAACGGGCTTTGTACCGGGTTCAAGGTCGATACAAAATTCAATTTCACGCTCTGGGAGTAGGCCAGGAAGTTATTCAGGGAATACGTCAGGAAATTCATTAACAATAGAAATATCATTCAAAACTGAAGTATTTTTGTTTAGATCCGTGACATGAGCTAAGAAAGCTTAACATCCAGTTTTTAATAAACGAATAACTTTATGGCTTGAGATGACAGTGATTGATTTTAATGGTTTGGTTGCTTGAATTCGCATAATAGGTTGGTTAGGAATATGAAAGCTAACAACCTTACAAAAACAATCAATTTTTGCATAATGAGTAGTTAACCAATCAATCCCTAGAATCACATCAAATACAAGTATTTTCAAAGAAATTAGATCGACAGGTAGCGTGCGGGTGCCGATTTGAACTAAACAAGACTTATAAACAGTGGATGTAATGAAGGTTTCTCCCAACGGAGTTTCAACAGATAAGTCAAAGTCTAATTTCTCCGGAGTCAAATTTAAACGTTGAGCGCAAGTAGGAAAAATGAAAGAGTGGACAGAACCAGTATCAAATAAAGTATAAACTTCGCTAGAGTTTATGATTAGCTTACCCGTGATGACCTCGTTCGGGTTCCTTGCTTTCTAGGAGGTCACAACAAATGCTCTCCCTTGCACTACCGGCTTTGACGTTTCTAGGATGACCTTTGGTGCCTCCATCCTAGCTGAACTTGTCTTCAGTGAACGACAAAATCGGGCTAGGTGACCTTCTCTTCCACAATTATAACAAGTTTTGACCAGATCATCGCTAGCTTTGGACTAATATGTCCTCCCCTCATATTTGAAGCATATGATGGGTGGTCGTTCTCTTTCTTTAACAACGGGTCTTTGGTCTTTGACGCTTTCCATCATTATTGAATCTCCTCTTCTTGAAATGTCCATTCTTCTTGTTTTGGCCCGATTACCACCAAGTGATTACAATTTCGGCATGTTAATCCTCCACGCTTGTTGTCACCGCTCACGATGGTATTCACCGGTATTATCATTTTGTGGTTTACCGCTCTCTTTGGTTGGAATGACTCATTATCACGCTCCAATAATTGAGCCCTATTAACAACATCTGAATACAAACACAGTTTATGAGAGATAAGATATTGACGTATCTCAGGTTTCAAACCTCTTAAAAAAAATCGCGTCATTCTCTCCTCATTATCAACCAAATGGGACGCAAACCGGGACAACTCGGCAAACTTGGCTTCGTACTGCGATACGGTCATGTTGTTTTGTTCCAACTTGATGACCTCTACCTCTTTCATGTGACGAATACTTTCAGGAAAGTACTTGTCATTGAAAAGTTCCTGGAACTTCTCCCAAGACATCTTCAGTGCGGCAGGTTAAGTACATTTTACAGATTCCCACCAGTAATCTGCCTCTTCATTGTCATCATCCTCATGTTTATATTATGTTGAAAGTCATCTGTGGCATGTAGTGCATAGATGGACTTGGTATGATTATGATCAGGGATTATTCGGTATAATCATGACCGTAATGTTACAAATGATGTGGAAAAATTGGCCCGTAATGCATTGATGGACAATTTTTGGTATGATTATGTGTGACGCCCCCAAAATAGGTATACATCACCTATTCTGAGTCGCCAAATACATGGTACATAATATAAATACAATCTTAATTATACAACAAGAGAGTCAGAAGTTTAGATACAAATCATCTTTTCTGCATAATATCCACTCTCAGAATAAGTCCTCATTACAATTATTGTCACACTATTTAACAGAATAGTGAGGACTACTAGCTAATACTATCATCCGGACCATCACTCCATTCTCCGACTCGTTCCAGCTACGTTCTCATTTCCTAAAGAGAACAATGAAAGAAAGGGTGAGCTCAACTAGCCCAGCAAGAAATATTATGACTAAGATAATGCATAATAAATTATCATTAGTCTCCAACAATGTTAAACTAATAATATACAATAGACATCAAGTTTAACTGCAGCGAAACAAGCAATCCATTAAAAGATTCAAGTAGAGAATAAAATCTACTATCTTTTATGATTTAAAATGTTTTTCATTACTTTTATCGCTGAGACTCAGCTTAATAAATAATCCACATCATCCCTGCACTACGGCCAAGGATATTCATTAGGGTCACGAACACAAATTATCCATGCACTACGGGCCAAGGATATTCGTGTATTCATCAATGCTCATGATCATGCCAACAACTGTCCATCAATGCACTACGGGCCAATGAGGAGTTTTACCACATCATTTGTAACATTACGGTCATGATTACACCGAATAATCTCTGGTCATAATCATACCAAGTACATCTATGCACTACAAGCCACAGATGACTTTCAACATAATATAAACAAGAGGATGATGACAATGATATAAGAATTCAATAAAACAAATTCACGAATTAATTTGTCCAGGAACCAATAACGTACAAATTGTCAACATGATACTTCTGTGTAGAGTAAAATTCAAGAATGCTCAGAAGAATATTTCCATGAAAAGATACTGGATGAAGGGCAAATATTAAGGATATTCCACTAATTTCATGGAGTATAAAAGTCAAAACTTTAACCAACTAAGTATAATAAAGAATGGAATAACAAAAGAAATCACCATGCATGCGATTGCTAGATATATACATGTTATTCAACAGAATAATAATAACGGAACCGTGTCGCAAAAATTTGCACCGCGTGATGTTTCAACAGAATAATAAAGACGGAACAAGGTCCATTGTAAAACACACATGACGTGATATTCCAATGTAATAATAAAGATTTTAATCAGTCCGGTAAAAACACACGCATGTGATATTCCAACGTAATAATAAAGATTTTAACCAGTGTCCGTGTAAAACACATGCATGGGATATTCCAAATGAATAATAAAGACAAAATAATAGAAGAATGTCACCAAGTATAGGGTAGCTCACAGATATCTGGTTATTCCAATGAGAATAATAAGGAATGAAATAATCAAGTTCTCTTCATGAATACAAAAGAATAATATCCCTTACCGTAAAAGAAACTGGATATAAGAGTAGTTAGGTAGCAGAATACTTTTCTTCTTTCTCTCTACGGTTTATCTCTGTAGTTTCAAATTGAATTCGTAAAGAAAATAATGAAGGAATGAGCTTATTTATAGAAGAATGGATTGCATAAGTAATTCAATTCATGAACGGTCCAGATTGATTTACTTTAATCCGACGGTCCATATTTAAAGCAAAATCTTTTAAATAAAATATAATATATTCTATTTATAATCTAATAAAACGAATAACTTTATAAAAGTTTTCTGTTTTATATAAAAAGATTTTACTATGCAAAACACTATGCAATACTATGTACCACTATGCAAAACTATGCAACACTATGCAAGACTATGCATAATAAAATATAATATAATTTAATTATTATATAATAAAACGAATAACTTTATAAAAGTATTCTGTTTTATATAAAAGGATGTTTCTGTTTTATTACGTTAATAATACTAATAAAACAAAACTGAGTGACTTATCACGTAAGCCTTAATAATCAATAACGTGTGCTACTATGCAACCACGCGTATTACTGTACTTTTACTACCGAGTAGTTCAATAGTATTAACGGTAAACTTTCGCCGTTATTTTTATAAAATATTTTTTTTGTTTTCTCAATCCGACAATAATTCTGTTATGGGGTCCACCAATGATTGTACCGTCGTACGGATATTCCCTGACAAAAAGAATATTATCCGACCAATCGAATATAATATGACAACTTGCATACTTTGCAAAATTTGTAAATATTACCCACAACTCTAATATTATATTAAATTCATTCCATAATACTCAAAATGATAATTATAGAAAATTCATCTTTATTCAAAACGTTGGGGTCTTACATTATGGCTATGGATTCTCTTCGGCCAAGGGTGCAAAGATGAATTGTTTTATGGCATGATCAGGACCGTTGATGAAAACACGATTATTTTTGGTCGTAGTGCGATAATTCGTGGTCGTGATACTAAAGAATATCCTTGGCCTGTAGTGCAGGGATGATTTGATGATGTGGATTATTTATTGAGCTGAGTCTCAACGATAAAAGTGATGAAAAACCTTTTAAATCATAGAAGATAGTAGATTTTATTCTCTACGTGACTCTTCTAATGGATTGCTTGTTCCGCTGCAGTTAAACTTGATGTTTGTTATATTGTATCAGTTTAACATTGTTGAAGGCTAACGATAATTTATTCTGCATTATCTTAATCATAATATTTATTACTGGACTAGTTGAGCTCACCCTTTCTTTCATTGTTCTCTTCAGGAAATGAGAACGTAGCTGGGACTAGTCGAGGAACAGAGTGATGGTCCTAGATGGTGCATTAGTAGTCCTCACTATTTTGTGAAATAGTATAATAATAAATGTAATGAGGACTCCATTGAGTGTGGATATTGTCTAGATGACAATATTTGTATTAAAACTCACAGCATATGTTTTGTCGTATTTTACATGACAGCTGTATTGTTAAGTTGTATTTGAATTTTGTACCATGTATTTGGCAACTCAAGATGGGTGATGTATACCTATTTTTGGGGGCGTCACAGTTGGTATCAAAGCTTAGGGATATGATCCCTGGCTGAGATGTGAGGCAAGAATTAGGAGGGTAGAGATGGGGGAATTCCTTCGCTAGTATGACCTACCTAAGTTTATTTGGTATTTAATTGGTCGGTCAGAGTATAGGGATAATATGTGATATGTTACTTAACCCTTGTTTTGTGGCAGTATTTGAAAATGGCATCCAAAATGTTGAGATCATCAATGAAGCACAGAGACTGCTGAGTCTCCACG
Source organism: Panax quinquefolius (assembly GCA_020205615.1). NCBI lineage: Eukaryota > Viridiplantae > Streptophyta > Magnoliopsida > Apiales > Araliaceae > Panax > Panax quinquefolius. The sequence continues at coordinate 175,291,664 of CM035156.1, read as the reverse complement.
GATCAATAATCGTGACAATGTGCAACTGACGATGGCGATAATCCTCCTATAAACAACAACACCGATCAATCGACGAACGACGGTACATTTAGGAGCTTTTTAGAATTCATGCAACATCGGTGAAGGCTCCTGCTATCAGAATGCGTAAAAAATAATGGCAACCTACGGTTGGTCACCACCGCTAAGCAATTCAAGGAGCTGGGACCACCGGAGTTTTTGGGAAAGCCGAGAACCACTTAAGGCGCAGAGACATGGTTAAAGCGGATCACCAAGATATTTGATGTCTTGGGATGCTCCGAGGAGCAAAAGGTTCCCTTCACCACCTTTATGTTGCTTGAAGAATCGATTCTTGGTGGGAATCAGAAAAAGCACTCCATATGACTGACCTTTCAAGATGTCTTGGGAGAAGTTCCAAGAGTCGCTCAATGTTAAGTATTTTCCCGAAAGCATTCGTCACATAAAGAAGGTGGAATTTATCAAGTTGGAGCAAAACAACATGACCGTGTCGCAGTACGAAGCCAAGTTTGCCAAGTTGTCCCCATTTGCGTCCCATTTGGTTGATAATGAGGAGAGAATGACGCGAATGTTTCTAAGAGGTTTAAAACCTGAGATACGTCAATATCTTATCTCTCATAAACTGTGTTTGTATTCAGATGTTGTTAATAGGGCTCAGCTATTGGAACGCGATAATGAGTCAACTTGTGAGACCCCAGATTTTATGAATAAATATTTAATTATCTCAAAATATTTTTTTTAAATTTGAGATAATGTTATAGTTGTGGGTAATATTTACAAATTTTACAAAGTATGCAAGTTGTCATATTATATTCGATTGGTCGGGAAAAATTCTTTTTGTTAGAAATATCCGGTCCGCATAATCTGATCATTAGTGGACCCCACAACCGAATTATTATCGGATTGAAAAACGACAAAAAATATTTTATTGAAAATAACGGCGAAAGTTTTACTGAATTATCTTGTTGAACTACTTGGTAGTAAAGAAAAAGAATACTGGCGTGGTTGCATAAGTAGCATTACCAAGATTGATTATTGATGTTTATGTGAGAAGTCACTCAGCTTTTGTTCAATTATTCTACAATAGTTACGACGTAGTATCTCACATTATTTGATTCAATTATTGTTGATTTATAAGTTTTGTTTTATTAGTATTATTAACGTAATAAAACGAAACATCTTTTATATAAAATGTAATACTTTTATAAAGTTATTCGTTTTATTAGAGCTAATAAGAAAATCTTTTTATATAAAATAGAATACTTTTATAAAGTTATTCGTTTTATTTGATAATAATTAGATTATATTATATTTTATTATGCATAGTGTTGTATAGTGTTTTGCATAGTAAAATCTTTTTATAAAGTTTTTCGTTTTATTAGATTATAAATAGAATATATTATATTTTATTTAAAAGATTTTGCTTTAAATATGGACCGTCAGATTAAAGTAAATCAATCTGGACCGTTCATGAGTTAGTTACTATGCATTCCATTTTTCTATAAATAGAAGCTCATTCCTTCATTATTTTCTTACGAATTTACTGAACTCTAGAGAAAGAAAAAAAGAAGTCTGCTACCTTTCTTTTCCTATATCCAGTTTCTTTTACGGTAAGGGATATTATTCTTTTGTATTCATGAAGAGAACTTCAGTTATTCCATTCCTTATTATTCTATTGGAATAACCTGTATACGCGGGCTACCCTATACTTGGTGACATTCTTCTGTTATTCTATCTTTATTATTCTGTTGGAACATCCTGTCTGTGTGTTTTACACTGGACCTGATTCCGTCTTTATTATTCTGTTGGAACATCATCAATTTTGAAGTTAAAAATACTTTAAATTAACTCCAAAAACTTAATATTAATGATATTATATTTTGAAACCTAAGAAGTAATTGTCATAAATGCATGAAACAGTATGGTCGTCACAATATTCATGTGCTTTCATTCTGCTATTCCATTTTGTTTTAGAATGGCAAGAATAGATATATGCCTTATGATTCCATTCCTAGCAAGATGTTCTAGAAACTCATTCTTATTAAAAAATAAATCCACCTCCTGATCACTAGATTTTTTTTTGTTTTTTTTTTTGTAAAATTTCTAATATAGGGGTAAAATTAAAAATTTATAATTTTCTCACTCAAATCTCAATCTCATATCATTCCTACCTTCTCTCTCTATATATAATCTTCTTAAACTAATTAAGAATCTATTTTACATTATTCTTTGAAATAATTAAAGAATTAATTATTTATAAACTATTTGTCTTTAGTAAAGTCTATTAGGATGTAAATTACTATTGCGAGTTCAGAGTTCAAAGCAGTAAAATAATGTTGTAGCCATGTAACACAGAACTGCATTCTGATATTTTTCCTATAGCCTTGACAAAAACACTACCAAATTCTGATATTTTGTACAAATGATTATTTGCTTAATAAACATGCATCAACTCATGGGCGGATCCAGCTTAAAAATTTAGTGGGGTCAAATTTAAAAATAAAATTTATTAAGAATAAAAATTAATTTAATAAAATAAATCACAAAATTAAATAATTCTCAAATATTATTCGCAATAATATTTTTTGAGATTTTATTACTTGAAATTATTACATGATAGCCTCATTTTTAATAGTTACAAAAATATCATATTTCAATAACATGTACTTCTTCCGATTCCCCTACCTCTTCATATATATATATATATATATATATATATATATATATATATATATATATATATATATATATATATAATAGTTTAATATATTCACAAATTTTAAGGCTTAATGGAACAAAATAAGTAGAGTACTACTGAGTTATATTAGTACACTACTATTATGTTATCTTGAAAAAAGAATATGCTACTATCTTGTTAATATGATAGATAAACATTTTAATATACTTTAAAATGTTTAAATTTGATTAAGTGGCTTGTGGATTGTTCAACAACAATCCACAATATTTGTAAGACCCCAACTTATTATAAATGAAATTAAATTTTCTCTATTTATTATTTTGAAATAGTAAGGGTTGATTTGATTAATGTGGTTAGTTATGGGTAAAGTGCGCAAATATTTCAAATATGCAAGTGGTTATAAAATATTTATTTTTATCGGAGAATATTCGTTTGGTCGTGAAATATTCTTACTGTCGGAGAATATTCGTACGACGGCGCAGCCTTGTGTGGGCCCCATAACAGAAAGCGATTGGATGAAGAAAACGACAAGTATAAGTTGTTTATAAATAATTGCACAGAAGTTATTACTGATTAATCTTCGTTGGAATACCCGTGGTTAAAACACGAAGAAGACACGATATTGCACCAATTATTGATTCTTACGTAAGAAGGCCTACTCAATAATTGTTACGGTAATTCTTCGTTCAATATTTTATTTTATTGATTCAATAATTGCTACGTTGATATTTTATATTATTGTTGTTTCAATAATTGTCATTACACAATATTTTCCTTTATCGATTAATAATTCATATTATTTGAATAATATTATTAGATAACATTATTGGCAATGTCTCTGAAAGTTACATACAAGGAGAGGTTTGGTCACCTAATTATACGCCCAAGAAGGAGAAGTCCTTATTGGAAAGCCCTCTTTTCTGAACTGATGCAGTTGTCGATATTGTGATTACGTAATATTATTTGTGAATAATTAATTATTGATTTATATAATAAGGAAAATATTCATTTTATGTGGATATAGATGGAGAAAATTTTAAAGTGACAATTGTTGAAAAATTGATATTTTTTCTTTTCTGATAAAACAATTCATTTAAATATATTATTATATTTTAATAATATAATAATGGTGATATTTTTACAATGAATGTGAGATATATGAATATATGAGGAGGAAGAATATTTTTGTTACAAAAGTTGTTTAAAACATGTTAAACATGTCTGTGGGCCCATTTCTTGACTGAAATTTGATTATAGCCTATAAAATCGCCCGTTTGTGGATTTCGGTCAGTTTTTATTTGGAATTTAGAAAAAACTTTCTTTTGCAAAGTTGTAGAGAGTGAAATTTCCAATGAAAAAGACATAAGGTTCGATTTTTTTTGACAAAAGGGCTATTTATTATGAATTATTGAAGTTCCGAAGTTCCAGAATAATTAATTTTTGAAGTTTTAATTATTTTTTTTAAGAAAAACATTTTTTGTGATTTTGGTGGGTTGTTGGCTGATGTTTTTGACCAAAGAAGGCTGCTAAGAAATTAAAAAAAATATATTAATATTATATTAAATTTTCTGCTTTGGTGTTCTAAGTATTTTCCTATAAATAGGGTGCTTAGGTTAGAATTGAAAATCACACCAGAAACTGAATTTTTCTCTCCCTTTTTCTCTCTATATTATCGGCGTATTCTTGTGAGTATTTTGATACTTTGAGTGTTCTTTATACGATACAAGTTCCCTTCAAAGACTATATCCTCGTATTCCAAATTTAGTAAGTAAAGTCTTTTCAATGTAAGGGATGTTATTTTTTTAACATGATATTATTTCTTCTAATATCATTATCTTGCTTAATATTGGTAAGATTTTTCTTGTGAAATTCTTGTCTTTTAATTATGGGGTTACTATTCACGTGTACGGACTATTCACGATATCTGACAATTATTCACGAATCACTGACTATTTACATAAAAATTAAATTTTCATTTTTTGTCCAAAATATCTATTGTGGATACTAGCTTTGATTGTATCCATGTTTTGATCATTCTTGAATTTTACTTCATTATGATTATTTATGAAGTATTTTTGAACTCGGATTGTTTAAAGTACGAATTCATAATACTTGTTCTTTTTTTTTCAATTGGATTAGTTCTCTTTAAAATATTTTTTCATCATCCTCAGTCCTAAATAATGGTATTACTGAATATCTTTGGCCTGTAGTGCGAAGATGTCTGATTTTCTTATGAATATCTTTGGCCCGTAGTGCAAAGATGTACAGGTGTTGAGATGAACATGACCGACTGATGAATATCTTTGGCCTGTAGTGCAAAGATAAATATTGGTTGGTGTTACAGGGATAAAATATTGATGATGGACTTTTAAATTCATAGATTATAGTAGATTTCATTCTCTACGTAACTCTTCTATGAGTTATTATTTCCGCTGTGAATATTGATCTGAAATTTGTTGTCTATTATATTTTATCAGATTTTTTTTCCTGTTGAAGACTAACGATAATTTGTTCTATATTATCTTAGTCATAATATTCTTTACTGGGCTAGTCGAGCTCACCCTTTTCCTTTTTGTTCCATTTTTCTTCTCAGGAAGCGAGAATGTAGCGAGTACTAGTCGGGGTATGGAATGAAGGTTCTAGAAAGTCGTTTTAGTAGTCCTCACCATTTTTATAAAATAATGTACCAATAATTATAATGAGGACTTATTTGGGTGTGAATATTGTCTAGACGACAATATTTGTATTTAAATTCACAGTTTTCATGTTGTATTAATAAAGTTGTAGTTGTTTCTGTGCCATGTTATTGACAACTCAAAATGGGTGATGTAATGCTATTTTGGGGGCGTCACAACATTATTGGGAGAAGATAAATATAATGATGTTGATCTCAAATTTTATACTACTACTACTACTAATGAAATGACACCTGTCTACATAATATTGGAATATTTACTAGTCATTGTTTTTTTTGAAAAATTCGGGTAAATTATAGAAATTATAAACGAAATATTTCATAATTTTTAGTAACTGTAACTCCTCTATTTTTTACCTTCTTGGTCTTTAGGAGAAGTAAATTGATCAAGACAACAAAATACTTAAGTTCTTATAGTAGTATTTTATTTTAACAATATATATAGTAGTATATTATTTTTTTTCAATAACATTATAGTAGTGTACTAATATAACTGTAGTACTCTATTTATTTTGTTTCATCGTGCTCTAAAATTTGTGAATATATTAATAATTGTAGTATATATATAATATGAATAGGTGAAAATTCAGTGGGGGCAGGTGCCCCTTGCCCTAGCCTTAGGTCCGCCCATGCATCAACTTGATTTAATTAAGAACCAATAAACTTACCAGATGAGACATGATATCCATCTTGTCTAAGTAATCGAAAACAAAGCGATACAAAGTGAAGGTCATGGTCTTTTTTGCTAGCAACATATTCATCAAAGGTAGCATTCATGTGTTGTAATGCCGCGTCAATCTCAGCTTCAAAATGGTAAGCCACACCTAATCGTTGGATATCATCAATTAAGTTGAGTTGTTTTTGTGGCTTATCGACAGCAGCCAATTGCATCTTCTTCACTTCCTCTTTTAGTAATTGACATTTGTCATCTGTGTCATCATCGGCTCTCTACACAAGTATATTTAATTAACAATTGACCATCCATAACAAGAGATGCATTCTAAAGTGACGGCTTTTAAGGATAAAAGAATTTACATTGGATTGAGGATATATTTGATTGCAAGGTTTCATTGGTTTTAATGTAAGATAAATGTATACATATATTTTGGAAAAATAAAATAACAATTGTTAACAGCATGCATGCTTGTGTGCCTCAGACTCTCCTTTTACATTCTTTCCAAATTTCAAAAGAACCACTGCAAACTAATTTGTATATTGGATGAAAAGTTTGAGTATAATGGTATAAACTAATTTGTATATTGGATGAAAAGGTTGAGTATAATGGTATAAACTAATTTGTTTTACCTTTTGATCAAAGCTAGAGTATGTGAGGAAATATTGAGTAAAAGGACTTTTCGAAGTATAAATATACAAGTTACTGCCTCATATATGAAGAAAATAAGCCATCTCCGTTCCTTTTACATTTGTAGTATGTTGCTCTTATATTTTGAAACAAATGTAGTGAAAAAGAAATTCTAATATGGTTATTAATTACTAGTCCTAATATTTGCTTAATAAATATGCATAAAATTGAACAGGCTCTTGCGTAAATATTTAATTGGTCCTACCGCAATTAAAATAGATTTCTCACGGTTGAAATTGTCAATGCGTGGCTCTAATATAGTAGTAATATATATCGTGATTATGTAAACATATTGAAAAACGTGTGTTCAAAAATTTCTGAGGTTAGTCCAAAAATATTAAACTTGTGCAACCAAAAGACCTTGACAGTCCAACAATCTGCCAGTTGTCCATAAAATATACTCCTCCGTTACTAAATAAATGTCGTTTAAGATTTTCGCACATAGATTAAGAAAATCATTTAATACTATTATTTAATAATTAAAATATGTGTAAAATTTCATCACTACTTCTTTATGAGAAGTTGAAAACTATTAATACTAATGGTGAAAATTTTTTGGGACAACGAGAGAAGGTAGAGGCGGTAAACTTCTTTTGGAGCCTAAAACGACAAAAAAAAAAATTGGGCCATTTATGAATTCACTATTAAGATAGGTATAAAAAATTAAGAACTTTCTCCTAATAAAAAAGCATAAATACGAAGAATCTACCAAATATAATAACCGATTATTTCAATATTTTCAAAGCATCATTCGATATATCACATTATCACTAATTCAAAAAGTAATCGGTTCAAAGACATAATATCATCAACGGAGGGGTGGATGATATCATCAATGACTCCTCTTGAATAACATTCACTTATAATGGGCAAATTATAAATAAAGAAGCATAAAATTTTATAGTTCAGGTAATGGAATGTAACCTTACTGAATTTCAAATAGTTTCACAGAGATCAATCAGGGGGTAACATTAAATAAAAATTGTCAATGGAATTATTATATTACAAAAGGAATGTGACGTCCCCAAAATAGGTATACATCACCCATCTTGAGTCGTCAAATACATGGTACAAAATTCAAATACAAACTAATAATCTGAAGATCGTCTGCAAAATACGACAAAACATATCTTTGTGAATTTAAATACAAATATTGTCTTCTGTATAATATCCACTCTCGAATAAGTCCTCATTACATTTATTGTCACACTATTTAACGTAATAGTGAGGGACTACTAGCTAATACTATCATCCTAACCATCACTCCATTCCCCAACTCGTCCCAAATGTTCTCCGTTTCACTTCAAGAGAATAAAGAAAAGAAAGGTGAGCTCAACTAGCCCGATAAGAAATATTATGACTAAGATAATTGAGAATAAATTATTGTTAGTCTTCAACAATGTTAAACCGATAAAATACAATAGACATCAAGTTTAATCTGCGGTGAACAAGCAATCCATTAAAAGAGTCAAGTAGAGAATAAAATCTACTATCTTTTATGATTTAAAAGGTTTTTCATCACTTTTATCGTTGAGACTCATTAAATAAATAATCCACATCATCGTTGCACTACTCTGCCAAGGATATTCATTAGGGTCACGACCAAAAAATTCCATGCACTACTTCTGCCAGCGAGGATATTTGTGTATTCATCAATGGTCATGATCATGCCAACAACCTGCTCATCATCGCACTATGGCCAATGAGGACTTTTACCACATCATTTGTAACATTACTACCATGATTACAAGAATAATCCCAGGTCATAATCATACCAAGTCCATCTATGCACTACTACATGATGACTTTGACTTTCAAAAATATAAACATGAGGATGGTGACAATGATATAAGAATTCAATAAAACAAGTTCAAGAATTAATTTGTCCAGAACCAATAACGTCCAAATTGTCAACATGATACTTCAGTAGAGTAAAATTCAAGAATGCTCAGAAGAATATTTCCATGAAAAGATATTGGATGAAGCGCAAATATCAAGGATATTCCACTAATTTCATGGAGTATAGAAGTCAAAACTTTAACCAAGTGAGTATAATAAAGAATATAATAACAAAAGAAATCACCATGCATGCGGTACTTGGCATGACAAAGTTATTCCAATGAATAATAAATAACGGAACCGAAGTCGAGCAAAACTCGCACCGGCGGGATGTTCCAAATAATAATAAAGACGAAATCCGTGTCCGGTAAAACACACGATGTGATATTCCAATGTAATAATAAAGATTTTAACCAGTCCTTGTAAAACACACGCATGTGATATTCCAAAGAATAATAAAGATGTAATAATAGAATAATTTCACCAAGTATAGGGTAGCCACAGATATCTGAGTTATTCCAATGAATAATAAGAAATGGAATAACAAAAATTCTCTTCATGAATACAAAAGAATAATATCCCTTACCGTAAAAGAAACTGAATATAAGAGTAGTTAAGTAGCAGAATACTTTTCTTCTTTCTCTCTTACAGTTTATCTCTCTAGAGTTTCAGTGAATTCGTAAGAAAATAATGAAGGAATAAGCTTCTATTTATAGAAGAATGGATTGCATAGTAACTTATTCATGAACGGTCCAGATTGATTTATTTTAATCTGACGGTCCATATTTAAAGCAAAATCTTTTAAATAAAATATAATATATTCTATTTATAATCTAATAAAATGAATAACTTTATAAAAGTTTCTATTTTATATAAAAAGATTTTACTATGCAAAACACTATGCAACACTATGCAATACTATGCATAATAAAATATAATATAATCTAGTTATTATCTAATAAAACGAATAACTTTATAAAAGTATTACATTTTATATAAAAATGTTTTTGTTTTATTACGTTAATAATACTAATAAAACAAAACTGAGTAACTTATCACATAAGCCTTAATAATCAATACCGTGTGCTACTATGCAACCACGCCAGACATCGTACTTTTTACTACCGAGTAGTTCAACAATATTAACGATAAAACTTCCGCCGTTATTTTCAATAAAATATTTTTGTCGTTTTCTTAATCCGACAATAATTCTGTTGTGGGGTCCATCAATGATTGTACCGTCGTACGGATATTCTCTGACAAAAAGAATATTTTTCAACCAATCGAATATAATATGACAACTTGCATACTTTGCAAAATTTGTAAATATTATCCACAACTATAACATTATATTAAATTCATTCCATAATACTCAAAAATGATAATTATAGAAAATTCATCTTTATTCAAAAAGTTGGGGTCTTACAACCTCCCCTTCTTATGAAATTTCGCCCTCGAAATTAGGGTACGTACCTGGTATATCGAAGAGGTAAGGATACCTTGACTTCATTTCAGATTCTAACTCCCAGGTCATTTTCTCAACATCGTGGTTTCTCCACAAAACTTAGACTTGAGGAATAACATTGGAGCGTAGAATATGTTCCTTCTTATCCAAGATTTGAACAGGAACATCTTCATACGTTAAATCTTCCGCTATTTTGTCTGGTTCTAACTCAATAATGTGGTTCGGGTCTTCCACATATTTACGTAACATGGATATGTGAAAAACGTTATGAACACGAGACATACTTGGCGAAAAGCGAGTCTATAGGCCACACTTCCTACCCGATCGAGGATTAAAAATGGGCCAATGAATCGAGGATTGAGTTTTCCTCTTTTTCCAAATCTCGTAACTCCTTTCCAAGGAGCAACACGTAACAACACATGATCTCCTATATCGAATTCGACGTCCTTTCGATGAAGATCAAGATAACTCTTTTGTCGATCTTGTGAGGTTTTATACATTGTCGGATCGTTTGAATCTTTTCCGTAGTCATATATGTACCAACTCGTCCCAACAACATTGCTTCACCCACCTCATCCTAGCATCTTTGAGAATCGACACTTTCTTGATCAATACAACGCCGAATGGAGTCATGCCAATACTTGCTTGATAAGCGTTGTTGTAGGAAAACTCCACCAATGGTAAGAACTTATCCCAACTTCCTTGAAGTCAAGGACACGAGACTCACCTTTCAATAAATAATCCACATCATCCCTACACTACTGCCAAGGATATTCATTAGGGTCACGACCACAAATTCCATGCACTACTGCCAAGGATATTTGTGTATTCATCAATGGTCATGATCATGCCAACAATCATCCATCATCGCACTACTACTTAACGATGAGGACTTTTACCACATCATTTGTAACATTACGGTCATGATTACACCGAATAATCCCTGGTCATAATCATACCAAGTCCATCTATGCACTACAGGCCACAGATGACTTTCAAAAAATATAAACATGAGGATGATGACAATGATATAAGAATTCAATAAAATAAGTTTGTGACGCCCCCAAAATAGGTATACATCACCCATCTTGAGTCGCCAAATACATGGTATAAAATTCAAATACAATCTTTAATATACAACAAGAGAGCTGTGAGTTTTAATACAAATATTGTCTTCTAGACAATATCCACTCTCAGAATAAGTCCTCATTACATTTATTGTCACATTATTTAACAGAATAGTGAGGACTACTACTACTATCATCTGGACCGTCACTCCATTCCCCGACTAGTCCCGGCTACGTTCTCATTTCCTGAAGAGAATAGTGAAAGAAAGGGTGAGCTCAACTAGCCCAGTAAGAAATATTATGACTAAGATAATGCAGAATAAATTATCGTTAGCCTTCAACAATGTTAAACTGATACAATATAACAAACATCAAGTTTAACTGCAGTGGAACAAGCAATCCATTAGATGAGTCACGTAGAGAATAAAATCTACTATCTTCTATGATTTAAAAGGTTTTTCATCACTTTTATCGTTGAGACTCAACTCAATAAATAATCCACATCATCAAATCATCCCTGCACTACAGGCCAAGGATATTCTTTAGTATCACGACCATGAATTATCTATGCACTACGACCAAAGATAATCGTGTTTTCATCAACGGTCCTGATCATGCCATAAAACAATTCATCTTTGCTCCCTTGGCTGAAGAGAATCCATAGCCATAATCATACCAAAAATTGTCCATCAATGCACTACGGGCCAATGAGGACTTTTTCCACATCATTTGTAACATTATGGTCATGATTATATCTGAATAATCCACGTCATAATCATACCAAGTCCATCTACATACTCTGAAGCCACATATGACTTTCAACATAATATAAACATGAGGATGATGACAATGATATAAGAATTCAATAAAACAAGTTCAAGAATTAAATTTATTCAGGAACTAACATCGTCCAAATTGTCAACATGATATTGCTGTGTAGAGTAAAATTTAAGAATGCTCAGAAGAATATTTCCATGAAAAGATACTGGATGAAGCGCAAATATCAAGGATATTCCACTAATTTCATGGAGTATAGAAGTCAAAATTTTAACCAACTAAGTATAATAAAGAATGTAATAACAAAAGAAATCACCATGCATGCGGTACTTCGAATAGACAGGTTATTCCAACAGAATAATAAATAACGAAACCAGGTCAGGTGAAATTCACACCGACAGGATGTTCCAATAGAATAATAAAGAATGTAATAACAACAGAAATCACCATGCATGCGGTACTTCGCATAGACAGGTTATTCCAACAGAATAATAAGTTACGGAACCAGGTCCGACGTAAGACGCACAGACAAGATATTCCAACAGAATAATAAAGATGGAACCAGGTCCGGTGTAAAACACACAGACATGATATTCCAACAGAATAATAAAGACAGAATAATAGAAGAATGTCACCAAGTATAGGGTATTCCACGTATACAGGTTATTCCAACAAAATAATAAGAAATGGAATAATAGAAGTTCTCTTCATGAATACAAAAGAATAATATCCCTTACCGTAAAAGAAACTGAATATAAGAGTAGTTAAGTAGCAGAATACTTTTCTTCTTTTTCTCTTACAGTTTATCTCTCTAGAGTTTCAGTGAATTCGTAAGAAAATAATGAAGGAATGAGCTTCTATTTATAGAAGAATGGATTGCATAGTAACTAACTCATGAACGGTCCAGATTGATTTACTTTAATCGGAAGGTCCATAATTAAAGAAAAATATTTTAAATAAAATATAATATATTCTATTTATAATCTAATAAAACGAATAACTTTATAAAAGATTTTACTATGCAAAACACTATGCAAGACTATGCACAATAAAATATAATATAATCTAATTATTATCTAATAAAACGAATAACATTATAAAAGTATTACATTTTATATAAAAGATGTTTCGTTTTTATTACGTTAATAATACTAATAAAACAAAACTTATAAATCAACAATAATTCAATCAAATAATGTGAGATACTATCGTAAAGAACTATTGTAGCAATAATTGAACAAAACCGAGTGACTTCTCACATAAATATCAATAATCAATACTGCAGTGCTACTATGCAACCACGCATTCTCGTACTTTTACTACAAGGTAGTTCAACAAAGATTAACGGTAAAACTTCCGCCCTAATTTTCAATAAAATATTTTTGTCGTTTTCTCAATCCAACAATAATTCTGTTGTGGGGTCCACCAATGATTGAACCGTCGTACGAATATTCCCTGACAAAAAGAAAATTCCCCGGCCAATCGAATATAATATGACAACTTGCATACTTTGCAAAATTTCTAAATACTACCCACAACTATAACATTATATCAAATCCACATCATAATATAAAAAATTATTTCGAGAAAAAATTAAATATTTATTCATTAAATCTGGGGTCTCACAAAGTTCAAGAATTAATTTGTCCAGGAACCAATAACGTCCAAATTGTCAACATGATACTTATGTGTAGAGTAAAATTCAAGAATGCTCGTATTTAATATTTTCATGAAAAGATCTTTGGATGAAGCGCAAATATCAAGGATATTCCACTAATTTCATAGAGTATAAGTCAAAAAACATTAACCAACCGAGTATAATAAAGAATGTAATAACAAAAGAAATCACCATGCAATGCGGTGCTTGCATGAAGCGAGTTATTCCAATGTAATAATAAGTAACGCAACCAAAGTCGAAAAAAACTTCGCACCGATAGGATGTTCCAATGTAATAATAAAGATTTTAACCAAGTCCTAAAAACACACGAATAAGATACTCCAATGTAATAATAAAGAAGCGGAACCAGTCCGATGTAAAATACACAACGAGATATTCCAATAGAATAATAAAGATTTAAACGAATCCCGGTGTAAAACACAGATGCATGGATATTCCAATGAATAATAAAAGGCGGAACCAGTCCTAAAACACACATGCATGTGATATTCCAATGAATAATAGAAGAATGTCACCAAGTATAGGGTAGCTCATGATACAAAAGTTATTCCAATGAGAATAATAAGAAATGGAATAATGAAAATTCTCTTCATGAATACAAAAGAATAATATCCCTTATCGTAAAAGAAAACCGAATATAAGAGTAGTTAAGTAATGCAGAATACTTTTCTTTCTTTCTCTCTACGGTTTATCTCTCTGAGTTTCAATGAATTAATAAGAAAATAATGAAGGAATAAGCTTCTATTTATAGAAGAATGGATTGCATAGTAACTTATTCATGAACGGTCTAGATTGATTTACTTTAATCTTACGGTCCATATTTAAAGCAAAATCTTTTAAATAAAATATAATATATTCTATTTATAATCTAATAAAACGAATAACTTTATAAAAGTTTCTATTTTATATAAAAAAGATTTTACTATGCAACACTATGCAACACTATGCAACACTATGCATAATAAAATATAATATAATCTAGTTATTATCTAATAAAACGAATAACTTTATAAAAGTATTATATTTTATATAAAATGTTTCGCTTTTATTACGTTAATAATACTAATAAAACAAAACCGAGTGACTTATCACATAAGCCTTAATAATCAATACTGCAAGGTGTACTTCTTAACTAACCACGCCAGATTCATCGTGCTTTTTTACTACCGAGTAGTTCAACAAAGATTAATCTGAAACTTCCATTGTTATTTTCAATAAAATATTTTTGTCATTTTCTTATTCCGACAATAATTCTGTTATGGGGTCCACCAATGATTGTACCGTCGTACGGATATTCCCTGACAAAAAGAATATTTTCCGACCAATCGAATATAATATGACAACTTGCATACTTTGCAAAATTTGTAAATATTATCCACAATTATAACATTATATTAAATTCATTCCATAATACTCAAAAATTATAATTATAGAAAATTCATCTTTATTCAAAAAGTTGGGGTCTTACAAGGAACACATGTATACAGTGAGCGAGAGCAAGAAATTCAAATGCAGTAATGTATACACACTTCTTTCCCAGGAAATTCAGTTCAGAAATTCAGGATTTCGCTGTTGTAGATATGATTTTTGTGAAAATAAATGGTTTAGATGTTTCCAGGAATTTTACAGGGTATTCACTAATATTGCCAAAAAATAACTGGGAGAAAACATTAAACTGATGAATGGGTTAATCCAGGGAGGACGTATAAAAAGTAATAGAAAATAAGATATGGTGAGGAGGAGATTAAGGCTTTGAGGTTTCTTGGGCTAAGGTATGTATTAAGTAAAAGGAACAATTTGTAAAAGGAGTACATCTCTTGTTTAAAAACTAAGAAAAAGAGATATAAGAAAAAAGGGGCCCTAAAAAATTTTGGGCCTAAAGCCCGGGCACCTTGGGCTTCAGCCCAGGGCTTGTGCTGGGTAGGGGTGATATAGAAAAGTAAATAATTTATTCTCTAAGAAAGTTGTAAACGACAAATAAATTGGAACAAATTTTTTCTTCTAAAATGTCACTTATTTAGCAATGGAGGGAGTATCAACTAGCAAGGAATATCATAACTCAACGAAGCAGTATGCAATGTATTTTATTAGAAAATACACTATATGTTCTAAAATATAGGATATATTTATTGATTTTGTTAGTTTTTATTCTTTTTGGTTTTAATGATCACAATATGCTTAAGTATGTTGGTTATTTAATAGACTATATGGATTTTGTTTTGGGTTGGTCTGATATTGGTTTATTGAATACGATATAGTAATGACCAAGTTTGATATGTCCAACTGATATAACTTACATAATCTTATGAAATATATCTAGATCAGAAGTTTTATAATTCTGAAAAGTGTCTTTTTAATATATGTTTAAAAAATTGTTGAATTGGAATATACTAAGGAATTTGTTTAGTTAAGGAATCTGTTTTAAATTAAAATTCCAGTCCTTTAAGGAAATAGGTTTAGCTATTAAATTTTGTGTAGAGTATGATCTCTAACAAACTTATTTTTAATATCTTTTTGACTCCTTTAATATAACATATTTTATATTCAGTTCTTTGAATTGTTGTTTAAAGAATATATTATAGCTGTAAAAAGATTGCTGATACTGCTATCTTTTATTGAACTAATCATCCTAACTAACTGAGATAGTCGTTGCTTACTACTCCCTCCATTCCTAAATAAGTGTCATTTAAGGTTTTTGCACATAGATTAAGAAAGTCATTTAATACTACCATTTTATAATTAAAATTTGTGTGAAATTCCATCACTACCACTTTATGGGAAGTTGAAAACTATTAATACTAAGGGGTGAGAATTTCTTGGGACAATGAGAGAAGGTAAGGGTGATATAGGAAAGAACTCCTAGAAAGTAGTAAACGACAGATAAATTGAAACAAATTTTTTTCTTCTAAAACGTCCCTTATTTAGGAACGGAGGGAGTACTTTGTAATTCTGTAATTAAGCACACCTAGAGGGGAGGTGAATAGGTGTAAATACCCAAAAGTGATCTACATTGGTAAATTTTTAAAGTTTACTATTGCATGCTATAATCGGATGGTCTAACTCTGTCCGTATTAGTTATGTTCTTCGTCTGTTATAAACGGACAACTAATACCAGTCTATTTTAGGCCACGACTTTAAACCAAAAACTGCAGAATATTAAAGAATAAAACAAAAATAAAAGAACAATAAATCACGCCAAGATTTTTACATGGTTCAGCCCCTATCCTCTAGTTTAGTAGCCTAATCCACGTCCAATACCAAATGGTATTGGAGACTCTTTTTATTAAAATAATATTCAACAATTACAAAGAAAATAAAACTCCCTGTTACAACGACAATCGATTGGACACCTCTGCCCCCTTTGCACCTTTGCAACACCTCTCACTTCTGAGACTTTGAAAGCTTGGTTGAACAGACTGAATTTTACTAAAAAAAAAACCCCAAGCCAACCTAGACTTGTACTATGTTTACAATAGATATTGAAAGAAGGAATACAAGAACAACACTGTAAACTGAGACTTAAAGAGTGATAGAGACTTGAATGTATCTAAGATTAGTTTTCTTGATGAGTTTTTGTTCTGCAATCTTGTTGTTCATATTAGCCAAGTAAACAAAATATATAAAGGAGAGAAGGGCAACGACTAGAACATGCAACGTTCCAATCTAAACAACGACTATTTCTTCTTAATTGAAATAGGAGATATACGTTAGCAATAAAATCTCATCCTACTATAAAATCTAAAAGATAAGATATATAACAATATAAAATAGCTCAATACGTAGATATATATGAGATATACTGCTATGAATGGGTGTCAACTAATATCCAAAGACTAGCTGAAAGAGTCCAACTAACTGTTAGCATGTTTCCTTCAAAAACACCGCTCTATCAACTTTGAATAAGATTCCATAATTATACCAACTCCTAGAAAATCTCAAAGTCACGTTTAAATTGGTAACCATATGAAAGTCCAATAATAATCTAGAAGGGGGGTTGAATATATTATTACAGATTAAAAAATTATCTTAGGCCTTTTTGAATTTTTTGATAATTAATTTGCAGTGTTAGAAATTAATATGCAAGATAGTAAAAATTCAATCACACAATGCACAGAGATTTGTCTGGTTCACAACATACATCCCGAGTATATTGCTACGTCCAGTCTCAAGCTCCTCTCCAGGACTTGAGATCCTATTATTATTAGTAATAAATACTCCTTCAATAGGCGGAGACGCCTTTACAAAGTTTTATAGACAAACTTCCAACTGTTCCCAACTAATCTATCTTGGACAGCAAGCTCCCCGCTCCCTCTTCAAGCTTAGTTATACCTTCTTTTGAGTTCAGTTCTATTCTATGATCTAGTCTTGAAACAACAGCCTCTTCCTCACCCTACAAGTTCACTAGAGACCAAACTTCCAGCTGACCTCTCTAAGACTCTGGTCTTGGTAGAAGAATTACTCATTTTTCTCACAGGTACATAAAATAAACTAACTCTACCTTTTTCCTTTTTACAAAAATTTGCTTCTAAAATAAGCAGATAAAATTTAGTACAGATTGATGCTTCTCAAATAAGTAAATATCAATTAAAGAGCAAATATATTTATAAAAGTTCAAAGACTTTTATACTTGAGAAAATATGCTTCTTTGTAAGCAGATAATAATTTGTGCTTTGATCAAATTAAGCTTCTATGTAAGCAAATATGTAAATTATGTACTATTATAAAAGTTTAAATAACTTTTATATTTTGTGTGAAAAGTGCTTCTTGACTAAGCAAATAGATCAATATAGCTTTAGCTCAAAAATGCTTCTATTTAAGCAAATATATAATTTAATGCAAATTTATAAAGAAATATTTATTCTTTAAGGAGTAAAGAAAAGTTACTTTAAGTTTAAATATAAAAGTATAAATAACTTTTATATTTAGAGTGAAAATGCTTCTGAGTAAGCAAATAAGTTGTTTTAAGCTTTGAATCAAATATGCTTCTATTTAAGCAGATATATTCACTTCAGTTTGTGAAATAAAAGCTTAAATAACTTTTATATTATGCAACAAGCACTACAAAAAAAATGGTGATTTTGCAACAAATAGTTTTTGTTGCTAAATGTGCGAAATTTCGTTGCCAAATGCCATTTGCAACGATTTTTCGGTTGTTGGACATTTCGTTGCGCCATGAGCGTTGCTAATTGTCTAGCAACGATTTTTTTGTTGTTGTAGAAAGTAATATATTTCGCAACAAAATTTTGTATTCATATAAAATCATAAATCATTTAGCAACAAAATATTTTGTAGCAAATTTATTAAGAAATTGTTACTGAAAAATAATTTTTGTTGCAAAATACGCCTAATTGACAACGAAAAGAATCTTTTTATTTTCTAACGAAGATAAAATTCATTGCATTTGATACACATTTGCCAACGAAGTTTGTCGTTACTAAACAATATAGAAATTGTTGCCTTAATTGGTTTTCGTTGCTAATTGTGTACTTTTTGGTAATGATGTTTGTTGCTAAATGTATAAAATAAACCAGTTATATATTAATTTACAACGAATTTTGCGTTGCATTTGATTTTTTTTATGAATAATTATGATGAATTAACAACGATACTATTTGAAGGTGATTGTTTTTAGAGAGCAACAAAAGTTTTTGTCAATTAGCGACGACACTATACGTTATCGTTTACTTTTCATGTGCAACGAAGTTTGTTATGATTTACAACGATATAAATATTGCATTTTCTTTTGTTATGTAACGAATGTCAAAATTATTTTATAAACAGAAAAAATTATGTCTCAATAACCCCATAACAAATTATGATAGAAATAAAAAAACTAAAATATTAGTAATTAAATAAAATCATCCGATACATGATCATTCATAATCTTTACAATCAAACTTCGTACGGCTGAAAACTACAATGCCCGTCTTAGTTGACACTATCTGCCATTAAGAGGTTAACACTAGAAACATATATGAAAAAAAAATCAAGAAAGAAATGTTTATAATAGGAAACAATACTTAAGCTTACACAAGAGTTTCAACCATGGTTCATCCTCCAGGTATCCTGCCAATATTAAAATAGCATCAGTCACTACACCAATAAAGAGGTTAATTAAGGAATTTAAAGATATAATAAACTATAAACAACGACAATTTAGCTACAATATATCAAAACTTACCTCTCCTTCTCTTAAACTTAACCTAGTACAGCTTAAAGTATGCCCTTGGCTTTACAGCTTTGGCAAAGACCTGAAGTACCAAAATCATAAGATAAGCTTCTAAAAGGTAGAAGCAAATTGAAAAACTGTACTTCATAAATTCAAATTATAAAGGGACCCATGGAAAAGTGAGAAGTAAAAAAATGATCAAGATATCCTAAAACATAAATGACTTCCCAACCAAACTCTTCATCATATGGTAAAATAAGTAAATATCAATTTCATTTATTAGCTGTATTATGCAAATTAAATTAGCTCAAATAGAGCACATACAAAATCAACCAAAAAAGAAAAAATTAACATGGAAATTTTTTACTCGTCTCAAACATTGTAGCATATTAGCAGACGTCCAATACTTGAACATTGTAGCATACTAGCAGACGTCCAAGACCATGAACACTGTACTAATAGCCCAACTTAGGGAAGCCGTTACAACAAAAAAAAAAAATAGGACATAAAGATAATAAAGTTTAGATACCCATAAGAATTTGCACGCCACAAAATCAAGCATACAATATACATTACAAACAACGCACTGTAAAATCAAATATGAATCAATCTGAGTTAATCATCATCATCAAGAACACTTCGTCGCATCTGGATCTGAAATAGAACATCAATATATAAAAATGAATGAGTAAACAACCAAATTTATGCAGACAATAAGCAAGCATGTCAAAGGAATGTCTTGAAGACATATTTTAATGACTTACTATGACTTTGGTCTGCTTAGTTGTTTGGGTATTAATTTGTTCCAACAATGATATGAGCCTCTCTTTAGAAACCTATAAATAAACATGTTCATTTGTTAAGCTTAGCTAACTTGAATGCACAAGAAAAACAAATACATATATTTAAACCAAAAATAATAAGCAAGAAACAAAGTGTTACATTCTCAACTATCTGTCCCATTTGAGCAGCTCTCAGTATAACATCTTCAACTCCTCTGGCCTTCTCAGGCTTCACCAACGCAATTCGAGCAACTACATGTATGATATAAGAGGTTGAAGGATAATAACACAGAGTAACTAATAGGACAAAATTAAAATATATATAATGCAAACAAGACGGGCCTGAAGTGCCCTTGACAAAGATTTTTACCACATAAATTTAAACTCCCTTCCTCTCTCTCTCTCTCTCTCTCTCTCTCTCTCTCTCTTCCCTCTGACTTGTGTTGGCCTCTCACACTTGTATTATGCCTATTTCAAAGCTCAAAAGTTAAAGGCCTTTCTCCTCCAATTTATTTTTAAGATAGTTAACCTCTTTACTTCAAATTAAAGTAAATACTTAACCCCTAGTTCTCTAAAGAACAAAAAAATAATATTTAGAGAACATAGGAATCAGAGAAGATATAAACATAGATTAATAGTTCACTTAACAATGGCACAACATTTGAATATCAAGATCTCCCAATCCAGTCCTGACAACTATTGAACTAAATGGCATGTAAGATGCATAAGATCCCGTCCACCCCCAATGCATCAACTACATATCAATTAAGAATAGGGATAACCCCCAGTTCTTTCTCCTCCACCTTAAAACCGAAGCTTAGAAAAGAACCAACGATTCTTACCACTTTTGAACCTCTCCTCAAGCCTAGCCTTAGTATCCTTGGCGACAGTCACCTTCTTGTCACGCGAGTGAAGCGCGTCGAGAGTGACCACGTCTTTGAGATCCACGTCGAGTGTGTAGCGAGTGAGCATGATGTGATTGTAGTTGACGAGCTTGATGAATGCCTTCACGCGAGACTTCTTGGCGGTCTTCTTGGCCGAGTCCTTTCGAATCCCCTTCTTTGGGTATTTGGCGATGCCGGCGACGAGGCACCGTACGGGCGGTCACGGGTTTCGTCATCGAACGACTTGATGATAACGCCTTTACGACCAGCGAATCGTCTGTTGAGCATGACGACGGCCTTGTTTGGTTTCAAGAATTTCACCATTTTCGCTCTTGTTTGCTTTGGCCGCTCTGTATCTCAGTTCACCGAAAACCCTAGAGTTTCCGAAAACATATGTGATTTATAAGGTGGGGGTAAGTTGTCAAATGGTCCCTATTTGTGGCCATAATTACGTAAACACCATTTTCTTTTTTATTTTATGGATTTCGAAATTCCTACTTTAGAAAAATATGAGTAAAAATAAATTTCATAATCAACATCAACAATCTCTTAATTATAATATAAACAAATTTGATCACTCGTTCCTTTGCCAAAATTATATTCAACTTTCTCAATTATATTCATTTTGTTCAATTTTCTTGGAATAGGCTCTTCTCTTAACCAAATTAATTAATTTAAGAATAATTTTTATAAATAAAAACTTCAACGACTACCATTGGGAGTAAAGACTCTCACAATCTAATTTGAGAAAAAATATTGAACGCCATTTGAAATGGCGTTGAATTTTTGGATATTTATTTTTGGCGAAAAATCAGAAAGGCAACCAACGCCACGTTAAAAAAAAAGAATTTTAAAAAAAATTATCTTAATTTTTTTTAAAACGATTTTATTTTTTTAAAGAAATTTGAAAAAAATAAAAATGTGATCTAATGCCAAACTAACCATCATTGTAACTTTTTTTTGATTTTTTTTTATAAAGCAAATTTGTAAAAAAGAAGAGTAAGATGTAACATCACTTTAACTGACGTTGGAATATCTTTTTTTATATATGATTTCTTTGATCTCTTGTACATGCATGTTTACAAACATCAATATTTCTTTGTCATCGGCGTTAGAAATGAAGGAGTATATAAGACTTCAGCTATAAAAAAATAAAAATAAAAATTCTAACGCCAATTAAAGTGACGTTGCATCTTACTCTTCTTTTTTATAAATTCATTTTTTTTTAAAATAGGGATAAAATTGATATTACATTAATATGGGTCAAACTAACTTATTAGGAATGACTTATAAGTTATTTTTAAATAACTTTATTCTGTTTTAGTACATAAAACATAATAAATTTTTCTTCATCTTTTATGTTTTCTCTTTGAACTGATAGTAATATAATTTAATTTTATAATATATTTGGAAAATAGGTAAAAGGAGAACTAGGAATAGGTAGGGGTATACCATTACTATTCTTTTTTTATGTTTTATTTTTGGACTTAAAAATATGTTCATGATTTAAGTTACTCCCTCCGTCTAAGAATAAAAGTTCTTATTATTTTATGTTATCTCAAGTTAAATATTTACTTATATTAAATAATTTACTTTTTTTACAATAATTTGTGCGTAATATCCTTAGTATTAAATGTCATATTTTTATTATTTTTTAATATTTATATAATATCACTACTCATGTATAGAAAAAATTGCAATTAGATGAAAATTTAAATATTAATAATTTTATCATTTGACATTTATTTTAAATTCATATAAAATCAATCATCACTTTCATTCTCGGAATGAGAGAGTACTTTTAAGTATATCCTACTTCTATCTAGAAATAGGAAACATTGGGAAAGCATAGATATAAGGGTGATTTACATATTTTATTACATTTTAAAAAAATTACAACAATAGTGCACTCATATAATAATTACATAACTAATACACTTTCATATTTATTTACATATTCTAGTGTAAGTAGAATTCCTTAATTTAGGGAATTATAATTCAATTAGAATTCCTTAATTTAAGGATTAGTTATAGTTTCTTCTCTCCTTAAGTTATTTAAAACAATCCTCCTTAATATATATATATATATATATATATATATATATATATATATATATAGTTATAGTTTCTCTTAGTTCTAGTGATCCTAAGAGAAATGCTAGAGACTCCCATGTCCCCTGTAAGTAGCATACCTTAATATATATATATATATATATATATATATATATATATATATATATATATATATATATATATATATCTTCTGGTTGGACCTTTCATTGGTGCTTTGCCATTCTTGCGTTCTACCACCAAAGATATTACTCGAGAGCGTGTAATTAAGGCTCTTGGATCCTTCAGAGCAATGCTTAATAAATTATGTTTCAACAATTACAATAGAGGACGTAAATGCTTAATACTACTGCGTGAAGCTTAATTGCTCGTCAGTAACCATCACAAAAAGGCGCTAAACGTTGGTGTTTTTGGCGAGTTTATTGGCATGGTGGACGACCGTCACAAACCATCAAGGCAGGCCTCGTCGGTAGAAACAAAAGACGGATGCTTGGTCTTTTGTAATTTTTTTTATAGTGTAGTTGGTAGCCAAACATTCATATCAAGGTAACCAATTCATTATTATTAGGTTACCAATTTTTTTTGAATGTGATACAGTTGGTAGCCAAATTTTCATGCGGTGGGTAACCAATTCTGTTTTTATTAAGTTTCCAATTTATTTTGCATGTAATACAGTTGGTAGCCAAACCTTTATGCAGTTGGTTGCCCAACTTTCAGACTAAAGTAATTAATTCATACTGCAGGTGTGAAGGTAGATTGGTTATCTTGGTATAAGAGTTTGATTACCTTGGTATCAAAGTTTGGTTACCAATTCTGTTTTATTAAGTTACCAATTTCGTTTTTTGAATGTGATAGAGTTGGTAGCCAACCATTCATACAAAGGTAATCATTTTATTATTTATGAGTAACAAAATAGTTATAAAAAAAATTTCAGAACATTAATAGTTACATTTATTTATTTTTAAACTTTTTGTAGGGCGAATCTTCTTCTTATTCTCATTGGCGTTTTGGACAACGGAGATTTGCGGTGGTGTAGCGACGGTGTAGCAGCGGACTATTATTTTAAAGTGTATGTGAGGGAGATGAAGATTTGAATTTAAATATTTAAATTTGAATTATTATTTTGAATTTGAATTTATTTTTTGTTTGATCCAAATATTTGAATTTGTATTTTTGAGTGTGAAAAACATTTTTATAATCTACTTGGGTTCATTCGTAATTGCAGACATTTAATGGGAAGAAGTGGGAGAAGTTCAATAGTGAGAAAGTTGCTTCATTGGCATATGCTCGAATCCTAGGAAAGATGGCCCTTGTCACCCACTTCCAGAATTCAAGCTTAATGAATGAAAGTCTTCAGTTGAGATCACTGCAATCTTCATTTGAATTTGAATATTTAAATTTGAATTATAATTTTGAATTTAAATTTGTTTTTGTTGTTAGATCCAAATATTTGAATTTGAATTCTTAACTATGGCAGTTATTTGTCCTTGATTTTAGGTTTCCTTATTAATGTGAATTGTACTATTTTTGTAATAATTACATTCTTTTTGTAATTTTTTGATTGATGCACTTTTCTTGTAATTACTTTCTATTTGTTGTATACTTATGTAAAGGACCCTAGATATAATAATCAGGTTTGATGGGGTTGGGTTTATTTGGGTCAGAGGCCCGAAATTAATATGTTTGGCAATCAGTTGTCACGGGTACTATTTCAACAACCATAATCTATACCGTTGATTGCAACATTGGATGACACAGATTGAAATGGATTTCCCCCTGCCGCTACAAGCTATAATGACATGAGAAATTACTCATGTGCCCCTCATTTGCTCATGTGCTACATTGTCTACTGCTATAAGTTATGGCGGTAGTTTAGTTAACTAATAAATTAAAATGACTCAATGGTAGCTTAATGGCCCAATAACCTATAGGTCTGAGGTTTGAAACCTAGCTGTTATATTTTTACTTATGTTATATTTTTTCTGTATTAGATAAATTCTATTACCATCTATATATATACCCATCTTAAATCTCCACATTAAACTAAATATATATAAAGTAACTATGAATATTTATATAACGTAACTATGAATATTTTAATATATATATATATATATAAATTTATCTCTAAATATTCATATAAATATTTATAAACAAATATTCATATAAATTTATATTTAAAATTTATAAATAAATATTTATTTATAAATTTATAAATATTTCATCTAAAATTTATAAAATTTAGATTTGAATATTTTTATAAATATTTATATGAATATTTAGAGATAAATTTATAAATATTTATATGAATATTTGTTTACATATATATATTTACATATAAAATATTCATAGTTACTTTATATATATTTAGTTTAATGTTGAGATTTGTTTAATATTTTATTTAGTTTGACAAGAATTTTTGAAAAGAATATGTATATATATATATATATATATATATATATATATAGTAGTAAAATTTATCTAATACATAAAAATATAGCACATGAAGCATGAAAAAAATTTAATAATGACTTATAAGTAAAAAAAAAGTTAAAATTTAAGTTATTGTCAAACACTAAATAATAACAAATGACTTATAACTTAGTTTGACCAACTTATAAGTCATTGCCAAACACCCTCTAATTCAAGATATAAAGAGAAATTAATATTTGATTATAAAAAAATTAGAAGTCAAGAAAAAGGAGAATTCGAAAAAGGAGAGTTAAAAAAGAACTTACACACCATTGGTGCAACTTAATTTGTCTATGCCAGAACCATTGACGCCTTAATCGGTGGTCGATTTTTGGTGCAATTTCGGGAGCGATTTCGATTCCTTTCTCATCCCTTGTCAAAAAGTATATATCTAAAATAACGAGTTGCACGAAAAATTCATATAAATTATTTTAGAAATTAATTATATTTTTTTTTTCAAAATTATAAGTGTGCGAATATGATCATTATAAACTACATCCAATTAACTACAACCTTTAATTTTTGTAAATTAGAATATATATATATATATATATGAATATTTTAATTTCAAAATTATAAATTTTAAAAAAATAAAATTGGACATTTATTTTGAGACGGACGGAGTGAAACATTTCACTATATAAAATTGTGTCTAAATAAATAAAAAAATTTAAATGAAAAATGATACATTTTTTTGGGGAAAAAAAAGAGGCATGCTTATTGGGTTTGTCTTAATTTTGGGTAACAATTTACTAAGCGTTGCAAACAAATGTATTAAATACGCAACAAAAAAAATGGTTGCCAATGAATGTGGCCTATATTAGGGAACGAAATATAGAAACAAAAAAGTTTTCGTTGCCAAATGTCTATTTTTTTGTAGTGAAGTATTTTATGAATACATGAATTTATGATCAAATACTTGTGATGACATATATCAAGTATAATAAATAAATCAGTTAAGCAATACATAATTTAACAAATATATTTGTTTAACTCAGATAATAATAACAATATTTTATCTATTATGTGATTTTATAAATAAAGTCACTTAAAGACTATAAGGAATTATAATTTGATTCCACGACTTAAGAGGAATATCTCCAGTAGCCTTTTGCGGCTGCCTAAGTTTTACAAAATTTATATTCTCACAATTGATATTTATATAAATATTTTCAATAGATCTGTGACGCCCCCAAAATTAGGTATTCATCACCCAATTTTGAGTCGCCAAATACATGGTACAAAATACAAATAAAACTTAATTATACAGCTGTCGTGTAAAATACGATCACAGTTAACTATGAGTTTTAATACAATGTATGTAACTCTCATAGTCCATCGACCACAACCTTACAATGGTACTTTACATAAAAGTATAGTCAAAAACTATTTTTGGAATTAAAATCTTTGGGAAGTGCTCAATGAAACCTTTGTACATAGGAGGCCATGCATCTAGGTTATTGTAGATATCATATGTCCACAGAATTATCATTGGTTGACCCAATAGACCCCAAATAAAAACGAGAAGATTACTATCATCTTCTTTCCAATGGCGAGTCTTCTCTTGGCATATAACTATCTCCACTGTCTCCAAGTGGAAATTATGTTTCAAATAAACTCCAAGATCATATAGGTAGTGCTTGTAGATATACTCAGCAAGTGGATGTGCACAACCCTGTCTTATGATAACACGAGGTTGTATGTCTTTAGACATCTTGTATGATAGTGACAAAACACCATTCCAAAGTTGGGTTCACCTCACCCTATTTGGTTCACCAAAGTTAAATATCAAATGACATATACAATACGACATACTTATCTAAAGTTCTCAATAAAATTATTTCCATACTATTTAGGGAGAACCTCAACAGCTATAGACCACCGTTCTATTTCCCTGTTATCCCTGCTCGACCCAGCTACACTCTTATTACCTGAAAGGAATTGTGAAGCAAAAGGGTGAGCACAACTAGCCCAGTAAAGAATATCATGACTAAAGATAATTACATTATCAATAGTTTTCATTAATAATAACTCAGAGATTTAGAACATATGGTAGATGATAAAACTTTTCAACCATAGTTGCAGCGGAACGAGCAATCCATTAAAAGAGTCACATAGACCATCAGGTCTGTTATCTTCTCCATGTTAAAAGTCCACCAATAATATTTTATCCTCAGAAATGAACCGCATCATCGAATCATCCCCTCGCTTCTACGGGCCAAGGATATTCATTAAATCATCAATAATCATGACTATACCGAATAATCCCACGATCATAATCATACCCACCCAAGTAAGCCCAAAGATATACAACAATAAAACCAATAATCAATAATCCATCTTTGCACGTAAGCCAAAGATATACAACGATAAAACCAATAATCAACAATCCATCTTTGCACATAAGCCAAAGATATACAATTCAATAATAAGCAGTCCATCTTCGCACGTAAGCCAAAGATAACTTTTATCACCATATAAGCATGAGTATGATGACAATGATATAAACATTAACCAACTGAAAACAAGGATAAATATTAAAGACTTTAAATTTATCCAAATATTATCAATCACATAATAAATTCATAATCTAATATTGTTAATATCATAACAATGTTTTAATCACTTCTTAAACTTATAAACAATTTATTTTAATTGTTTATACTTTACCAAATAATGCATTTAATCATTCAAGAATGTCTGTGAGACCCCAGATTTTATTAATAAAGATTTAAATTTGGTCGAAATAATTTTTTAATATTATGGTGTGAATTTGAGATAATATTATAGTTGTGGGTAGTATTTATAAATTTTGCAAAGTATGCAAGTGGTTATATTATATTCGATTGGTCGGGGAATATTCGGTTTAGCAGGGAATATTCGTACAACGGCTCAATCATTGGTGGACCCCACAACAGAATTATTGTCGGATTGAGAAAACGACAAAAATATTTTATTGAAATAACGGCGGAAGTTTTACTGGTGATCTTTGTTGAACTACTTTCGGTAGTAAAAATGCGATGTCGTGTGGTTGCATAGTAGCGCACGGTATTGATTATCGATGCTTATGTGAGAAGTCACCGGTTTGATTCCATTATTGTCGATTAATAATATGAATTATTATAGCGATAATGACGTTTTGTTTTATTCGTATTATTAACGTAATAAAAGCGAAACATCTTTTATATAAAATATAGAATACTTTATTAAAGTTATTACATAAATAGAATATATTATATTTTATTATGCATAGTGTTGCGTAGTGTTTTTATATAGTATTTTGCATAGTATTGCATAGTGTTTGCATAGTAAAATATTTTTATATAAATAGAATATATTATATTTTATTTAAAAGATTTTTCTTTAAATATGGATAGTCGATTAAAGTAAATCAATCTGGACCGCTCATGGATTAATTCTTATGCATTCCATTTTCCTATAAATAGAAGCTCATTCCTTCATTATTTTCTTACGAATTCATTGAAACTCTAGAGAGAAAATTATAGAGAGAAAGCTATAGAGAAAATTATAGAAAGAAGAAGAGTATTCTCGCTACTTCACTACTTTGATATCCGATGTCTTTTACGGTAAGGGATATTATCTGTTGTGCGTAAGTGGTGTTATTCTTTCTTCTTGAAGAGAACTTCATTATTCCATTCACTATTATTACATTTGAAATAACTTTGTAAAAAGTGGCATACCCTATATATAACTTTGTATGATACGCGCGTACCCTATACTTGGTGAAATCCTTATGTTATTCCATTGCTTATTATTACATTGGAATAACTTTTGTATCGCTGATTTACCTATACTTGGTGACATTCTTCTATTATTACATTTGGAACATCCTGTGCATGTGTTTTTACACCGACCGACTTAATACATCCGTTAAAATCTTTATTATTCTGTTGGAACATCCTCATGCATGTGTTTTACACCGGACTGGTTCCGCTCTTTATTATTCTCATTGGAATATCCTATCTGTGTGTTTTACACCGGATCCAGTTCCATCTTTATTATTCTCATTGGAACATCCATGTCGGTGTGAATTTCACCGACTGGTTAGATTATTATTATTATGTTGGAATAACTTTATCTGTCACAATCTGCATGCATGGTGATTTCTTTTGTTATTCCATTCTTTATTATACCCAGTTGGTTAAAACTTTGACTTCTATACTCCATGAAATTAGTAGAATATCCTTGATATTTGCGTTTCATCCAGTATCTTTTCATGGAAATATTCTTCTGATCATTCTTGAATTTTACTCTACGAAGCAATGATCGTGTTGACAATTTGGGCGTTAATAATTCATGGATAAAATAATTCTTGAACTTGTTTTATTGAATTATTATGTCATTGTCATCATCCTCATGTTATATTATGTTATCTTTGGCTTACGTGCATAGATGAACTTAGTATGATTATGACCAGGGATCATTCGGTATAATCATGACTTGATATAAATGATGTGACAAAGTCCTCAAATTGCTTCGTAATGCGATGATGGATAATTTTTGGTATGATTATGACCAGGTGATTCTTGTATATAGTCATGACCATTGATAATTTGATGAAAATCCTTGGCCGTGGTACGGGGATGATTAGATGTGGTGGTTTATTTATTAAAATTTGAGTCTCAATGATAAAAATTGATGAAAACCTTTAAAACCTAAAAGATAGTAGACTTTATTCTCTCTTGACTCTTTTAATGGATTGCTTATTCCAACATTGCTTAAACCGGTTGTCTATTGTATTTTATCGGTTTAACATCATTGAAGGCTAATGATAATTTATTCGCATTATCTTAGTCATAATATTTCTTCTTTAGGCTAGTTGAGCTCACCTTTTCTTTCACCGTTTCTCTCGTGAAATGAGAACATAGTTGAGACGAGTCGGAGAACGAAGTAATGGTCCAGAGGATAGCATTAATAGTCCTCACTATTCTGTGAAATAGTGTGATAATAGTTGTAATGAGGACTCCTTTTGAGTTTGTATAATATCTAGTAGACAATATTTGTATTCAAACTCATAGTTTATGTCGTATTGTACACGACAGTTATATTAGTAAGTTGTATTTGAATTTATGTACCATGTAAGTGGCGACTCAAGATGGGTGACGTATACCTAATTTTGGGGGCGTCACAGTTGGTATCAGAGCCATAAGTGTGAAGAGCCCCGAGCCTCTCGCTGGTGACTTCCTGTTGATGGGGAATGCACCGAAGCCAGACTCTCCGTAGGGGACGCCGTCTTTCGGTGGCAAGTCGATAGTACTAATGTGAGGTCTTGACACAAGTTGGTGTCCAGAGTCACAATTAGTATCGAGCTTAGGATATGATCCTGGCTAAGATGTGAGATAAGAACTAGGAGGGAGAGACGTTGAAATTCCTTCGCTAGTATGACCTACCTAAGTTTATTTGGTATTTAATTGGTCGGTCGTGAGTATAGGGATAATATTTGATATATTAATTAACCCTTGTGTTGTGGCGGTGTTTGGAAATGGCGGTGAAAATATTCACAATGGAGTGAATGTGGCCAGTTGTGACACCTTTAATCACTAATCTGTTTAATGCGATTGTCGAGACGAGGAACAAATTAGAGATATCCACGTAGTGAATGAAGAACTAATTGTTGCACCCGAGCTAGTTGCAGAGTAGCAAATGAAAGTGAGGAAGAAGAGGAAGAAGAGGAAGAAAAGGAACACGAGGAGAATTGGTTAGAAGAAATTTATGATCAAAACTTAGAATTACAAAATCGTTAAGTGAGCTAGAAGAACGAGTTGAAGAACGACAAGCGGTCGTGGAACAAAGGGATACAACAATTCAAAATTGGGTTACCCGATATGTGATGCTCGAACAAAATCACGCTTTGGCGGTGTAAGATATTAAAGTTGGAATCGAGAATTTAAAAATCAAAGATCGCCTAAAGAAGAAACAACTGAGCGAAGGAGAATAATAGGCGATGCATGGGTAAAAGTCGCACAACGCTGATAGTGTAGAAAAAGACGTCCAGATCCAATAAAGCCAAAATAGATGAAATGGACTTTGCTTTTTGGACGAAGAATTGGGAGAACCCAACATCAATTACGAATTACCACATGCATAGCGGTCAACCCGAATTCGATATGGATCGGAGAATAATGATTCAAATAATGGATCAGAATGTGAAGAAGCACTTAAGGGTGGAATGTACCTATAGTAAAGTCAAACTTCGGTAATTTAAGCGAGAAGCGTTTAGTCGAGAAACCGAACGGTTATTACGGGTAAGTTAATTATAAATTAATCGCGAAGTCTATACTTTATTCAATACAAGTTCTACCCACTCTTTTATTTCACCTAGTTGTGTTCAACGTTTAAATTTGACTCAAGAAGAAGTTAAACTTTGACTTATTGGTTGAAACTTCGTTAGTAGGAGCCTTACATCGCTACTATTTTTAAATCTTGTTGATTCAAATAAACATTTTCACGTTACTGTCGATCTTATCTTTTTGAAAATACTTGCCTTTGATGTGATTTTAGGAATCAATTGGTTAGCTAATCATCATGCTTTTAAATGAGGTTGTTAGCTTTTATATTCATAACCAACCCGTTATCACGAATTCAAAGTAACCAAACCCTAAAGTTAATCATTTGTTATATCAAGCCATAAGAAAAGAGCTCAGAACCTTTCGTTGTTGACTTCCTTGTGTGGAATGCACCGGCGGACTTTACAGTAAGCGACATCGTGAATGAAGATGGCAAGTTTATAGGTATCATTGTGAGGTGTTATCTAGGTTAAGGGATAGAAGTCACAGTTGGTATCAATGTGACGTCTTATCCAAGTCTTGAATAAAATAATGATTTTGAATGATATTTCTATCATTAATAAATTTCTTGACGTATTCTTGAAGATTTCTAGCCTACCCTAGAACATGAAATCGAATTTTGTATTGACCCAATCAAAAAACCCATTTCTTAAACCTCAAATATTTCTTCAACTAAAAGGATCTGCTTTTACGTGGTTTATGATGAAAGTCATAATAAAAGCATTGGAATAATGAAAATCATGGTTATTCGTGGTATTAGTAAGTTTTATGATGAGTTATGTTGGTTAGTATGTAAAAACAT
Organism: Panax quinquefolius; assembly: GCA_020205615.1. Lineage (NCBI taxonomy): Eukaryota > Viridiplantae > Streptophyta > Magnoliopsida > Apiales > Araliaceae > Panax > Panax quinquefolius. Next base: position 175,258,580 of record CM035156.1, on the reverse strand, counting down.
GAAAGTTTCTTAGAAATCACAAAGAGTTGAAAATCGATTTTGGTGAAAAAAACGTAACATGAAATTCAATTGACCATATCTCTTATTATATTTTGAATTTTTGAATGTGGTCAAGTCCTAGAGTTAGATCTATGAGTTACCTAACTAATCCAAGTGGAATTACTGGAAAAAGTATTGTAGATTTTGTGTGGACTGATTTTTAGCAAAGGAGGCCAAAGCTGTAAATTTCAAAAATGCTACTGCCCAGAAACTTTAAGGGGCTGTTTCGGCCACTTAAATTATGAGAAAAATTCTGGCCTTTAGGGACATGAAGGTATATGGTATAAAGTACCTCCTGTCCAAAAATGAACTCATTCTGACTTAAAATGAGCAAGTTATGACTCTTTCAATATTTATGTTTTTCTGACGAAAAACGCTATAACCGGAGTTCTATAACTCCGATGACCATGAAATTTAAACTGGAAGCTCATGTTAACATGTGTAAGGTCCTGCCAAGATTTGGGAATTTTTGGAGTTAAACTTGAGGTAGCTAATTTCTTAAGGAATTAAGTGGAAATTGATTTTTAAAAAATAGTAAATAAATTTTAAAAATTCCGAGAAAAATATATTTTCATTATGGGACTATATTATGCTAAATCCCAGAAAAGAAATATTTTTGGGGCTGATTTGGTATTTTTCATGAAAATAGTTTAATTACAAACATATGAGTTAAATATGTTATGTGAAGTATGAAAGTTGAAAATAGGATTTTATGGGCTAGAGAATCCTATATAGAGTATATGCATATTTTTTGAGGGATTTGATAATTGGTAATGATATCTTATGAGTATGGCATTTTGAATGATTAAATGCATTATATGGTAAAGCGTAAACAATTGAGATAAATTGTTTATAAATTTAAGAAGTGATTAAAATATTGGTATAATATTAATGATATTAGATTATGAGATTATTAAGTGATTGATAACATGGGGATATTCTTGAATCTCGGATAAATTATATTATAAATGTTTAATATTTATCCTTTATCTTATTTGATTGATTCTTTATATCATTATCCTCATGTTTATATTTTTTTAAAGTCATCTACGTGGCTTTTGTAGAGCATAGATGGACTTGGTATGATTATGACCGAGGATTGTTCTTTAAGATAATCATAATCAGTAATTGAAAACACAATTATCTTTGGCCGTAGTGCGGGGATAATTTGTGGTCGTGATACTAATGAATATCCTTAGCACATGGTGCGGATGATTCGACGATGTGGATTAATTATTGAAATGAGTCTCAAAGAATGAAATATTAATTCATGGATGTGTTCAAAGTCATCTCGTGGCTTACGTGCATAGATGGACTTGGTATGATTATGACCAGGGGATCATTCGGTATAATCATAATCAGTAATTGAAAACACAATTATCTTTAAGTAGTAGTGCATGGATAATTTGTGGTCGTGATACTTAATGAATATCCTTAAATTTGTAGTGCGGAGGATGATTGACGATGTGGATTAATTATTGAAATGAGTCTCAAAGAATGAAATATTAATTCATGGATGTGTTCAAAGTCATTTGTGGCTTACGTGCATAGATGGACTTGGTATGATTATGACCGGGGATCATTCGGTATAATCATAATCGTAATTGAAAACACAATTATCTTTAAGCGTAGTAGTGCATGGATAATTTGTGGTCGTGATACTAATGAATACACTATTATCTTTGGTAGTAGTAATGGATAATTTGTGGTCGTGATACTAATGAATACACGATTATCTTTGGTAGTAGTGCATGGATAATTTGTGGTCGTATCTACTAATGAATACACGATTATCTTTGGTAGTAGTGCATGGATAATTTGTGGTCGTGATACTTAATGAATATCCTTGGCACGTAGTGCGGGGATGATTCGATGATGTGGATTAATTATTGAAATGAAGTCTCACCAATGAAATATTAATTCATGGATGTGTTCAAAGTCATCTCGTGAAAACTACGTGCATAGATGGACTTGGTATGATTATGACTGTGGATTGTTCGGTATAATCATAATCAGTAATTGAAAACACAATTATCTTGGTAGTAGTGCATGGATAATTTGTGGTCGTGATACTAATGAATATCCTTGGCTTTGTAGTGTGCGAGGATGATTCGATGATGTGGATTAATTATTGAAATGAGTCTCAAAGAATGAAATATTAATTCATGGATGCGTTCAAAGTCATCTCGTGGCTTACGTGCATAGATGGACTTGGTATGATTATGACCGAGGATTGTTCGGTATAATCATAATCAGATTGAAAACACGAATATCCTTGGCGATTGGTGCATGGATAATTCGTAGTCGTGATACTATTAAGTTGCGTCTTAGCATTATTGGTTTTACAATTTGTATATCTTTAGCTTTGTAGTGCAAAGATGAATTGTTAATGAATAGCTTTGGCGATTTCAAAGATGAATTTAATATTTTTAAGCGATAAAGGTATTCAAGGTATCCTCATCTCTTTATCATACCAGTCGTTCCCTAATTTCGAGGGCGAAATTCCATAAGGAGGGAGATTGTGAGACCCCAGTTTTATTAATAAAGATTTAAATTTGGTCGAAATAATTTTTTAATATTATGGTGTGAATTTGAGATAATATTATAGTTGTGGGTAGTATTTATAAATTTTGCAAAGTATGCAAGTGGTTATATTATATTCGATTGGTCGGGAATATTCTTTTTAGCGAGGGAATATTCGTACAACTACTCAATCATTGGTGGACCCTATAATGTAATTATTGTCGGATTGAGAAAACGACAAAAATATTTTATTGAAATAACTACGGAAGTTTTACCGTTGATCTTGTTGAACTACTCGGTAGTAAAAGTACAAGAATATGTCGTGTGGTTGCGTAGTAGCACACGGTATTGATTATCGATCTTTATGTGAAAGTCACTCAGTTTGATTCCATTATTATTGTCGATTAATAATATGAATTATTATAGCGATAATGACGTTTTGTTTTATTCGTATTATTAACGTAATAAAAGCGAAACATCTTTATATAAAATAGAATACTTTATTAAAGTTATTACATAAATAGAATATATTATATTTTATTATGCATAGTGTTGCGTAGTGTTTTTGCATAGTGTTTTTTTTTTGCATAGTATTGCATAGTGTTTGCATAGTAAAATATTTTTATATAAATAGAATATATTATATTTTATTTAAAAGATTTTTCTTTAAATATGGACCGTCGATTAAAGTAAATCAATACGGACTGCTTCATGGATTAATTCTTATGCATTCCATTTTCCTATAAATAAAGCTCATTCCTTCATTATTTTCTTACAAATTCATTAAAACTCTGAGAGAGAAATTATAGAGAGAAGCTATAGAGAAAAATTATAGAAAGAAGAAGAGTATTCTGCTACTTCACTACTTTGATATCCAAAGTCTTTTACTAGTAGGGGATATTATCTGTGTACCGTAAGTGGTGTTATTCTTTCTTCTTGAAGAGAACTTCATTATTCCATTCACTATTATTACATTGGAATAACTCCGTAAAAGTGGCATACCCTATACATAACTCAGATACGCTGGCATACCATATACTTGGTGAAATCCTTATGTTATTCCATTGCTTATTATTACTCGCTGGAATAACTTTGATATCTGTGATTTACCTTATACTTGGTGACATTCTTCTATTATTCATTGGAACATCACATCATGTGTTTTTTACACCGGGACTGGTTCCGCTTTTATTATTACATTGGAACATCCTGCTCGCGTGTGTTTACACCCACGACTGGTTCCGCTTCTTTATTATTCTCGTTGGAATATCCTATCTCATGTGTTACACCGGATCAGTTCCATCTTTATTATTCTCATTTGGAACATCCCAGCTTGGTGTGTGAATTTCACCGACCGGTTCCGTTATTATTATTATGTTGGAATAACTTTATACATCACAAAAGTCCGCATGCACGGTGATTTCTTTTGTTATTCCATTCTTTATTATACCCAGTTGGTTAAAACTTTGACTTCTATACTCCATGAAATTAGTAGAATATCCTTGATATTTGCGTTTCATCCAAATATCTTTTCATGGAAATATTCTTCGATCATTCTTGAATTTTACTCTCTGGAAACAAAGATCATGTTGACAATTTGGGCGTTAATAATTCATGGATTAAATAATTCTTGAACTTGTTTTATTGAATTATTATGTCATTGTCATCATCCTCATGTTATATTATGTTATCTTTGCTTACGTGCATAGATGAACTTAGTATGATTATGACCGAGGATCATTCGGTATAATCATGACTTGATATAAATGATGTGAAAAAGTCCTCGATGGCACATGTAATGCGGTGATGGATAATTTTGGTATGATTATGACCGGGGGTGATTCGGTATAGTCATGACCATTGATAATTTGATGAAAATCCTTGACCGTGGTACGGGGATGATTAGATGTGGTGGTTTATTTATTAAGTCGAGTCTCAAATGATAAAATTGATGAAAACCTTTTAAAACCTAAAAGATAGTAGACTTTATTCTCTACTTGACTCTTTTAATGGATTGCTTATTCATTGCAGCTTAAACCGGTTGTCTATTGTATTTTATCGGTTTAACATTGTTGAAGGCTAATGATAATTTATTACGCATTATCTTAGTCATAATATTTCTTCTTGGGCTAGTTGAGCTCACCTTTTCTTTCACCGTTTTCTTCGTGAAATGAGAACATAGGCGGGACGAGTCGAGGGAACGAAGTAATGGTCCGAGAGGATAGCATTAATAGCCTCACTATTACGTGAAATAGTGTGATAATAGTTGTAATGAGGACTCCTTTTGAGTTTGTATAATATCTAGTAGACAATATTTGTATTCAAACTCATAGTTTATGTCGTATTGTACACGACAGTTATATTAGTAAGTTGTATTTGAATTTATTTACCATGTAAGTGGCGACTCAAGATGGGTGACGTATACCTAATTTTGGGGGCGTCACAATGTCATACTCATAAGATTTCATCACCAATGATCAAATCCCTCATCAACAATATGCATATACCTTACATAGGATTTCCAAGCCATAAAAGTCTATTTTCCAACTTTGTTACTTCACATAACATATTTAACTCATTTACTCATAACTAGATCATTTTCATGAAAAATACCAAATCAGTTCCAAAAATATTTCTTTTCTGGGCTTTATCATAATATAGTCCCATAATGAAAATATATTTTTCTCGGAATTTTTAAAATTCATTTACAATTTTTCAAAAATTAATTTCTAATTAATTCCTTAAGAAATTAGCTACCTTAAGGTTAACTCCAAAAATTCCCAAATCCTGGCAAGATCTTAAAAATGTTAATGTGAGCTTCCAGTTTAAATTTCATGGTCATCAGAGTTATAGAACTCCAGTTATAGCATTTTTCGTCGGAAAAACCTAAATATTGAAATGTCATAACTTGCTCATTTTAAGTCAGAATGGGCTCATTTTTGGACATGAGGTACTTTATACCATATACTTTCATGTCCCAAAAGGCCAGAATTTTTTTCATAAATTAAGTGGCCGAAACAGCCCTTTTAAAAATGTGGGCAATAGCTTTTTCGGTATTGGCAGCTTTGCACTCCTTTGCTAAAATCAGTCCACACGAAAATTTACAACACCTTTTCCAGTGATTCCACTTGGAGATGTTACAAAACTCATAGATCTAACTCTAGGACTTGACCACACTCAAAAATTCGAAATATACTAGGAGATATGGTCAATTTAATTTCGTGTTCCGTTTTTATCAAAATCTGATTTTCAACCCTTTGTGATTTCTAAGAAACTTTCATGTTTCACATAATAACCAACATAACTCATCATAACACTTACTAATACCACATATACCCATGATTTTCATTAGTCCAACGCTTTTATTATGACTCTCATCCTAATCAACGTAACCAGATTATTTCCACAATTTAATAAGGAATGAATATAAAGGATCATTCACCATGCATGCGATAGAGACCGCACAGACATGTTATTCTCAACAGAATAATAAAGAACGGAACCAGGTCAGGTGAAATTCACACCGACAGGATGTTCCAACAGAATAGTAAAGAATGGAATAATAGAAGAATTTCACCATGTATGCGGTACTTCGCATTTACACGTTATTCCAACATATAATAAAGACAGAATAATAAAGATGGAACCAGTCCCAGTGTAAACACACGTATGTGATATTCCAACAGAATATTAAAGAATGGAATAACAACAGACATCACCAAGTATACGGTAATCCGCGTATACAGGTTATTCCAATAGAATAATAAATGGAACCAGGTCAGGTGAAATTCACACCGACAGGATATTCCGACAGAATAATAAAGAACGGAATAATAAAAGAATTTCACCATGTATGCGGTACTTCGCATAAACAGGTTATTCCAACATAATAATATAGAATGGAACAACAGAGGGATTTCACCAAGTATTGGTTAAACCACATATACAGGTCATTCCACCAAGTATAGGGTAAACCACGCATACAGGTTATTCCAACAAAATAATAAAGAATAGAATAACATAAGGATTTCACCAAGTATAGGGTATGCCGCGTATACAGGTTATTCCAACAGAATAAATAAGAATGGAGTAACAGAAGTTCTCTTCATGAATAAGAAAGAATAACACCCCTTACCATAAAAGAAATTGGATATAGAAGTAGTAAAGTAGCAGAATACTCTTCTTCTTTCTCTCTATAATTTCTCTCTCTAGAGTTTCAGTGAATTCATAAGAAATAATGAAGGAATGAACTTCTATTTATAGAAAAACTGAGAGTGGCTCTTGGTCTTAACGAAGGGTCAAAATGATTCTTGGTAATATTGAAGAGGCAACTACTATTTGCGAAGGGGTAATTAACTATTGGAACACTGAAGAGGCAAATAACTCTTGGAAAATCGAAAGGACAAGTTACTATTAAAACTCGTGAATAGTAACTCATGAATAGTAACTCGTGAATAGTAACTCATGAATATTAACTCATGAATAGTAACTCGTTAATAGTAACTCATGAATAGTAACTCGTGAATAATAACTCGTGAATAGTAACTCGTGAATAGTAACTCCGATATAAAAAGTTCCCCAAATACCCGATTCAACAATATAACCTCCAGACATCAATTATTATCGAAATAAATGTCAATTTTCACTAACATAAATAATTTCAACACAATGAAACTATCAAACTCATCTTTAATCAACACGAACTTATCCATCATTAATATCATAACTCACAATATTTAACAACCAGGTCGTTCCCAGGAAAGAGGGGGCTTTCCAATAAGGATTTTTCCCTATTGGCGCGCAATTAGGTGACCAAACCTCTCCTTGACAGAACTTCTAGATATTATAAATATTGTAATTTAATAATATGAATAACTTTATCGTCTCAATTATTGATTTAATAAAATATCATATTATGCAGATGATCTTTGTGACAAATAATTGAATCAATAATATGAGAGATATGATCAAGTGAATTATTCGTAGCAATAATTGAGTATAACCGAGTGACTTCTCACGTAAGCATCAATAATCAATACTGTGTACTACCATGCAACCACGCCAGATTCATCGTACTTTTACCACCGGGTAGTTCAATGCTTTTAACAGTAAAACCTCCGTAGTTATTTTCATAAAATATTTTGTCATTTTCTAACTACGAATGAAGATTCGTTGTGGTTTCACCAATGATTGTCTTTGTCGTTTGATATTCCCAACAAAAAGAATATTCCCCGACCAATCGAATATAATCAGTCAACTTGCATACTTTACAAAAAAATTTAAATACTACCCACAACTATAACATTATATCAATTCCACACCATAATATTTAAAAAAAATATTTCGAGAAAATTAAATATTTATTCATAAAATCTGGGTTCTCACAAGATCACTACGATTTTCAAATCCGGTTCGGATGATTCACTCTTTCTGGAGGAATATCTCATTGTCGTTTTGAACTATCAAGTGTCGTATCTATTTTATGATATTTATATAAATAATATCAATAAAAAGTTACTTAAGACTATAAGGAATCGTACGGTTGGAATTCCTCGATCTCCGTAGAGATTTATCTCTGTAGCCTTGCGGCATCTAAGTATCTTTTTATTTGATAAATAGATGAAATATAGATATATAAAATTGTGTATAACAATTTATATTCGTATATCTATAAATATAAAGCAAGTAAGAAATAATTTAACTAAGTTAACTCAAATGACTAATCTCAATTACTTGGAACAATTTTCTCTTCTCAAATAATCAGAACTTTTGTAAGAAGAGATAGAAAGCTTTAGGGAGAGTATGTAGGCAAGGAGAGTAAGCTTTTCTTTTCAAGTGAATTGGCAAATTAAAAATGAAAGAAAGACCTTCTATTTATAGAATTTTGAAGTCGGGGGCAAAATGATAATTTTCAAATTTTGATTTTGAATGAATAGATGAGATTGCTTTAATTTAAAATGAATGGCTCGGATGAGAACATCACACGGATTGCAGAATTCAACAATTCGCCCGTGCTTTATTTAGACAACCTTGGTGTAATTAATTCGATCAAAGTGATTTGAAATCTGCCAAGTCCATACACACACACGGCTACTGTATATATATACTATACGACACTTTAATATATATAAATATATTCATGCATGTAATAAAATAATTTTTTCCCGATTTTGAAATTAATAACTTAAAATAATTTTTGAAATCTTTAAATAATAAAATTAATTTGAGAATAAATAGAAAATGCCCACGTGTCAAAAATAATTTAATCAAAATCTCCATCTTCTTTCCAAATTCGGTCAAACAATCGAATACATATGATTTTTGTCCCAAAATGCACGTCCTAATATATTTCCAGCACATTAGCAAGCATAGTCCCAATATAAGTGACCCATTTGTTTTACACTTTAAAACATCAAGATCAAGAAAATCAATTAAATAAGATTTAAAAAATATTTTTGGTCAAAGTAAATAAGATAACTAAAACAATTATAATAAACAATCTTGTGGAGAGGATTCTATCCTTTTAATTAATTTATTTACTAATTATTGTTATCATCAAAATAAAAATAAAAGTTAAAGACCCATACAAATTTATATATATATTTATTTACTAATATATACATATATATATATATATATATATATATGTGTGTGTGCGCCCCCAAAATTAGGTATACGTCACCCATCTTGGGTCGCCACTTACATGGTACATAAATTCAAATACAACTTACTAACATAAGCGTATGTGTATACAATACGACATAAAGCGTGAGTTTGAATACAAAAATATTGTCTACACTAGATATTATACAAACTCAAAAGGAGTCTTCATTACAACTATTATCACACTATTTCACGAGAATAGTGAGGGACTACTAATGCTATTCTCCGGACCATTACTCCGTTCCCAGACTAAGTCCTAGCTATGTTCTCATTTCACAAGAGAACAAAGTGAAAGAAAGGGTGAGCTCAACTAGCCCGATGAAAAATATTATGACTAAGATAATGCGAGAATAAATTATCATTAGCCTTCAACAATGTTAAACCGATAAAATACAATAGACAACCAGGTTTAAGCTGCAGAAATATCGATCCATTAAAAGAATCAAGTAGAAAATAAAGTCTACTATCTTTTAGGTTTTAAAAGGTTTTCATAAATTTTTATCACTAAGACTCGCTTTTAATGAATAAACCATAATATCTAATCATCCACGTACCACGGTCAAGGATTTTCATCAAATTATCAATGGTCATGACTATACCTGAATCACCCCGGTCATAATCATACCAAAAACTATCCATCATTGCATTACAGAATACACCGAGGACTTTTATCACATCATTTATAACAAGCCATGATTATCTTAGAATGATCCCTCGGTCATAATCATACTAAGTTCATCTATGCTGCGCGTAAGCGAAAGATAACATATTATAACATGAGGATGATGACAATGACATAATAATTCATTAAAACAAGTTCAAGAATTATTTAATCCAGAATTATTAACGTCCAAATTGTCAACATGATCTTTTTTTGAGAGTAAAATTCAAGAATGATCGGAAGAATATTTCCATGAAAAGATCTTTGAATGAAACGCAAATATCAAGGATATTCTACTAATTTCATGGAGTATAGAAGTCAAAGTTTTAACCAATTTGGGTATAATAAAGAATGGAATAACAAAAGAAATCACCATGCATGCGGTGCTTAGCGTAGACGAGGTTATTCCAATAGAATAATAATAACGGAACTAGGTCGGTGAAATTCACACAAGCATGATGATCCAATGAGAATAATAAATCTTTGAATAATAAACAATGGAACCCGAGTGCGGTGTAAAACACACGATGTGGATATTCAAATGAGAATAATAAATGCGGAATAATAAACAATGGAACCGAGTCCCGTGTAAAACACACGAGACGAGGATATTCTAACGAATAATAAAGAATGGAATAACGAAAGAAGATCACCAAGTATAGGGATTTAGCATATATCTGAGTTATTCAATGTAATAAATAAGAATGGAATAACATAAGGATTTCACCAAGTATAGGGTATACCACATATACAAAGTTATGTATAGGGTATACCACTTTTACGAGTTATTCAATGTAATAATAATGAATGGAATAACGAGAGGATTTCACCAAGTATAGGGTATGTCACAGCGTATCTGAGTTATTCCAACAGAATAATAAAGAATGGAATAACTCGAAGTTCTCTTCATGAATACAAACGAATAATATCCCTTACGAATTACAACAAATAATACCCTTACCGTAAAAAGACACTAGATATCAAAGTAGTGAAGTACCGAATACTCTTCTTCTTTCTCTCTATAGATTTTCTCTCTATAACTTCTCTCTATAATTTCTCTCTCTAGAGTTTCGGTGAATTAAATGAAAATAACGAAGGAATGAGCTTCTATTTATAGGAAAATAGAATGCGTAGTAATTAATCCATGAGCGGTCAGATTGATTTACTTTAATCGACTCATTCCATATTTAAAGCAAAATATTTTAAATAAAATATCATATATTCTATTTATATAAAAACATTTTACTATGCAAACACTATGCAATACTACGCAAAACACATGATCAACACTTATGCGTAATAAAATATAATATATTCTATTTATAGAATAACTTTAATAAAGTATTTTGTTTTATATAAAAAGATGTTTACATTTTATTACGTTAATAATACTGAATAAAACAAAAGCGTCATTATCGCTATATAATAATTCATATTATTAATCGACAATAATGGAATCAAACCGGTGACTTCTCATAAGCATCAATAATCAATACCGTGTATTTCTTATGCAACCACACGTATTCTTCGTACTTTTACTACTGAAAGTAGTTCAACAATATCAACGGTAAAACTTCCGCCGTTATTTCAATAAAATATTTTTGTCGTTTTCTCAATCCGAAATGATAATTACATTGTGAGGTCCACTGATGATTGAGTAGTTATGCGAATATTCCTGCTAAACCGAATATTCCCAACCAATCGAATATAATATAACCACTTGCATACTTTGCAAAATTTATAAATACTACCCACAACTATAATATTATCTCAAATTCACACCATAATATTAAAAATTATTTCACAAAATTTAAATCTTTATTGATAAAATCTGGGGTCTCACAATCTCCCTCCTTATGGAATTTAGCCCTCGAAATTAGGGAATGCGTACAGTATGATAAAGAGGTGAGGATACCTTGAATACCTTTATCGTTAAAAAATATTAAATTCATCTTCGCAATCCGGCTAAAGATATTTATTAACAACTCATCTTTTACTTTCTGGGCCAAAAATATATACAATCATAAAACCAATAATCTTTGAGGCGCGACTTAATAGTATCACGACCACGAATTATCCATGCACCACCGCCGAGGATATTCGTGTTTTCAATCTGATCATGATTATACTTAATAATCCTTGGTCATAATCATACCAAGTCTATCAATGCACTACTGACCAAAGATGACTTTTACCACATCCATGAATTAATATTTCATTCTTTGAGACTCAATTTCGATAATTAATTCATATCATCGAATCATCCACGCACTACTCTGGGCGAGGATATTCATTAGTATCACGACCACGAATTATCCATACACTACTGACCAAAGATAATCGTGTATTCATTAGTATCACGACCACAAATTATCCATGCACTACTGACCAAAGATAATCGTGTATTCATTAGTATCACGACCACAAATTATCCACGACTACACAATGAAGATAATCGTGTATTCATTAGTATCACGACCACAAATTATCCACGCACTACGACCAAAGATAATCGTGTATTCATTAGTATCACGACCACAAATTATCCATGCACTACTACCAAAGATAATCGTGTATTCATTAGTATCACGACCACAAATTATCCGTCCATGCACTACTGGCCAAAGATAATCGTGTATTCATTAGTATCACGACCATAAATTATCCATGCACTTCACGTGCCAAAGATAATCGTGTTTTCAATTACGGTTATGATTATCTTGAACAATCCTCGGTCATAATCATACCAAGTCCATCTATGCACCTTACTGAATACGAGATGACTTTCAACATAACATAAACATGAGGATAATGATATAAAGAATCAATCAAATGAGATAAAGGATAAATATTAAACATTTATAATATAATTTATCCGAGGATTCAAGAATATCCCCATGTTATCAATCACTTAATAATCTTATAATCTAATATCATTAATATTATAACAATATTTTAATCACCTCTTAAATTTATAAACAATTTATCTCAATTGTTTACGCTTTACCATATAATGCATTTAATCATTCAAAATGCCATACTCATAAGATATCATCACCAATTATCAAATCCTCATAAAAAAAAAATATGCATATACTCTATATAGGATTCTCTAGCCATAAAATCCTATTTTCAACTTTGTTACTTCACATAACATATTTAACTCATATGTTAAGTAACTAAACTATTTTCATGAAAAATACCAAATCAGTCCCAAAAATATTTCTTTTCTGGGATTTAGCATAATATAGTCCCATAATGAAAATATATTTTCTCGAAATTTTTAAAATTCATTTACTATTTTTCAAAAATCAATTTCGATTAATCCCTTAAGAAATTAGCTACCTCAAGTTTAACTCCAAAATTCCCAAATATTGGCAGGACCTTACACATGTTAACGTGAGCTTCAGGTTTAAATTTCATGGTCATCGGAGTTATAGAACTCCTAGGTTATAGCGTTTTTTAAATCGGAAAAACCTAAATATTGAAATAGTCATAACTTGCTCATTTTAAGTCAGAATGAGCTCATTTTTGGACAGGAGGTACTTTATGCCATATAACTTCATGTCCCAAAAGCCAAGAATTTTTCTCATAATTTAAGTGGCCGAAACAGCCTCTCTAAAATCATGGCAGCAGCTTTTTTGATTTTTGCAGCTTTGCACTCCTTTGCTAAAATCAGTCCACACAAAAATCTACAACACCTTTTCCAGTAATTCCACTTGGATTAGTTAGGTAACTCATAGATCTAACTCTAGGACTTGACCACACTCAAAAATTCAAAATATAATAGGAGATATGGTCAATTGAATTTCATGTTACGTTTTTCACCAAAATCTGATTTTCAACTCTTTGTGATTTCTAAGAAACTTTCATGTTTTCACATACTAATCAACATAACTCATCATAAAACTTACTAATACTTCATATACCCATGATTTTCATTAGTCAAATGCTTTTATTATGACTTTCATCATAATCCTCGTAAAATGCATCCTTTTAGTTGAAGAAATATTTGAGGGTTTAAGAAATGGGTTTTTATCTGGGGTCAATACAAAATTCGATTTCACGCTCTAGGGGGTGCTAGGAAATCTTCAAGAATACGTCAAGAAATTTATTAATGATAGAAATATCATTCAAAATCTGTTAATCTCGTCCAAGACTTGAATAATACGTCACATTAATACCAATCGTGACTTACATCCCTTAACTGGATAAGACCTCACAATGATACCTATCAACTTGCCATCTTGATCACGACGTCGCCTAAAGAAAGTCCGGCGGTGCATTCCACACAAGGAAGTCAACAACGAAAGGATCGGGGCTCTTTACTTATGGCTTGATATGACAATGATTAACTTTAGGGTTTGGTTACTTTGAATTAGGTATATGAGTTGTTATAAATATAAAAGCTAACAACCTTACGAAAAGCATGATGAGTAGTTAACCAATTGATTCCTAAAATCAAAGGCAAGTATTTTCAAAGAGATAAGATTGACGAGTAACGTGAAAGTGTCGATTTGAATCAACAAGATTTATAAATATGTGGAGGTAACGAAGGTTTCTCCCAACTAAGTTTAAACAGATAAATCAAAGTCCAATTTCTCTGAGTCAAATTTAAACGTTGAACGCAAAGCAAGAGAGATAAAATAATGGGTAGAACCGGTATCTTCTAAGGTATAGACTTCATGATTTATAATTAACTAACTTGCGTCTTAACTTCGGGTTTACTATGCTTTTTTGAGAAGTCATGAAAATGTACTTCCTAAAACCAACGACTTTGTTTTGTCCATATCCACCTTTGGTGCCACCGTCCCACTAGACTTGACTTTGGTGCACAACAAAATTGAGCTAAATGGCCTTCTCTTCTTGCAATTTCCACTTCTATTATCTTTGTCATGATTAACAACGAAAGTGGTTACCATTCTTAGCATGATAATTTCCCCACGATGGTTATCATTGTTACGATAGCCGCTGCCACCAAAGATGATTATTATCGTGTTGTTGGTCGTTACCTTTTGTTTGAGTGAATCAACACTCTCATGCGCTTCATTGCTTATCTCGGCATTTTCGATGCCATTCTCAAACACCGCATCACAAAACAAGGGTTAATTAACATATCACATATTATCCATCCATATACTCGACCGACCAATTAAATACCAAATAAATTTAGGTAGGTCATACTAGTGAAGGGATTCCCCGTCTCTCCCTCCTAGTTCTTATCTCACATCTCGGCCGGGGATCATATCCTTAAGCTCGATACCAACCGTGTGCCGCCCCCAAATTAGGTATCGTCACCCATCTTGGGTCGCCACTTACATAGTACATAAATTCAAATACAACTTACTAACATAAGCGCTGTGTACAATACGACATAAAACTGTGAGTTTGAATACAAATATTGTCTACTAGATATTATACAAACTCAAAAGGAGTCCTCATTACAACTATTATCACACTTATTTCACGGAATAGTGAGGACTACTAATGCTATCCTCCGGACCATTACTCCGTTCCCGACTGTCGTCCCAAATATGTTCTCATTTCACGAAGAAACAAAGTGAAAGAAAGGTGAGCTCAACTAGCCCAATGAAGAAATATTATGACTAAGATAATGCGAAATAAATTATCATTAGCCTTCAACAAAGTTGTTAAACCGATAAAATACAATAGACAACCAGTTTAATCAAGCATCGAATATGTAATCCATTAAAAGAATCAAGTAGAAAATAAAGTCTACTATCTTTTAGGTTTTAAAAGGTTTTCATAAATTTTTATCACTAAGACTCATTTAATGAATAAACCACAATATCTAATCATCCCCGCATCTACTTGGTCAAGGATTTTCATCAAATTATCAATGGTCACGACTATACCGAATCACCCCGGTCATAATCATACCAAAAACTATCCATCATCGCATTACAGACCACTCGAGGACTTTTATCACATCATTTATAACAAGCCATGATTATACCGAATGATCCTGGTCATAATCATACTAAGTTCATCTATGCATCGTAAGCCAAAGATAACATATTATAACATGAGGATGATGACAATGACATAATATTTCAATAAAACAAGTTCAAGAATTATTTAATCCGAGAATTATTAACGTCCAAATTGTCAACATGATCTTTGTTTTGTAGAGTAAAATTCAAGAATGATCGGAAGAATATTTCCATGAAAAGATCTTTGAATGAAACGCAAATATCGAGGATATTCTACTAATTTCATGGAGTATAGAAGTCAAAGTTTTAACCAACCTGGGTATAATAAAGAATGGAATAACAAAAGAAATCACCATGCATGCGGTATTGCGCATAGGCGAGTTATTCAACGAATAATAATAATAACGGAACCAGTCGTGAAATTCACAAAGCGGGATGATGATCCAACCAGAATAATAAATCTTTGAATAATAAACAATGGAACCGGTCCGGTTGTAAAACACACGAGCGTGATATTCCAAATGTAATAATAAATGTGGAATAATAAATAATGGAACCGTGTCCTATTAAAAACACACGACGAGGATATTCCAAATGAATAATAAAGAATGGAATAACGAGAAGAAGATCACCAAGTATAGGGGATTCACGTATACAAGTTATTCCAATGAATAAATAAGAATGGAATAACATAAGGATTTCACCAAGTATAGGGTATGCCCGTATATACGAGTTATGTATAGGGTATACCACTTTTTACTGAGTTATTCAGCGAATAATAATAATGAATGGAATAACAGAGGATTTCACCAAGTATAGGTATGTCACAGTGTATACAGTTATTCCAATGTAATAATAAAGAATGGAATAACTGAAGTTCTCTTCATGAATACAAACGAATAATATCCCTTACGATGCACAACAAATAATACCCACTTACCGTAAAAAGACACTAGATATCAAAGTAGTGAAGTACCGTAATACTCTTCTTCTTTCTCTATATAGATTTTCTCTCTATAAACTTCTCTCTATAATTTCTCTCTCTAGAGTTTCAATTGAATTAAGTAAGAAAATAATGAAGGAATGAGCTTCTATTTATAGGAAAATAGAATGCATAGTAATTAATCCATGAACGGTCCAGATTGATTTACTTTAATCGACGGTCCATATTTAAAGCAAAATCTTTTAAATAAAATATCATATATTCTATTTATATAAAAACATTTTACTATGCAACACTACGCAAAACACTATACAAAAACACTACGCAACACTATGTCGTAATAAAATATAATATATTCTATTTATAGAATACTTTTAATAAAGTATTCATTTTTATATAAAAGATGTTTACGCTTTTATTACGTTAATAATACTGAATAAAACAAAACGTCATTATCGCTATATAATAATTCATATTATTAATCGTGATAATGGAATCAAACCGAGTGACTTCTCACATAAGCGTCAATAATCAATACCGGTGTCTTCTTACTACGCAACCATACGACATCGTGCTTTTACTACCAAGTAGTTCAACAAGATCAACCAGTAAAACTTCCGCCAAGTTATTTCAATAAAATATTTTTGTCGTTTTCTCAATCCGATAATAATTACATTAGTAGGGTCCACCAATGATTGAGTAGTTATCATATTCCCCGCTAAACCGAATATTCCCCACCAATCGAATATAATATAACCACTTACATACTTTGCAAAATTTATAAATACTACCCACAACTATAATATTATCTCAAATTCACACCATAATATTAAAAATTATTTCACCAAATTTAAATCTTTATTGATAAAATCTGGGTCTCACAATATATATATATATATATATATATATATATATATATATATTAGAAAGATATAAAAATAAAGGAGCTAAAAGATATGCATGAGATTTAATAGTCTGTTTCCTTGAACAACTTAATTCCATACAAATTTGAATTAGTCAAACACTTTTCATGATGGACTCTAACTCAAACATATGACATAGTAGAACCAAATTCCTTAAGATACCCAATAAAAGCAAATTGTATTAACAATATATATTAATTAAATTTCCAGCAATAAAGATATACATTTTAAGCTTCTTGGACAAGAAATACTTCATGCTGTTCTACAGATTTCTTTAATCGGATTTATTATCCAAATTGGGCAAAACTAACTATATTATATTCAATAGACCAATATTATATCAACCCAAAATATAATCCATGCAATCCATAAAATAACCAACATGTATAAATATATTGTCATTATTAAAATCACTAATAATAAAAATTAACATTACTCTAACTCAAACAGAAGACATAGTAGAACCAAATTCCTTAATATACCCAATAAAAGCAAATTGTATTAACAATATATATTAATTAAATTTCCAGTTATAAAGATATACATTTTAAGCTTCTTGGGCAAGGAATACTTCTTGCAATTCTACAGATTTCCTTAATCGGATTTATTATCCAAATTGGGCCAAACTAACTATATTATATTCAATAAACCAATATTATATCAACCCAAAATATAATCCATGCAATCCATAAAATAATCAACATGTATAAATATATTATCATTATTAAAATCACCAATAATAAAAACTAACATACTTTATATATATATATATATATATTCATCTTGCTCGACAAAAAAGGGTACGACACAAAAAGATGAAATTTATTATTGAGTACATTCAGAAAGCGAGTCACGTTCAGTGAGCTTATTGACAGGCAAGTAAATCTCCATTAGGGTTACTTTAAGCGAGTCACGTTCAGTGAGCTTATTCTCCAATAAACATCTAAATAGTTGTTTTAGGGTAAAAAACACTTTTAACCCACTGTGGTTTTAGTGTTTTAAAGAATTAAATTAACGCGCTTTTTAAAATATTCAATCAATTTAACGCGCTTTTTAAAATGTATGATAAAGTCATTCCGTCAAATTTGAGTAACAGACGTTAACAATTTGTTTACGTGGCTTTTTGAAAAAAAATAAAAAATTACGTGTCTTTGCTGACTGGTTTTTTCGGTTAAATTTGTAGAAAGTCGGTCAAATTTGCAGAAAGTCGGTATTCACCATAGTTTCCGGCCACAAGGTCAAGGAACACAGACCATAAAATTAAAACAATTAAAATCCATATCAACCCAAGGTTTTGAAACCATGAACAGTGGAAATCAAATCATCGGAATAAGAAACAAAAACCCAATCGAGAGAAGACATGGATCTATCGGACCAAAGCACCACCGAATTTGAAAAAAATCCATAATCCGGCTACCAAATTTTGATAAAGCTTCCAAATTTCTAATTGTAAGAGCAACCCACTTCACTTTCAGCAAAACCCATTACATACAAACTTCAAATCAAATGAGAAATCAAAAGAAAAAAGAGATGGATGATGATTTTTTTCTGGCTACATCTTTTAACATTTGAGGCACAAATAATATCTTCAGGTCCGTGAAGAATTGAGTGCATATTGGCCGATACTTGCGACGAAATTTCCTGAGAAGTTGACCGGTAGGAAAATACCTCAAATTTAGGTGATAATATTCACTCCTCCGTCTTAGATCTGAATAGCAACCATTTGATGGAAATAAGAGTGATAAAAGATATAAAAGAGATTGTTTTTTGTTTTTTGTCTGCACTGCTTTTTAGTTATTGATAAAAGGAAAGTGATATTAAAAGAAAGGAAAAGAGATTGTTTTTTTTTTATGTTCAGTTATTAAAAAGTTTTAATATTATTTGTATTATTTAGAATTAATTTTAAAATAAAAATAATTATTAAAAGAAAGGAAAAGATAAAAGGAAAAAAAATTATATAGAAAATAAATTAAAATATTTATTTTAATTTTATTATTTTAATTATTATTTTGTCACATAATTAATGATTTTTATTTTTATTTTTTTTGAAATTAATGTAATGTCGTAATAGATCTCATTGATACAAAAATTTTGATATATTATTTGGTATTAATTTTAAAATAAAAATAATTATTAAAAGAAAGGAAAAGAAAAATTATATAGAAAATGAATTAAAATATTTATTTTAATTTTATTATTTTAATTATTATTTTGTCACATAATTAATGATTTTTATTTTTATTTTTTGTTAAAATTAATGTAATGTTGTAATAGATCTCATTGATACAAACATTTTGATATATTATTTGGTATTAATTTTTAAAATAAAAATAATTATTAAAAGAAAGGAAAAGATCAAAGGAAAAGAAAAATTATATAAAAATGAATTAAAATATTTATTTTAATTTTATTATTTTAATTATTATTTTGTCAAATAATTAATAATTTTTATTTTTATTTTTTTGTTGAAATTAATGTAATATTGTAATAGATTTCATTGATACAAAAATTTTGATATATTATTTGTATTATTTGGAATTAATTTTAAAAATAAAAATAATTATTAAAAGAAAGGAAAAGATAAAAGGAAAAGAAAAAATTATAAAAAATGAAATAAACAATAATTAATTTTTTACCACATAATGATTTTATTATTTTATTTTAGAAGAAAAAATTATAAAGAAAATCCATTAAACAAGCATTGACCATTATAAAGAAAATCCATTAAACAAGCATTGACCATTTGACCGAAAAAACCAGTCAGCAAAGACACATAATTTTTTATTTTTTTTCAAAAACCCACATAAGCAAATTTTTAACGTCTGTTACTCAAATTGGACGGAATGACTTGATTGTAATAGCCCTGACAAAACTTCCAAATTTTATGACGAAAGATTTTTCCAATAGCCCTGACAAAACTACCAAATTTTGATATTTTGTACAAATGATTATTCTCTTAATAAACATTCATCAAATTGATTTAAGAGCCAAATGACTTACCAGATGAGACATGATATCCATCTTGTCTACGTAATCGAAAACAAAGCGATACAAAGTAAAGGTCATGGTCGTTTTTCCTAGAAACATATTCATGAAAGGTAGAATTCATGTGTTGTAATGTCGCATCAATCTCAACTTCAAATGATAAGCCACACCTCATCGTTGGATATCATCAATTAAGTTGAGCTGTTTTATGGATTATCGGCAGGGGCCAATATCATGGGTTAAATACAGTTGACTACATGAAATACCATAATTTTTTAGTAGGCCCCAAAGAATTTGGACTTACACTTTATTACATCGATTAAGTGTCTAATTTGATACAATTTAATTAATTAAATTTTGGGCAATTTTGTCAATTGTTTAAAAGTTTAATGTTATTCGTGTTAAAAATATAATTTGTATGTTTAAAAGTTTATTGATTTTTTTGGTAATTAAGTCTTTTTTTTTAAATTTTAAAATAAAAAATTATATTTGATAATCTTTGTATTAATATTTAATTTTAATAATTTAACATATAATAATTATTTATAAGGATTTATAAAAATTTAATACGTCAAAATATGTATTTATACAAAATTTATACGAATTAGGTCTTGATGTAGTAAATTGTGAATTTGGTGATACTTGATGTAACATAAGTGTTATTAGCCCGTATTTGGTACTATCAACCCATAAACAATTCTTATATGGCCGGAAAATTAGCTTTTTTCGGCTAATTTTGGTCGGATTCTGAAATTAGGGAGTCATTTGCTCTCTCTCTCTCTCTCTCTCTCTCCTCTCTCGCTCTTCCCTAATCGTTCAAAATATTTTGTTCTTTCAAATTGGAAATTTTTAACAAATTGTATGTATATATAAATTTAACAACTTAAATCTTGCAAATTACAAATTATATCATAAATTATAAATTTTACGTCGTAAATTTTACAAATTAGTATGTATAAATTTTACAACTTAAATCTTACAAATTATAAAGTATATCATAAATTATAAATTTTACGTCATAAATTTTACAAATTAGTATGTATAAATTTTACAACCCTAAATCTCGCAAATTATAAATTATATCATAAATTATAAATTTTACGTCTTAAATTTAACAAATTGTATGTATAAATTTTACAACTTAAATCTTGCAAATTATAAATTATATCATAAATTATAAATTTTACATCTTAAATTTAACAAATTGTGTGTATAAATTTTATAACTTAAATCTTTCAAATTATAAATTATATCATAAATTATAAATTTTACGTCTTAATTTTTACAAATTATATCACACCTTAAATTTTACAAATTATAATTATATTTTTATAATTTTATTTATAATTTTAAATTGTATTAATAATTTTATATCGTATTTCTACAAAGATTAAGTTACTTTTTTTAAAGGGCTAAAAATTATTATATTTATAATTTTAATTTTATTCTTTGGGGGTCGAATCATGAATATGATGATACTTGAGGTAACGGAACTGTAAATAGCCCCTTTTTAAATTAAGTCAAACCGTATTTTTATACGATCAACTAGTATTAAATACACAAAACCCGATTGAATTCTTGGGTGGGTCGGGTATTTTTGCTAATTTTGGTCAGATTCGAAAATTGGGGGCTAAATTGTATCAAATTTGGCATTTGATTTAGTAAATTGTAAGTCCAAATTCTTTGGGGGCCGAATTATAAATTTGATAATACTTCATGTAACAAAAGTGTAATTTGTGACGCCCCCAAAAATAGGTATACATCACCGATCTTGGGTTGCCAAATATATGGTACTGAATACAAATACAAACTAATTATACAACAGTCGTGTAAAATACGACAAAACATATGCTGTAAGTTTTAATACAAATATTGTCATCTAGACAATATCCACACTCAATGGAGTCCTCATTACATTTATTATTACACTATTTCACAGAATAGTGTGGACTACTAATGCACCATCTAGGACCATCACTCTGTTCCCCGACTAGCCCCAGCTACGTTCTCATTTCCTGAAGAGAACAATGAAAGAAAGGGTGAGCTCAACTAGCCCAGTAAGAAATATTATGACTAAGATAATGCAGAATAAATTATCGTTAGCCTTTAACAGTGTTAAACTGATACAATATAACAAACATCAAGTTTAACTGCAGCGGAACAAGCAATCCATTAGAAGAGTCAATTAGAGAATAAAATCTACTATCTTCTATGATTTAAAAGGTTTTTCATCACTTTTATCGCTGAGACTCAGCTCAATAAATAATCCACATCATCAAATCATCCCTGCACTACAGGCCTAGGATATTCTTTAGTATCACGACCACGAATTATACATGCACTACGGGCCAAAGATAATCGTGTTTTCATCAACGGCCCTCATCATTCCATAAAATAATTCATCTTTTCACCCTTGGCCGAAGAGAATCCATAGTTATAATCATACCAAAAACTGTCCATCAATGCATTCCGGGCCAATGAGGACTTTTTTCACATCATTTGTAACATTACTATTAATGATTATACCCAATAATCCTGGACATAATCATACCAAGTCCATCTATACGCACTACAGTGCCACATATGACTTTCAACATAATATAAACATGAGGATGATGACAATGACATAATAATTCAATAAAACAAGTTCAAGAATTAATTTATCCGAGAACCAATAACGTCCCAAATTTTTAACATGATACTTCTTTGTAGAGTAAAAAATTCAAGAATGCTCGGAAGAATATTTCCATGAAAAGATATCTTTGGATGAAGCACAAATATCAAGGATATTCCACTAATTTCATGGAGTATAGAAGCTAAAACTTTAACCAACCGAGTATAATAGAATATATGAAACTAAATGGATTTTTTCTTGCATATGCGGTAATCCACTTGCACGAGATCATTTTCACAATTTAATAAGGAATGAATACAAAGGATCATTCACCATGCATATGATAATCCACATGGCGGGTTATTCCAATGTAATAATAAAGAATGGAATAACAAAGAAATCACCATGTCGCGATGGAGATCGCACATACATGTTATTCCAACAAAATAATAAAGAATGGAATCAAATCACGTAAGCGTCGCATACGATATTCCAATGTAATAATAAATAACGGAACCGTGTCAATGCGTAAAAGCACGCATGTGATGTTCCAACAGAATAATAACTAATCTAACCAATTCATGCGTAAAAGCCTGCGCATAAGATGTTCCAACAGAATGATAAATAATGGAACCAGGTCAGGCGTAAACGCACCGACATAATATTCCAATAAAATAATAAATAACGGAACTAGGTCATGCGTAAACGCACCGACATGATGTTCCAACAGAATAATAAAGAATGGAATAACAAAAGACTTCACCAGGCATGCGATAGAATCGCATGCATGTGTTATTCTAGCGAGACAATAAATAATGGAACTGAGTCGGCGTAATACGCAATCGCGATATTCAAATGTAATAATAAAGAATAAAATAATGTAAGAATTTCACCATGTATGCGGTTCTTCTCATGTATGTGTTATTCCAACATAATAATAAAGAATGGAATAATAGAATAATTTCACCATGTATGCAAAAGATTACTTGGCAAAAAAAAGTTTATTCCAACATAATAATAAAGAATGGAATACTGAAGAATTTCAACATGTATGCGGATTTGATAAACAAAAGTTATTCCAACATAATAATGAAGAATGGAATAATAGAAGAATTTCACCAAGTATAGGGTAGTCCAGCATTATACGAGTTATTCCAATGTAATAATAAAGAATGGAATAATGAAGTTCTATTCATGAATACTGAAAAGTAATACCTCTTACCTTAGAAAGAAGAGTAATTTGGATATAGGAGTAGTGAAGTAGCGAGAACACTTTTCTTCTTTCTCTCTATAGTTTCTCTCTAGAGTTTCAAATGAATTCGTAAGAAATAATGAAGGAATGAGCTTATTTATTTATAGAAGAATGGATCGCGATAAGAACTAATTCATGAACGGTCCGGTTGATTTACTTTAAGCAGACGGTCCCATTTAAAACAAAATCTTTTAAATAAAATATAATATATTCTATTTATAATCTAATAAAACGAATAACTTTATAAAAGTATTCTATTTTATATAAAAAGATTTTACTATGCAAAACACTATCGCAGCACTATACAATACTATCATAATAAAATATAATATATTATATTTATAATCTAATAAAATAAATAATTTTATAAAAGTATTCTGCTTTTATATAAAAAAGATTTTACTATGCAAAATACTATGCGAGCACTATGCAACACTATGCATAATAAAATATAATATATTCTAATTATTGTCTAATAAAACAAATAATTTTATAAAAAGTATTCATTTTTTATATAAAAGATTTTACTATGCAAAATACTACGCATAGTAGAATATAATATATTCTATTTATAGTCTAATAAAACGAATAACTTTATAAAAGTATTCTATTTTATATAAAAAGCTTTTCTATTTTATTACATTAATAATACTAATAAAACAAAATGAGTGACTTCTCACGTAAGCATCAATAATCAATATCGGTAATGCTACTATGCAACCATCGCCAGATTATTCTCATCGTTAACAATTTAGTGTTTCAACAGATTAATCTGCATAACTTCCGCCGTTATTTTCATAAAAATATTTTTGTTATTTTCTCAATCCGATAATAATTCCTTTGTGGGGTCCACCAATGATTGTACCTGAGAAAAAGAATATTCTCCGACCAATCGAATATTATATAACAACTTGCCTACTTTACAAAATTTATAAATATTACCCAAAACTATAACATTATATCAAATTTATTTCATAATATTCAAAAAAATATTTTGAGAAAATTAAATCTTTATTCATAAAATCTGGGGTCTCACAATCTCCCCTCCTTATGGAATTTCGCCCTCGAAATTTACGTGACGATACTGTATCTTTGAAGAGGTGAGGGTACCTTGACTTCATTTCAGATTCTAACTCTTGAGGTATAACCTTTGAGTGTCAAATATAATCCGTCTTATCCAAGATTTTAACACGTATCTCCTCATACGTTAAATCATCTGCTATCTTATCCGGTTCTAAATCAATAATGTGGTTCAGGTCGTCCACATATTTACGTAACATCGATACGTGAAAAACGTTATGAACACGCGACATATTTGGCGGTAAAACGATTCTATAAGCCACAGTTCCTACTCGATCGAGGATTTCAAATGGGCCAATTAAATCGAGGGTTGAGATTTCCTCTCTTCGTTGATTCTTGCTTCTAGAATAACGCTCTCTTGAACCTTCTTCTTCACATTCATCAGCTCTGAGTATGTAGCTTGAGCGGCTTTAACTTTATCGATTAAAGTCGATTCTAATAGTATATTCGTTATGTGAAGCCCCCAAAATAGGTATACATCACCCATTCTGAGTTGTGAATACATGGTACAGAAACAACTACAACTTTATTAATACAACAATAAAACTATGAGTTTAAATACAAATATTGTCTTCTAGACAATATCCATACCCAAATAAATCCTCTTCACACTTATTGATACATTATTTTACAAAAATGGTGAGGACTACTAAACAACTCTCTCTAGAACCATCATTCCATACCCCAATTGCATTTCGCTTATATTCTCGCCTCCTGAGAAGAAAAATGGAACAAAAGGGAAAAGGGTGAGCTCAACTAGCCCAGTAAAGAACATTATGACTAAGATAATATAGAACAAATTATCGTTAGTCTTCAACAAGGAAAAATCTGATAAAATACAATAGACAACAAGTTTCAGATCAATATTCGCAGCGGAAATAATAATTCATTGAAGAGATATGTAGAGAATAAAATCTACTAAAATCTATGAATTTAAAAGTCCATCATCAATATTTTATCCCTGTAATATCAATCAATATTCATCTTGAATCAAATTTTCATCTTTGCACCTACTGTGCCAAAGATATTCATCGATCGGTCGTGTTCATCTCAACACTGCTCATCTTTTGCACTACGGGCAAAGATATTCATATAAAATCAACCATCTTTGCACTCACAGCCAAAGATATTCAAAGAATATCATCATTTAGGACTGAGGATGATGAAAAATATTTTAAAGAAAACGAATCCAGTGAAACAAAAGAATAAGTATTAAGGTTTCGTCTTTCGGTTTATCCATGTCCAAAAATACCTCATAAATAATCATAGTGGAGTAAAATTCAAGAATGATCAAAACATGGATACAATCAAAGCTAGTATCCATAATAGATATTTTGGACGAAAAGGAAAATTTTCATTTTTTGATGAATAGTGCCGTATTAGTGAATAGTGTCGTACACGTGAATAATGTCGTATACGTGAATAGTAACCCCGACACAAAAAGTTCTAAATTTGATTAAAAGTTCTAAATTTGATTAAAAGTTCAAACCAATATTTCGGCATAATGATATTGAAGAAAATAATATCATTTAAAAAGAAAATAACATCCTTACCTCGTAAAGACAAGATTTCTAAAACAACACCTGATATAGGCTATGACTTGAACTTGCATCAGTATAGCAACACTCAAAGTATTAAAATACTCACAAGAATATGCTCAATATATCGAGAGAGAAAGAGAGAGAAAACTTTAGTTTCTGGTGTGATTTTCAATTCTAACCTAAGCACTCTATTTAGAGAAAATGCTTAGAACACCAAAGCAGAAAATTTAATAAAATAATAATAAATATATCAAAATTTCTTACGCCCACTCTTATCAAATGAATTCAGCAACCTAACACATGTTTAATGAGTCTCAAGAATGTAAAAAACGTTTTTCTTGAAAAAAATAATTAAAACTTCAAAAATCAATTATTTTGAAACTCCGAAACTTCAATAATTCATAATAAATAGCCCTTTTCAGAAAAATTCAAACCTCATGTTTTTTTCATAGAAAATTTCATTCTCTACAACTTTGCAGAAGAAAGTTTTTCCAAATTCCAAATGAAAATGGATCAAATCCACAAACGAAATTATTTTACAAGCTATAATTAAATTTCAGTCAAGAAATGGGGTTCACCGACATGTTTAACATGTTTTTAACATTTATCGCAACAAAAATACTCTTCCTTCTCACATAATCATATATCCCACATTCATTGTAAAAATATCACCATTATTATATATTATTAAAATATAATATATTTAAATAAATTATTTTATCATAAAAAGATAAAATATTAATTTTTAACAATTGTCACATTAAAAATTTTCTCCATCTATATCCACATAAAATCAATATTTTTCTCATCATATGAATCAATAATAAATTATTCACGAATAATATTACAGAATCACAATCACGACAACTAAAGCGGCTTCCCAAGATAGAGGGGGCTTTCCAATAAGGATATCTCCTCCTCACCTATGCGTGTATGATTAGATGACCTAACCTCTTCTTAGACAGAACTTTCTAGACAATGCCAATAATGTTATCCAATAATATTATTCAGATAATATGAATTATTGCTCCGATAATAGAAAATACTATGTAGTGACAATTATCAAAACAACAATAATATAAAATATCAACGCATCAATTATCAATCAATAAAATAAAATACTAAATAAAGAATTCTTTGTAATAATTATTGAGTAGTGCCTTCTTACGTAAGAATCAATAATTAGTGCAATACCGTGTGCTACTGTGTTTTAACCACTGAGTATTTTAACAGTATTAACGGTAACAACTACGCCATTATTATAAACAACTTATACTTGTCATTTTCTTCATCCAATCACTTTCCGTTATGGGGCCCACGCAAATCGCTTGTAAGTATCTAATATTCCCCACAAAGAAGAATATTCCACGACCAAACGAATATTTTATAATCACTTTCTTATTTAAAATATTTGCGTATTTTACCCATAACTATCCACATTAATCAAATCAACCCTTACTATTTCAAAATAATAAATGGAGGAAATTCAATTTTATTTATAATAAGTTGGGGTCTTATAACCTCCCCTCCTTATGAAATTTCGTCCTCGAAATTGACATATACATACCGTGTTTGAAAGGTGAGGATACCTCGCTTTCATTTCGCTTTCCAACTCCGGTGTCATTTCCTCTATAGCATGGTTCCTCCACAAAACTTTGACTTGTGGTATGACCTTTGTGCGTAGGACATGCTCCTTCCTATCCAAGATCTTGACAGGTACCTCCTCATACGTTAAATCTTCGGCTATCTCGTCCGGTTCTAACTCAATGACGTGGTTCGGGTCTTTCACATATTTACGAAGCACAGATATATGAAAAACATTATGAACACGAGACATACTTGGAGGTAATGCGAGTCTATAAGCTACATTTCCTACTCGGTCAAGAATCTGAAATGGACCAATAAATCGTGGATTGAGCTTTCCTCTTTTCCCAAATCTTGTAACTCCCTTCCATGGAGCAACTCGAAATAATACATGATCCCCAATACTAAATTCCACGTCTTTTCGATGAAGATCCGCATAACTCTTTTGTCAATCCTGTGCCATTTGTATACGTTGTCGAATCATTTTGATCTTTTCTATAGTCATACGTACTGACTCGGGTCCCAACAATGTTGTGTGACGCCCCAAAATTAGGTATACATCACCCATCTTGGGTAGTCGATACATGGTACGTAATTTAAATACAACTTACTAATATAACTGCTGTGTACAATACGACATAAACCGTGAGTTTGAATACAAATATTGTCTACTAGATATTATACAAACTCAAAAGGAGTCCTCATTACAATTATTATCACACTATTTCACGTAATAGTGAGGACTACTAATGCTATCCTCCGGACCATTACTCCGCTCCCCGACTCGTCCCAAATGTATGTTCTCATTTCAAGAGAATAAAGAAAGAAAGGGTGAGCTCAACTAGCCCAAAGAAGAAATATTATGACTAAGATAATGCAAAATAAATTATCAATAGCCTTCAACAAAGTTAAACCGATAAAATATAATAAACATCAAGTTTAATCAAGCAATGAACAAGCAATCCATTAAAAGAGTCAAGTAGAAAATAAAATCTACTATCTTTTATGATTTAAAAGGTTTTTCATCATCGTTATAGCCGAGACTCAAATTTTAATAAATAATCCACATCATCGAATCACCCCCGCACTACTACCAAGGATATTCTTTAGTATCACGACCACAATTATTCATGCACTACGGGCCAAGAATAGTTGTGTATTCATTAATGGTCATGATCATGCCAACAATCGTCCATCAATGCACTACTACCAATCGAGGATTTTTACCACATCATTTGTAACATTACTACCATGATTACAATCAATAATCCTCGGTCATAATCATACCAAGTCCATCCATGCTCTACAAAAACATGTATGACTTTTAAAAAAAATATAAACATGAGGATGATGACAATGATATAAGAATTCAATAAAACAAGTTCAAGAATTATTTTATCCAGAATTATTAACGTCAAATTGTCAACACGATATCGCTTTTTAGTAGAGTAAAATTCAAGAATGATCGTAAGAATATTTCCATGAAAAGATATCGATGAAACGCAAATATCAAGGATATTCTACTAATTTCATGGAGTATAGAAGTCAAAGTTTTAACCAACCGGGTATAATAAAGAATGGAATAACAAAAGAAATCACCACGCATGCGGTATTTCGCAGATAGATAAAGTTATTCCAATGTAATAATAATAACGGAACCAAAGTCGTGAAATTCACACCCGACTGTGATGTTCCAATGTATAATAAAGATGGAACCGCATCCGCAGTAAAACACATGTATAGGATATTCCAATGTAATGATAAAGATTTTAACCAGTCCTAGTAAAACACACGCATGTGATGTTCCAATGTAATAATAAAGATTTTAACCAGTCCTGTAAAAACACATGCATGTGATGTTCCAAATGTAATAATAAAAGAATGTCACCAAGTATAGGGTAAAATCACAGATACAAAGTTATTCCAACATAATAATAAGCAATGGAATAACATAAAGATTTAACCAAGTATAGGTATTCCATGATAAAGTTATGTATAGGGTATGCCACTTTTTTACAAAAGTTATTCCAATGTAATAATAATGAATGGAATAATGTAAGTTCTCTTCATGAATAAGAAAGAATAACACCCTTTACGGTACAACAAATAATATTCCCTACCTTAGAAGAACCGAATATCGGCAAAGTGAAGTAGCGTAATACTTTTCTTCTTTCTCTCTATAGTTTCTCTCTCAGAGTTTCAAAGAATTCGTAAGAAAATAATGAAGGAATGAGCTTCTATTTATAGGAAAATAGAATGCATAGTAATTAATCCATGAACTATCCAGATTGATTTACTTTAATCGACGATCCATATTTAAAGAAAAATCTTTTAAATAAAATATAATATATTCTATTTATATAAAAACATTTTACTATGCAAACACTATGCAACACTATGCAAAACACTATGCAAAAACACTATACACTATGCATAATAAAATATAATATATTTTATTTATAAAATAACTTTAATAAAGTATTCTCGCTTTATATAAAAGATGTTTCGCTTTTATTACGTTAATAATACTGAATAAAACAAAACGTCATTATCGCTATAATAATTCATATTATTAATCGACAATAATGGAATCAAACCGAGTGACTTCTCACATAAGATCAATAATCAATACCGTGTGTGCTACTATGCAACCACACGACATCGCATTTTTACTAACTGAGTAGTTCAACAAAGATCAACCAGAAAACTTCCGCCGTTATTTCAATAAAATATTTTTGTCGCTTTCTCAATCCGACAATAATTCTCGCTGGGGTCCACCAATGATTGAGTCATTGCATTTAATATTCCCCGCTAAACCGAATATTCCCCACCAATCGAATATAATATAACCACTTGCATACTTTGCAAAATTTATAAATATTACCCACAACTATAACATTATATCAAATTATTCCATAATATTCAAAAATAATATTTATAGAAAATTCATCTTTATTTATAAAAGTCAGGGTCTTACAACCTCCCTTCTTATGAAATTTCTCCCTCGAAATTAGGGTACGTACACTGTATGTCGAAGAGGTAAGGATACCTTAATTTCATTTCGCATTCTAACTCCCAAGTCATCTCCTCAACATCGTGGTTCCTCCACAAAACTTTCGACTTGAGGTATAACCTCGAGCGTAGAATATGTTCCTTCTTATCCAAAATTTGAACAGAACCTCTTCATACGCCAAATCTTCCGCTATTTCGTCCCGCTTCTAACTCAATAATATGGTTCGGTCTTTCATATATTTACGTAATATGGATATGTGAAAAACGCATGAACACGAGACATATTTCAGCAGAAAGCGAGTCTATAGGCCACGCTTCCTACTCGATCGAGGATTAAAATGGACCGATGAATCGAGGATTAAGTTTTCATCTCTTTTCCAAATCTTGTAACTCCTTTCCATGGAGCAACTCTTAACAACACACGATCTCCTATATCAAATTCCACGCCCTTTCGATGAAGATCAAAGATAACTCTTTTGTCGATTTTGTGAGGTTTTTATACGTTGTTTTGATCGTTTCAATCTTTTCCGTAGTCATACGTATCAACTCCGGCCCCAACAACGCTGCTTCACCCACCTCATCCCAAAGATACCGAGAACGACACTTTCTTCCATACAACGCTCGAATGGAGCCATGCCAATACTTGCTTGATAACATGTTGTTGTAGGAAAACTCCACCAATGGTAAGAACTTGTCCCAACTCCCTTGAAATCAAGGACACAAAGTCTTAATAGATCTTCAAGAGTTTGAATAGTCCTCTCCGATCGTCCGTCCGGCTCGAGGATGATATGCCGAGCTAAATCGTAAGTCTGCGCTCATAGCTTTTTGCAAACTAACCCAAAATCGTGAAGTGAATCTTGGGTCTCGATCGTAAACTATGGATACCGCAAGATACCATGCAGCCTTACAATCTCGCTTATGTACATACGAGCAAGACGCTCAAGTGTATAAGTTTCTCGATTTCGGTAAAAAAATGAGCGCACTTGGTCAATCTATCAACAATGACCCAAATCGCATCAATGCCTTGAGAAACCTTAGAAGACCCAGAACGAAATCCATGGTAATGTGCTCCCACTTCCATTCGGAATTTCAAGTGGTTGCAATGGACCTTTTGGTACTTGATGCTCCGCTTTAACTCGCTGACAAGTTAGACACCTTGAGATAAACAAATATATCTCTCTCTTCATATTGCTTCCACCAAAATGTATGATTTAATATCATGATACATTTTGGTACTCCTGTGATGGATTGCAAATGGTGTGTCAGTGCGCCCCATCATGATATTATACTTTAAATCGTGGTCGTTAGAACACAAAAAGTCCGGAGTTGACTCAAGTATTCCTTCTTCATCGATTCTTGCTTCCAAGATAGCACCCTCTTGCACTTTCTTCCTCATACGCATCACCTGTGTCCAGAGCTTGAGCAAATTTTAACTTTATCGATTAAAGTCTGCTTCTACTCAGATATTCGCTATCATCACACGCGTCCCTCGAGTCTTTAACTCTATCTCCATCCTTTGCAAGTCACACAAAATGGGCCTTTGTGGTGACAATAACGCACTCAGATTTCAGCATACGATCTTCTACTCAATGCGCGCCTACCACGCTCGCTTTTTCCAGATGGTATCGATGGTACGATCATAATCTTTCAATAGCTTCAAGCCAACGTCGTTGTCGCATGTTGAGTTCCTTTTGAGTGAAGAAATATTTGAGGCTTTTATGATCCGTGAAAGATCTCCACTTTCTCCCCATACAAGTAATGCCTCCAAATTTTAAGTGCAAAAGATAATAAATGCTAACCCGCATCATGAGTAGGATAATTCCTCTCATATTCTTTGAGTTGTCGCGAGGCATAAAGCTATAACTTTTCCATGTCGCATAAAGAACACATCCCAACCCTTTGCTCAAGCATCATCAGTAGATGACAAATCCTCCGAGCCGATGGTATTGCGTAACAAAATAAATAAGTCTCCTCTTGAGTTCTTGAAAACTCTTCTCACATTCTTCGCCCCAACCGAACTTTCAGATCTTTTCGAGTCACCGAAATCATGGAGTAGCGATTCGAGAAAATCCTTCCACGAATCTCCGATAATAACCAAATAAACCGAGAAAGCTACGACTTTAACCATCGATTTAGGTTGTTCCCAAATTTTCAATAGCTTCAATCTTTGTCGGGTCAATGATATTCCATGACTTGATACCACGTGCCCAAGGAATGCTACTTCTTCAAGCCGTAACTCGTGATTTCTTCAACTTGGCATAAAGCTTATATTCACGGCTTTTGGAGTGTCACCTCAAGTGTTGCTTTCATGATCTTCACTACTTTTGGAATAAATAAGGATGTCATCAATAAAGACGACCACAAAGTGATCTAAATATTCCTCAATACTCTGGCTCATCATATCCATGAAGGCAAAGAGGAGCATTAGTCAATCCAAAGGACACGACTAGGAATTCATAATGCCCGCATCGAGTTCCGAAAGCCGCCTTTGAATGTCACGGTTCTAATCTTCAATCGGTGATATCCTAACGAAGATCAATCTTTGAAAAGAATTTGGCTCTTTGCAATCGGGTCAAACAGTCATCAATACGCGGCAATGGATACCTATTTTGATGGTGACATGATTCAACTCCCGATAATCAATACAAAGTCGATACTCCCATCTTTCTTCTTCACGAATAGAACAGAGCACCCCAAGGAGAAGTACTAGGATCGAATAAAGCCAATGTCTAACAATTCCTCGCATTTGGGTCTTTAACTCCTCAAGTTCAATAGAGCCATTCGATATGGGCTTTGGAAATAGGTTTTGTACCGTGTTCAAGGTCGATACAAAATTCAATTTCACGCCTCGGGTAGGCCAGAAGTTCTTCTGGAATACGCCAGAAATTTATTAACAATAGAAATATCGCTTCAAAACCGATTTATTTTTGTTTAAATCATGATATGAGCTAAGAAAGCTTGACATCCGCTTTTCAATAAACGAATAGCTTTTTATGGCTTGAGATGACCGTGATTGATTTTAATGGTTTGGTCGTTTGAATTCGCATAATAGGTTGATTAGGAATATGAAAGCTAACAACCTTACGAAAATAATCAATTTTTGCATGATAAGTAGTTAACCAATCAATCCCTAGAATCACGCCAAATGCAAGTATTTTTAATGAAATAAGATCGATGTAATGTGAGGGTACCGATTTGAACCAAACAAGACTTATAAACAAAGGATGTAATGAAGGTTTCTCCCAACTGAGTTTCCACAGATAAGTCAAAGTCTAATTTCTCCTGAGTCAAATTTAATCGATGAGCGCAAGTAGAGAAATAAAAGAATGGGTAGAACCCAGATCAAATAAAGTATAGACTTCATTAGAGTTTATGATAAGCTTACCCGTGATGACCTCATTCGGTTCCTTGCTCTCCGGAGGTCACAACAAACGCCTCCTCAGACTACCGGCTTTGACTTTTCCGGACTACTTTTGGTGCCTCCATCCTAGTTGAATTTGTCTTCAGAAACGACAAAATCGAGCTAAGTGACCTTCTCTTCCACAATTATAACATGCTTTGACTAATGATGGCACAGCTTCGGACGATGTGTCCCTCTTCTCCGCATTTGAAGCATATGATAGGTGGTCTTTCTCCTTCCTTAACAACGGGTCTTTCGACGCCTTTCCATCATTGTTGAATCTCCGCTTTTGAAATGTCCATTCTTATTGTTTTGGCCTCGATTACCACCGGCGTGGTTACCATATCCGCCCGCTGATTCCTCCACGCTTGTTGTCACCGCTCGATGACTACTCTCACCGGTATTATAACTTTTGTTTACCGCTTCTCTTTTAGTTAAGGCTGACTCGTTATCGCGCCCCACTAATCGAGCCCTATTTACAACATCCGAATACAAACACAGCTTATGAGAAATAAGATGTCGACGATTCCGACTTCAAACCTCTTAAAAACATTCGCGCCATTCTTTCTTCATTATCCACCAAGTGGGACGAAAACCGTGATAACTCCGCAAATTTTGCCTCGTATCATGACACTCGGCCATATTGTTTTGTTCCAACTTGATAAACTCCACCTTCTTCATGTGGCTGTAATACTTTCAGAAAGTATTTGTCGCTGAATGCCTCCCTCGAACTTCTCCCAAGATATCTTCAAGACAAAGAAGTTGAGTACGCTTTTACCGATTCCCACCAAGAATCAGCCTCTCCACAAGCAACATAAAGGCGTAAGTGGAACCTTTTGCTCCTCGAGCATCCCAAGACATCAAATATCTTGGTAATCTGCTTTATCCATGCTTCCGCCGTAAGTGGTTTTGGCTCTCCTTAAACTCCGGTGGTCCCAGCCTTGAATTGTTTAGCGGTGACCGCCTTTAGAGTTTTCCGTGTTTCCACCTACGCTTTGGGATGTGAGAGTCGCCTCTCATTCATTGCTGCATAAATTGCATAAAGCCTCAACATTTGATCATTCATCATTTGGTCAAGGTGTTGTTGTTTGTACGAGGATTGTCGCCTTCCGATGCACATTATCCCGATTATTGATATGTGGTGAATCAACGATCGCCTCGCGTGCTCCATTGCTATTCTCAACATTCTCGTATGTCATTTTCAGACATCGCCACAAAACAAAAGGTTAATTGACATGTAACAAATTATCTTTATATTCTCGACCGACCAATAAAATAGCACATAAACTTAGGTAGGTCATACTAACGGTAAGGTATTCCCCTGCCTCTCCCTCCTAGTACTATTCTCACATCTTAGCCAGGATCATATCCCTAAGCTCGATACCAACCGTGACGCCCCCAAAATTAGGTATACATCACCCATCTTGGGTAGTCGATACATGGTATGTAATTTAAATACAACTTACTAATATAACTGCTGTACAATAATACGATATAAACCGTGAGTTTGAATACAAATATTGTCTACTAGATATTATACAAACTCAAAAGGAGTCCTCATTACAATTATTATCACACTATTTCACGTAATAGTGAGGACTACTAATGCTATCCTCTGACCATTACTCCGCTCCCCGACTCGTCTCAAATTTATGTTCTCATTTCCTCAAGAGAATAAAGGAAAGAAAGGGTGAGCTCAACTAGCCCAAGAAGAAATATTATGACTAAGATAATGCGTAATAAATTATCAATAGCCTTCAACATTGTTAAACCGATAAAATATAATAAACATCAAGTTTAATCTGCAGCAATCAAGCAATCCATTAAAAGAGTCAAGTAGAAAATAAAATCTACTATCTTTTACGATTTAAAAGGTTTTTCATCATCATTATAAGTTCGAGACTCAAATTTAATAAATAATCCACATCATCGAATCACCCCCGCACTACGGCCAAGGATATTCTTTAAGATCACGACCACAATTATTCATGCACTACGCCAAGAATAGTTGTGTATTCATTAATGGTCATGATCATGCCAACAATCGGCCCATCAATGCACTACTACCACCGAGGATTTTTACCACATCATTTGTAACATTACTACCATGATTACACCGAATAATCCTCGGTCATAATCATACCAAGTCCATCCATGCTCTACAAAAGCCATGTATGACTTTTAAAAAAAATATAAACATGAGGATGATGACAATGATATAAGAATTCAATAAAACAAGTTCAAGAATTATTTTATCCAGAATTATTAACGCCCAAATTGTCAACACGATAATCGCTTTTGTAGAGTAAAATTCAAGAATGATCGTAAGAATATTTCCATGAAAAGATATCGATGAAACGTAAATATCAAGGATATTCTACTAATTTCATGGAGTATAGAAGTCAAAGTTTTAACCAACCGGGTATAATAAAGAATGGAATAACAAAAGAAATCACCATGCATGCGGTATTGCATGTAGACAAAGTTATTCCAATGTAATAATAATAATAACGAACCAGTCGTGTGAAATTCACACCCACGTGATGTTCCAATGTAATAATAAAGATGGAACCAGCATCCTGTAAAACACACATGATATAGGATATTCCAATGTAATGATAAAGATTTTAACCAGTCCTGTAAAACACACGCATGTGATGTTCCAATGTAATAATAAAGATTTTAACCAGTCCTGTAAAACACATGCATGTGATGTTCCAACAGTAATAATAAAGAATGTCACCAAGTATAGGGTAAATCAAGATGTAAAAGTTATTCCAATGTAATAATAAGCAATGGAATAACATAAAGGATTTCACCAAGTATAGGTATGCCATGATACAAAGTTATGTATAGGGTATGCCACTTTTTTAAAAGTTATTCCAATGTAATAATAATGAATGGAATAATGTAAGTTCTCTTCATGAATAAGAAAGAATAACACCCCTTACGGTACAACAAATAATATTCCCTACCTTAGAAGAACCAATATCGGCAAAGTAAAGTAGCGTAATACTTTTCTTCTTTCTCTCTATAGTTTCTCTCTCTAGTTTCAAAGAATTCGTAAGAAAATAATGAAGGAATGAGCTTCTATTTATAGGAAAATAGAATGCATAGTAATTAATCCATGAACTATCCAGATTGATTTACTTTAATCTGACGGTTCATATTTAAAGAAAAATCTTTTAAATAAAATATAATATATTCTATTTATATAAAAATATTTTACTATGCAAACACTATGCAACACTATGCAAAAAACACTATGCAAAAACACTATGCAACACTATGCATAATAAAATATAATATATTTTATTTATAAAATAACTTTAATAAAGTATTCTGCTTTATATAAAAGATGTTTCGCTTTTATTACGTTAATAATACTGAATAAAACAAAACGTCATTATCGCTATAATAATTCATATTATTAATCGAATAATAATGGAATCAAACCGAAGTGACTTCTCACATAAGCATCAATAATCAATACCGTAGCTACTATGCAACCACACGACATCGTATTTTTTACTACCAAGTAGTTCAACAAAGATCAACCAGAAAACTTCCGCCGTTATTTCAATAAAATATTTTTGTCGCTTTCAATCCGACAATAATTTCATTATGGGTCCACCAATGATTGAGCCGTTGTATTTAATATTCCCTCGCTAAACCTAATATTCCCCACCAATCGAATATAATATAACCACTTGCATACTTTTGCAAAATTTATAAATATTACCCACAACTATAACATTATATCAAATTATTCCATAATATTCAAAAATAATATTTATAGAAAATTCATCTTTATTTATAAAAGCTTGGGTCTTACACCCATAGCTTTTTGCAAGCTAACCCAAAATCTTGAAGTGAATCTTAGGTCACGATCCGAAACTATGGATACTGGAATGCCATGCAATCTCATAATCTTATTTACATATATATAAGCAAGACGTTCAAGGGAATAAGTCTCCCGTATCGGCAAGAAATGAGTAGACTTGGTTAATCTATCAATAATAACCCAAATAGCATTTATGTCTTGAGAAACCGTAGGAAGACCCATAACAAAATCCATGGTAATGTGTTTCCACTTCCATTTCGGAATCTCAAGTGGTTGCAATGGACCCTTTGGCACTTGATGCTCCGCTTTTACACGTTAACAAGTTAAACACGTCGAGATAAACTTTGCAATCTCTCTCTTCATATTGTTCCACCAAAATGTTTGTCGAAGATCACGATACATTTTGGTACTTCCAGGATGGATCGCAAATAGTGTATTGTGTGCCTCCATCATGATCTTGTACTTTAAATCAGAATCGTTAGGAACACAAAAGTCCGGAGTGGACTCAAGTATTCATTCTTCATCGATTCTTGCTTCGAATAAAGACCTTCTTGCACTTTCTTCTTCATCCGCATCACTCAAAGATTGTCATGGATTGAAAGCAACTTTAACTTTTTCGATTAAAGTTGGTTCTATGCGTATACTTGACATCATTGCATGGGTCCTCAGAGTCTTGAATTCTATCTTTATTGTTTGTAAATCACACAAAATGGGCCTTTGTGTTAACAACATTGCACTTGTTCCCGCGTATGATCTTCTACTCAATGCGTCAGCTACCACGTTCGCTTTTCCAGGATGGTATTTAATGGTGTGGTCGTAGTCTTTCAACAGCTCGAGCCAACGTTGTTGCCGCATGTTGAGTTTCTTTTGGGTGAAGAAATATTTGAGGCTTTTATGGTCTGAATATATCTCCACTTTCTCCCCGTAAAGATAGTGCCTCCAGATCTTTAGCGCGAAAACAACTGCTGCCAACTCTAGATCATGAGTAGGATAATTCCTCTCATATTCTTTAAGTTGTCACGAGGCATAGGCTATGAATTTCCCACGTTGCATGAGAACACATCCTAACCCTTTGCCTGAAGCATCACTGTAGATAACAAATCCATCCGCACCGGATGGTATTGTTGTAAACAGAATCTTAAAATGAGTCTCCTCTTGAGCTCTTAGAAACTCTTCTCGCATTCCTTGCTCCACATGAATTTTGTATCCTTCCGAGTCAGATGAGTTAATGGAGTAGCGATTCGATAAAACCCTTCCACGAATCTCCGATAATAACCAGCTAAGCCCAAAAGCTACGTGATTGTCAATCGCTTCTTCGTTTGCTCCCAACTTTATATTGCTTCAATCTTCGTCGGATCAACAGATACTCCATGTTTTGACACCACGTGCCCAGGGAATGCTACTACCTCAAGCCAGAACTCACATTTCTTCAACTTGGCATATAACTTGTTTTCATGAAGCCTTTGGAGAACCAGCTTCAAATGGTGCTCATGATCTTCACGGCTTTTGGAATATATGAGGATGTCATCAATAAAGACAACAACGAACTGATCCAAATAATCCTTAAATACTCGGTTCATCATATCCATGAAAGCCGCGGGAGCATTAGTCAATCCGAAAGACATGACTAAGAATTCATAATGCCCGTATTGAGTTCTGAAGGCAGTCTTTGGAATATCCTCAGTTCTAATCTTCAGCTGATGATATCCAGAACGAAGATCGATCTTTGAAAAGAATTGTGCTCCTTATAACTAGTCAAACAGGTCATCAATACGAGGTAGCGGATACCTATTCTTGATGGTGACATGGTTTAATTCCCGATAGTCAATACAAAGTTGCATACTCCCGTCTTTCTTCTTTACAAATAAAACAGGAACACCCCAAGGAGATGTACTAGATTTAATGAAACCAATGTCCAACAACTCCTGTAGTTGGCCCTTTAACTCTCAAGTTCAATAGAGCCATTCGATATGGGGTTTTAGAAATGGGCTTTATACCATGTTCAAGATCAATAAAGAATTGACTTCACGTTAGGGGGTAGACCGGAAGTTCTTCAGGAAATACGTCAGGAAAGTCAATAACAACAGGAATATTATTCAAATTTGACGTGTCTTTATTCAAATCCATAACATGGGCTATGAAAGCTTGACATCCGTTTTTCAATAATAGCTTTATGACTTGATATGACAGTGATTGATTTTAGTGGTTTAGTTGCTTGAATTCGAACAACAGGTTGGTTAGGAATATGAAAACTAACAACCTTATGAAAACAATCAATTTTGGCATGATGAGTAGTTAACCAATCAATCCCTAAAATCACATCAAAAGCAAGTATCTTTAAAGAGATAAGGTCAACAGGTAACGTGATAGTGCCAAATTGGATTAAACAAGATTTATAAACAGTGGAT
The DNA here is from genome assembly GCA_020205615.1 of Panax quinquefolius. Lineage (NCBI taxonomy): Eukaryota > Viridiplantae > Streptophyta > Magnoliopsida > Apiales > Araliaceae > Panax > Panax quinquefolius. Next base: position 175,217,154 of record CM035156.1, on the reverse strand, counting down.
GTGATGAAAGTTTCTCCTAACGGAGTCTCCACAGATAAATCAAAGTCTAATTTCTCTGGAGTTAAGTTTAAACGTTGAGCACAAGCAGGAGAGATAAATGAATGGGTAGCACCGGTATCTAGTAAGGTATAAACTTTACAAGAATTTATGATTAGCTTACCCGTGATCACCTCGTTTGGGTTCCTCGCATTTTGACTAGTCACGACAAATGCTCTTCCAGAACCGTTGACTTTGACTTTTCTTGGACAGCCTTTTGAGTCACCGTCCCTGCTGAACTAGGTTTCGCTACCGTACAATCTCGAGCGATATGTCCTTCCTTTCCACAATTATAGCATACCTTGAACTGTGTGGGGCGTTTGGGTGATATGTCCTCTTTCCAAGCATTTGTAGCATACGACCGGTGGTCGTTCTCTCCCATAGAACCGATTCTTCTTTGGTCTTTGACGTCTTCGCATTGTCATTGTTGAATCTCCTCTTTTAAAATCTCCCCGACTCGCTTCTTCTATTTTCATGGCCATGATTACCACCAGAGTGGTTACCATTTTGTCCGTCTTTTCTTTCTCCATTGGATATCGTTGTTCGTTGACTACTATCTCCTAGATGATCCTGGTTGTGGTCCTCGTTTGAACGTACTTTCGTTATCTCGCTTCTAATAATTGAGCCTCGCTGACAACATCCTGAATAGAGAGAAAATTTATGAGAAATGAGATATTGACGTATGTCGGGTTTCAAACCTCTCGAAACATCCGCGTCATAATGTTCCTCATTCTCTACCAAATGAGGTGCAAACTGGATAACTCCGCGAACTTCGCCTCGTCTTTGGGACACCGCCATGTTATTCTGCTCGATCTAATAAACTCCACTTCCTTCATATAGCCGAATACTTTCGTGGGAAGTACTTGTCATTGAATCGCTTTTTTAAACGTCTCCCATGACATCTTTGAGTGCAATACCGGATAACTCTGCAAACTTTGCCTCGTCTTTGGGACAATCGTCCATTTATTTTATTCCGCCTAATAAACTCCACTTCCTTCATATAATGAATACTTTCGTGAAAGTACTTGTCATTGAAAAGTTCTCAAACGCTCCCAAGACATCTTTGAGTGTGGTTTGGATGGGTATGCTTCACAAATTCCCACCAGTGATCTGCCTCATTACGGAACATAAAGGTTGCAAATGGAACCTTCTGTTCCTCCGTGAATCCCAAGACATCGAATATCTTGGTGATTTGTTTGACCCACGCTTCCGCTTTTAATCGGATCCCGCTTTCCCAGAATTCGTGGTCCCAACTCTTTGAACCGCTTTGGTTGTGATAACCCGTGAATTGCTATCATTTCCTCCTCAGTGTTTGAACACGAGTCTCCCTCGTCGATTTTGCATGAATCGTAAAAAGCTTCTAAACATCCCATCGTTCATCATCTCGCTCAATGGTGTTGTTTCACGGGAGGAACATTGCCAAAGGCGTGTTCAGACGTTCTCCTCGTTGGTGAAAGTGAGCGTCTCCACGGTCTCATTTACTCCACTTGTTAATATTCTCGATCGACATTCTCAAATCTTGCCATAAAACAAGGGTTAATTAAGGAAATCAATATATCACATAATATCCCTATATATCTTGACCAACTAACAAATAAGCTTAGGTAGGACACACTTTAGCGAAGGATTTACTCGTCTCTCCCTCTCTAGTTCTATTCCCCGATCTCCGCCAGAGATCATATCCCTAAGCTCGATACCAACCGTGACGCCCCCAAAATAGGTATACATCACCCATTCTGAGTTGTGAATACATGGTACAGAAATAACTACAACTTTATTAATACAACAATAAAACTGTGAGTTTAAATACAAATATTGTCTTTTAGACAATATCCATACCCAAATAAATCCTCTTTACACTTATTGATACATTATTTTACAAAAATGGTGAGGACTACTAAACAACTCTCTCTAGAACCATTATTCCATACCCCGACTCGTACTCGCTATATTCTCGCCTCCTGAGAAGAAAAATGGAACAAAAAGGAAAAGGGTGAGCTCAACTAGCCCAGTAAAGAACATTATGACTAAGATAATATAGAACAAATTATCGTTAGTCTTCAACAGGGAAAAACCTAATAAAATACAATAGACAACAAGTTTCAGATCAATATTCGCAGCGGAAATAATAATTCATAGAAGAGTTATGTAGAGAATGAAATCTACTATAATCTATGAATTTAAAAGTCCATCATCAATATTTTATCCCTGTAATATCAATCAATATTCATCTTGAATAAAATTTTCATCTTTGCACTACAGGCCAAAGATATTCATCAGTCAGTCATGTTCATCTCAACACCTGTTCATCTTTGCACTACGGGCCAAAGATATTCATATGAAAATCAACCATCTTTGCACTACAGGCCAAAGATATTCAGTAATATCATCATTTAGGACTGAGGATGATGAAAAATATTTTAAAGAAAATGAATCCAGTGAAACAAAAGAATAAGTATTAAGGATTCGTCTTTCGGTTTATCCATGTCCAAAAATACATCATAAATAATCATAGTGGAGTAAAATTCAAGAATGATCAAAACATGGATACAATCAAAGCTAGTATTCATAATAGATATTTTAGACGAAAAGGAAAAATTTCATTTTTCGATGAATAATGCCGTATTCGTGAATAGAGCCGTATACGAGAATAATGTTATATACGTAAATAGTAACCCCGACACAAAAAGTTCTAAATTTGATTAAAAGTTCAAACCAATATTTCGGCATAATGATATTGAAGAAAATAATATCATTTAAAAAGAAAATAACATCCCTTACCTCGTAAAGACAGTACTTCTAGTTGAAACACCGGATATAGGCTATGACTTGAACTTGCACCGTATAGCAACACTCAAAGTATTAAAATACTCACAAGAATATGCTCAATATATCGAGAGAGAAAGAGAGAGAAAACTTTAGTTTCTGGTGTGATTTTCAATTCTAACTTAAGCACCCTATTTATAGGAAAATGCTTAGAACACCAAAGCAGAAAATTTAATAAAATAATATATATATATATATATATATATAAATTTCTTAGGCCCACTCTTATCAACTGAATTCAGCAACCTAACACATGTTTAATGAGTCTCAAGAATGTAAAAAATGTTTTTCATGAAAAAAATAATTAAAACTTCAAAAATCAATTATTTCGGAACTCCGAAACTTCAATAATTCATAATAAATAGCCCTTTTTTCAGAAAAATTCAAACCTCATGTTTTTTTCATAGGAAATTTCATTCTCTACAACTTTTCAGAAGAAAGTTTTTCTAAATTCCAAACAGAAATTGACCGAAATCCACAAACGAGCGATTTTACAAGCTATAATTAAATTTCAGTCAAGAAATGGGGTTCACCGACATGTTTAACATGTTTTTAACATTTATCGCAACAAAAATACTCTTCCTTCTCATATAATCATATATCCCACATTCATTGTAAAAATATCACCATTATTATATATTATTAAAATATAATATATTTAAATAAATTATTTTATCAGAAAAAGATAAAATATTAATTTTTAACAATTGTCACATTAAAAATTTTCTCCATCTATATCCACATAAAATCAATATTTTCCTCATCATATGAATCAATAATAAATTATTCACGAATAATATTACAGAATCACAATACTGACAACCAGGCAGTTCCCAAGATAGAGGGGGCTTTCCAATAAGGATCTCTCCTCCTTACTGGCGCGCAATTAGATGACCTAACCTCTCCTTAGACAAAACTTTCTAGACATTGCCAATAATGTTATCCAATAATATTATTCAGATAATATGAATTATTGCTCCGATAATAGAAAATATTGTGTAGTGACAATTATTGAAACAACAATAATATAAAATATCAACGCATCAATTATTGAATCAATAAAATAAAATCTTTGAATAAATTACTCGTAATAATTATTGAGTAGTGCCTTCTTACGTAAGAATCAATAATTAGTGCAATACCGCAGTGCTTCTTGTGTTTTTAACCATCGAGTATTTTAACAATATTAATTGTGAATAACTATCTTGTTATTTTAAACAACTTATACTTGTCATTTTCTTCATCCAATCGTTTTTCCGTTATGGGGCCCACATAAGGTCAAATAGGTCCGTCGCATTTAATATTCCCCGACAACAAGAATATTCCCGACCACCAACGAATATTTTATAATCACTTGCTTATTTAAAATATTTGCGTATTTTACCCATAACTATCCACATTAATCAAATCAACCCTTACTATTTCAAAATAATAAATGGAGGAAATTCAATTTTATTTATAATAAGTTGGGGTCTTACACGTTATCTTCACGTAGGTTCAGTATATTCGCACTCATAAACGCATACGATCTTCTACTCAACGCTATTCACTACCACGCTCGCTTTTCCACGATGGTATTGAATGAATACGATCGTAATCTTCAACAAAACTCGAGTCAACGTCTTTGGCGCATATTACGTTCATTTTAGTTGAAGAAATATCTCGAGGGTTTAAGAAATGGGTTTTATCTTTGAAATTCAATACAAAATTCGATTTCACGCTCTAGGGTAGGCTAAGAAGTCTTCAAGAATACGTCAGAAAATTTATTAACAATAAAAATATCATTCAAAACTGTGACCCTCGTCCAAGACTTGGATAACACGTCTCATTGATACCTATCAACTTGCCACCGTCATTCACGACGTCACCTATAGAAAGTCTGGCTTCGGTGCATTCCAAACAAGGAAGTCAATAACGAAAGGATCGGGGCTCTTTACTTATGACTTGATATAACAGTGATTGACTTTAGTGGTTTGGTTACTTTGAATTCGCATAACAAGTTGGTTAAGAATATGAAAGCTAACAACCTTACGAAAAGCATGATGAGTAGTTAACCAATCGATTCCTAAAATCACATCAAAGGCAAGTATTTTCAAAGAGATACGATCGACAGGTAATGTGAAAGTGTTGATTTGAACAAGATTTATAAATAGTGGAGGTAACGAAGGTTTCTCCCAACTGAGTTTAAATAGATATATCAAAGTCTAACTTCTCCGGAGTTAAATTCTAACATTGAACACAACTAGGTGAAATAAAAGAGTGAGTAGAACCGGTATCTAACACGGTATAGACTTCGCAAGAGTTTATAATTAACTAACCCGTTCTATCTTCGTTCGAATCACTCGCTTTTTCAGAAATCACGAAAAACGCTCTTCACCGACTTTGTTTTGTCCGTATCCGCCTTTGGTGCCACTGTCCCAGCTGGACTTGACTTTGGTGCATGACAAAATCGAGCTAAATGACATTCTCTTCTTGAAATTTCCACTTCTATTATCTTGGCCATGATTACCACCGAAGTGGTTACCATTCTTGGAATGATAATTTCCCCCACGATGGTTATCATTGTTCCGATGGCCGTTGCCACCGGTATGATTATTATCGTGTTGCTGGTCATTACCTTTTGGTTGGGCTGACTCATTATCGCGCTCCAATAACTGAGCCCTATTCACAACATCTGAATATAAACAAAGTTTATGAGAAATGAGGTATTGACGTATTTTAGGTTTCAAAACTCACAGAAACATTCGCGCCATTCCCTCCTCATTATTAACCAAATAGGATGCAAACCGGGATAACTCAGCAAACTTAGCCTCGTACTGCGATACGGTCATATTATTTTGCTCCATTTCTTATCTCAACATTTTCAGATGCCTTTTTTAAACACTGTAACAAAACAAGGGTTAATTAACATATCATATATTATCCCTATACTCTGACCGACCAATTAAATACCAAATAAACTTAGGTAGGTCATACTAGCGAAGGAATTCCCCGTCTCTCCCATCTTAGTTCTTGTCTCACATCTCAGCCAGGGATCATATCCCTAAGCTTTGATAACAACTGTGACGCCCCCAAAAATAGGTATACATCACCCATCTTGGGTCGCCAGATACATGGTACTGAATACAAATACAAACTAATTATACAACAGTCATGTAAAATACGACAAAACATATGCTATGAGTTTTAATACAAATATTATCATCTAGACAATATCCACACTTAATGGAGTCCTCATTACATTTATTATTACACTATTTCACAGAATAGTGAGGACTACTAATGCACCATCTAGGACCATCACTCAGTCTTATTGACTAGCCCCATTTACGCTTCTCATTTCCTGAAGAGAACAATGAAAGAAAGGGTGAGCTTAACTAGCCCAATAAGAAATATTATGACTAAGATAATGCAGAATAAATTATCGTTAGCTTTCAACAGTGTTAAACTGATACAATATAACAAACATCAAGTTTAATTGCAGCGGAACAAGCAATCCATTAGAAGAGTCAAGTAGAGAATAAAATCTACTATCTTCTATGATTTAAAAGGTTTTTCATCACTTTTATCGCTGAGACTCAGCTCAATAAATAATCCACATCATCAAATCATCCCTGCACTACAGGCCTAGGATATTCTTTAGTATCACGACCACGAATTATCCATGCACTACGGGCCAAAGATAATCGTGTTTTCATCAACGGTCCTCATCATTCCATAAAACAATTCATCTTTGCACCCTTGGCCGAAGAGAATCCATAGTTATAATCATACCAAAAACTGTCCATCAATGCATTCCGGGCCAATGAGGACTTTTTTCAGATCATTTGTAACATTACGATCATGATTATACTGAATAATCCCTGGACATAATCATACCAAGTCCATCTATGCACTATAGGCCACAGATGACTTTCAACATAATATAAACATGAGGATGATGACAATGACATAATAATTCAATAAAACAAGTTCAAGAATTAATTTATCCAGAACCAATAACGTCCAAATTGTTAACATGATACTTTTTTGTAGAGTAAAATTCAAGAATGCTCGGAAGAATATTTCCATGAAAAGATCTTTGGATGAAGCGCAAAATATCGAGGATATTCCACTAATTTCATGGAGTATAGAAGCTAAAATTTTAACCAATCGAGTATAATAGAATATATGAAACTATGAATGGATTTTTGCCGCCATGCCAGTAATCCACTTGCATGCATCATTTTCACAATTTAATAAGGAATGAATACAAAGGATCATTCACCATGCATGTGATAATCCACATAGGCGGTTTATTCCAATGTAATAATAAAGAATGGAATAACGAATAAATCACAATGCATGCGATAGGCGCATGCATGTGTTATTCCAACAAAATAATAAAGAATGGAACCAATCAAATGCGTAAATGCACGAGCGGGATATTCCAATGAATAATAAATAACGGAACCGGTCATAAATGCGTAAAGCGCATACAAGATGTTCCAATGTAATAATAAATAACGGAACCAGGTCGTGCATAAAGCATGCATGGATGTTCCAATGAGAATGATAAATAATAGAACCGTGTCAAAGCGTAACGCACCGAAGCGGGATATTCCAATGAATAATAATAAATAACAAAACTAGGTCATGCGTAAACGCATCGATAGGATGTTCCAATGTAATAATAAAGAATGGAATAACAAAAGACTTCACCGGTACATGCGATAGGCCGCATGCATAAAGTTATTCCAACGTAACAATAAATAATGGAACCAAAGTTAGGCGTAATACGCACTTGTGAGATATTCCAAATGTAATAATAAATAATGGAATAACAGAAGTTCTCTTCATGAATACAAAAGAAATAATACCCTTTACCTTAGAAAGAAGAGTACTTGATATATGAGTAGTGAAGTAGTAGAACACTTTTCTTCTTTCTCTCTATAGTTTCTCTCTCTAGAGTTTCAGTGAATTCGTAAGAAATAATGAAGGAATGAGCTTCATTTATAGAAGAATGGATTGCATAAGAACTAATTCATGAACGGTCCAGTTTGGTTTACTTTAAACTCTGACGGTCGATTTAAAACAAAATCTTTTAAATAAAATATAATATATTCTATTTATAATCTAATAAAACGAATAACTTTATAAAAGTATTACATTTTATATAAAAAAATTTTACTATGCAAAATACTATGCAGAATACATTATGCAATACTATGCATAATAAAATATAATATATTCTAATTATTATCTAATAAAATAAATAACTTTATAAAAGTATTACATTTTTTATATAAAAAAATTTACTATGCAAAACACTATGCATAATAGAATATAATATATTCTATTTATAGTCTAATAAAACGAATAACTTTATAAAATTATTCTGTTTTATATAAAAAAACTTTTCTGTTTTATTACATTAATAATACTAATAAAACAAAACCGAGTGACTTCTCACGTGTATTACTGTACTTTTAACACTGAGTGTTTCAACAGTTAACGGTACAACTTCCGTTGTTATTTTCATAAAATTATTTTTGTCATTTTCTCAATCCGACAATAATTTCGTTATGGGGTCCACCAATGATTGTACCTGACAAAAAGAATATTCCCCGACCAATCGAATATTATATAACAACTTGCATACTTTGCAAAATTTATAAATATTACCTACAACTATAACATTATATCAAATTCATTTCATAATATTCAAAAAAATATTTCGAAAAAATTAAATCTTTATTCATAAAATATGGGGTCTCACATAATTTGCCTTATTTTTATTAAGTAATTGTCCATTCATAACTAGAGATGCATTCTAAAGTGACGACTTTTAAGGATAAAAGAATTCACTTTGGATTGAGGATATATTTGATTGCAAGGATTAAGGATAAAAGAAAGCGTTGAAGAAATTGAAGAAATGTCAAGAAAAGATGCACTTGAACTATTTGATACTGATGGCTCTGGCACAATTGATGCCAAAAAACTAAACGATGCAATGAGGGCACTAGGTTTTGAAATGACCGAAGAAAAAATAACTCAAATGATAGCTGATGTAGATAAGGATGAGAGTGGTGCAATTGATTTTGATGCATTTCTGCACATGATGACAGCCAATATTGGTGAAAGGGATTCTAGAACGTATGAAAGCCTTCCGAGTCATCGACCAAGATAAAAATGGAAGGTCTTTGTTGCAGATATTCAACATATTTCCAAGGAGTTGGGCGAGAGTTTTACTACTTGAGAAATTCAAGCTATGGTTGAGGAAGCATTCCGCTATTGTGATGAAAAAGTTAATTTTAACAGTTCATGAAAATAATGAAAGTATTTCAATGTGTAAAAGATTCGAGTATGCCAAAAAAATTATGTCATGTGTCATTGATATCAATGGAGATAACACAAGAGTTTCTTGCGTTTGAAGGAATCGGAAGATCAAAAGGTTTTACGACATTATGAAGAATTAATTTGGTTTACGGGAAGCCTTGTTAGCAAACTAAATCAAATTTATAAATATCTTCTAGATTGTTCATGAATTATCTTAATTAATATTAGTACATGAATAGGTAATGTATAAGTACATGATACATGTATGTACATGAATGTATTTAGAAGTGTCTTGGAACATGTATGGTTAGATTCATGTACATGTATTTGGACATGTAGTAATTATTAAAGTGACTCTAGAACTGTCATAGGAGTCCTATAAATAATCTTGTATGCAAGTCATTTTAAGTAAATGAATTAAATTAAATATTTTAATATTTAAACACTCTTTTTAATTATATAACAACAAGCACCGGAAAGAAAATTCAGAACATAAGTATTATTTAATTATAATTTTTTTAAATATTTTTATTACTTTGTGATTTTTTTAAGGATTTGAACAAAGGATCCGCCCCTGGGTTCATTCAACCACGCGCTCCATTTTTTTCATTTTTCATTTTTTATTTTTTATTTTTTATTTTTTATTTTAGGCACTGCATGCATGCATAGTTTGTTTCTTCCATTTTTCAATTTTCTCCCCAAGTCCTCATCATGACATGATTTCATTACATATTCACATTCCATTTCTTGGATGGGGGAAATATTTGGAGTTTTGTGTCTTCATTTCTTTACATCACCTCATTCAATTAAAAACCTAACTTATACTATTATACTATTAATTGGTTGGCTTGCTAATTTCCATCTACTTCTAAACTGATAGGCGATCTTTACCTTGTTATTATATTCTTATATTTGCCAATGTGATTAAGCACTTTATACCTATAGTTATTAATTTATCACTATATCGACTGGGTGTTGTTATTTAATATAATACATACACCTTTGGTTGGCTAGCTTGCTAATTTCCACCTACTTTCTAAACTGATGGGCGATCTTTACCTTGTTATTATATTATTTTTGTTTTTTTTTAAAAAAAGATAGAAAAGTCCTAGATTGGGGTTGTTGGAAAATTTTAGAAAATTGTTTAGGTTGATCGTAACGTTACTAATAAAGGCAAAGGTAAATGATTATAAATTAGAATCTTTATCATAAATCAAAATTTAATATTAGATATATAATATTTTAGTTTCAATAGGAAATATATATATATATATATATATATATATATATATATATATAAATTTAAATTTACAATGTGTATTGATTTTTTTAGAGAGAATTCATGTAACTACCCGATTTTTTTTTAGTAATTATTAAAATAAAAATTTAATAAAGTTCTTATTATGAGACAGGTCGGGTTTGAATAAAATATATGGTATATATATGTAATTTCTTGTATATGCACACCTAGAGAGGGGGGGGGGGGGGGGAGGGTGTGAATAGGTGTCCAAATTAAAACGTGTTTCACAATGACTAGTTTTTAATGCAGGTGAAAGTTTCCACTTTAGTATATTTTATCTATCAGCACTATACTATTATGTGAATCAATTTAGATGTAAAAAGAGACTCAAAACAATCAAACCACAAGAATTAACAAACCACAGACATAAGGATTTTTTACGTGGTTCAGCCCCTATCCTCTAGCCTAGTAGCCTAATCCACGTACAATACCAACCGGTATTAGAGACTCTTTTTTATATATTAAACTTAATATTCAATTAAATACAATAAAAAGAACTCCCTGCTCAAAGTAGCTTCACTGTAATACCCTGAAAAAAAATTAAAATAAAATTAATAAATGACATTTAAATTTTAAATATTTTAATTGGACTTTTTATTTTATTTGGGTCAAACTAGTCATTTAATTTATGTGGACTAGTGATGGATAAATTAATTTGATAAAATTTGGGACTTAAAATATGTTGAATTTAATTTATATATGAATAATATTAAATCCTATTAAAACTAGAAAATTTAAATTTATAAAATTTATTAGTAAATAAATAGCTAAACCTAACCTTACCTTCGTTATACGAACTGAGAGAATCGAATTAGGCGCGGCGGCAGAAAAAAAAAAGAAGAAGAACCGTTGCGCTGCAAGATCTCGTGTTTTTCTCCTTCTCTCTGGTAAGTTATATTTGTTAATGATATGTGGTGTTGAGATTAGATATATTATATGTGAATATGCACTTGATTGATTTAATAGTAAAAAGAGTGCAGAGTCATTATATAAGTACATTCATGGAGGGAGTCATCAATATATATGAGAACAATAGTAAAAATATTAAAAGCGGTCTTTTCAAAAAAAAAAACATTAAATTACTTATATTCATGTGAATAGTTTGATTTGTATAATTTGTATAAGCATGCATACAAGTATAGAGACTAAATAAATTACTGATTATGGTTGGTGAAGGCCAGTGGGCGGTTTTAATTAGTATATGTATATCAATGTAATATTTTAAAAGTATTAAATTATGGTGTCAAGCTTATAAACTAAATCGAAAACTGTGTATATTAATTTAAACTAATTAATTATGTTGATAAAGTTATAAAATTTATTTTTAATAAATTTAAAAATATTGCGTTAATAATGATTAGATTTATAATAAAATTTTATTTTATTTTATTAGATCGGATTGAAGGAGATTAGCATAATCTTATTTAAACTTTTGGATATTACATTACTTAATCCATGTACGGATTCCGTACTCATTCAGCGATACTCTTTAATTTTTGATTTGTTCATTTTGTTCCTTGTTTCGAATTCTATTATTATTTCACATAATTGTTTCTTGTGAAATTCATATAAGTTTAATTTGGAGTTGATACATTGGATATATGCGTATATGTACTATTTGAATTAGGTTATCATGTCTAGTATTTATTTTGATATTTGTATAGCGATATATGTTACCTTTTTTTGGAGACATTATTATTTGATTTGGTTCAACATATACATTAGAATCCCATTTCTGTGGATGTTGTGTCGCATGTGTTATGACGCGGTATCTATTTTATTGGTATTATGTCGGATGTGTTGTGACATGATTTTTATTTTTATTGGTATTATGTCGCATCATGTGTTGTGACATGATATTTTTGTTGGAATATACCGTAAGGTATACCTAAGCTATAACCATCTGTGTGGGTATCACATGCATGTCTTTTTGGCACGAGAGACATGACACTTTTCGTGGCGGTATGATTAGTCAACAACGTCTCCGTTTGGGCTCCGGAGGGAGTGAGCCATTTGGTGTTTTGTTGTGGGAGGCGTATGGGTTAACCCTACTTTTCTGTTCTGTGGATTGGTGATGTTGTGCGAAACACACCTATTCGATTTGCATACATTTGAATTCACGATCAAATATGTGATTTGCCTGTGTGGCATTATTTTGACATGCCCGTGTGACATTATTTTGACTTGCATGTGTGACATTATTTTGACTTACCTGTGTGGCAATGTATATTTCTGAGCTCAATCGGTATGAAATAACACCCAGTCATTTGATTCAGTCTATTATTTCATTGTATTAGTTTTGGTTATTTCTATTCAGTTCAATTAATTGAGTTAGTTATTTCAATTCATTCTTTACTCTTCTGTTTGTTTTCGTTAATTCTGTTGATTCAGATATATTTTATTCAGAACTTGAAGATTATATTTTCATCGGTATTTAAGCTTGATGCTTTGTTCAGTATTTTGACTCGATTGATTTCGTATTTCAGTTGTGCATCTTTGTATATCTATATCCGTACTGGGTAATTAGCTCATGCTGTATTTTTCTTCCGTCAGGTTTGCAGGGGTGATATTAGGCTAGTGTGATAAAGAGAGTTGCCTTTGACCATCTAGGTTGATTAAAATTTTAATTTTGATTATTTTTGAAGCTATGTGGAAAATTGTATTTAGTAATTCATTGATGGATATCATTATTAAATATTTGATATTATTAGTGCTCTATGTACTTATTTTAAGGAGCGGGGTGTTACAGATGGTATCAGAGCTTAGGTTCTTTCTTTGTAAAAAATCTATTTAGGTTTGGCTTATGAGTTGTGGGAAAATCACTGGGTAGAGACGTAAGAGTTTAATTCATTTTTTTCTCTGTTTGGTTGGTCTTAATTTTGAGTAAGTGCCATCCTCTATTCTAGTTGTAGTTAATTTGAGAAATGTGAGATAATTTGTTAAGATTATCATTGTTATACGTTGGAGCAATGATATTAGTTAATAATTGTGATTGAATCTTTGAGGTGAATAAAGCTATACTTTGTACAGATAAGAAACGATCTTATATGAGATGCGATTATGATGTGAGTATTTGTATCAACGAGTATTTGATTTTAGAAAATTATTTGTTAGAGTTATTTTTGGTGACAATTTATTATGATCTTAGAATTAAGGATTTGATTTGATTTGAGTTATGCTTTAATTTTTGTTAAATTTATGAATAATTTGAGGTATGTGTATTGGTGGGATAATATGATAATGTGATAAATTATTAAGTATATATAAAGGATCTTTTATAAATTTGAGTTGTTGATATTCGAGGTAATTAGATTAATCATTTAGAGTTAATGATCAATTTTGTGGCTATTTTCTAGTAGGATGTTGGAGTTATATTTTATGAAGTTTCTTTGTGATAGTATGGGGAGACATTGAAATTTATTATATTAAGGTTTGCAATAAAGGATAATTGATTTATTATATGATTAGATAGTAACTGATGAAATTCAATTGATTTTGAGAGATGTTGAATAGTTGTAGTTTGTTTATTCAGATTGTAGAATATGTGACTTGGAGGTTAATATAGTGATAAAGAGATCTTAGTAGTATATTCTTTGGTGTAATAATATTTGAGGACTAGTTCAAATTAAGGATGGGATGTTTTGAAGCTTTTGAAGTTCTTGAGGAGAGTTGGTAATATAGTTTGCATAGTTTCTTTGTTTATCTGAGAGTTTTGCATGAATTTATGTAAATAATAATAATAATAATAATAATAATAATAATAATAATAATAATAATATGTTAGATCTTTGTCATGTGCGGAACATAAATATTTTACGAATTAAAGATAATTTTAAATATTTTAAGTATTCGAATCGTATTTAGATGAAGAGAAAATTAAGTAATTTCGAATTATCTTCCGAAGAGTATGTTTGCAAGAATGAAATTCAAAAAAATTGACGGGGCTATAACAACGGTAGATCATGTGATTTAATTTGATGCAATGCGAAGAACCTTACCAATGCTTGACACGGCAGTTGACGAATCTTTTACAAGTACATAAATAATTACGTGGACCGATGGACTTACCATCGTTGATTGATACAAAAGGTTATGTTACGTCTTAACTAAAATTTTTGAATAATTATGCAATTTAAATAAAAATAAGAATAAAACTTTCTGTATCTTATTTGAATTTCGAGGACGAATTTTTTTAGGGGCAAAGAATGTAAGAACCCAATTTTTTTTGTTAATAATTGTATATTAATTAATTTTTATTTTATAAAATTGTAATTCGAATGTTCAGTTTGAAAGGGAAGCTTAGTCTGTGTTTCACTGACCCTTTTGAAGTTTTTGAGAGAGTTGGAGATGTGACATATCAGATGACTTTTTCTCCAGAGTTATCTCATGTACATAATGTCTTTCATCTTTCGGTGTTAAAAAAATATAATTATCGTCCGCTTCATGCTGTACAATACCTGTTACATAAGATTCAGGAAGATTTTACTTGTGAGGAGCATGCCGAGGTAATTTTGGATCGTCAAGGGCGGATTATAAGGAATACGACTATTCCATTTGTTATGGTTTTGGTAGAGGAATCATTTGAAGTGAGAAGCTACTTAGAAGATGGAGTGTATTTGAGCGGAGTGTATCCGCATCTCTAAAAAAAAATTTAGGTTCGTTCCATTCTTTTGATTTTGGGGACAGAATCCTTTTTATGGGGAGGTGATGTAATACCCCGAAAAATAAAATAAATAAATAAATGACATTTAAATTTAAATTTTAAATATTTTAATTTATTTTTTTTTATTTTATTTGGGTCAAACTAGTCATTTAATTTATGTGGACTAGTGACGGATAAATTAATTTTATAAAATTTGGGCCTTAAAATATATTAAATTTAATTTATATATGAATAATATTAAATCCTATTAAAACTATAAAATTTTAATTTATAAAATTTATTAATAAATAAATAGCTAAACCTAACCTTACCTTCGTAATACGAACAAATATATATGAATTCCTCTACATTTTTTATATATACAAATTTGAAGAAGAAAAAAAATCCACTTTGCCTTTGCTTCTCAAAGTTTTTTTCTTTCTACCAATATGAATCGTAACATTTTTAGAGGTAAAAAATACATCAATAAAAAAATTATTTATTGACGCTTGCAGTGCTTCTTTCAAATTTATTTTGCCCAATTATAGTATTTTACAATATTCTATTTCAACCATTGTAAACCCATGAGTTGTGAGTCTAATAACTTTAAATGTATATATATATATATATATATATATATATATATATATATATATATGTGTGTGTGTGTGTGTGTGTGTATATATATATATATATATATATATATATATATATATATATATAATTTCTCCCAAACTATGAGGACTATTAATTAGACTTTGAATTTTTTAGTCAACTAATTAGCTACTTTTATATATAAATTACAAATTATAATATTATATATTTAGAACTTTATATTGTGGTTCTGGTTATCTTCTTTGGAGACAACTGAGAGTAGCCATTCAAAGCAAGAAAATGAATTAAGTTATTCTCATTTACAAAAAAATTGATACCAATGTATGATTAAGTCAATAAGACAAATGAGTGTAATATTAATTAATTAATTATCAAATTTATTTAACATTATTTTATCTTATAGTAATATTGTTAATTTATTATAGGTAAAAAAATATGAAAAAACAAATAAATTAATACCATATCATAACAAAGATCAAATTTAACTAATATTAACATGGTTTAGATTTCAGAGTTGGGGGGTCATATGATCATATGACCCCCTCGACCCCCGAGTTCCGCCCATGATAGGAATTATTAGAAAAATAACTACCGGCTAAAGACTTTAACATAAATATAAAAGAGAGAAATTTTAAAGTGGTGGTGTTTAACAATCCATTAATAAACTTACTACTATAATGATCATAACACTTTATTTAACATTTAACCCCAAGCAGCATGATGAACAAACCAACTGCCTTTCATCTATCCTTATATGGGAACAGGATCTATGAGCACGGAGGTTATCAAATCTTTGGTCCTAGTTTTCGAATTTGAGTAGCCATCAAAATCATCGTACAGAAGATTTATGACGCGTGCCAGATTGAAAACTCTAGTAAGAAGAGGCATTGCAACCGCCGTGGGACGAAGGCATTCCTGGTTCATATCCTTCCAAGCATTTACAATTTGTTTCTGAAATTCGGCATAAACATCTTCCTTTGGAACACCATGTTGTTTCATGTAGCACTCAACCCCTGAGGCTACATGTCCTCTCTCCTGCTCTATCTACAAAAATCAGGCGATTAGAGCTGTTTCCAAATATGTTGTCTCATTCCGTCTTATTTTATGTATTGTATTCCATAAAATATTTATTTAGTAACAACCTAATTGTAGATAAATAGATAAAAATTAAGTGGCAACAATACATAGGAGCGGGATAGCTGATGAATTTGTAGGATTTGACTACCAGAGCTATATATCTCTATGTTTTGTTATATATATATATATATATATATATATATATATATATATATATATATATATTGAGCATTGATCACTGGTAGAGAGTTTGGGGTCAGTGTAAATGTGTGGATTCTATCTTGGAATATTAGGGAAGCAAGGAGGAGATAGAAGGAAGTGTTTCCAGAACTAAGAAAGGTGATTAACAAGTATGGTTTTGCAGGTTGTATGCATGTTTACAGGAGATTAAGTGGACACATATATAGGATATATGAACAAGCTAGAAATCAGTTATGTGGACGCCCGATCGATTAAGTTGACTGCTTTCAACTTTCAGTAATTATATAGTAGCTCAGGAATTTGGATATCTGCAGGGACTCTACAGGGTTTGTGGAAGGAACAAAATCATCAAATATTGGATGGTTGATTGATAATAGAAAGCTCATATTGTTCATGCTCCTTACTGATATGGCTGGGCTAGTGGAATTAAAATTTCAGATTAGTGATTCTTTTCAGAGATTCAGATTGAGGTCGTGTATTCATAATTGGTGTTATTTAATTAGACTAGGTCACGAGTCTCAGGATTTTAGTTTTTAGTGTGATTTTTCATTATCTGATAATTTGTTTTGGTTTTTGATTTATGTATTGTATTTCAATTGTGGCCATTTCCAAATCTTTTGGAATTGTTACTTGATGTACTCTCAGGTTTTTTAATATATATATATATATATATATATATATATATATATATATATATATACGTGTGTGTGTACCTCATGCCCCACAATGTCGTCAGTGAGTCGGTTAATCACGGACGAAGCCCTAACAATTAAAGGATCATTAGATACCCATTCGAAGGCCTCCTTGGTTGCCAAGTCCGTCATTCCGACAAAGGAAGTGGTTGATATCATCATATAACCTGCGGATACGAGTGCCACCTCCATATGCTCCTCCATTGTTGGAATGTAGCCTTTGTGAAGCCATTTAGCTTCTTCAAAGTATGCTTTAACTAATCTTTTGAGCTGAAATTGTTTAAGAAAATAAAATAATAATAGTGTTTAAAAATTGATATAAATTTTATAATTTAATTGCTGAATAAATTTCATGACTAGCTTATATGTGACTCACCTCATATTTTGCATAGTGAACACGGTATAATGGTCTTCCTGCCCTGGCCATTTCTTCCTCCATTTCAGTATAGACATCTAAGAGAGCCTGATAACAAAGTCTCATGTATACTGGTAGCTGATCTAATGCACTAATATCCCACCTAAACATTTATTGATTTCATATGTGTAAGAAAATTAACTTACAAAACTAGGATTTTTCTATCAGACATTGAATAGACTAAAATGCAAAGTTGTCCCCTCAATTAATTTATGCTACTTGTGAACTTTTGGTCCACAAGTTTAGGTATTAGCCGAAAAACTCACTCAATTAGTACTGCAAAATCATACTTTTTGATCAATTTTGCAACACTAACTATACCTTAGAAAGTTTAATTCTTCCAATAATTATTGTTCCTTTGAGGGAGAGATTTGCTAATTAGTCAAACTCAAAGACAACAACATGACATAGGGAATAATTTTACACTTCATCCGTGAAGAGCACAAGTTCACAAGTTCTTTGAAACTACCATAAGCGTACCTTTCAATTGCATCCGTGAAGATCACAAGTTCTTCGAAAGTACCAAAAGCATCATATATGTCATCAATAATCGATAACATTGAAATTGTCTTTGTCATTAATCTTCGGGCCAGGAGGTATTGTGGCTCAAAATAAACCCCTAATGTCCAAAAGTAGCACTCTACCATTCTATCTCTTGCAAAAGGCAGTTTCTCTGCAAAATTTAAATCTTTCCACCACCTGAAATTCAAATTATTCATACTGAAGTTAACTATCTTTTACAACCCTAACGATTAATATATATATATATGTATGTATGTACCTGGTAATATAGCTTAGCTCTCCTTGATGAACTTTTTGCAATTTGTTAAAGTCTAATTTTGCAAATTCTAAGAGCACTTTATCATGTGAATCATGTTCATGATAAATGGATATGTAACGCCTGGCTTCCAGCCTTGTTAAACCCTTGCGGATGGGCATCTTAAGTGCATGAGTAACATGGGCCGCAAGAGGATGATTTTGTAAGTGAGATTTCAGACGGTGAAGTTGAGAGGTGGTGAATGCAAGTGCTTCTTCAAGTATATCTTCTCCGTGAACCCTAAGATGTGTTGCTTCAAACAAGCTTAACATTCCTCGCACATCCTTCGTCAAGCACTCCTTGAATTTCCCATCATTGTCCTTGAATTTGCGGAACACATCTGGTTTATGCATGTTTCCAACAATTAATTGCATGCGGGTACAATATACTCCGTTGGTTCCAAATTAGAAATAGGGATTTTCAGTTTTGTAGTAAATGGACTTTAATTTCCAAGTATAAATATACAAGTTACTGCCTCATTTATGAAGAAAATAAGCCATCTCCGTTCCTTATACATTTTTAGTAAGTTGCTCTTATATTGATTTTTTTTTTCTAATATGGTTATTAATTACTAGTCCTAATATTTGCCTAATAAGTATGCATAAAATTGATTGATTCAAGAGCCAAATGACTTACCAGAAGAGACATGATGTCCATCTTGCCTAAGTAATCGAAAACAAAGTGATACAAAGTGAAGGTCATGGTCTTTTTTGCTAGCAACATATTCATGAAAGGTGGCATTCACGTGTTGTAATGCCGCATCAATCTCAGCTTCAAAATGGTAAGCCACACCTAATAGTTGGATATCAGAAATTAAGTTGAGTAGTTTTTGTGGCTTATCGGTAGCTGCCAATAGCATCTTCTTCACTTCCGCTTTTAGTAGTTGACATTTGCCCTCTGTATCATCATCGGCTCTCTACACAAGTATTTTTAATTAGTAATTGGCCATCCATAACTAGAGATGCATGATTGTGCAATTACTGTAATATTCCTTGTTCTTTTAGTTGTTGAAATTGTTTCTGTCATCATCGGTTCTCTACACAGATTAAAATACTACAGTACACATTTTTTAGCTTCCATTGACTATCCATAACTTAATGATATTTATACCGGAGACACATTGATTGGTCTAGTGCACTACGATCTCTTCCATTATACCTCTACTCTATTATTTTTCTCCAATATATTTAACGACATAAATGTTACTCAAATTAAATTTAAATCCTAAATCCTAAATCTGCGGCTGAATTTACTGGATCTAAAAGTTCAAAAAGGGAAGAACTAATAATACTAATAATGATACTTCGTCTGTTTCAAAATATAAGATCAAAATAAATTTTAGTTTTGGAATTAAAAACATACAAGTGCGTGTTAACAAACTAAACCAACTTAATAAAGTCTTCTAGATTGTTCATGAATTGTCTCTAAGAAATTATCGCTTCTTTGTATTGTCTCCTTCTTACCCTTTTTGTAAGTTGATCTTATATTTTAAAACATAATAAATACTACAATTAATTTACTTACCAGGAGATCGGAGCTAGTGTATGCGAGAAAATGGTCTCCCCAAACGCTGGGATGGAAATTGGCTGTGCGTCGAACAATTGTGGACGGCACAACCGCATTATTTTTGGCTGAAAAAGAACCAGATGAAGCAAGAATATTCACATCCATGTTCAGATAATATATAGAAAAGGAATATTGAAGAGGAGATGATATTAATTTTGGTGTGAATTTGGAGGCTAATGTTTGTGGTATTTATATTAGTTTGTTCTCTACATATGTTTCATTCATACCATAATAACCAACTAATTTTAGCCTTTGCTCATGTTGGCCACCTTGA
Organism: Panax quinquefolius; assembly: GCA_020205615.1. Lineage (NCBI taxonomy): Eukaryota > Viridiplantae > Streptophyta > Magnoliopsida > Apiales > Araliaceae > Panax > Panax quinquefolius. The sequence goes on along the minus strand of CM035156.1, from coordinate 175,196,375 downwards.
CATTAGGGTTTGGTTAAAGCAGGGACAGACCGAATAGGGCCCATGATCCCAATGATAAGAGTCACATGCATAGTTACGTATATTCATCGTTGTTGATTGTTAAGAATCACATGCATAGTTCTATAATTATAATTTGATTTCTTTATCACACCAAGAGTTGGAAAATAATTTTAGTAAATATTTAGAGGGGGGTGAGAAGGATATAGGGTGTTGTGAACTCAGAAAATTTTATAAAATTGATTAAGAGGCTTCAAACTTATTAATAAATATGATTTCACATGTCAAATTAAATAGATTCATATTTTTAAACAAGGAGATCTAATTAATTTGATTCATATAAATACCTAATCATAATGAAATAGTTAACTATGATTATTCAATCAATCTGCAGACTGGCACGATTGAATTCTGCCAAATTTTTTAGTTTTTTTCCCTCATTTTAAGGACTTATTTTTCAGCGTTTTAATTGGTGACAATAATTTTTTTAATTTTGGTGTAAGGTTGTCACTACAACTTATTATTCCATTACTCATGTTGAAAACTACTAAAAATCTATATATATTATTGACATTTTTGGAGTTTAACTGAGTTTCATGAGTTATTTATTTGAAAAGATTATATATATCATTTGAATTCTTTTTACTTTTATAGTATTGTCATCTTTTGTAACAAATTATAGTATTAATATATTTCAATCCTTTGTATTGTTTGTTCAACCAAAAAAATAAGTCTAAAGATATTAAAATCCTATGAAAAATGATATACATGTCGACAAATATGATGAGAAGTTGGATAGCAACTAAAGTGGAACTCGACGTGATAAAATACAATAATAATGTTTCAGGAGATATCCATATTATTGATATTTTTAGAGTTCAACTATGTTTCGGGAGTATTTGTAGTATCCATTAACTGTTTTTATAACTGACACTCTTCTTGATTTTATCTCTATTATTTATTTGAATTGATTATCGTTTGAATTTTTTTTTAATTTTGTGATCTTTTCATCTTTTATAACAAATTATATGATAAATATATTTTAACCTTTTATATTTTTGTTAAAAAAATGTCTTAAGATAATAAAATTTGACTAGTTTATGACATTGTTCCTAATAGAATCTCCTCTTCTAGCCAGCTATGCATACTACATGGCTATGAAATGTATCAAGGGTTTTCCATCCATGCCAAAGACAATTAAGAAACTGTGTATACACTGAAAAAATCAATTATTTGGTGGGGTTTTAGTCATTGATATTTCATTTCATTGATGGGTTTTAGCTATTGATATTTCGTTTCAATGAGCAATACTTGTGGGGAACTTAATGACAATATTCACCTTTGGCTTTCTTTGTGGATGGTGGAGTATATATATTTGGATGATATTCTTCACTATTTTCCAATGGAGATATTCTTCACTATGGAGATATAGTGCCATATAAATCACCTGTTGGCTATATTGTCAGTGCCATATAAATCACCTGTTGGCTGTATATTTTCTCATGTGTATATAGTGCCATATATTTTCTCGTGTATATATAGTGCCATATAAATCACCTGTTGGCTGTAGCGTCATTGTTATTGTCAAGCACTCTATACACATATTCAGGGTAAGACCCCATTCATTCTCCTTCTACTTTCTGGGACCTACCCTGCCCACTCCCACCAATTCACCATCTTTTCCGGATCCTGCCAATTTCAATCCTTTATTATCCCCCCACCACCTTCTACTATTTATAGATAGTAGTACCCATATAAATCACCTGTTGGCTATATTGTCGGTGCCATATAAATCACCTGTTGGCTGTATATTTACTCATGTATATATAGTGCCGTATAAATTAATATTAATTGCGACAGTCAACATTTGTGAACTAACTACAGTTATACCTAATATATAATATTTTCCAAATATTGTAATAACAATACCTATAAAATATTCTATGGCTGTGGAATGGAGTGGGTATGTGTTTAAATTTTTAGTTACATCTAAGTTGCCTTTAGAAACGGCAATTGATATTGAGAGATCAAAATGATTTTATCATAAAAAATATACATTTACTGATATTTTTGTAATTATTTTAAAACTAAATATTTTAAGTGACGTTTACTATGGGGCAACAATATTTTTGCTATAATAAAATCAATTATTTTAAAAAATATGAGAGGAAATATTTTTACAAGCTTATAGGTTCAGAGATATACAGAGACAAATTTTCAGCGCACAAATTTTCAACAAATTCACAAAGGTATTGATGAGTAATTTTCGACAAATCTATTACGAAGTTAAATTTACGACTAATTTAGAACTCTAAAAAATAGAATAAATTAATCATAATTCTTACACATAATAATCAAGACTAATAAAAATATTGTGGTTTAATGTTTTTAGAAATAGAGATTTTAAAAACTAGGGCAAAGAAATTAACAAATTCTTCATGAAAAAGAAATTAACAAATTGTCATCTTAAATTGTCATCTTGCATAACATCTTAGTCATGTGTGCATTTCATAAGTCGTATAGAAAGAACGAAGCACGCTTTAAAAAAATCATTTATTAATTAATCTAGCAGCATAATTTAGAGAAGTTCACAGTTTGTGCTATATTTGGAGGATTCAAGTCAAGGTGGAGATTTGTTGGGTATAACATGAATTCTTATTGGATTTGGATTTAGGTATTAGTTAGAATCTGTTTTGATTTAGAAAAATTATCTTTTCTACCTATACTCAATTTAGTATATTTCTAATCCTATTAATTTGGTTATGGATTTTCCAATGGCCTATAAATATAGGTGATAGGATTTTGGAGAAGAGATATTCAGACATTGAGAAACATTCTATGTAATACCCGTTAAAAATAAATAAATAAATAACTTTTAAATTTTTATTTTAAATATTTTAATTGGGTTTTTCTTATGTCTGGGTCAAAATAGTCATTAATTTATGTGAACTAATAAATATTAATAAATGAATTAAGGTGATAAAATTGGCCCTTAAAGCTAATTAAGTCTAATTTATATCTGTGTAATAATAAATTCTATTAAAATTAGGAAAATTAATAAACATTACTAAACCTAATTTTACTTTCATCATATCAACTGAGAAAAAGAAAAAGAAACGCAACCACGGCTAAACAACAGAGAGGAGATTATTCCGTGGGCATCATAGAAGCACAATTATTTCGTTTAATTCGGGTAAGCTCTATTTAATATGCATGTGGATGGTATATAGATGAGAATAATTACTATGTTTCTTTTGGCATCTTTATATGGAATAATTATTAGTATTATCTTGGACTAGAGAGTGTCATATATAATGGTGTAAATATCATGATCATCATCCATCATCATTAAGCCAAAGTTGCTAGAAAGATATATAGAAAGCCAGTGGATCCGAACGATTAATATTTATGTATGTATTTGGACCAATCTCAATTGGCAGCTCAATCTCTCCGACAGAATTTCGTCGCGATCCATCAAAAGCTTTGATAATCGTATAGCTGCTTCGGATCCTTTTGAGATTGACATTCATCTTCACCAAGGTGGCATTAGGACATATATTCAGAGATGAACCTCCATCTATCAAAACTCCAGCTAACATATACCCGAAGGACAAAATTGCAATGTGTAATAACTTGCAATGACCGGTCCCTTTGGGAGGTATGTCGTCATCAATGAAGGATATCACATTGTTGTTGAAAATGTGATCAACCAGATGTTGAAATTTTTCTGCATCCACTGATTTTGGCAAGTAGGCTTCTTCCAAAACCTTTAATAAAATCTTCTTGTGATCTTCGGAAGAGAAAACCAAGTCCAGTATTGAGATTTGATGTTGAGCTTATCTTAAGCTTAGAACCACCTTGGCTTCATTATGGCCCATAGTGCGGAGGAATTTTTCAATCTTCTCCATGGGAATCTTCACCTTTACTTTGAAGATGGGCTTCAGTAACTTGAGAGGAAGATCTGATGGATTTTCCTTCGACATCGTTTATGTGATAGTATGAGGCGTGGATCCTTCACTTCCCATAATTCCATGGGACTTTGTGTAAAGTCGACAACGAGGATATTAATGGTGCGAATTGTAAAAAATTGGCTTTGGTGCAGCCACTTTCAAAGGATTGTCAGCTCCTTTGAGTTGAATTGCTTGAATGGGAAATGTTTTGATAATTCTATCATCCTCAACGGATATAACTGCTACTGATCCCTTCCACTTGGTAGGACATGTATTCCCACTCTCAAGTAACACAGTGTCATCGTCTGCCAATTGCAGGACACCGCTATAAATTAGATTCTGAATAAGGTGGCGGAGTGCCCAGCATTCTTCTGTGTTGCGACCGCGAGAATGTGAATGATATTGACAAACTCCATCGGAGTTGAATCGTCTTGAACGTGGATTGATTGGAGTTGAATCGTCTTGAACGTGGATTGATATTGTGGATTGATTGGAGTTGATATTGTGGATTGATCGTTTCGTTATTAGTTTTGGAAATTAGTATTACCTCTCATAATTAATTATTCTTTGTAAATTTATTATGATAGTTTTCGTTTTAGCGTTGATATGAAAACTCATATTTGTACTCTTTAGACTAGTGCATCATGTTTAAAATTTAATTTGATATTCATAGTAATGTGCATGTTAATATATTTTTTTTGGAGACTTTGTATCAATGATTCGTTTCAGTTTAACTAGTACATGTTAGAACCCTTTTGTGTTAATATTGTGTCGCATGTGTTGTGACATGATATTTTGTTAGAATATACCGTACGGTATACCTGAGCTATAACCACCTGTAGGGGCACCACAAGCATATCATCTTGGCACCGAGGCATGACACCTTCTATGGCGGTGTGATCAGTCCACGACGTCTCCGTTTTGTGCTCCGGTGGGAGTTGGCCATTTGGTATTTTGTTGTGGGAGGCGTATGGCTCGGCCCTAGTTTTCTGTTCTGTTCTACGGATTGGTGATGTTTGTGCCACACACACCTTCTGATTTTACATACATTTGGATTCGTGGTCCAATGTGTGTGACTTGTCTATGTGGCAGTATTTGACTTGCCTGTGTGGCAATGTATATTTTTATTTTGTTCTAAGCTCGGTATGAAATAACACCCAGACATTTGATTCAACCTATTATTTTGTTGTGTTAGTTTTATTCGTTTCGTTTCAGTTCAGTTCAGTTTATTTAATTGAGCTAATTATTTCGTTTCATTATTCTTTTATTCTATATTCGTACTGGGCATTTGACTCATGCTATGTTTTTCTTCTGGCAGGTAATCAGGGAGATCAAGGGCAAATGTGACGAGAGCTCCCTTTTATCTAAATGATTTAGATATATTATGTTTAGGTTATGATACATTAGTTTGTTCGGAATTGTAATAATTATTTTAGATTGTGATTTTAGCTAGTTTAATATTTATTATGGTATGACTTGTGGTATTTCTCAGATTTTTGGACTATTCTTTTGTGTCTTAGAGCCTTGTAATAATTTCATTAGTTTTGTTGTGTTTTGAGTAACCTCTCTTTCTATTTCGAAAAGGGGGTGTTACATTCTAAGAATTCTCATAGTTTTCTCACTTTATCTTGTACTCTTCAGATATTTATTTAGTGATTTTCTTATGCCTTCTCCATAATTTTTCTCGATTTGAATTTCCATGTAAAACCTTATGTTATTGTCTTTATCTTTCTGCGTTGATTTATTGTGTTTGTCATAGTTTGTCATAACATAAACAAATTTTAATGTTGTCAAAAGATTCAATTAGTTTTTTTAGCTTTATTATATAATTTAATTGAATCACGTTTAATAGTCATTCTATTTACTTGTTTATATTTCGGTTGCGCCTTGAATGTAATCGGTGCAACAAAAAAATATTAATAGGAGTTCCTTCTCAATCACTAGCTTGACTTACCACTCATTTTGTAATATTTAATCATAACTCCAATTGTGATCGGAATGATTTATTTGTGCTTGGGAGTTCTCATATGTTATTTTATGCTTTCGTAAATTAGTGCCAAATTAATAAGGTGTTACATATTTTTCATTGGGCCTTTTTAACAGATTCGATAACCAACACTTCGATGAAATGATCTCAAACAGCCGGTGTACGTTTGTTTTGCTCATCGATAAGATCTGAAAATAACGTAATCAAACCCAGAATCGCACTTTCATGTATAATAATATTTGGATCATTTTGGATAAATTGTGGTATTTGTAGAGTGTTGGAGAAATCTATTATAGTAATAAGTAAATTCTAGTATAATAAATAAATACATGAATAAAATGAAAATTATAATTTCTGAGTATAATAACATATAAGTATACAAAGTTATTGTGATGACCCGAGAAATCGAATGACCTTGTAATAGATTTTTATTGTGAATATCTAATAAAATATAATTTTATTGATATTATTATGTATTATGTGTTTTAGGTCGATTAATGACATAGTTTATGTGTTACGTGGTTAAGTATTAGTGTTGAGAATTTTTCGGAGAAAATAATTTTTTTTGAGAAAAACGATAAATTACTTTTCATAAAATGCAGAATAACGCTTTTTCATTTTTTCAAACTTTTCGAATTACGGCATAGCGTTTATTTGAAAAAAGGAGACAGAATCTCCAATAAAAATATTTTTATCAGAAAAGACGTAAATCACTATTAACGCTAAAAATGCGTTTTCGTATTTTCATATTTTTGAACTTTGACATATTGTTTGTTGAGAAATGGGGATTAAAAGTGAAATCGAAATTTAGAAAAGAGAATGTGTCAATATTTTGACTAAATATAAAAGTTAGAGAAACTAACAAAAAAAGAAACTAGAAATAATAATAATAATAATAATAATAATAGTAGTAGTAGTAGTAGTAGTACTAATAACAATAACAGTTATAATAATAATAATAATAATAATAATAATAATAATAATAATAATAATAATAATAATAATAATAATAATAATTGTGACGCCCGCAGAATAAGTATACATCACCTATTCTGAATCGTCAAATACATGGTACAGAATACAAATACAATCTTAAATATACAACAAGAGTTGTGAGTTTTAATACAAATATTGTCTTCTAGACAATATCTACTCTCAGAATAAGTCCTCATTACATTTATTATCACACTATTTTACAAAATAGTGAGTACTACTAATGCTATCCTCTGGACCATCACTCCGTTCCCCGACTCGTCCCAGCTAGATTCTCATTTTCTGAAGAGAACAGTGAAAGAAAGGGTGAACTCAACTAGCCTAGTAAAAAATATTACGACTAAGATAATGCAGAATAAATAATCATTAGCCTTAAACAGTGTTAAACTGATACAATATAACAAACATCAAGTTTAACTGCAGCTGAACAAGCAATCCATTAAGTAGAGAATAAAATCTACTATCTTTTATGATTTAAAAGGTTTTTCATCACTTTTATCGCTAAGACTCAGCTTAATAATTAATCCACATCATCGAATCACCCCTGCACTACGGCCAAGGATATTCTTTAATATCACGACCACAAATTTTTCATGCACTACGGGCCAAGGATATTCGTGTATTCATTAATGGTCATGATCATGCCAACAACCGTCCATCAATGCACTACAGACCAATGAGGACTTTTACCACATCATTTGTAACATTACGGTACGTGATTATACCGAATAATCCTCGTCATAATCATACCAAGTCCATCTATGCACTACGAACCACGTATGACTTTCAACATAATATAAACATGAGGATGATGACAATGACATAAGAATTCAATAAAACAAGTTCAAGAATTAATTTATCCAGGAACCAATAACGTCCAAATTGTCAACATGATACTTCTTTGTAGAGTAAAATTTAAGAATGCCCAGAAGAATATTTCCATGAAAAGATACTGGATGAAGCGCAAATATCAAGGATATTCCACTAATTTCATGGAGTATAGAAGTCAAAACTTTAACCAACTGAGTATAATAAAAAATGGAATAACAAAAGAAATCACCATGCATGCGGTACTTCGCATAGACAGGTTATTCCAATAGAATAATAAATAACAAAACTAGGTCAGGCAAAATTCGCATCGACATGATGTTCTAATAGAATAATAAAGAATGAAATAACAATAGAAATCACCATGCATGCGGTACTTCGCATAGACAGGTTATTCTAATAGAATACTAAATAACGGAACCAGGTCAGGCGAATTCCACGTCCTTTCGATGAAGATCAGCATAACTCTTTTGTCGATCTTGTGAGGTTTTTATACGTTGTCGGATCGTTTGAATCTTTTCCGTAGTTATACGTACCAACTTCGTGTTAGGTTTGTAATATTCTAGAACGCAATCAAATTGCATAAAAAGTGCGAAAACGTGTAAAAATCAGAGTTTAAAATTTTACAAACCATATACCCGGATAACCCTTTATGCACAATTATTAATTAAACGAAAAAGAAAGAACAAGTATCATACCCTTGTAGAAACGAGCTTCCTCAGGTACAAGTTCACCTCCAATCCTTTTCGCGTTCAACTTGAATCCATGGGGTTTGGTTCCTTCCTTTGATCAACGTTAGCCACCCAAGTGTTTGGCCTCTAGAGGTGATCCACCAAGGAAGAAAAGGAATTCAAGAAGATGGGTATTTTGCTCAAACCCTAGTTTTCTATCTCTATAGAAAAGAACGTACTCTCCAACAAATTGGAATTATTACGTATTCTTGATATCTGATATAAGACTCCTCTTATAAAGATATCAAGTAACCCTATTAAAATAGGTATTATTTAATTAAACCCTTTTAATTAAATGGGCTCCCTAATCTTATTAGGGATAATTAATTAAACTCCTTTAACTAATTTTCCCTCCTAATCCTATTAGGAATAAATGAGAGTACTTATATTAAATTAATTCCTAAACTCTTTTAGAAATTAAAATAATAATAATAATTGTAATAATATTAATAAGACTCCTCTTATTAATTTATATTTAATATTTCTAAAATATTAAATAATAAATATTAAGCTATTTAATTTATTCTATCACCATAGATTAAATTAAATATACTTAACATATTATTACGATTATGCCATTAACTTCTTAAATAATTATTCTTCCTTTTATGGTGTGACCCTTTAGGTTCTCCATATAAACCTAGGTTGTGAATAAATCAATTAGAATAATTCTAATCTTATTTAAATAAATTAATTAAACAATTAATTTATTTAAATAAATAATATTTATTCTACAATAGGGATAAGCCTCCCTAGCGATCAACGACTTTCCGGATAATATAGATTTCAATATTAATCATAAAAGAACCTTTGAGTAAATAGTTACCGTGACAATTCAATCCTTCCACCATCTGATGTCCCAATTAAATATAAGGCATGGAATTACTGTCACAAGTCTTATTTTATTTAATTATATGTATTTCGATCCTTAAATGCACAACTCCAAATAATGCAAATTAGAAACTCCTTTTTAATTTCATTACGCCTTGCTACCAAGGAGTCTTGGGTTGTCATTTATCGAATCATATAGGACATTTCTCTTCTTTAATAAGTGGTAGATTCTTTATTGATCATACATTATCTCCATGTATAACTTATTATACCCAAGCATACCTTTGATATACCCTAAGGGTCTTAAGGAATAAGTCAAAGTATAACTCATCATACACAAGATACTATAATGATCTCAAGTCCAAGGATCACTTGTCTTACTATCACTACAGAAATTCCTATTGACAGTAAGTAAAACTCCATTAGGTATTCCTTAGCGAGCCACGCTTCGATGAACTTATTCTCTAATAAGCACCTACATACTTGCTTTAGTGTCTCCACACAAATGATCATGAGATCAATCATCCTCATCCAATGAGCAAGCAACGTATGTACCAATCTATCCGGATTCACTAATCCCCAATTTAGTAATCCAATGATTGGGAACTATTTTAGTTTTAAGCTTTCTAAGAATTTAGATCTCATTAGAATGATCATCATCATTATTCTAAAAGCATTGCTTAAAACTATGGATTTATCACATATTATAAAACAGCATCATGTAGATAATTAAAAGCCATTTAATAAATTAATACTTTTTATTAATAAATGAATAAGATTGTTACAAAGTATATGCTTTATCATCAAACATGATTGGCTTGTGTGCATATTACTTTCACTTCGATCCCAACAATGTTGCTTCACCCACCTCATCCCAACATACTGGAGAACGACACTTTCTTCCATACAATGCCTCAAATGGAGCCATGCCAATACTTGTTTGATAACTGTTGTTGTAGGAAAACTCTACCAATGATAAGAACTTATACCAACTTCCCTTGAAGTCAAGGACACAGAGTCTTAATAAATCTTCAAGAGTTTGAATAGTCCTCTTTGATTGTCCGTCCGTTTGAGGATGATATGCCGAACTTAATCGTAAATTCGTGCCCATAGCTTTTTGCAAACTAACCCAAAATCGTGAAGTGAATCTTGGGTCTCGATCAGAAACTATGGATACTGGCATACCATACACTCTTACAACCTCGTTTATGTACATACGAGCAAGACGTTCAAGTGTATAAGTTTCTCGTATAGGTAACAAATGAGCAGATTTGGTCAATCTATCAACAATGACCCAAATTACATCTATGCCTTGAGAAACCTTGGGAAGACCAGTAACGAAATTCATAGTAATGTGCTCCCACTTCCATGTTGGAATTTCAAGTGGTTGCAATGGACCTTTTGGTACTTGATGTTAGGTTTGTAATATTCATGAACGCAATCAAATTGCAAAAATAAGCGAAAACGTGGAAAATCAGAGTTTAAAAATTTTACAAACCATATACCCGAATCACCCTTTATGCACAATTATTAATTAAACAAAAAATTGAAGAACAAGAATCATACCCTTGAAGATCCGAGCTTTCTCAGGTACAAGTTCACCTCCAATTCTTTTCGCGTTCAACTTGAATCCACCGGGTTTGGTTCCTTCCTTTGATCAACGTTAGCCACCCAAGTGTTTGGCCTCTAGAGGTGATCCACCAAGGAAGAAGAATGATTCAAGAAGATGGGTGGTTGGCTAAACCGTATTTTTCTATCTCTATAGAAAAGGAGCGTACTCTCCAACCATTGGAATTATAACGTAGTCTTGATATCTGATATAAGACTCTTCTTATAAAGATATCAAGTAACCCTATTAAAATAAGGTATTATTTAATTAAACCCTTTTAATTAAAGGGGCTCCCTAATCTTATTAGGGATAATTAATTAAACTCCTTTAACTAATTTTCCTTCCTAATCCAATTAGGAATAAATGAGAGTACTTATATTAAATTAATTCCTAAACTCTTTTAAAAATTAAAATAATAATAATTGTAATAATATTAATAAGACTCCTCTTATTAATTTATATTTAATATTTCTAAAATATTAAATAATAAATATTAAGCTATTTAATTTATTCTATCACCATAGATTAAATTAAATATACATAACTATATTATTACGATTATGCCATTAACTTCTTAAATAATTATTCTTCCTTTTATGGTGTGACCCTTTAGGTTCTCCATATTAAACCTAGGTTGTGAATAAATCAATTAGAACAATTCTAATCTTATTTAAATAAATAAATTAAACAATTAATTTATTTAAATAAATAATATTTATTCTACAATAGGGATAAGCCTCCCACAGCGATCAACGACTTTCCAGATAATATAGATTTCTACATTAATCATAAAAGAACCTTTGGGTAAATAGTTACCGTATAATTCAATCCTTCCATCATACAATGTCTGTGACGCCCCCAAAATTAGGTATACGTCACCCATCTTGGGTCGCCACTTACATGGTACATAAATTCAAAACAACTTACTAACATAACTGCTGTAGTACAATACGACATAAACCGTGAGTTTGAATACAAATATTGTCTACTAGATATTATACAAACTCAAAAGGAGTCCTCATTACAACTATTATCACACTATTTCACGTAATAATGAGGACTACTAATGCTATCCTCTCGACCATTACTCCGCTTTCCGACTCGTCCCAAATTTATGTTCTCATTTCAAGAGAACAAAGTGAAAGAAAAAGGTGAGCTCAACTAGCCCAAAGAAGAAATATTATGACTAAGATAATGCGTAATAAATTATCATTAGCCTTCAACAAAGATGTTAAGCGATAAAATACAATAGACAACCAGGTTTAATCAGTAGCGGAATATCTGCAATCAATTAAAAGAGTCAAGTAAAAAATAAAGTCTACTATCTTTTAGGTTTTAAAAAGGTTTTCATAAATTTTTATCACTAAGACTCGGTTTAATGAATAAACCACAATATCTAATCATCCCTGTACCACTATCCAAGAATTTTCATCCAATTATCAATGGTCATGACTATACCGAATCACCATCGGTCATAATCATACCAAAACTATCCATCACTGCATTACGTGCCACCGAGGACTTTTATCACATCATTTATAACAAGCCATGATTATCTTAGAATGATCCTCGGTCATAATCATACTAAGTTCATCTATACACGTGGTTCAGAAGATAACATAATATAACATGAGGATGATGACAATGACATAATAATTCAATAAAACAAGTTCAAGAATTATTTTATCCAGAATTAATAACGTCAAATTGTCAACAAGATATCTTGTTTTGTAGAGTAAAATTCAAGAATTATCGGAAGAATATTTCCATGAAAGATCTTGGATGAAACACAAATATCAAGAATATTCTACTAATTTCATGGAGTATAGAAGTCAAAGTTTTAACCAACCGGGTATAATAAAGAATGGAATAACAAAGGAAATCACCGTGCATGCAGATTGCCGCGTATAAAAGTTATTCCAATGAGAATAATAATAATGGAACCAAAGTCGTGAAATTCACACCAAGCGGGATGATCCAACGTAATAATAAATGCTTTGAATAATAATAAACAATGGAACCGGTCCTGGTGTAAACACACGAGCGTGATATTCCAAATGTAATAATAAATGCGGAATAATAAACAATGGAACCAGGTCCTTAGAAACACATGCATGTGATATTCCAATGAATAATAAAGAATGGAATAACGTAAGAAGATCACCAAGTATAGGGGATTCCGCGTATCTGAGTTATTCCAATGAGAATAAATAAGAATGAAATAATATAAGGATTTCACCAAGTATAGGGTATCCAGCGTACACAGTTATGTATAGGGTATGCCACTTTTACAAAGTTATTCCAATGAATAATAATGAATGGAATAATGTAAGTTCTCTTCATGAATAAGAAAGAATAACACCCTTACTTACGGGTACAACAAATAATATCCTTACCGTAAAAGACACTTTGGATATCAAATGCAGAATACTCTTCTTCTTTCTCTCTATAGATTTTCTCTCTATAGCTTCTCTCTATAATTTCTCTCTCTAGAGTTTCAAAGTGAATTAAGTAAGAAAATAATGAAGGAATGAGCTTCTATTTATAGGAAAATAGAATGCATAGTAATTAATCAATGAACGGTCCGATTGATTTACTTTAATCGGATTGTTCATATTTAAAGCAAAATCTTTTAAATAAAATATCATATATTCTATTTATATAAAACATTTTACTATGCAAACACTATACAACACTATGCAAAAACACTATGCAAAATACTATGCAACACTATGCATAATAAAATATAATATATTCTATTTATAGAATAACTTTAATAAAGTATTCATTTTATATAAAAGATGTTTCGCTTTTATTACGTTAATAATACTGAATAAAACAAAACGTCATTATCGCGATAATAATTCATATTATTAATCGACAATAATGGAATCAAACCGAGTGACTTCTCACATAAGCATCAATAATCAATACCGGTGTGCTACTATGCAACCACACGTATTCTCGTACTTTTTTACTACCGAGTAGTTCAACAATGATCGATGGTAAAACTTCCGTCGTTATTTCAATAAAATATTTTTGTCGTTTCTCGATCCGACAATAATTACATTATTGGGGTCCACCAATGATTGAGCCGTTTGTCGAATATTCCCTGCTAAACCAAATATTTCCCGACCAATCGAATATAATATAACCACTTGCATACTTTGCAAAATTTATAAATACTACCCACAACTATAATATTATCTTAAATTCACACCATAATATTAAAAAATTATTTCGACAAAATTTAAATCTTTATTGATAAAATCTGGGGTCTCACAATGTCCTAATTAAATATAAGACATGGAATTACTGTCAAGTCTTATTTTATTTAATTATATGTATTTCGACTCTTAAATGCACAACTCCAAATAATGCAAATTAGAAACTCCTTTCTAATTTCATTCTGCCTTGGCCAAGGACTACTGGGTTGTCATTTATCGAATCACATAGGACATTTCTCTTCTTTTATTAGAAGTGGTAGATTCTTTATTGATCATATATTATCTCCATGTACAACTTGTTATACCCAAGCATACCCTTTGATATACCCTAAGGGTCTTAAGGAATAAGTCAAAGTATAACTCATCATACACAAGATACTATGATAATCTCAAGTCCAAGGATTACTTGTACTACTATCACTACAGGAATTCCTATTGACAGGCAAGTAAAACTCCATTAGGTATTCCTTAGCGAGTTACGTTCAGTGAACTTATTCTCCAATAAGCACCTACATACTTGCTTTAGTGTCTCCACACAAATGATCATGAGATCAATCATCCTCATCCAATGAGCAAGCAACGTATGTACCAATCTATCCGGATTCACTAATCCCCAATTTAGTAATCCAACGATTGAGAACTATTTTAGTTTTAAGCTTTCTAAGAATTTAGATCTCATTAGAATGATCATCATCATTATTCTAAAAGCATTGCTTAAAACTATGGGTTTATCACATATTATAAAACAGCATCATGTAGATAATTAAAAGCCATTTAATAAATTAATACTCTTTGTTTAATAAATGAATAAGATTGTTACAAAGTATATGCTTTATCATCAAACATGATTGGCTTGTGTGCATACAACTTTCAATCTCCCACTTGCACTAAAGTCAATCGTCATGGTATCTCATACTCTTCTTCTCTAAGTGACGATTATCTTGCTGTTGGATAAGCTTTAGTTAATGGATATGTAATGTTGTTTTTGAGAGTTCACTATCTCTATAGTGATTTCCCATCTATCAATGATTCCTATAATCAAATGAAAGTGCTACAACACATGTTTAGATCCAAGATGAGACTTAAGAACTATTCCTAGTTCTGTAATGAACTTATCATCCAAACAATCAACCTGCAGCTTCATTTATAGCTATATACTTTGTCTTTATCACTAAACCAACAACTCTTTCTTTGTTTGGAACCTTTCCAATTCAACGCACCACATGCTTCAAGGCAACACTTTACCTTAAAGTGGATTTTACGTCGTCTTGGTCTCGTGCGAAAAACTTGAGTCCATTAAGCCCTCTAGTTTTAATTCGGACCCACCATGTATGATCACATCCTTAGTCTTTGGTTAAGAACTTTAAGATGTTTTTCAACGACTCACAAAGTGAACTTCTCCCGAATATGATGATCAACATCGTGTCTCGTATATTTCATTGCATACATGATAGTTACTCATGTGATCTCTCTTTTGAGTCTTTGGGGACTATTAAGAGATACACTCCATAAACTCATCAACATGAGACAACTCTTGGAGTTTGTCATGCTAAACGACTTTAGCATCAAATGAATATACGTTCCTTGGGTTAAGTTGAGCACCCTTTTAAATCTATCTATATAGATTTGCATCCCCAATTATGATACTCTTCCCAAATCATTCATGAAGGAATGTTTAGACAACTTTATCTTTACTGATTATAGCATTGGTATGTCATTCCTTATCCGTAGTATATCAACATATAATACTAGGAATGCCACGACGCTCCCACTGACCATTTTGTACACACTAGGTTCATTCTTATTTGTGATAAAATCAAACTCTTTTGATTTTTTTTCATCAAAACGAATGTTCCATTTTTGAGAAGCTTGCTTCAATCAATTTCTCTGAGTGTCTACAACACTTACCTCATCGTATGTAACTGGATCATCATCTTCTATGATGTGTACCTCATCATCATCATCTATGATAAATCCATACCTCCCAGGTATCTTTGGTACTATTCCATAATTACGATTCAGTTGTGGTATAATAGGTCTATCTACAAGTTCCTCTTATTTGACTTATAGTATTTTGTGGTTCTTGAACTCTTCAAGATCTATTATCCTCCCACTAGCCCCTTTTTAATGATAAACACCTTTATCTTAGAAGGCATCGTGTTTCATAACAAACACCTTTTGCTAAGTAGAATTATAGAACATATACCCTAAACTTACTTTAGGATGTCCCACAAATCAGATATGTCAAATCTTGTCCCAAGCTTATCATTCAAACCTTTTCATATAAGTTGACAACCCCTTATCTTAATATATATAAAGATTAGAATCCTCCCCATCCATAAATTTTATGGAGTCTTGGGGCTGGATTTTGAGGTTACCTTTTACGTGAGATATAACGACCATTTCTAGGACATGATCCTGAAGGATACCGGAATGTCGGTAAAATCATTTTGGACCATACCATGTTCAACAAGGTATGATTTTCCTTTCGTATACATCAATCAATTATTACGTATCATGAGGTGTCCATTATGAGAAAAACCATTTGAGATGATCTAGAAACTTATTGCACAAGTATTTATTCCTTGATATAATCAAAGAATCTTAATACTTTGTCAATTTGTTTCACTTCAATTCTTTGAACCTTTCAAATAATTCACACTTGTATTTCAACAAATACATACATTCAACTCTTTGAATGATCATCTCATTTTCTTATACTAGTTTGTTCAATTTACAAAATTATTTTCATGTAAGTCAAGTATACAAAATTTATTAAGTAATATTCCAGTTCTATACAAAACATTATTATTATAAATAGAACAACAATTGTTCTTAATTATAATACCAAAGATTTCATTGTCCAACAATAAAATGGAAATAATATTTTTAACAAGAACTGGAATACAATAACAGCTTATTGACTTAATAGATTTGCCCGTAGGCATTGCTAAACTATAAGTTTCCATGGCTAATATGGCAACCTTTGCTACATTTCCCGCACATAGGATTATTTATCTTTGTTTACCTTTTTACTTCTTCTTGGTCCCTTCATAAATCTATATTTATGATAACCAAAGTCGATATCCAATATCCAAGTAGAACCTTGACTTAAAGAAAAATTTATTTTAAATCTTGAACAAAATTGTATTTATAAATCAAACTTCATTAAGCTTCTTTGGTTTGCCACCGTAAGATACTTCGCAGCTTTCTTTCCAAAGGTCCAAAGCTTATTGCGGTGGAAGCAAACTCCTTTGCTATCCATATCGCTTTTGTTCTTATTATCCTTTGTTTATGCCTTTCTATATACCTTCTTTGAATCGTTCTTCTTTTGTAAGATCCTTTGGCCCCTACCAAGAAGACATGGTTTTTCTTGGTTGGAAAGTGACTCTCATCATTTTTCAACATGTTAAGCAAATCAACGAAGTCGATATCTAGCTTGTTTATATGAAAATTCACAACAATTATGAAAGGAGTCCTGGAGTGAGTGCAAGATCAAATCTTGGCTCAACTCTCCATCCATGACAAAACCAGTTGTCCTAATTAATCAATCAAATTAATTATGTTAAGAACTTTTTCACGTATTTTATAGTGCCATTGCCCATTCTAGATCGGAAGAGCTCCTTAGATATCTCGATATCTATCGGTCCCACTTTCCTCACCATCAACTACTTGATGTGCGGGAATATAGTAGAGCATCCATAGTTTCATGCCGTGGCGAAGCTCGTTACTTTCGTGGATGCGAGCATGATGCATTGAGCCAATCAGTGCATCATCTTGCCACTTTCTAAAAGTAGCAATCTCTTCCTCGAGGCATTGTGCGCAACCATTGCGGTAGGATAGGCGTATTAAAAACATAAGATAGCTTTTTCACTATGAGAACTATTCTCAAATTTCTTAACCAATCCGCTTAATTCGATGGCCTCGTTAATTTAGCATCTAATATACTTCGCAGTGATAGTAATTTTAGACATTGTAAAATTCTGTAAATGAATTTGTAATTAACAACATTTTAACATATATTCTTTTATTAATTACCAAAATAAATTAGGTCTTGTTTTAAATTGGTATCTCCCACTATTTTCTTCAAACTATATTACCCTCAATATATATAGTTCGGCAAAATCTAATTAAAGATCTGCTAGTGAGAATAAGGATCCCATTTCAAATGTATATAGCCTTGTGGTGACACAACAAACTATATATAAATAAATAGGTAGACAACTCTTGTCAATTACATCAACTATGCAACTCCTTGTATTTTTGCCTCTTTGATTATTTTGATCAAGTGGTGGCACATCCGAATCAAAATTATCCAAATTAAGTCCAACCTAGCACTCCATATATTCAAAAAAGAAAAATATCATCCTTGTGGTGACACAACAAAACAATATTGTTCAATTTTCTTTATAAGCATCAAATGTGATAAATTAACATCTTAAATACTTAATACTTGCCTTTTGGTGACACAACAAACTCATATTAAATATTTAATACTCTATTAATTTTATCATGCTAGAAGGCGACGTTCGATATTCCAAATATCTTTGAACGCTTAGGACTTAATATAAAAAAAATTTGAGGGATTTATTATTAAATGTCTCATCTTGTTTAGCGCATACGCACATATATATATATATAAAATACGCGTCATATTAATTAACATGCATAAGCATGTTTGCATAATATATAATATATATAGTATAAGCATGCACATATAGAATACTATATTCTACCCGAATTGATTATGGACTTTTATTCTAGTTTGGTTCACTAGAGCCACCAAGTGAACCAAAAGGTCAAACCCTAGGGTGCAAGAATTAATATTTAAATATAACTATTACATTTAAACCGGGCTCCATTACAAACGGGTCTTCACGCTCCTTGCTCCTTGATCTCTAATTTTTCAAAATTAATTCTAACTATTCCTATTACAAAACTATTTAAAATAAATAGAAACCTTGATCGTGATCGAAGGGAAGTACATAGGAGGAGATAGAATTTACATTAAGAAAAATTAGAGAAGACGAGGTACGCAGACCCCATTTAATAAAACCCATACATTCATGCATCCAACTAAAATAAAATTCAATCACATTGGTCAATTGTCCATAATCAATCTCATTTATTATCATACATATCACCATATGCATCAATACATAACATTCATCTGATGAATAATAAACATTCAATATATATATTGATATCATTTAATGGGCAAATTTAGTTAGCATAAAAACTAATTTTGAATCAAAATAAACTCCTTTATTTTAATCCAAATTTAAATCAAAATAAAACTATTTTATTTTAATTTATCCAATTTTGAATAAAATAAATTATTTTATTTTAATCAAAATCTTTAATCAAAATAAACTCCTTTATTTTAATTAATTATGGAATCCAATTCCAATTAAAAAAAACTTTATTAAAGGAAACACGAATTTTCTTTCCTATTCACAAATAAACTCCTTTATTTTGAATAATATGAAATCTTATTTCATATCTTAATAAACTCTTTTATTTAAGGAAATTAGGATTCTCTTTCCTATTCACAAATAAACTCTTTTATTTTGAAAAATATGAAATCTTATTTCATATCTAAATAAACTTCTTTATTTAAGGAAAACATGGAATCCAATTTCAACTCTAATTAGTTATCATGGAATCCAATTCCAACTCTAATTAATTAGTTAGCATGAAATTCTAATTTTAAAATTAAAATAAATTTTTTATTTTAATTATAAAATTATTAAGAATATATAATATAATATACATATAATATAACTAAAACCGTTATATATATATATATATATATATATATATATATATATATATATATATATATATATAAACACATTAACAGGAAACAAGTGACTACATGTATATTATATATATATATATATATATATATATATATATATATATATATTTTCAACCGCGCGTGCATCACGTGAATCCCCTGAATATCTTTTGAATTCCTTTTGAAATCCCTTGAAAATGATACCAGGATGGCCACGTGATTATGCCAAACTAGCTTTCCATGTATGACAAAAGTTATCCCTTTATCACGTGAATCAGAATAAACGAAATCAGTATTTCGTGATTTTATTTTTAATAAATTTTATACAAAAAAATTATGCCCAATTAAATTGTTCTAAACACATATCAATACACATATCAAATTAAAACAATTAATAATTACATAAAGGTTTGGCTCGATGCCACTTTATTAGGTTTGTAATATTCATGAACGCAATCAAATTGCAAAAATAAGCGGCGTGGAAAATCAGAGTTTAAAATTTTACAAACCATATACCCGGATCACCCTTTATGCACAATTATTAATTAAACGAAAAATTGAAGAACAAGAATCATACCCTTGAAGATCCGAGCTTCCTCAGGTACAAGTTCACCTCCAATTCTTTTCGCGTTCAACTTGAATCCACCGGGTTTGGTTCCTTCTTTTGATCAACGTTAGCCACCCAAGTGTTTGGCCTCTAGAGGTGATCCACCAAGGAAGAAGAAGGATTCAAGAAGATGGGTGGTTGGCTAAACCCTAGTTTTTCTATCTCTATAGAAAAGGAGCGTACTCTCCAACCATTGGAATTATAACGTAGTCTTGATATCTGATATAAGACTCTTCTTATAAAGATATCAAGTAACCCTATTAAAATAAGGTATTATTTAATTAAACCCTTTTAATTAAAGGGGCTCCCTAATCTTATTAGGGATAATTAATTAAACTCCTTTAACTAATTTTCCTTCCTAATCCAATTAGGAATAAATGAGAGTACTTATATTAAATTAATTCCTAAACTCTTTTAGAAATTAAAATAATAATAATAATTGTAATAATATTAATAAGACTCCTCTTATTAATTTATATTTAATATTTCTAAAATATTAAATAATAAATATTAAGCTATTTAATTTATTCTATCACCATAGATTAAATTAAATATACATAACATATTATTACGATTATGCCATTAACTTCTTAAATAAGTATTCTTCCTTTTATGGTGTGACCCTTTAGGTTCTCCATATTAAACCAGGTTGTGAATAAATCAATTAGAACAATTCTAATCTTATTTAAATAAATAAATTAAACAATTAATTTATTTAAATAAATAATATTTATTCTACAATAGGGATAAGCCTCCCTAGCGATCAACGACTTTCCGGATAATATAGATTTCTACATTAATCATAAAAGAACCTTTGAGTAAATAGTTACTCAAAATGCAATTCAATCATTCCACCATACAATGTCCCAATTAAATATAAGATATGAAATTACCATCAAGTCTTATTTTATTTAATTATATGTATTTCAACTCTTAAATGCACAACTCAAATAATGCAAATTAGAAACTCCTTTCTAATTTCATTACGCCTTAACCAAGGACTCTCTGGTTGTCATTTATCGAATCACATAGACATTTCTCTTTTTTTATTAGAAGTGGTAGATTCTTTATTGATCATATATTATCTCCATGTATGACTTGTTATACCCAAGCATACCCTTTGATATACCCTAAGGGTCTTAAGGAATAAGTCAAAGTATAACTCATCATACACAAGATACTATGATGATCTCAAGTCCAAGGATTACTTGTCTTACTATCACTACATGAATTCCTATTGACGAGCAAGTAAAACTCCATTAGGTATTCCTTAGCGAGCCACGCGTTCAATGAACTTATTCTCCAATAAGCACTACATACTTGCTTTAGTGTCTCCACACAAATGATCATGAGATCAATCATCCTCATCCAATGAGCAAGCAACGTATGTACCAATCTATCCGGATTCACTAATCCCTAATTTAGTAATCCAACGATTGAGAACTATTTTAGTTTTAAGCTTTCTAAGAATTTAGATCTCATTAGAATGATCATCATCATTATTCTAAAAGCATTTCTTAAAACTATTGGTTTATCACATATTATAAAACAGCATCATGTAGATAATTAAAAGCCTTTAATAAATTAATACTCTTTATTTAATAAATGAATAAGATTGTTACAAAGTATATGCTTTATCATCAAACATGATTGGCTTGTGTGCATACTACTTTCACTTGATGCTCTACCTTGACTCGTTGACAAGTTAAACACCTTGAGATAAACAGAGCTATCTCCATCTTCATATTGCCCCACCAAAATGTATGTCGAAGATCATGATACATTTCGGTACTCCTAGGATGGATTGCAAATGGTGTGTTGTGCGCCTCCATCATAATTTTATACTTTAACTCAGGGTCGTTAGGAACACAAAGTCTGGAGTTGACTCGAATTATTCCTTCTTCATCGATTCTTGCTTCCGGCATAGCACCTTCTTGTACTTTCTTCCTCATATGCATCAGCTCTAGGTCTGTAGCTTGAGCAGCTTTAACTTTATCGATTAAAGTCGGTTCTACTCGTATATTCGCCATCATCACTTGGGTCCCTAGAGTCTTTATCTCTATCTCCATCCTTTGCAAGTCATACAAAATGGGCCTTTGCATTGACAATATCGCTTTTCGTTCCGCGTATGATCTTCTACTCAATGCGTCAGCTACCATGTTTGCTTTTCCAGGATGGTATTGGATGGTATGATCATAATCTTTCAACTGTTCAAGCCAACGTCACTGTCGCATGTTGAGTTCCTTTTGAGTTAAGAAATATTTGAGGCTTTTATGATCCGTAAAGATCTCCACTTTTTCCCCATACAAGTAATGCCTCCAAATCTTTAGTGCAAAAACGACTGCTGCCAAATCTAGATCATGAGTAGGATAATTCCTCGCATATTCTTTGAGTTGTCGAGAGGCATAAGCTAGGACTTTCCCATGTTGCATGAGAACACATCCTAACTTGGTTTCAAGCATCACTATAGAGATGACAAATCCTCCGAGCCGGATGGTATTGTCGAACAGTCTTTGAAATGAGTCTTCTCTTGAGTTCTTGAAAACTCTTCTCACATTCCTCGTTCCAAAAAAATTTTGTATCTTTCCGAGTCAGCTGAGTTAAGGGAGTAGCGATTCGAGAAAACCCTTATACGAATCTCCGATAAAAACCAGCTAAGCCGAGAAAGCTACGTACTTCAGTCACTGATTTAGGTTGCTCCCAGCTTTGAATAACTTCAATCTTTGCTGGGTCAACAGATATTCCATGACTTGATACCATGTGCCCAAGAAATGCTACTTCCTCAAGCCAGAACTCGCATTTCTTCAACTTAGCATAAAGCTTATATTCACGAAGCTTTTGGAGTATCAGCCTCAAGTGTTGCTCATGATCTTCACGGCTTTTGGAATAAATAAGGATGTCATCAATAAAGACGACCACAAAGTGATCCAAATATTCGTTGCATACTCGGTTCATCATATCCATGAAGGCAGCAGGAGCATTAGTCAATCCAAAAGACATGACTAGGAATTCATAATGCCCGTACCGAGTTCTGAAAGTCGTCTTTGGAATGTCATCGGTTCTAATCTTCAATTGGTGATATCCGGAATGAAGATCAATCTTTGAAAAGAATTTGGCGGCTTGCAACTGGTCAAACAGGTCATCAATACGTGGCAATGAGTACCTATTTTTGATGGTGACATGATTCAACTCCCGATAATCAATACAAAGTCGGATACTCCTATCTTTCTTCTTCACGAATAGAACAGGAGCACCCCAAGGAGAAGTACTAGGACGAATAAAGCCAATGTCTAACAATTTTTGTAGTTGGGTCTTTCACTCCTGAAGTTCAATAGGAGCCATTCGATATGGGGCTTTGGAAATGGGTTTTGTACCGGGTTCAAGGTCGATACAAAATTCAATTTCACGCCTGGGGTAGGCCGGGAAGTTATTCAGAATACGTCCGAAATTCATTAACAATAGAAATATCATTCAAAACTGAAGTATTTTTGTTTAGATCCGTGACATGAGCTAAGAAAGCTTGACATCCGTTTTTCAATAAATGAATAGCTTTATGGCTTGAGATGACAGTGATTTATTTTAATGATTTGGTTGCTTGAATTCGCATAATAGGTTGATTAGGAATATGAAAGCTAACAACCTTACGAAAACAATCAATTTTTGCATGATGAGTAATTAACCAATCAATCCCTAGAATTACATCAAATGCAAGTATTTTCAATGAAATAAGATCGACATGTAATGTGAGGGTACCGATTTGAACCGAACAAGACTTATAAATAGTGGATGTAATGAAGGTTTCTCCCAACAGAGTTTCAGCAAATAAGTCAAAGTCTAATTTCTCCGGTGTCAAATTTAAATGTTGAGCGCAAGTAGGAGAAATAAAAGAATGGGTAAAACCGGTATCAAATAAGGTATAGACTTCGCTAGAGTTTATGATAAGCTTACCCGTGATGACCTCATTCAGGTTCCTTGCTTTCTGGGAGGTCACGACAAACGCTCTCCCTTGCACTACTGGCTTTGACTTTTCTGGTGCATCCTTTGGTGCCTTCATCCTAGCTGTAACTTGTCTTCGGTGAAAATCGGGCTAGGTGACCTTCTCTTCCACAATTATAACATGCTTTGGACGACATTGCGCAGTTTGGATTGATGTATCCCTCCCCTCTGCATTTGAAGCATATGATAGGTGGTCATTCTCCTTCCTTAACAACGGGTGCTAGTGCTGACGTCTTTCCATCATTATTGAATCTCCTCTTCTTGAAATGTCCATTCTTATTATTTTGGCCATGATTACCACCGAAGTGGTTACCATTTTTGGCATGTTGATTCCCTCCACGCTTATTGTCACAGCTTCGATGACAGCTATCACTAGTATTAGCATTTTGCCGGCTGCTCTCTTTTGGTTGGGTTGAATCATTATTGCGCTCCAATAACTAAGCCCTATTAACAACATCTGAATACAAACACAGTTTATGAGAGATAAGATATTGACGTATCTCGGGTTTCAAACCTCTTAGAAACATTCACGTCATTCTCTCCTCATTATCAACCAAATGGGACGCAAACCGGGACAACTCGGCAAACTTGGCTTCGTACTGTGACACGGTCATGTTGTTTTGCTCCAGCTTGATGAACTCTACTTCTTTCATATGACGAATACTTTCGGGAAAGTACTTGTCGTTGAACAATTCTTGGAACTTCTCCCAAGTCATCTTTAGTGCGGCAGGTTGAGTACGTTTTACAGATTCCCACCAGTAATCTGCCTCTGCACGCAACATGAAGGTGGAAAAGGGAACCTTTTGCTCCTCGGATCATCCCAAGACATCAAATATCTTGCAGATCTATTTTATCCACGTCTCAGCCTTAAGTGGTTTTGGCTCTCCAAAAAACTCCGGTGGTCCCAGTTCCTTGAACTGCTTAGCAGTGACCGTCCGAGAGTTGCCAGTGTTTCCACCTGCATTTTGTACAGGGAGCTGCTCTTGCCTAATGTTTCATGAATTGCATAAATCCTCTAAACATTCCATCGTTCATCATCTGGTCAGTGTTGTTGTTTGCCTGAGGATTGTTGCCTTCCTGATGCACATTATCCTGATTATTGATCTGTGGAGACTCAACGGTCTCCTGTGCTCCATTGATGTTCTCAACATTCTCGGATGCCATTTTCAAACACTGTCACAAAATAAGGGTTAATTAACATATCACATATTATCCTTATACTCTAATCGACCAATTAAATATCAAATAAACTTAGGTAGGTCATACTAGCGGAGGAATTTCCCGTCTCTCCCCTCCTAGTTCTTGTCTCACATCTCAGTCAGGGATCATATCCCTAAGCTTTGATACCAATTGTGACGCCCCCAAAATAAGTATACATCACCTATTCTGAGTCGTCAAATACATGGTACAGAATACAAATACTGTGACTCCCCCAAAATAGGAATACAACACCCATTCTGAGTCGCCAAATACATGGTACAGAAAGCAAACTAAAACTTCAATAATACAATTGTCGTGCAAAATACGACAACACATACTGTGAGTTTAAATATAAATATTGTCTTCTAGACAATATCCACACCCAAATAAGTCCTCATTACAATTATTCATACACTATTTTACAGAAATAGTGAGGACTGTAAAAATAACTTTCTAGAACCATCACTCCATACCTCGACTCGATCCTGCTATGTTCTCATCTCCTGAGAAGAAAAATGGAACAAAAAGGAAAAGGGTGAGCTCAACTAGCTTAGTAAAGAATATTATGACTAAGATAATATATAAAAAATTATCGTTAGTCCTCAACAGGGAAAAATCTGATAAACTATAATAGACAACAAGTTTTAGATCAATATTCTGCAGCGGAAACAATAATCCATTAGAAGAGTCAAGTAGAGAATGAGTTCTACTATCTTCTAAGATTTAAAAGTTCATCGTCAATATTTTATCCCTGTAACAACAATCAACATACATCTTTAATCAAATATTCATCTTTGCACTACAGGCCAAAGATATTCATCAGTTGGTCATGTTCATCTCAACACATGTTAATCTTTGCACTACGGTCCAAAGATATTCATCAGTTAATCATTCATCTTTGCACTACAGGCCAAAGATATCCAGTAATATCATCATTTAGGACTGAGGATGATGAAAAATATTTTTAAAAAAATGAATCCAGAGAGACAGAAGGACAAATATTAGGGATTCGTATAACAGTTTATCCAAGATCAATAATACTTCATAATAACCAATTATGAAGCAGAACTCAAAATAAAGATCAAAACATGGATACAATCAAAGATAGTAACCATAATAGACATCTTGGACAAAAAGAAGAAAATTTCATTTTTCGGTGAATAGTGTCGTATACGTGAATAGTGCCGTATACGTGAATAGTAACCCCGACACAAAAAGTTTCAAATTTTATTAAAAGTTCAAATTAATATTTTGGCATAATGATATTGAAGAAAATAATATCATTTAAGAAGAAAATACCATCCCTTACCTTAAAATAACGGTACTTTTGATCGGAATATTGGATAGAAAGCCAAAGGAAACTTGTACCGAACAGCAACTCTCAAAGTATATAAATACGCACAAAAATACGCTCGACAGTATAGAGAGAAAGAAAACTTATTTCTGGTGTGATTTTCAATTCTAACCTAAGCGTCTATTTATAGGAAAATGCTAGAACGCCATAGGAGACTAAAATAATAAATTAATATTATTTATAAACCAATTTCTACGCATGCTTAAAGACCAAGACTAACATGCCATTTCTGAAAATAATTCCAGCAGCCCACATGTTTTCAAACCAAAGTGGGTCCCACCCATAATTTAATAAAAATTATTTTATTTTCCAAAATTTCAACAATTCATAGAAAATATCCCGTTTATCAGAAAAATACGAATTTTATGTCCATTCTGCCTGAAATAGAATTCTCTACAACTTTGTAGCTTTGAGTTTTTCTAAATTCCAAATAGAGAATATCCAAAATCCACAAACGGATGATTTTTAATACCTCCAGTCAGACAAAATACTGATAAAACACCTCAGCATTTAATTCCTTCATTTATAACCACATAAAATGAATAAATCCATCATTTATATCCACATCAAATAAATATTTTCTTATCATATAAATCAATAATTAATTATTCACAAATAATATTACAGAATCACAATTATGACAACCAGGCAGTTCCCAGGAAAGAGGGGGCTTTCCAATAAGGATTTCTCCTTACTGGCACGCAATTAGATTATCTAACCTCTCCTCGATAGAACTTTCTAGACATTGCCAATAATGTTATCTAATAATATTATTCAAATAATATGAATTGTTGATCTGATAATAGAAAATACTGTGCAGTGACAATTATTAAAACAAAAATAATATAAACTATCAATGCAGCAATTATTGAATCAATCAAATAAAATATTTAACAGTAACGACTATAACAATTATTAAGTAGTGCCTTCTTACGTACGAATCAATAAATCAACAATATCATGCGATACTGGTAATACTTCTTTATGCAACCACGCTTATTATCGTATTTTTAACCACTAGGTATTCCAACGATGTTATTCGGTTATAATTACGCCAATTATTTATAAAAACTCAAACTTTATCGTTTCCATCATCCAACCGTTTTTTACATTATGGGGCCCACAAATGAATTTACTTGCAGTCATTAAATGCGAGATTCCCGACAAAAAAGAATATTCCATGACCAAACGAATATTCCCTGACACAATGAATATTTTATAACCACTTGCTTATTTTGCAAAATTTGCACATTTCACCCATAACCAAAGCATTAACACCTTATTAACTTAGAATAATGAATAGAGGAAAATTTAATTTTATTTATAATAAGTTGGGGTCTTACAACCTCCCCTCCTTATAAAATTTCATCCTCAAAATTGACGTACGTACCTGGTGTTTCGAACAGGTGAGGGTACCTCGCTTTCATTTCCGATTCCAACTCCCAGGTCATTTCTTCAATAGCATGGTTCCTCCACAAAACCTTAACTTGTGGTATAACCTTGGTGCATAGGACATGCTCTTTCCTATCCAAGATCTTAACAGGTACCTCTTCGTACGTTAAATCTTCAGCTATCTCGTCTGGTTCTAACGCAATAATGTGGTTCGGGTCTTTCACATATTTACGAAGCATAGATATATGAAAAACATTATGAACACGAGACATGCTTGGGGGTAATGCTAGTCTATAGGCCACATTTCCTATTCGGTCAAGAATCTCAAATGGACCAACAAATCTTGGATTGAGCTTTCCTCTCTTTCCAAATCTTGTAACTCCCTCCATGGAGCAACACGTAATAGTACATGATCTCCAATATTAAACTCCACGTCCTTTCTATGAAGATCAGCATAACTCTTTTGTCGATAACTCTTTTGTCGATCTTGTGAGGTTTGAATACGTTGTCGAATCATTTGGATCTTTTCTGTAGTCATGCGTACTAATTCTGGTCCCAACAACGTTGCTTCTCCCACCTCGTCCCAACATATCTTTGGAGAGCGACACTTTTCGTCCATACAACGCCTCAAATGGAGCCATGCCTATACTGGTTTGATAACTGTTGTTGTAGGAGAATTCCACCAGTGGCAAGTACTTATCCTAACTTCCTTTGAAATCTAGAACATAGAGTCTTAATAGATCTTCAAGGGTTTGAATAGTCCTCTCTGATTGTCCGTCCGTTTGAGGATGGTATGCTGAACTGAATCGTAAATCCGTGCCCATAGCTTTCTGCAAGCTAACCCAAAATCATGGTAATGTGTTCCCACTTCTATTCCGGAATCTCAAGTGGTTGCAATGGACCTTTTGGCACTTAATGCTTCGCCTTTACACGTTGACAGGTTAAACACCTCGAGATAAACTCCGCAATCTCTCTCTTCATATTGTTCCACCAAAATATGTGTCGAATATCATGATACATTTTGGTACTCCCAGGATGGATTATAAACGGGGTGTTTGTGTGCCTCCATCATGATTCTATGCTTTAAGTCAGAATCTTTAGGAACGCAAAGTCTAGAGTTGACTCTAAGTATTCCTTCTTCATCGATTCTTACTTCTGGAATAGATCTTTCTTGCACTTTCTTCTTCATACGCATCAGCCCCAGGTCCGTAGCTTGATCAGCTTTAACTTTATCGATTAAAGTTGGTTCTACTCGTATATTCGCCATCATCATGTGGGTCTCTGAAGTCTTTAATTCTACTTCCATCCTTTGCAAGTCATACGAGAATGGGCCTTTGCATTGACAATATCGCTTTTCGTGCATCGCATATGATCTTCTACTCAATGCTACGCCTACTACGTTTGCTTTTCAGGATGATATTTGTAAGACCCAGCTTTTATAAATAAAGATGAATTTTCTATAAATATTATTTTGAATATTATGGAATAAATTTGATATAATGTTATAGTTGTGGGTAATATTTATAAATTTTGCAAAGTATGCAAGTGGTTATATTATATTCGATTGGTGGGGAATATTCATTAGCGGGGAATATTCGTACAATGGCTCAATCATTGGTGGACCTAGCAATGTAATTATTGTCGGATTGAGAAAACGACAAAAATATTTTATTGAAATAACGGCGGAAGTTTTACCGTTGATCTTCGTTGAACTACTCGGTAGTAAAGTAAAAGTGCGATGTCGTGTGGTTGCATAGTAGCACACTTACGGTATTGATTATTGATGCTTATGTGAGAAGTCACTCGGTTTGATTCCATTATTGTCGATTAATAATATGAATTATTATAGCGATAATAACGTTTTGTTTTATTCAGTATTATTAACGTAATAAAACAGCGAAATATCTTTTTATATAAAATAGAATACTTTATTAAAGTT
The DNA here is from genome assembly GCA_020205615.1 of Panax quinquefolius. Classification (NCBI taxonomy): domain Eukaryota; kingdom Viridiplantae; phylum Streptophyta; class Magnoliopsida; order Apiales; family Araliaceae; genus Panax; species Panax quinquefolius. Next base: position 175,165,934 of record CM035156.1, on the reverse strand, counting down.
ATTCTATAAATAAAATATATTATATTTTATTATGCATAGTGTTGCATAGTGTTTTTGCATAGTGTTGCATAGTGTTTTGCATAGTAAAATATTTTTATATAAATAGAATATATTATATTTTATTTAAAAGATTTTGCTTTAAATATGGACCGTCGATTAAAGTAAATCAATCTGGACCGTTCATGGATTAATTATTATGCATTCTATTTTCCTATAAATAGAAGCTCATTCCTTCATTATTTTCTTACGAATTCACTGAAACTCTAGAGAGAGAAACTATAGAGAGAAAGAAGAAAAGTATTCTGCTACTTCACTTTGCCAATATTCGGTTCTTCTAAGGTAAGGGGTATTATTTGTTGTACGTAAAGGGTGTTATTCTTTCTTATTCATGAAGGAACTTCGTTATTCCATTCTTTATTATTCTGCTTGGAATAACTTTTGTGTCGCCAGACACCCTATACTTGGTGAAATTCTCTGTTATTCCATTCTTGATTATTACATTGGAATAACTTTTATCTGCGATATACCACAGTCATAACTTTTGTATACGTGGTTTACCCTATACTTGGTGACATTCTTTTATTATTACTGCTGAACATCATATGCATGTGTTTTACACTGGACTGGTTCCGCCTTTTATCATTCTGTTGGAATATCCTATCTGTGTGTTTTACACCGGATCGGTTCCATCTTTATTATTACATTGGAACATCACACATGGGTTGTGAATTTCACGACTGGTTCCATTATTTATTATTCATTTGGAATAACTTTTGCTGTGTGGTCTATCGCATGCGTGGTGATTTCTTTTGTTATTCCATTCTTTATTAGACCCAAATGGTTAAAACTTTGACTTCTATACTCCATGAAATTAGTAGAATATCCTTGATATTTGTGTTTCATCCAATATCTTTTCATGGAAATATTCTTGATCATTCTTGAATTTTACTCTACAAAACAAGATCTTGTTGACAATTTGGGCGTTAATAATTCCTAGATAAATTAATTCTTAAACTTTTTTTATTGAATTCTTATGTCATTGTCATCATCCTCATGTTTATATTATGTTGAAAGTTATCTTTGGCTTACGTGAATAGATGAACTTAGTATGATTATGACGAGGTTCATTCGGTATAATCATGGCTTGATATAAATGATGTGACAAAAGTCCTCGGTTGGCTCATGTGATGCGTTGATGGATAGTTTTTGGTATGATTATGACCGGGGGTGATTCGGTATAGTCATGACCATTGATAATTTGATGAAAATCCTTGACCGTGAGTACGGGATGATTAGATATTGTGGTTTATTCATTAAAAGCGAGTCTTAGTGATAAAAATTGATGAAAACTTTTTAAAACCTAAAAGATAGTAGACTTTATTTTCTACTTGACTCTTTTAATGGATTGCATATTCATCTGCAGATTAAACCGTTTGTCTATTGTATTTTATCGGTTTAACATTGTTGAAGACTATTGATAATTTATTACGCATTATCATAGTTATAATATTTCTTCTTGGGCTAGTTGAGCTCACCCTTTCTTTCACTTTGTTCTCTTGAAAATGAGAATATAGCCGAGACGGGCGAATTAGAAGCGGAGTAATGGTCCCGAAGATAGCATTAGTAGTCCTCACTATTCTGTGAAATAGTGTGATAATAATTGTAATGAGGACTCTTTTTGAGTTTGTATAATATCTAGTAGACGATATTTGTATTCAAACTCACAGTTTATGTCGTATTGTACATGACAGTTATATTAGTAAGTTGTATTTAAATTCTGTACCATGTAAGTGGCGACCCAAGATGGGTGACGTATACCTAATTTTGGGGGCGTCACAATATTGAATAGTGTGATCGTAATCTTTCAACAGTTCAAGCCAACGTCGTTGCCGCATGTTGAGTTCTTTTTGGGTGAAGAAATATTTGAGGCTTTTATGGTCCGTATAAATCTCCACTTTCTCCCCATACAAGTAGTGTCTCCAAATTTTCAATGCGAAAATGACTGCTGCCAACTCTAGATCATGAGTAGGATAATTCCTCTCATATTCTTTGAGTTGTCGTGAGGCATAGGCTATGACTTTCTCATGTTGCATGAGAACACATCCTAACCCTTTGCACAAGCATCATCATTTGAGATAACAAATCCATCCGTACCAGATGGTATTGCCAGAACAGGTGCCGAAATGAGTCTCCTTTTAAGCTCTTGGAAACTCTTCTCGCATTCTTCGCTCCATACGAATTTTGTATCTTTCCGAGTCAGATGAGTTAACGGAGTAGCGATTCGAGAAAATCCTTCCACGAATCTCCGATAATAACCAATTAAGCCCGTAAAGTCGTCTTACATCACCGACTTTGTTACTCCCAACTTTGTATTGCTTCAATCTTCGCCGGTCAATGATACTCCATGTTTTGACACCACGTGCCCAAGGAATGCTACTTCCTTAAGCCGAACTTCGCATTTCTCAACTTGGAATAAAGCTTGTTTTCACGAAGCCTTTCAAGTATCAGCTTTAAATGGTGCTCATGATCTTCATGGCTTTTGGAATAGATGAGGATGTCATCAATAAAGACAACAACGAATCCGATCCAAATATTCCTTTAATACTTTGCCTCATCATATCCATGAAAGCGGCGGGGAGCATTAGTCAATCCAAAAGACATGACTAAGATTTCATAATGCCCGTCTGCATTTCTAGTTCTCAAGGCAGTCTTTGGAATATCCTCAGTTTTAATCTTTAGCTGATGATATCCAGAACGAAGATCGATATTTGAAAAGAATTGTGCTCCTTGCAACTGGTCGAACAGGTCATCAATATGAGGTAACGGATACCTATTTTTGATGGTGACATGGTTTAATTCTCGGTAGTCAATACAAAGTCGCATACTCTCGTCTTTCTTCTTTACGAATAAAATAGGAGCACCCCAAGGAGATGTACTGGGACGAATAAAACCGATGTCTAACAATTCCTGTAGTTGGACTTTTAACTCCTGAAGTTCAATAGGAGCCATTCGATATGGGGTTTTAGAAATGGGTATTGTACCCGGTTCAAGGTCAATAAAGAATTCAACATCACATTCTGGGGGTAGACCGGGAAGCTCTTCAGGAAATACATCAGGAAATTCTCTAACCACAGAAATATTATTCAAATCTTACTTGTCTTTATTTAGATCCATAACATGGGCTAAAAAAGCTTGACATCCGTTTTTTAATAAACGAATAGCTTTGTGGCTTGATATGACAGTGACTGATTTTAGTGGTTTAGTAGTTTGAATTCGTATGACAGGTTGGTTAGGAATATGAAAACTAACAACCTTATGAAAATAATCAATTTTGACATGATGAGTGGTTAACCAATCAATTCCTAAAATCACATCAAAAACAAGTATCTTTAAAGAGATAAGATCAACAGGTAATATGATAGTGCCAACTTGGATCATGCAAGATTTATAAACTGTAGATGTAATGAAGGTTTCACCCAACGGAGTTTCAACAGATAAATCAAAGTCTAATTTCTCTGGAGTTAAGTTTAAACGTTGAGCACAAGCAGGAGAGATAAAAGAATGGGTAGAACCGGTATCTAGTAAGGTATAAACTTCGCTAGAATTTAAGATTAGTTTACCCGTGATCACCTCGTTCGGGTTCCTCACGTTTTGGCCAGTCACAACAAACGATCTTCCAGGAACCGCTGATTTTGACTTATCCGGGATAGCCCTTGGAGTCACCATTCCCGCTGAACTTGGTTTCGCTATAGTACAATCTCGAGCGATATGTCCTTCCTTTCCACAATTATAACATACCTTGGATTGTTGTGGACAGTTTGGGCTGATATGTCCCTTTTTCCAGCATTTGTAACATCTAACTGGCGGTCGTTCTCCTCCCCTAGAATTTGTCGTTGGTGCTGGTGCTGCTGCTGATGTCTTTCCGTCATTGTTAAATCTCCTTTTTTTGAAATTTCCACTTAACTCACCTCTCCTATTATCATGTCCACGATTACCACCCGAGTGGTTACCGCTTTTGTCCGTATTCTTCCCTCCTCGTTGGTTATCATCGCTCTGATGACTGCTGTCATCGGTATAACCCTGGTTGTGGTCCCTCGGTTGAGTATAATCATTATCTTGCTCTAATAATTGAGCTATGTTGACAACAACTGAATACAAAGAAAATTTATGAGAGATAAGGTATTGACGAATCTCGGGTTTTAGACCTCTCAGAAACATCCGCGTCATACGTTCCTCATTTTCTACCAAATGAGGTGCAAACCTGGATAACTCCGCGAACTTCACCTCGTACTGAGACACCGTCATGTTGTTCTGTTCCAGTCTAATAAACTCTACCTCCTTCATATGATGAATACTTTCTTGAAAGTACTTGTCATTGAACAGTTTTTGAAATCTTTCCCAAGACATGTTGAGTGCGGCTGGCTGGGTACGCTTCACGGATTCCCACCAGTAATCTGCCTCTCCACGGAACATAAAGGTGGCGAATGGAACCTTTTGTTTCTCCGTGCTTCCCAAGACATTGAATATCTTGGTAATTTTCTTGACCCATGTTTCTGCCTTAATCGGATCGGGCTTTCCCCAGAAATCTGGTGGTCCCAACTCCTTGAATCGCTTGGTACATGTGATGCATCATGGCGTTGCCATCATTTCCACTCGTATTTTGTACACGAGTCTCCCTCGTTTGATTTTGTATGAACTGCAAAAAGCTCCTATACATTAGAACATTCATCGTTTGCTCGGTAGTGTTGTTTACAGGAGGAATATTGCCTTCCTGTTGCACGTTCTCCCAGTTTGTGACTAAAGGTTGTTCCACAGTCTCATACACTCCATTGTTAACGTTCTCAACAACCATTCTTAAATACTGCCATAAAATAAGGGTTAATTAAGCAAATTAACATATCACATAATATCCCTATATTATGACTGACCAACAAATAAGCTTAGATAGGACACACTAGCGAAGAATTTACTCATCTCTCCCCTCCTAGTTCTATTCCCCGATCTCCGTCAGAGACCATATCCCTAAGCTTTGATACCAACTATGACGCCCCCAAAATAGGTATACAACACCCATTCTGAGTCGCCAAATACATGGTACAGAAATCAAACTACAACTTCAATAATACAATTGTCGTGCAAAATACGACAACACATACTGTGATTTTAAATACAAATATTGTCTTCTAGACAATATCCACATCCAAATAAGTCCTCGTTACAATTATTCATACATTATTTTACAGAAATAGTGAGGACTGCTAAAACATCTTTCTAGAACCATCACTCCATACTCCGACTCGATCCTGCTATGTTCTCACCTCCTGAGAAGAAAAATAGAACAAAAAGGAAAAGGGTGAGCTCAACTATCCCAGTAAAGAATATTATGACTAAGATAATATACAACAAATTATCTTTAGTCCTCAACAGGGAAAAAATCTGATAAACTATAATAGACAACAAGTTTTAGATCAATATTCTGCAGCGAAAATAGCAATCCATTAAAAGAGTCAAGTAGAGAATGAGTTCTACTATCTTCTAAGATTTAAAAGTCCATCGTCAATATTTTATCCCTGTAACAACAATCAACATACATCATTAATCAAATATTCATCTTTGCACTACAGGCCAAAGATATTCATCAGTTAGTCATGTTCATCTCAACACCTGTTCATCTTTGCACTACGGGCCAAAGATATTCATCAGTTAATCATTCATCTTTTTGCACTACGGGCCAAAGATATCCAAAGAATATCATCATTTAGGACTCGAGGATGATGAAAATATTTTAAAAAAAAAGAATCCAGGAGAGGCGTAAGGACAAATATTAGGGATTCAGATATAATGGTTTATCCAAGATCAATAATACTTCATAATAACCAATTGTGAAGCAGAACTCAAAATAAAGATCAAAACATGGATATAATTAAAGATAGTAACCATAATAGACATCTTGGACAAAAAGAAGAAAATTTCATTTTTCGATAAATAGTCTCAGATATCGTGAATAGTCTTGGTATCGTGAATAAGAACCCAAACACAAAAAGTTCTAAATTTGATTAAAAGTTCAAATCAATATTTTGGCATAATGATATTGAAAAAATAATATCATTTAAGAAGAAAATAACATCCCTTACCTCAAAATAATGGTACTTCTGATCGGAATATAGGATGAAAGTCAAGGAAACTTGTCTTAAAACGAAGAACTCTCAAAGTATCTAAATACTCACAAAAATACGCTCGACAATATAGAGAGAAACTTGTTTCTGGTGTGATTTTCAATTCTAACCTAAGCGTCTATTTATAGGAAAATGCTAGAACGTCATAGGAGACTAAAATAATAAATTAATATTATTTATAAACCAATTTCTATGCATGCCTAAAGACCAAGACTAGCATGCCATTTCTGAAAATAATTCCAGCAGCCCACATGTTTTCAAACCAAAGTGGGTCCCACCCATAATTTAATAAAAAATATTTTATTTTCTAAAACTTTAACAATTCATAGAAAATAGCCTGTTTATCAGAAAAATATGAATTTTATATCCATTCTGCCTGAAATCGAATTCTCTACAACTTTGTAGCTTTGAGTTTTTCCAAATTCCAAACAGAGAATATCCGAAATTCACAAACGGATGATTTTTAATACCTCCAGTCCGACAAAATACTGATAAAACACCTCAGCATTTAATTCCTTCATTTATAACCACATAAAATGAATAAATCCATCATTTATATCCACATCAAATAAATATTTTCTTATCATATAAATCAATAATTAATTATTCACAAATAATATTACAGAATCACAATTATGATGACCAAAAGGCGGTTCTCGGAGAAGGGGGCTTTCCAATAAGGATTTCTCCTTACTGGCGCACAATTAGATTATCTAACCTCTCCTCGACAGAACATTCTAAACATTGCCAATAATATTATCTAATAATATTATTCAAATAATATGAATTATTGATCTTATAATGGAAAATACTGTGCTGTGACAATTATTGAAATAACAATAATATAAACTATCAATGCAGTAATTATTGAATCAATCAAATAAAATATTGAATAGTAACAACTGTAACAATTATTAAGTAGTGCCTTCTTACGTACGAATCAATAATTCAACAATATCGCGTGCTACTGTGCAACCACGCATATTACTATATTTTAACCACCAGGTAATCCAACAGTGTTAACGGTAACAATTACGCCGTTATTTATAAAAACTCAAACTTTGTCGTTTTCCATCATCCAACCGTTTTTACATTATGGGGGCCCACAAATGATCATTTACTGGCAGGTAAATTTGGAGATTCCCGATAAAAAGAATATTTCACGACCAAACGAATATTTCCTGACACAATGAATATTTTATAATCACTTGCTTATTTTGCAAAATTTGCACATTTCACCCATAACCAAAAAAATTAACACCTTATTAATTTAGAATAATGAATAGAGGAAAATTAAGTTTATTTATAATAAGTTGGGGTCTTACAAATACAATCTTAAATATACAACAAGAGTTGTGAGTTTCAATACAAATATTGTCTTCTAGACAATATCTACTCTTAGAATAAGTCCTCATTACATTTATTATCACCCTATTTTACAGGATAGTGAAGACTACTAATGTTATCCTCTGGACCATCACTCCGTTTCCCAACTCGTCACAGCTATATTCTCATTTCCTGAAGAGAACAGTGAAAGAAAGGGTGAGTTCAACTAGCCCAGTAAGAAATATTATGACTAAGATAATGCAGAATAAATTATCATTAGCCTTAAACAGTGTTAAACTGATACAATATAACAAACATCAAGTTTAACTGTAGCTGAACAAGCAATCCATTATGTAGAGAATAAAATCTACTATCTTTTATGATTTAAAAGGTTTTTCATCACTTTTATCGCTGAGACTCAGCTTAATAATTAATCTATATCATCGAATCACCCCTGCACTACGGCCAAGGATATTCTTTAGTATCACAACCATAAATTTTCCATGCACTACGAGCCAAGGATATTCGTGTATTCATTAATGGTCATGATCATGCCAACAACTGTCCATCAATGCACTACGGGCCAATGAGAACTTTTACCACATCATTTGTAACATTACGTTCGTGATTATACCGAATAATCCCTGGTCATAATCATACCAAGTTCATTTATGCACTACAGGCCACAGATGACTTTCAACATAATATAAACATGAGGATGATGACAATGACATAAGAATTCAATAAAAAAAGTTCAAGAATTAATTTATCCAGGAACCAATAACGTCCAAATTGTCAACATGATACTTCTTTGTAGAGTAAAATTCAAAAATGCCCAGAAGAATATTTCCATGAAAAGATATTGGATGAAGCGCAAATATCAAGGATATTCCATTAATTTCATGGAGTATAGAAGTCAAAACTTTAACCAACTGAGTATAATAAAGAATGGAATAACAAAAGAAATCACCATGCATGCGGTGCCAGCATGATGAGGTTATTCAACGAATAATAAATAACGGAACCAGTGTCAAAGAAATTACATGACCGAGCGGGATGTTCCAAAAGAATAATAAAGAATGGAATAATAATAGAAATCACCATGCATGCGGTGACTTGGCATGTATAAAGTTATTCCAACAGAATACTAAATAACGGAACCGAATCAAAGCGATATTCAGCGCCGACAAGATGTTCCAATGTAATAATAAAGATTTTAACCGTGTCCCACAGAAACGCATGCATGAGGATATTCCAAAAGAATAATAAAGATTTTAACCAGTCCTACAGAAAATGCATGTGACGAGGATATTCTAACATAATAATAAAAATGGAATAATGTAAGAATTTCACCAAGTATAGGTAGCTGGCATATACAAGTTATTCCAATGTAATAATAAAGAATGGAATAATGTAAGTTCTTCTTCATGAATACAAAAAAATAATACCCTTACCGTAAAAAAAACTTGATATCTAGAAAGTAAGTGAAGTAGCGAATCACTTTTCTTCTTTCTCTCTATAGTTTCTCTCTCTAGAGTTTTAGTGAATTCGTAAGAAATAATGAAGGAATGAGCTTCTATTTATAGAAGAATGGACTAAATAGTAACCAATCCATGAACGGTCCAGATTAATTTACTTTAAACGGATGGTCCAGATTGGTTTACAATAAAATATAATATATTTTATTTATAATCTAATAAAACGAATAACTTTATAAAAGTATTCAGTTTTATATAAAAAGATTTTACTATCTGCAAATACTATGCAGAGCACTATGCAAATACTATGCAATAAAATATAATATATTCTAATTATTGTCTAACAAAATAGATAACTTTATAAAAGTATTCTGCTTTATATAAAAAGATTTTACTTATTAGCCTTAATAATAAAACGAATAACTTTATAAAAGTATTCATTTTTATATAAAAGCTTTTCATTTTTATTACATTAATAATACTAATAAAACAAAACTTTATCATCATTATTATTATTCACACTATTAATCGGGCCAAATTCGCTCCTGTGAAGGGGCTTTTCAATAAGGATTTTCCCTATTAGCGCAATTAGGTGACCAAACCTCTCCTCAGATGTAACTTCTGACATCGTTAATATTATTAATAATAATAATAATAACTCTCTATCTCAATTATTGATTTAATAATATATAAAATATCGACAATAATTGAATAAAATCGAATGACTTCTCACGTAAGCATCAATAATCAATATCGTGCTACTATGCAACCATGCCAGACATCGTATTTTTTACTCTTGGTAGTTCAACAAGATTAATAGTAAAACTTCCACCGTTATTTTTAATAAAATATTTTTTTATCGTTTTTCAATTCGACAATAATTTACATTAGGGAGGTCCACCAATAATTGTGCCGTCGTCTGAATATTTCTGTTAAAACGAATATTCCCCACCAATCGAATATTATATAACAACTTGTGTACTTTGCAAAATTTATAATTATTACCCACAACTATAACGTTATATCAAATTTATTCCATAATATTCAAAAATGATATTTATAGAAAATTCATCTTTATTCAAAAAGTTGGGGTCTTACAATAATAATAATAATAATAATAATAATAATAATAAATACTAATCCTTGCAAAATAATAGCAATTTAGGCCTAGGTGCTCAGGGTTATTACTATTATGGTCATTATATATATATATATATATATATATATATATATATATATATATATATGTGTGTGTGTGTGTGTGTGTGTGTGTGTGTGTGTGTGTGAATTCAATTTTATGAAATAAAATTATTCAATTTTTCTATTTTGGTAAATAGTTAAAATTGATAAAAGGTTAAAGTTAACGGTAATATGTGCCAATATTTTTTTTATACTAATTTTTTTTTTAATATGTATTTTTTCTTTTACTCGTGAAAATAATTGTTTATTATATTAATATTATATGGTTTTTTTAAAAAAAATTGGTTTCCCAATATAAGTTCCTGGTTGCATATAAGAGATTTTATTTTATTTTATCAAAATTAATCATACATTTCGTTTCTAGCAAACAATAGAATTCAATTTTCTTCTTGTACAAATAGAGTGATGCAGCACTTGTAGTACAAATATTTAAAGAATCAAGAAATTATATCATAACAACACAATCAATCAATCAAAAGGAAAAGAAGGATATAATGGTACCCACTATATCATGTAGTGCATCAACTTTTGTGGATTATTCGTGAATTATTGGAAATACGCATTTAAAAACTTTTTCGTGAATTATTACACTTTTTCGTGTAATAATATCCAATTATTAACAACTATTATATGATGTAAAAATGATGTGATTGAATATGACTATTATGTTGTATCTGGGTCACGGAATAAAATTATTATGTATATTGTATGTGATTTCCTTGTACAGGTCATCAATATTGGTCTAATAAATAATATTGGTCTAATCAATATTCATTGAGTTGCTGCATAATTATGGTCATAATAATTGTGGTGCACGGAATTATAATATGTACAAGTAATCCATTAGAATGGAATATCACAATATTGTACTGATGGTATTGGTATTCATATTATTATTGTTATAGTCATATACCTTATTTTATAAAAATAACGATCGAAGTTTTTGAATTAATCTTGTTGAACTATTCTAAGTAGTAAAAATACGATGTCGTGCACTATATAGATAAGAAGACACATTATTAATTATCATCTTTACGTGATAAATCACCGGTTTTATTTTATTAGTATTATTAACGTAATAAAATGCGAAATATCTTTTTATATAAAACAAAATACTTTTATAAAGTTATTCGTTTTATTAGATAATAATTAGATTATATTATATTTTATTATGCATAGTGTTGCGTAGTATTGCGTAGTAAAATCTTTTTATATAAAAAATGAAAAACTTTTATAAAGTTATTCGTTTTATTAGATTATATATAGAATATATTATATTTTATTTAAAAGATTTTTCTTTAAATATGGATCGTCAGATTAAAGTAAATCATGAGACCCTGTGATTTTATCAATAAAGATTTAAATTTTGTTTAAATAATTTTTAATATTATGGTGTGAATTTAAGATAATATTATAGTTGTGGGTAGTATTTATAAATTTTGCAAAGTATGCGAGTTGTTATAAAATATTAGTTTTGGTCGGGAATATTCTTTTGTGTCGGGGAATATTCGATGCGACGGCTACCAATCATTAATTGGACCCCTTAGCGGAAGTATTGTCGTAGTTAAAAAACGACAAAATTATCTTTATATAAAATAACGGCGGAGGTGTTACTGTTAAAACCGTTGAACTACCCTAGTAAAAAGTACGATGTCTGGCGAGTTGTATAGAGTAGCACGATATTGATTATTGATGCTTTACGTGAGAAGTCACTTTCACCTATGCTCAATTATTGCTACGATAATTCTTTGCATCATATCTCTTATATTATTGGTTCAATTATTGTCACAAGATCATCTCATATAATATGTTATAGTATTAAATCAATAATTGAGACGACAAGTTATAAATGATTAATAATTGTTGAAAGATTAAATATGTGTTGATTAAAAAATAAAATGATTTGTGGTAATATTTATTCAATCCTTGATGTATATAAAGAGTCTGTTATGAGACATTTGTGGTAAGTTTGATTATTTGTGGTAAGTTCAATGATAGTAATTACCTTCGTCGATAGTAATTACCTTTGTGAATAAGTAATTACCTTCGTCGATAGTAATTACCTTTGTGAATAGTAATTACCTTCGTCGATAGTAATTACCTTTACCAAAGTCCGAACCACTTGTCGTTTCACATTACTGGTCCGAACCACTTGTCGCTTCACATTACAAAGCGCTGAACCACTTGTCGTTTCACATTACAAAGTGCCGAACCACTTGTCGTTTCACATTACAGGCGTCGAACCACTTTTCTTTTCACATCACCACCGTCAAGCCACTTGCCTTTTCACACGGCGGTCTTAAGCTAGAAATCTTCTATAAATAGAGGCCTAGTGCTTCATTATTTTCACGAATTCACTTTGAAACTCTGAGAGAGAAACTATAGAGAGAAAGAAGAAAAGTATTCTCGCTACTTCACCTTGCCAATATTCAGTTCTTCTAAGGTAGGAATATTATTTGTTGTACCGTAAGTAAGGGTGTTATTCTTTTCTTATTCATGAAGAGAAACTGTTGTTATTCCATTGCTTATTATTCCATTGGAATAACTCAGTAAAAGTGGTATACCCTATACATAACCTGTATACGCGGCATACCCTATACTTGGTGAAATCCTTATATTATTCCATTCTTATTTATTCTGTTGGAATAACATGTATACGCGGAATCCCCTATACTTGGTGATCTCCTTCTGTTATTCCATTCTTTATTATTCTGTTGGAATATCCTCATGCATGTGTTTTACACCTTGACACAGTTCCATTGTTTATTATTCAAAGATTTATTATTACATTGGATCATCCCATTGGTGTGAATTTCACCCCGACTGGTTCCGTTATTATTATTTTGTTGGAATAACTCATGCATGCTAAGTACCGCATGCATGGTGATTTCTTTGTTATTCCATTCTTTATTATACCCAAATTGGTTAAATCTTTGACTTCTATACTCCATGAAATTAGTGGAATATCCTTGATATTTCATGCTTCATCCAAAGATCTTTACATGGAAATATTCTTCCGATCATTCTTGAATTTTACTCTACAAAATAAAGATTATTTTTTGACAATTTGGACGTTAATAATTCCTCGGATAAAATAATTCTTGAACTTGTTTTATTGAATTATTATGTCATTGTCATCATCCTCATGTTATATTATGCTTTACGTGTATAGATGAACTTAGTATGATTATGACCAATGGGGATCATTCTAAGATAATCATGGCTTGTTATAAATGATGTGATAAAAGTCCTCGGTGGCTTGTAATGCAAATGATGGATAGTTTTTGGTATGATTATGACCGTAAGTGATTCGGTATAATCATGACCATTGATAATTTGATGAATATCCTTGGCAGTAGTGCGAGGGTGATTCGATGATGTGGATTATTTATTAAAGTGAGTCTCAAATTTATAACAAATGATGAAAAACCTTTTAAAACCTAAAGATAGTAGACTTTATTCTCTACTTGACTCTTTTAATGGATTGCTTATTCATTGCAGCTAAACTTGTTGTCTATTGTATTTTATCGCTTTAACAATTGTTTGAAGGCTAATGATAAATTATTCTCGCATTATCTTAGTCATAATATTTCTTCTTGGGCTAGTTGAGCTCACCCTTTCTTTCACTTGCTCACTTGTGAAATGAGAATATAGCTTGACGACGAGTTGGGGAAATGAGTGATGGTCCCGAAGATAGCATTAGTAGTCCTCACTATTCTGTGAAATAGTGTGATAATACTTGTAATGAGGACTCCTTGAGTATGGATATTGTCTAAATGACAATATTCCTATTAGAACTCTTAGTTTATGTATTGTCGTATGTTACACGACAGATGTATAATTAAGTTTGTATTTGAATTTATGTACCATGTAAGTGGCGACCCAAGATGGGTGACGTATACCTAATTTTGGGGGCGTCACAGTTGGTATCAGAGCTTAGGGATATGATCACTGGCTGAGATGTGAGATAAGAACTAGGAGGGGAGAGACGGGGAATTCCTTCGCTAGTATGACCTACCTAAATTTATTTGGTATTTGATTGGTCGGTCAGAGTATAGTGATAATATGTTGCATGTCAATTAACCCTTATTTTGTGGCAGTGTTTGAAAATGGCATCCGAGAATGTTGAGAATAGCAATGGAGCACAGAGACTGTTGATTCTCCACGGATCAATAATCGGGATAATGTGCAACAGGATGGCGATAATCCTCCCGTAAACAACAACACCGATCAATTGATTTAACGACGAGATGCGTTTAAGAAGTTTTTAGAATTCATGCAACATCGGTAAAAGCGATCACATCCCAAAACGTAGGTGGGAACACGAAAAACTCTCGGCCATCACCGCTAAACAATTCAAGGAGCCGGGACCACCGGAGTTTAAGGAGAGCCAAAACCACTTCAGCGTAAGCATGGATAAAGCAGATTACCAAGATATTTGATGTCTTGGGATGCTCCGAGGAGCAAAGGTTCCTTTGCCGCCTTTATATTCATACGGAGAGAGGCGATTCATCGGTGGGAATCGGTAAAACATACTCAACTTCTTTGTCTCAAGATATCTTGGGAGAAGTTCCAGAGTCGTTCAACGACAAATACTTTCCGAAAGTATTCGCCATATGAAGGAGGTGGAGTTTATCAAGTTGGAACAAAACAATATGGCCGTGTCACAACACGAGGCAAAATTTACGGAGTTATCACGGTTTTGCGTCCCACTTGGTGGATAATGAAGAGAGAATGGCGCGAATGTTTTTAAGAGGTTTGAAGCGGAGATACGTCAACATCTTATTTCTCATAAACCGCGTTTTATTCGGATGTTATAAATATGGCTCGATTAGTGGAGCGCGATAACGAGTCAACGCAGAGCGTACCGTAAGAAAAATTATAATACCAAATGAGAGTAGTCGTCGAGCGGTGACAACAAGCGTGGAGGAATCAACAGGCCAAATATGGTAACCACTTCGTGGTAATCGTATATAAAAATAATAAGAATGGACATTTCAAGAAAAGGAGATTCAACAATGATGGAAAGACGTCAAAGACCAAAGACCCGTTGTTAAGGAAGGAGAAAGACCACCTATCATATGCTTCAAATGCGGAGGAGAGGGACACATCGATCTAATCTGCGTCATGCCGTCAAAGCATGTTATAATTATGGAAGAGAAGGTCACTTAGCTCGATTTTGTCGTTCATCAAGACAAATTCAACTAGGATGGAGGCACCAAAGGTCATCCCGAGACAAACCAAAGCCGAGAGTTTAAGAGAGAGCGTTTTTTTCTGTGTGACAGGAACACGAATAAAATTATCACGGGTAAGTTAATCATAAGCTCTTGCGAAGTCTATACCGTGTTGATACCGATTCTACCCACTCTTTTATTTCACCTAGTTGTGTTCAACGTTTAAATTTGACTCAAGAAGTTAAACTTTGACTTATTGGTTGAAACTTCGTTAGTAGGAGCCTTCGCTATCATTACTTATTTTTAAATCTTGTTTGATTCAAATAAACATTTTCACGTTACATGTCGATCTTATCTTTTGAAAATATTTGCCTTTGATGTGATTTTAGGAATCAATTGGTTAACTACTCATCATGCTTTTACGTAAGGTTGTTAGCTTTTATATTCATAACCAACTGTTGTCTTGCGAATTCAAAGTAACCAAACCACTAAAGTCAATCATTGTCATATCAAGCCATAAGTAAAGAGCCCGATCCTTTCGTTGTTGACTTCCTTGTGTGAAATGCACCGCCGGACTTTTCTTAATGGCGGCCGTTAGGTTTGTAATATTCATGAACGCAATCAAATTGCATAAAAAGTGCGGAAACGTGTAAAATCAGAGTTTTAAAAAAAAAAATTACAAACCATATACCCGGATCACCCTTTATGCATAATTATTAATTAAACGAAAAGATAAAGAATAAAATCATACCCTTGAAGATCGAGCTTCCTCAGGTACAAGTTCACCTCCAAATCCTTTCGCGTTCAACTTGAATCCACCGGGTTTGGTTCCTTCCTTAGATCAACGTTAGCCACCCAAATGTTTGGCCTCTAGAGGTGATCCACCAAGGAAAAAGAAAGATTCAAGAGGAAGGGGTATTGGCTTAACCCTAGTTTTCTATCTCTATAGAAAGGGTGTACTCTCCCAACAATTGGAATTATGTCGTATGTTGAAAAAGTCAACAACCCCCTACCACCCATAATAAGACTCCTCTTATTTATAGATGTGGGCAACCCATCTTAACAATTAAGGAATTGGGTTTTAATTAATTAATTAAATTCTTTTAATTAATTAAGCTCCCTGATCTTATTAGGGATAATTAATTAAACTCCTTTAACTAATTTTCCTTCCTAATCCAATTAGGAATAAATGAGAGTACTTATATTAAATTAATTCCTAAACTCTTTTAGAAATTAAAATAATAATAATTGTAATAATATTAATAAGACTCCTCTTATTAATTTATATTTAATATTTCTAAAATATTAAATAATAAATATTAAGCTATTTAATTTATTCTATCACCATAGATTAAATTAAATATACATAACATATTATTACGATTATGCCATTAACTTCTTAAATAATTATTCTTCCTTTTATGGTGTGACCCTTTAGGTTCTCCATATTAAACCCAGGTTGTGAATAAATCAATTAGAACAATTCTAATCTTATTTAAATAAATAAATTAAACAATTAATTTATTTAAATAAATAATATTTATTCTACAATAGGGATAAGCCTCCCCTAGCGATCAACGACTTTCCGGATAATATAGATTTCAACATTAATCATAAAAGAACCTTTGAGTAAATAGTTATGTACAATTCAATCCTTCCACCATACAATGTCCCAATTAAATATAAGACATGGAATTCTTGTCAAGTCTTATTTTATTTAATTATATGTATTTCGATCCTTAAATGCACAACTCTAAATAATGCAAATTAGAAACTCCTTTCTAATTTCATTCTCGCCTTAACCAAGGACTCTTTGGGGTTGTCATTTATCGAATCACATAGGACATTTCTCTTCTTTTATTTGAAGTGGTAGATTCTTTATTGATCATACATTATCTCCATGTATAACTTATTATACCCAAGCATACCGTTTGATATACCCTAAGGGTCTTAAGGAATAAGTCAAAGTATAACTCATCATACACAAGATACTATGATGATCTCAAGTCCAAGGATCACTTGTCTTTACTATCACTACAGAGAATTCCTATTGACGAGCAAATAAAACTCCATTAGGTATTCCTTAGCGAGCCACGTTCGATGAACTTATTCTCTAATAAGCACCTACATACTTGCTTTAGTGTCTCCACACAAATGATCATGAGATCAATCATCCTCATCCAATGAAAGCAAGCAACGTATGTACCAATCTACACTGATTCACTAATCCCCAATTTAGTAATCCAATGATTGCGAACTATTTTAGTTTTAAGCTTTCAAAGAATTTAGATCTCATTAGAATGATCATCATCATTATTCTAAAAGCATTGCTTAAAACTATGGGTTTATCACATATTATAAAACAAAGATCATGTAGATAATTTAAAAGCCTTTAATAAATTAATACTTTTTATTAATAAATGAATAAGATTATTACAAAGTATATGCTTTATCATCAAACATGATTGGCTTGTGTGCATACTACTTTCAATCTCCCACTTGCACTAAAGCCAATCGCCATTGTATCTTATACTCTTCTTTTCTAAGTGACGATTATCCTGCAGTTGGATAAGCTTTAGTTAATGGATATGTAATGTTGTTCATGAGAGTCCACTATCTCTATAGTGATTTCCCATCTTTCAATGATTCTAATAATCAAATGAAAGTGCCACAACACATGTTTAGATCCAAGATGAGACTTGGGAACTATTCCTAGTTACAGTAATGAACTTTTAATCCAAACAATCAACTTGCGACTTAATTTATAGCTATATACTTTGTCTTTATCACTAAACCAAAGAACTCTTTCTTTGTTTGGAACCTTTCCAATTCACTGCACCACCTGTTCAAGGTAACCCTTTACCTTAAAGTGGATTTTTCTCGTCGTCTTGATGCATGCGAAAACTTGAGTCTCTCATAAGCCCTCGTAGTTTTAATTTAGACCCACCATGAATATGATCACATCCTTAGTGCCTAAGCACTTTAAGATGTTTTCACCGACTCATAGTGAACTTCTCCGAATATGGTGATCAACATCGGTCTCGTATATTTCATTGCATACATGATAGTCACTCATGCGACCTCTCTTATCGAGTCTGCATGGGGACTATTAAGAGATACACTCCATAGCTCATCGACATGAGATATCTCTTGGAGTTTGCCATGCTAAACGACTTTAGCATCAAATGAATATACGTTCCTTGGGTTAAGTTGAGCATCCTTTTAAATCTATCTGTATAGATTTGCATCCCCTATAATGATACTCTTCCCAAATCATTCATGGAGAATTGTTTAGACAACTTTATTTTTACTGATTGTAGCATTGGTATGTCATTCCTTATCCGTAGTATATCAACATATAATATTAGGAATGTCACGGCGCTCCCACTGTCCCTTTTGTACACACTAGGTTCATTCTTGTTTTTGATAAAATCAAACTCTTTTGATTGTCTCATCAAAACGAATGTTCCATTTTTGAGAAGCTTGCTTCAATTCATTTCTCTGAGTGTCTACAACTTTTACCTCATCGTGTGTAACTGGATCATCATCTTCTATGATGCGTACCTCATCATCATCATCATCTATGATGAATCCATACCTCCTAGGTATCTTCAGTACTATTCTAGATTTACGATTCGGTTGTGGTACAATAGGCCTATCTACAGGTTCCTCATATTTGACTTATTGTATTTTGTGGTTCTTGAACTCTTCAAGATCTATTATCCTCCCACTAGCCCCTTCAATGATAAACACCTTTATCTTAGAAGGCGGCGTGTTCGTAAATAAACACCTTTTGCTAAGTAGAATTATAGAACATATACCCTAAACTTACTTTAGGATGTCCCACAAATCATACATATCCAAATCTTGTCCCAAGCTTATCCTTTGAAACCTTTTCACATAAGTTGGACAACCCCCTTATCTTAACATACTTAAGATTAGGAATCCTCCACATCCATAACTTTTATGGAGTCTTGGGGTAGGATTTTGAGGTTACCATTTTACATTAGATATGTCACGGCCATTTCTAGGACATGACCCTAGAAGGATCTTTGGAATGTCGGTAAAATCATTTTGGACCGTACCATGTTCAACAAGGTATGATTTTTCCTTTCAGATACATGAATCAATTATTGCGTATCAGGATGTGTCTATTATGAGAAAACCATTTGATATGATCTAGAAACTTATTGCACAAGTATTTATTCCTTGATCTAATTAAAGAATCTTAATACTTTGCCAATTTGTTTCACTTCTGAATTCTTTGAACCTTTCAAATAATTCACACTTGTATTTCAACAAATACATACATTCAACTCTTTGAATGATCATCTCCTTTTCTTATACTAGTTTGTTCAATTTACAAAATAATTTTTCACGTAAATCAGTATACAAAATCCATTAAGTAATATTCCGATTCTATACAAAACATTATTATTATAAATAGAACAACAATTGTTCTTAATTATAATACCAAAAATTTTATTGTCCAACAATAAAATGGAAATAATATTTCTAACAAGAATTGGAATACAATAACAACTTATTGACTTAATAGATTTGCGGTAAGCGATCTTAAACTATAAGTTTCTATAGCTAATGCAAAGAACCTTTGCTTCATTTTCCACACATAGGATTACTTATCTTTGTTTAGCTTTCTACTTTTGCTTGGTCCCTTCATAAATCTATATTTATGATAACCAAAGTCGGTATCCAATACCCAAGTAGAACCTTGACTTAAAGAAAAATTTATTTTAAATCATGAACAAATTTGTATTTGTAACTGAAACTTCACTAAGCTTCTTTGGTTAGCCTCTGCAAGATGCTTCTCGCAGTTTCTTTCCAGTGTCCAGGCTTATTGCAGTGGAAGCAAGCTCCTTTGCTATCCGTATCAGTTTTGTTCTTATTATCCTTTGTTTACGCCTTTTCATTTACCTTCTTTGAATCGTTCTTCTTTTCAGAAGATCCTTTGGCCCCTACCAGTAAGACTTGGTTTTTCTTGGTTGAAAAGTGACTCTCAACATTTTTCAATATGTTAAGCAAATCAGCGAGGCTGATATCTAGCTTGTTCATATGAAAAATTCACAACAATTGTGAAAGGAGTTCGGGAGTGAGTGTAAGATCAAATCTTGGCTCAACTCTCCATCCATGACAAAACCAGTTGTCTTAATTGATCAATCAAATTGATAATGTTAAGAACTTTTTATGCATCTTATAGTGCCATTTGTCATTCTAGATCGGAAGAGCTCCTTGATATCGATATCTATCGGTCCTACTTTCCTCACCATCAACTACTTGATGTGCGGGGAATATAGTAGGAGCATCCATAGTTTCATCTTTGACGGCTGAAGCTCGTTACTAATGGATGCGAGCATGATGCATTGAGCCAATCATGCATCATCTTGCCACTTTCTAAAAGTAGCAATGTCTTCCTCGAGAGGCATTATGCTGCAACCATTGCGAGGATAGGCGTATTAAGGATATAAGATAGCTTTTCGACTATGAGAACTATTCTCAAATTCCTTAACCAATCCATTTAATTGATTACGTTAATTTAGCATCTAATATGCTTCGCAAATGATAGTAATTTTAGACATTGTAAAATTACGTAAATGAATTTGTAATTAACAACATTTTAACATACATTCTATTATTAATTACCAAAATAAATTAGGTCTTATTTTAAATTGGTATCTCCCACTATTTTCTTCAAACTATATTACCTCACTTATATAGTTCGGCAAAATCTAATTAAAGATTTGCTAGTGAGAATAAGGATCCCATTTCAAATGTATATAGCCTTGTGGTGACACAACAAACTATATATAAATAAATAGGTAGACAACTTTTGTCAATTACATCAACTATCAACTCCTTGATTTTGCCTCTTAGATTATTTTGATCAAGTGGTGGCACATCCGAATCAAAATTATCCAAGTTAAGTCCGACCTAGTACTCCATATATTCAAAAAGAAAAATATCATCCTTGTGGTGACACAACAAAACAATATTGTTCAATTTTCTTTATAAGCATCAAATGTGATAAATTAACATCTTAAATACTTAATACTTGCCTTGTGGTGACACAACAAACTCATATTAAATATTTAATACTCTATTAATTTTATCATGCTAGAAAGCGGCGTTCGATATTCCAAATATCTTTGAGCGCTTAGGACTTAATATAAAAAATTGAGGGTTTGTTATTAATTTGTCTCATCTTGTTTAAGCGCGTATATATATATATATATAAAATACGCGTCATATTAATAAACATCTGAAGTATGTTTGCATAATATATAATATATATATAAGTATAAGCATGCACATATAGAATACTATATTCTACCCGGATTGATTATGGACTTTTATTCTAGTTTGGTTCACTAGAGCCACCAAGTGAACCAAAAGGTCAAACTCTAAAGTGCAAGAAATAATATTTAAATATAACTATTACATTTAAACCCGGCTCCATTACAAACGGGTCTTCAAGCTCCTTTGTCCTTTGATCTCTAATTCTTCTAAATTAATTCTAAATATTCCTATTACAAAACTATTTTAAAATAAATAGAAACCTTGATCGTGATCGAGGGAAGTACATAGGAGGAGATAGAATTTACATTAGGAAAAATTAGAGAAGGCGAGTATCTGAGACCCCATTTAATAAAACCCATACATTCATGCATCCAACTAAAATAAAATCCAATCATATTGGTCAATAGTCCATAATCAATCCCATTTATTATCATACACATCACCATATGCATCAATAAATAACATTCATCTCATGAATAATAAACATTTAATATATATATTGATATCATTTAATGGACAAATTTAGTTAGTATAAAATCTATTTTTGAATAAAATAAACTCCTTTATTTAAATCCAAATTTAAATCAAAATAAAACTATTTTATTTTAATTTATCAAATTTTGAATAAAATAAACTATTTTATTTTAATCAAAAATTTTAATCAAAATAAACTCCTTTATTTTAATTAATTATGGAATCCAATTTCATGTAATAAAAAAAATATTAAAGGAAACACTTGATATTCTTTCATATTCACAAATAAACTCCTTTATTTTGAATAATATGAAATCTTATTTCATATTTAAATAAACTCCTTTATTTAAGGAAATTAGGATTCTCTTTCCTATTCACAAATAAACTCTTTTATTTTGAATAATATGAAATCTTATTTCATATCTAAATAAACTCCTTTATTTAAGGAAATTAGGCAATCCAATTTCAACTCTAATTAGTTATCATGGAATCCAATTCCAACTCTAATTAGTTAGCATGAAATTCTAATTTTAAAATTAAAATAAACCCTTTTATTTTAATTATAAAATTATTAAAATTAAATAAAACTTTATATTTTAATATTAAAATAAACCTTTTATTTTAAAATTAAAATAAACTTTTATTTTAATTATATAATAATTAAGAATATATATATATATATATATATATATATATATTAAATAATATATATATATATATATATAATCAAATCAAATAAATCCTTAAAAGGTAATGACCATGATTTAAATGCAAAACCATTTTATAAATTTGATTTCCGTGCAATTGTAATCATCGACCAATCATGCCTTTGTAATCATCATCCAATCATGCACTTTAATTTCCGTTGCCAAATTGGTGGCTCATGATTTCCGTGATTTGCTTTAATCATTAACCAATCATGCCCCTTAATTTCCGTGCCCAGCTGGTGGCTCATGATTTAAGTGATTTGCTTTAATTATTAACCAATCATGCCCTTAATTTCCGGTCGTTAACTTGCTATGCAATCCTATGATTGGCGTGCAACATGAAAAAAGCCGTGACCTCCTTTTTTTTTTTTTTTTTTTTTTCATGAATGACCCACGAATATTCGATAAAAAAAACTTACGTTTTTTTTTTTTTTATTTTAAATTTTATACAATAAAATTATGCCCAATAAAATTGTTCTAAACACATATCAATATACATATCAAATTAAAACAATTAATAATTAGCATAAAGGTTTGGCTCGATGCCACTTTATTAGGTTTGTAATATTCATGAACGAATCAAATTGCATAAAAAGTGCTAAACGTAAAATCGAGTTTTAAAAAAAAATTACAAACCATATACGGGATCACCCTTTATGCATAATTATTAATTAAACGAAAAGATAAAGAATAAAATCATACCCTTGAAGATCGAGCTTCCTCGGTACAAGTTTACCTCCAAATCCTTTCGCGTTCAACTTGAATCCACCGGTTTTGGTTCCTTCCTTAGATCAACGTTAGCCACCCAAATGTTTGGCCTCTGAGGTGATCCACCAAGGAAAAAGAAAGATTCAAGAAGAAGGGTATTGGCTTAACCCTAGTTTTCTATCTCTATAGAAAGGGTGTACTCTCCCAACAATTGGAATTATGTCGTATGTTGAAAAAAATCAACAACCCCTTCCACCCATAATAAAACTCCTCTTATTTATAGATGTGGGCAACCCATCTTAACAATTAAGGAATTGAGTTTTAATTAATTAATTAAATTCTTTTAATTAATTAAGCTCCCTAATCTTATTAGAGATAATTAATTAAACTCCTTTAACTAATTTTCCTTCCTAATCCAATTAGGAATAAATGAGAGTACTTATATTAAATTAATTTCTAAACTCTTTTAGAAATTAAAATAATAATAATTGGAATAATATTAATAAGACTCCTCTTATTAATTTATATTTAATATTTCTAAAATATTAAATAATAAATATTAAGCTATTTAATTTATTCTATCACCATAGATTAAATTAAATATACATAACATATTATTACGATTATGCCATTAACTTCTTAAATAATTATTCTTCCTTTTATGGTGTGACCCTTTAGGTTCTCCATATTAAACCAGGTTGTGAATAAATCAATTAGAACAATTCTAATCTTATTTAAATAAATAAATTAAACAATTAATTTATTTAAATAAATAATATTTATTCTACAATAGGGATAAGCCTCCTAGCGATCAACGACTTTCCGGATAATATAGATTTCAACATTAATCATAAAAGAACCTTTGAGTAAATAGTTCTTAAATGCAATTCAATCCTTCCACCATACAATGTCCCAATTAAATATAAGACATGGAATTCTTGTCGAAGTCTTATTTTATTTAATTATATGTATTTCGATCCTTAAATGCACAACTCAAATAATGCAAATTAGAAACTCCTTTCTAATTTCATTACGCCTATAACCCAGGACTCTTTGGGTTGTCATTTATCGAATCACATAGGACATTTCTCTTCTTTTATTAGAAGTGGTAGATTCTTTATTGATCATACATTATCTCCATGTACAACTTATTATACCCAAGCATACCCTTTGATATACCCTAAGGGTCTTAAGGAATAAGTCAAAGTATAACTCATCATACACAAGATACTATGATGATCTCAAGTCCAAGGATCACTTGTACTACTATCACTACAAATTCTATTGATGAATAAATAAAACTCCATTAGGTATTCCTTAGCGAGCCACGTTCAGTGAACTTATTCTCTAATAAGCACCTACATACTTGCTTTAGTGTCTCCACACAAATGATCATGAGATCAATCATCCTCATCCAATGAGCAAGCAACGTATGTACCAATCTATCCGGATTCACTAATCCCCAATTTAGTAATCCAATGATTGCGAACTATTTTAGTTTTAAGCTTTCAAAGAATTTAGATCTCATTAGAATGATCATCATCATTATTCTAAAAGCATTGCTTAAAACTATGGGTTTATCACATATTATAAAACAGCATCATGTAGATAATTTAAAAGCCTTTAATAAATTAATACTTTTTATTAATAAATGAATAAGATTGTTACAAAGTATATGCTTTATCATCAAACATGATTGGCTTGTGTGCATACTACTTTCAGCGACGTCGTGACTGAAGATGGCAAGTTGATAGGTATCATTGTGAGGTCTTATCGAGTTAAGGGATAGAAGTCACAGTTGGT
The DNA here is from genome assembly GCA_020205615.1 of Panax quinquefolius. NCBI lineage: Eukaryota > Viridiplantae > Streptophyta > Magnoliopsida > Apiales > Araliaceae > Panax > Panax quinquefolius. The sequence continues at coordinate 175,140,573 of CM035156.1, read as the reverse complement.
ATTAATGTGACGTCTTATCCAAGTCTTGGACGAGAGTAATTTTTTGAATGATATTTCTATAATTAATAAATTTCTTGGCGTATTCTTGAAGACTTCCTAGCCTACCCTAGAACGTGAAATCGAATTTTGTATTGACCCCAGTACAAAAACCCATTTCTTAAACCCTCAAATATTTCTTCAACTAAAAGGATCTGTTTACGTGGATTATGATGAAAGTCATAATAAAAGTATAGAACTGATGAAAATCATGGGTATATGAAGTATTAGTAAGTTTTAAGATGAGTTATGTTGGTTAGTATGTGAAAACATGAAAGTTTCTTAGAAATCACAAAGAGTTGAAAATCAGATTTTGGTGAAAAAACGTAACATGAAATTCAATTGACCATATCTCCTATTATATTTTGAATTTTTGAGTGTGGTCAAGTCCTAGAGTTAGATCTATGAGTTACCTAACTAATCCAAGTGGAATTACTGGAAAAGGTGTTGTAGATTTTTGTGTGAACTGATTTTAGCAAAGGAGGGCAAAGCTGCAAAAACCAAAAAAGCTGCTGCCATGATTTTAGAGGGGCTGTTTCGGCCACTTAAATTATGAGAAAAATTCTGGCCTTTTGGGACATGAAGGTATATGGTATAAAGTACCTCCTGTCCAAAAATGAGCTCATTCTGACTTAAAATGAGCAAGTTATGACTATTTCAATATTTAGGTTTTTCCGACGAAAAATGCTATAACCGGAGTTCTATAACTCCGATGACCATGAAATTTAAACTGGAAGCTCATGTTAACATGGGTAAGGTCCTGTCAAGATTTGGGAATTTTTGGAGTTAAACTTGAGGTAGCTAATTTCTTAAGGAATTAATTAGAAATTGATTTTTGAAAAATAGTAAATGAATTTTAAAAAATTTCGAGAAAAATATATTTTCATTATGGGACTATATTATGCTAAATCCCAGAAAAGAAATATTTTTGGGACTGATTTGGTATTTTCATGAAAATAGTTTAATTCTGAACATATGAGTTAAATATGTTATGTGAAGTAACAAAAGTTGAAAATAGGATTTTATGGCTAGAGAATCCTATATAGAGTATATGCATATTTTTGAGGATTTGATAATTGGTGATGATATCTTATGAGTATGGCATTTTTGAATGATTAAATGCATTATATGGTAAAAGCGTAACAATTGAGATAAATTGTTTATAAATTTAAGAAGTGATTAAAATATTGTTATAATGTTAATGATATTAGATTATAAGATTATTAAGTGATTGATAACATGGGGATATTCTTGAATCTGGATAAATTATATTATAAATGTTTAATATTTATCCTTTATCTCATTTGATTGATTCTTTATATCATTATCCTCATGTTTATATTATGTTGAAAGTCATCTCGTGGCAGCGTAGTGCATAGATGGACTTGGTATGATTATGACCGAGGATTGTTCGGGTATAATCATAACCGTAATTGAAAACACGATTATCTTTGGCCGTAGTGCATGGATAATTTGTGGTCGTGATACTAATGAATACACGATTATCTTTGGCGCGTAGTGCATGGATAATTTGTGGTCGTGATACTAATGAATACACGATTATCTTTGGTAGTAGTGCATGGATAGTTTGTGGTCGTGATACTAGTGAATACACGATTATCTTTGGTAGTAGTGCATGGATAATTTGTGGTCGTGATACTAATGAATACACGATTATCTTTGGTAGTAGTGCATGGATAATTTGTGGTCGTGATACTAATGAATACACGATTATCTTTGGCCAGTAGTGCATGGATAATTTGTGGTCGTGATACTAATGAATACACGATTATCTTTGGTCGTAGTGCATGGATAATTTGTGGTCGTGATACTAATGAATACACGATTATCTTTGGTAGTAGTGCATGGATAGTTTGTGGTCGTGATACTAGTGAATACACGATTATCTTTGGTAGTAGTGCATGGATAATTTGTGGTCGTGATACTAATGAATACACGATTATCTTTGGTCGTAGTGCATGGATAATTTGTGGTCGTGATACTAATGAATACACGATTATCTTTGGTAGTAGTGCATGGATAGTTTGTGGTCGTGATACTTAGTGAATACACGATTATCTTTGGTAGTAGTGCATGGATAATTTGTGGTCGTGATACTAATGAATACACGATTATCTTTGGTAGTAGTGCATGGATAATTTGTGGTCGTGATACTAATGAATACCACGATTATCTTTGGTAGTAGTGCATGGATAAATTGTGGTCGTGATACTAATGATTACACGATTATCTTTGGTAGTAGTGTATGGATAATTTGTGGTCGTGATATTAATGAATACACGATTATCTTTGGTAGTAGTGCATGGATAATTCGTGGTCGTGATACTAATGAATATCCTTGGCACAGTAGTGCGGGGATGATTCGATGATATGAATTTATTATTGAAATGAGTCTCAAAGAATGAAATATTAATTCATGGATGTGGTAAAAAGTCATCTTTGGTAGTAGTGCATTGATAGACTTGGTATGATTATGACCAAGGATTATTCGGTATAATCATGGCAGATTGAAAACACGAATATCCTTGGCGATGGTGCATGGATAATTCGTGGTCGTGATACTATTAAGTCGCGTCCTCGGCATTATTGGTTTCTGATTTGTATATCTTTGACTGTAGTGCAAAGATGAATTGTTAATGAATATCTTTGGCGGATTGCAAAGATGAATTTAATGTTTTCAACGATAAAGGGTATTCAAGGTATCCTCACCTCTTTATCATACCAGTATCGTACCTAATTTCGAGGGCGAAATTCCATAAGGAGGGAGATTGTGAGACCCCAGATTTTATAAATAAAGATTTAAATTTTGTCAAAATAATTTTTAATATTATGGTGTGAATTTAAGATAATATTATAGTTGTGGGTAGTATTTATAAATTTTGCAAAGTATGCAAGTTGTTATAAAATATTCGTTTGGTCGGGGAATATTAAATACGACGGCTCTCGATCATTGGTGGACCCTATTAATTAAGTATTGTAAGTAGTTAAAAAACGACAAAATTATCTTTCTATAAAAATAACGGCAGAGGTGTTACCGTTTAAAGCGTTGAACTACCCTTAGTAAAAAGTACGATGTCTGGCGTAGTTGTATATAGCACACGATATTGATTATTGATGCTTACGTGAGAAGTCACTTTCATTATGCTCAATTATTGCTACTGATAATTCTTTGCATCATATCTCTTATATTATTGGTTCAATTATTGTCACGATTATCATCTCATATAATATGTTATAGTATTAAATCAATAATTGAGACGACAAGTTATAAATGATTAATAATTGTTGAAAGATTAAATATGTGTTGATTAAAAAATAAAATGATTTGTGGTAATATTTATTCAATCCTTGATGTATATAAAGAGTCTATTATGAGATATTTGTGGTAAGTTTGATTATTTTATGGGGGCGCATATGTCATCATCTAAGAGTCTCTTCGTCAATAGTAATTACCTTCAATATGATAGTAATTACCTTTGTGAATAGTAATTACCTTCGTCGATAGTAATTACCTTTGTGAATAGTAATTACCTTCCGTCGTCGAGTAATTACCTTTACCAGGTGTCCGAACCACTTGTTGTTTCACATTACTGAGCGTCCGAACCACTTGTCGTTTCACATTACAGGCGTCGAACCACTTGTCGTTTCACATTACAGGCGTCGAACCACTTGTCGTTTCACATTACAGGCGTCGAACCACTTGTCGTTTCACATTACAGGCGTCGAACCACTTTTCTTTTCACATCACCAATCGTCGAGCCACTTGCTTTTCACATGGCGGTCTTTAGCTTCTAAATCTTCTATAAATAGAGGCCTAGTGCTTCATTATTTTCACGAATCCACCAAACTCTGAGAGAGAAACTATAGAGAGAAGAAAGAAGTATTACTCGCTACTTCACCTTGCCAATATTCGATTCTTCTAAGGTAGGAATATTATTTGTTGTACCGTAAAAGGGTGTTATTCTTTCTTATTCATGAAGAAACTGTTGTTATTCCGTTGCTTATTATTACGTTGGAATAACTTTGGAAAAGTGGTATACCCTATATATAACTCAGTATCTGCTGGCACACCCTATACTTGGTGAAATCCTTATATTATTCCATTCTTATTTATTCTGTTGGAATAACTTTGTATAATCGCGGAATCCCTATACTTGGTGATCTCCTACATTATTCCATTCTTTTTATTCTGTTGGAATATCCATGCATGTGTTTTACACCTAACTGGTTCCATTGTTTATTATTCCGCATTTATTATTACATTTGGAATATCACATGCATGTGTTTTACACCTGACACGGTTCCATTGTTTATTATTCAAAGATTTATTATTACATTGGATCATCACAGCTTGGTGTGAATTTCACGACTTCGGTTCCGTTATTATTATTCTGTTGGAATAACTTTTATCTGCGCAATCTCGCGTGCGTATGGTGATTTCTTTTGTTATTCCATTCTTTATTATACCCAATGGTTAAATCTTTGACTTCTATACTCCATGAAATTAGTGGAATATCCTTGATATTTGCGCTTCATCCAAAGATCTTTCATGGAAATATTCTTCCGATCATTCTTGAATTTTACTCTACAAAACAAGTATCATTTTGACAATTTGGACGTTAATAATTCCTGGATAAAATAATTCTTGAACTTGTTTTATTGAATTATTATGTCATTGTCATCATCCTCATGTTATATTATGCTTACGTGTATAGATGAACTTAGTATGATTATGACCAGGGATCATTCGGTATAATCATGACTTGTTATAAATGATGTGATAAAAGTCCTCAGTGGCTTGTAATGCAGGTGATGGATAGTTTTTGTTATGATTATACCCGGGGTGATTCGGTATAGTCATGACCATTGATAATTTGATGAATATCCTTGGTCGTAAAGCGAGGGTGATTCGATGATGTGGATTATTTATTAAAAGGTGAGTCTCAAAATATAACATGATGAAAAACCTTTTAAAACCTAAAAGATACTAGACTTTATTCTCTCTTTGACTCTTTTAATGGATTGCTTATTCCGGCTGCAGATTAAACTTGTTGTCTATTGTATTTTATCGGTTTAACACCGTTGAAGGCTAATGATAAATTATTCTCGCATTATCTTAGTCATAATATTTCTTCTTTGGGCTAGTTGAGCTCACCCTTTCTTTCACTGTTCACTTCAGGAAATGAGAATATAGCTGGGACGAGTTGGGGAAACGAGTGACGGTCCTGAAGATAGCATTAGTAGTCCTCACTATTCTGTGAAATAGTGTGATAATACTTGTAATGAGGACTCCTTGAGTATGGATATTGTCTAAATGACAATATTCCTATTAGAACTCTCAGTTTATGTATTGTCGTATGTTACACGACAGATGTATAATTATGTTTGTATTTGAATTTATGTACCATGTAAGTGGCGACCCAAGATGGGTGACGTATACCTAATTTTGGGGGCGTCACAAAATCAATCTGGACCGTTCAGGAATTAGTTACTATGCAATCCATTCTTCTAAAATAGAAGCTCATTCCTTCATTATTTTCTTACGAATTCAGTGAAACTCTAGAGAGAGTTCTTTTTCTATAATCTTGAGCGTAGTTCTTTAGAGTTTAAGAAAGCTTTTTGCATAGTGCAAGTTTCCTTCGAGTATATCATCGCCCTACCAGTCGGAGTACTTTTCTTTCAAAGGTAAAGGGACATTGTTATAGTAAGGGATATTACTATTATGGTAAGGGATATTATTATTATAGTAAGGGATATTATTTGTTGTACTCGTAAGGGGTATTATTTCTTTTGTATTCATGAAGAGAACTTCTGTTATTCCATTCTTTATTATTACATTGGAATAACTTTTGTATCACGCGACTACCCTATACATAACTTTGTATCACGCTGCGTACCCTATACTTGGTGAAATCGTTATGTTATTCCATTCTTTATTATGCTGTTGGAATAACATGTATACGTGGACTCCCCTATAGTTGGTGAAATCCTTATATTATTCCGTCTTTATTATTACATTGGAATAACTCAGTATCTGCGACATACCTATACATAACTTTGTGTACGCGGATATACCTATACTTAGTGAAATCCTTATGTTATTCCATTCTTTATTATTACATTGGAATAACTTTGTATATCGCGGTTTACCTATACTTGGTGCAAAACACCATATATGCGGTTTACCTATACTTGGTGAAATTCTTACATTATTCCATTATTTATTATTACATTGGAATAACCTCTACGTCTGCGGTTTACCTATACTTGGTGGAATAACTTTTGTATATGCGATTTACCTATACTTGGTGAAATTACATTGTTATTCCATTATTTATTATTCCGCATTTAATATTCTGTCGGAATATCCTGTCGATGTGAATTTCACCTGACCTGGTTCCATTATTTATTATTACGTATTTATTATTCTGTCAGAATATCCTGCTGTGCGTTTTACGCTGGACCTATTTCCATTATTTATTATTCCGCATTTATTATTCTGTTGGGAATAACCTGTCTGTGTGGTCTCTATCGCATGCATGGTGAATCCTTCTATTATTCCATTTTTATTCTATTGGAATAACCTGTCTATATGGATTACCACATGCATGGTGAATGATCCTTTGTATTCATTCCTTATTAAATTATGGAAATGATGCATGTCGTGGATTCTGCATGGTGAAAATCCATTTGCGGTTTCATATATTCTTTATTATCTTTGTTGGTTATTGGTTTTACACGATTGTATGTCTTTGGCTTGTAGTGAAAAGATGATATGTTGTTGAATATCTTTGGCACATGTAGTGCAAAAGATGATCATTATTTGATAGCTTTGTGGCGTAGTGCGAAGATGGACATGTGTATGACATGATCGCTGACCACTAGTGATACTTAACGAATATCCTTGGTTGTAGTGCATGGATAATTCAATGATGTGATTGGCATGATCATGACCATTAGTTAACAGTTGAATGTCTTTGGCCGTAGTGCACTGACAGGCAATTGATTGGTATGATCATGACCATTATTTTTAATAGTTGAATATCTTTGGCCCGTAGTATGCAAGATAGACAATGATTGGTATGATCATTGTTATTACATTTGAATATCTTCAGCCTTTGGGGTAAGGATATTGAGTAAACGTTCTATTAAGCCTTTGTGGAAAGAAGGAACTGTTAATTCACATTATTATAAATATGAATTGTGAATTTAACTAACATCTTTGGTGGTTCAGATGAAGACAAGTGTTGAAAGTTCTATTTGTCTTAAGTATAACAAAGAACTGTTGATGATTATTACAGGAATAAAATATCAACGATGGACTTTTAATTTAGAGAAGATGCTTCACAATTCCTTTCAGGTAATAAGAGTGTAGCTGGGTCGAGCGGGGATAATAGGGAAATAGTGGGATGGTCCGAGACTGTCGAAGTTTCTCAATATATTATAAAACGGCATGACATGCAACAGATAATTGTATTGAGGACTTAAGATGTGTGTGTCGTATTTTATACGTCACCTAATAATTGATTTTGGTGAACAACAATAGGGTGATGAGAACCCGACCTTGAAAGCGTCAAAAGTGAACCTCATTAGAATGAATATGATAGTAATCTTCTCGTTCTTCTTTGGGGTCTTAAAATATTTCCTGCTGTACTTTATATGACATTGTAAAAATTGAGTTTGGATACTGTCTACGAGACAATATTGTATTAAAACTCACAGTTAACTGTGGTCGTATTCTATACAACAGTTCAACAGTTGTATAAATGATGTTTGTATTTGATTTTTTTTAATGTGATATCTGGCGACTCAGAATGGGTCGTGTGAACCTATTTTGGGGGCGTCACAATATATATATATATATATATATATATATATATATCATTTTCAAAAAATTTATCAAACTAAATAAAATACTAAACAAATCTCAACATTAAACTAAATATATATAAAGTAACTATGAATATTTTTATATATAAATATTTTTATATATGCAAACAAATATTCATATAAATATTTATAAATTTATCTCTAAATATTTATATAAATATTTATAACAAATATTCATGTCTAAATTTTATAAATTTTAGATGAAATATTTATAAATAAATATTTGTTTATAAATTTTAAAGATAAATTTATATATATATATATATATATATTAAAATATTCATAGTTACGTTATATAAATATTCATAGTTACTTTATATATATATTTTTTAATGTGGAGATTTAAGATGGGTATTTATATATATAGATGGTAAAAGAATTTTTCTAATACATAAAAAATATAACATAAGGAACAAAAATATCACAGCTAGGTTTCGAACCTAAGACCTATAGGTTATTGGGTCATTAAGCTACCACTGAACCATTCTAATTTTTAGTTAACTAAAAAAATCTCAACACTAAAGTAAATTTTAGATGAAATATTTATAAATTTATAAATTTTAAAGATAAATTTATATAAATATTTGTTTATAAATATTTATATGAATATTTTGAGATAAATTTATATATAAAAAAATATTGATGTTTGTAAACAAGAACAAGAGATCAAAAAAAAATTTTAAAAAAAGATTCCAACGTCATTTTGAGTCGCCAGATATCACACTATAAAAATCAAATACAAACATTATTTATATTAATCGCTGAATGTGCGCAAAATGCGATACGATGCAATGACGATTAATCGTGAGTTTTAATACATATTGTCTCGTAGGCGATATCAAACTCAAATTGTTACAATGCCATATAAAATACAGCAGCAAATATTTTAAGACCCCAAAGAAGAACGAGAAGATTACTATCATATTCATTCTAATGAGGTGCACTTTTGACGCTTTCAAAGTTGGGTTCTCATCACCCTATGGTTGTTCGCCAAAATCAATTATTAAGTGATGTATAAAATATGACACACAATTCTTAGGTCCTCAATACAATTATCTGTTACATGTAATGACGTTTTATAATGTATTGAGAAACTTCGACAGTCTCGGACCATCACACTATTTCCCTGTTATCCCCGCTAGACCCAGCTACACTCTTATTACCTGAAAAGAATTGTGAAGCAAAAGGGTGAGCACAAATAGCCTAGTAAAGAATATCATGGCTAAGATAATTAATTTATCAACAACCTTTATCAGAATAAATCAGAGATTTAGAACATATAGTAGATAATAAAAATTTTCAACCATAATTTCAGCGGAATCAACAATCCATTAGAAGAGTCAAGTAGATCATAATGTCTACTATCTCCTCTAGATTAAGAGTCCATCGTTAATATTTTATTCCTGTAATACTCATCAACAGTTCTTTGTTATACTTAAGACAAATAGAACTTTCAACACTTGTCTTCACCTGAACTACCAAAGATGTTAGTTAGATTCACAATTCATATTTATAATAATGTGAATTAACAGTTCCTTTTTGCCACAAAGGCTTAATAGAACGTTTACTCAATATCCTTACCCCAAAGGCTGAAGATATTCAAATATAATAACAATGATCATACCAATCAGTTGTCTATCTTTGCACTACGGGCCAAAGATATTCAACTATAAAACCAATGGTCATGATCATATCAATCAATTACTGTCGATGCACTTCTACCAAAGACATTCAATCGTTAACTAATGGTCATGATCCTGCCAATCACATCATTGAATTATCCATGCACTACGGCCAAGGATATTCGTTAGCATCACTAGTGGTCATGATCATGTCATACACCTATCCATCTTCGCACTACGGGTCAAAGCTATCAAATAACATATCATCTTTGCACTACAGGCCAAAGATATTCAACAACATATCATCTTTGCACTACAGGCCAAAGACATACAACTATAAAACTAATAACCAACAATATAATAAAGAATGGAATAATAAAAGAATTTCACCATGTATGCAGTACTTCGCATAGATAGGTTATTCCAACATAATAATAAAGAATGGAATAATAAAAGAATTTCACCATGTGTGCGTAATCCGCACAGACAGGTTATTCAAACAGAATAATAAATAATGGAAGCAGGTCATGCGTAATCACACAGATAGGATATTCCAAAAAAATAATAAAGAATGGAATAATAAAAGAATTTCACCATGTATGCAGTACTTCGCATAGATAGGTTATTCCAACATAATAATAAGAAATGGAATAATAAAAAAATTTCACCATGTGTGCGTAATTCGCACAGACAGGTTATTCAAATAGAATAATAAATAATGGAACCAAGTCACGCGTAATCGCACAGAAAGGATATTCCAACAAAATAATAAAGAATGGAATAATAAAAGAATTTCACCATATATGCGATACTTCGCATAAACAGGTTATTCCAACATAATAATAAAGAATGGAATAATAGAAGAATTTTACCATGTATGCGGTACTTCGCATAAACAGGTTATTCCAACATAATAATAAAGAATGGAATAATAGAATAATTTCACCATGTATGCGGTACTTCGCATAAACAGGTTATTCCAACATAATAATAAAGAATGGAATAATAGAAGAATTTCACCATGTATGCGATACTTCGCATAAACAGGTTATTCCAACATATATTAAAGAATGGAATAATAGAAGAATTTCACCATGTATGTGATACTTCGTATAAACAGATTATTCCAACATAATAATAAAGAATGGAATAATAGAAGAATTTCACCATGTATGCGATACTTCGCATAAACAGGTTATTCCAACATAATAATAAAGAATGGAATAATAGAATAATTTCACCATGTATGCGATACTTCACATAAACAGGTTATTCTAACATAATAATACAGAATGGAATAACAATAGCTCTCTTCATGAATACGAAAGAAATAATACTCCTTGCTATAATAATAATATCCCTTACCTTTGAAAGAAGAGTATTCCGACTGGTAGGGCGAGGATATACTCGAAGAAAACTTGTACTACGCTCAAAGCTTTCTTAAACTCTAAAGAAATACGCTCAAGATTATTAAAGAAGAATTCTCTCTATAGTTTCTTTCTCTAGAGTTTCAGTGAATTCGTAAGAAATAATGAAGGAATGAGCTTCTATTTATAGAAGAATGGACAGCATAGTAACTAATTCATGAACGGTCTAGATTGATTTACTTTAAACAGACGGACCAGATTTAAAACAAAATTTTTTAAATAAAATATAATATATGTGATGCCCCCAAAATAGGTATACATCACCCATTTTGAGTTGTCAATAACATGGTACAGAAAAAAACTATAACTTTATTAGTACAACATATAAACTGTGAGTTTAAATACAGATATTTCCATCTAGACAATATCCACACCCAAATAAGTCCTCATTACAATTATTAGTACATTATTTAACAAAAATGGTGAGGACTACTAAGACATCTTCTAGAATCATCATTCCATACCCCGACTCGTACTCGCTGCATTCTCGCCTCCTGAGAGAAAAATAGAACAAAAAGGAAAAGGGTGAGCTCAACTAGCCCAGTAAAGAATATTATAACTAAGATAATATAGAACAAATTATCATTAGTTTTCAACTTGGAAAAATCTGAGAGAATATAATAAACAACAAGTTTCAGATCAATATTCGCAGCGAAAATAATAATTCATAGAAGAGTTACGTAGAGAATGAAATCTACTATTATATATGAATTTAACAGTCCATCATTAATATTTTATTCCTGTAACATCAATCAATATTCATCTTGAATCAAATTTTCCTTTTTGCACTACAGGCCAAAGATATTCATCAGTTGGTCATGTTCATCTCAACACATGTTCATCTTTGCACTACGGGCCAAAGATATTCATCATAAAATCATTAATCTTTGAACTACAAGCCAAAGATATTCAATTATATCATCATTTAGGACTGAGGATGATGAAAAATATTTTAAAGAAAAACGAATCCAGTGAAACAAAAGAATAAGTATTAAGGATTCGTCTTTCGGTTTATCCATGTCCAAAACTACCTTATAAATAATCATAGTGGAGTAAAATTCAAGTATGATTAAAACATGGATACAACTAAAACTAGTATCCATAATAGATATTTTGGACAAAAATGAAAATTTAATTTTTCTATGAATAGTGCCGTATACGTGAATAGTAACCCCGACACTAAAAGACAAGAATTTCACAAGAAAAATACTCCCAATATTTCGGCATAATGATATTGAAAAAAATAATATCATTTAAAAAAAAATAATGTCCCTTACCTCGAAAGAATAGTACTTCTGGCTGAATATAGTGCTGAAGGGAACTTGCACCATATAACAACACCCAAAGTATCAAAATACTCGCAAGAATACGCTCAATATATCGAGAGAAAAAGAGAGAGAAGATTTCAGTTTCTGGTGTGATTTTCAATTCTAAGCTAAGCACCCTATTTATAGAAAAATGCTTAGAACACCAAAGCAGAAAATTTAATAAAATATTATTATTTTTAATTAAATTTTCCTTAGCCCACCAAATCAAAATCTAGCACATTTATATCACATTTTGAGCCCACTAAATTGAAAAAAACGTTTTTATTAAAAATAATAATTAAAACTTCCAAGAATCAATTATTTCAGAACTTCGAAACTTCAATAATTCATACTAAATAGCCCTTTTATCAGAAAAATTCAAATCTCATGTCCTTTCCATAGGAAATTCCATTATCTACAACTTTACAGAAGAAAGTTTTTCCAAATTCCAAACAGAAACTGACCAAAATCCACAAACGGACAATTTTACATGCTATAATCAAATTTCAGTCAATAAATGGGGTCCACCGACATCTTTAACATGTTTTAAACATTTATTGCAACAAAAATACTCTTCCTCCTCGTATACTCATATATACCACATTCATTATAAAAATATCACCATTATTATATTATTAAAATATAATAATATATTTAAATGAATTATTTTATCAGAAAAAGATAAAACATTAATTTTCAACAATTGTCACATTAAAAATTTTCTCCATCTATATCCACATAAAATCAATATTTTCCTCATCATATAAATCAATAATTAATTATTCACAAATAATATTACAGAATCACAATACTGACAACCAGGCAGTTCCCAAGAAAGAGTGGGCTTTCTAATAAGTATTTCTCCTTACTGACGCGCAATTAGATGACCAAACCTCTCCTTAGATAGAACTTTCTAGACATTGCCAATATTGCTATCTAATAATATTATTCAGATAATATGAATTATTGCTCCGATAATGGAAAATACTGTGTAGTGACAATTATTGAAACAACAATAATATAAAATATCAACATAACAATTATTGAATCAATAAAATACTGAACAATAATTACTGTAACAATTATTGAGTAGTGTCTTCTTACGTAAGAATCAATAATTGGTGCAATACCGTGTGCTACTGTGTTTTAACCATCGAGTATTTTAACAGTATTAATGGTAACAACTACGTCATTATTTATAAACAACTTATTCTTGTCGTTTTCTTCATCCAATCGCTTTCCGTTATGGGGCCCACACAAGGCTGCGTCATCGTATGAATATTCCCCGACAGTAAGAATATTCCACGACCAAACGAATATTTTATAACCACTTGCTTATTTAAAATATTTACGTAATTTACCCATAACTATCCATATTAATCAAATCAACCCTTACTATTTCAAAATAATAAATGGAGGAAATTCAATTTTATTTATAATAAGTTGGGGTCTTACAACCTCCCCTCCTTATGAAATTTCGTCCTCGAAATTGGCGTACGTACCTGGTGTTTCGAAAAGATGAGGATACCTCGCTTTCATTTCCGTTTCCAACTCCCAGGTCATTTCCTCTATAGCATGGTTCCTCCAAAAAACTTTGACTTGTGGTATGACCTTTGTGCATAAGACATGTTCTTTCCTATCCAAGATATTGACAGGTACCTCCTCGTATGTTAAGTCTTCAGCTATCTCGTCCGGTTCTAACTCAATAACGTGGTTCGGGTCTTTCACATTTTTACGAAACACAGACACGTGAAAAACATTATGAACACGAGACATACTTGGAGGTAACACTAGTCTATAGGCCACATTTTCTACTCGGTCAAGATTCTAAAATGGACCAATAAATTATGGATTGAGCTTTCTTCTTTTCCCAAATCTTGTAACTCATTTCCATGGAGTAACTCGCAACAATACATGATCCCCAATACTAAATTCCACGTCCTTTCGATGAAGATCCGCATAACTCTTTTGTCGATCTTGTGCCGTTTGTATACGTTGTCGAATCATTTGGATCTTTTTACGTGATGTCATACATTACTAACTCGGGTCCCAACAATGTTGCTTCACCCACCTCATCCCAACATATTGGAGAACGACACTTTCGTCCATACAATGCTTCGAATGGAGCCACACATATACTTACCTGATAACTGTTATTGTAGGAGAATTCCACCAATGGTAAATACTTATCCCAACTCCCTTTGAAGTCTAGGACATAGAGTCTTAATAGATCTTCAAGAGTTTGAATAGTCCTCTCTGATTGTCCGTCCATTTGAGGATGGTATGCCGAACTAAATCGTAAATTCGTGCCCATAGCTTTTTGCAAGCTAAACCAAAATCTTGAAGTGAATCTTGGGTCACGATCCGAAACTATGGATATTGGCATGCCATGCAATCTCACAATCTCATTTACATACATATGAGCAAGACGTTCAAGGGAATAAGTCTCCCGTATCGGCAAGAAATGAGCAGACTTGGTTAATTTATCAATAATAACCCAAATAGCATTTATGCCTTGAGAAACCGTGGGAAGACCCATAACGAAATCCATGGTAATATGTTCCCACTTCCACTTCGGAATCTCAAGTGGTTGCAATGGACCCTTTGGCACTTGATGCTCCGCCTTTACACGTTGACAAGTTAAACGCATCGAGATAAACTTTGCAATCTCTCTATTCATATTGTTCCACCAAAATGTATGTCGAAGATCACGATACATTTTGGTACTTCCAAGATGGATCGCAAATGGTGTGTTATGTGCCTCAATTATGATCTTGTACTTCAAATCAGAATCGTTAGGAACACAAAGTCTGGAGTGGACTCGAAGTATTCCTTCTTCATCGATTTTTGCTTCTGGAATAGCACCTTCTTGCACTTTCTTCTTCATCTGCATCAGCTCCTGGTCTGTGGATTGAGCAACTTTAACTTTTTTGATTAAAGTTGGTTCTATGCGTATACTTGACATCATCGCATGGGTCCCCAGAGTCTTCAATTCTATCTTCATCTTTTGTAAATTACACAAAATGGGCCTTTGTGTTAACAACATCGCATTCGTTCCCGCGTATGATCTTCTACTCAATGCGTCAGCTACCACGTTCGCTTTTCCAGGATGGTATTAAATGGTGTGGTCGTAGTCTTTCAATAGCTTGAGCCAACGTTGTTGCCGCATGTTAAGTTCATTTTGGGTGAAGAAATATTTGAGGCTTTTATGGTCTAAATATATCTCCACTTTTTCCCCATATAGATGGTGCCTCCAGGATCTTTAAGCAGCAAACGATTGCTTTATGACTCTAGATCATGAGTAGGATAATTCCTCTCATATTCTTTAAGTTGTCGCGAGGCATAGGCTATGAATTTCCCATGTTACATGAGAACACATCCTAACCCTTTGCCCGAAGCATCACTATAGATAACAAATCCATCCGAACCAGATGGTATTTTTAGAACAGGTGCCGAAATGAGTCTCCTCTTAAGCTCTTGAAAACTCTTCTCGCATTCCTCGCTCCATACGAATTTTGTATCCTTCCGAGTTAGCTGAGTTAATGAAGTAGCGATTCGAGAAAATCCTTCCACGAATCTCCGATAATAACCAAATAAGCCCGTAAAGTCGTGCACTTGGTCACCGCCTCTTGGTTGCTCCCAACTTTGTATTGCTTCAATCTTTGCCGATCAACAAATAGTCCATGTTTTGACACCACGTGCCCAAGGAATGCTACTTCCTCAATCCAGAACTCGCATTTTTTCAACTTAGCATATAGCTTATTTTCACGAAGCCTTTGGAGTACCAGCTTCAAATGGTGCTCATAATCTTCACGGCTTTTGGAATATATGAGGATGTCATCAATAAAGACAACAACGAACTGATCCAAATAATCCTTGAATACTCGGTTCATCATATCCATGAAAGCCGCAGGAGCATTACTCAATCCGAAAGACATGACTAAAAATTCATAATGCCCGTCATCGAAGGATTAAAGCGGTCTTTGGAATATCCTCGCCTAATCTTCACCGATGATATCCGGAATGAAGATCGATCTTTGAAAAGAATTGTGCTCCTTGCAATCGTCAAACAGTCATCAATACGAGGTAGAGGATACCTATTCTTGATGGTGACATGGTTCAATTCCCCGATAGTCAATACAAAGTCGCATACTCCCCGTCTTTCTTCTTCTTTACTTAATAAAATAGGAGCACCCCAAGGAGATGTACTAGGACGAATGAAACCGATGTCCAATAACCCCTATAGTTGGACCTTTAACTCCTGAAGTTCAATAGGAGCCATTCTATATGGGGTTTTAGAAATGGGCTTTGTACCAGGTTTAAGATCAATAAAGAATTTAACTTCATGTTCTGAGGGTAGACCGGGAAGTTCTTCAGGAAATACGTCAGGAAAGTCAATAACAACAGGAATATTATTCAAATTTGACGTGTCTTTATTCAAATCCATAACATGGGCTAAGAAAGCTTGACATCCATTTTTTAATAAAGGAATAGCTTTATGACTTGATATGAAAGTGATTGATTTTAGTGGTTTAGTTGCTTGAATTCGAACAACAGGTTGATTAGGAATATGAAAACTAACAACCTTACGAAAATAATCAATTTTGGCATGATGAGTAGTTAACCAATCAATCCCTAAAATCACATCAAAAGCAAGTATCTTTAGAGAGATAAGATCAACAGGTAATGTGATGGTGCCAACTTGGATCAAACAAGATTTATAAACAGTGGATGTGATGAAAGTTTCTCCTAACGGAGTTTCCACAGATAGGTCAAAGTCTAATTTCTCCGGAGTCAAGTTTAAACGTTGAGCACAAGCAGGAGAGATAAATGAATGGGTAGCACTGGTATCAAGTAAGGTATAAAATTTGCAAGAATTTATGATTAGCTTACCCGTGATCACCTCGTTTGGGTTCCTCGCATTTTGACCAGTCACGACAAACGCTCTTCCAGGAATCATTGACTTTGACATTTCTAGGACAGCCTTTTAAGTCACCATCACCGTTGGACTTGGTTTCGCTACAGTGCAATCTCGAGCGATATGTCCTTCCTTTCTACAATTATAACATACCTTAAACTGTTGTGGGCAGTTTGGGATGATATGTCCTTCTTTCCCGCACTTATAGCATACGACCGGTGGTCGTTCTCCATCCTTAGAACCAGTTGCTGCTGGTGCTGACGTCTTTACATTGTCGTTATTGTACCTTCTCTTTTTAAAATCTCCTCCTGAGTCGCTTCTTTTATTCTCATGGCCATGATTACCACCAGAGTGGTTGCCGTTCTTGTCCTTATTCTTCTTTCTTTGCTAGTTATCGTTGTTTCACGATCGCTTTGCGTCACCGTATGATCCTCGTTTACGGTCCCTCGGTTGAACGTATTTCGTTATCTCGCTTCTAACAATTGAGCCTGCTGACAACATCCCGAATAGAGAAAATTTATGAGAAATGATATCTCGACGTATCTTTGGGTTTCAAACCTCTCAGAAATATCCACGTCATACGTTCCTCATTCTCCACCAAATGAGGTGCAAACCTGGATAACTCCGTGAACTTCGCCTCGTACTGGGACACCGTCATTTTATTCTGCTGCAGTCTAATAAACTCCACATCCTTCATATGGCTAATACTTTCTGGAAAGTACTTGTCATTGAACAGTTTTTGAAACGTCTCCCAAGACATGCTAAAGTGCTGCCGATGGATGGAGTGCTTTCACGATTCCCATCGATGTCTGCCTTTATTACTTAACGTAAAGGTGGCGAATGGAACCTTCTGTTCCTCCGTGCATCCCAAGACATCGAATATCTTGGTAATCTGCTTGACCCACGTCTCTGCCTTAATTGGATCCGGCTTTCCCCAGAATTCTGGTGGTCCCAACTCTTTGAACTGCTTGGCTGTGACAAACCGTGCGTTGTTATCATTTCCACCGGTGTTTTGAGCACGAGTCTTCCTCGTCTGATTTTGCATGAACTGCAAAAAGCTTCTAAACATCCCTTCGTTCATCATCTGCTCAGTGGTGTTGTTCACAGGAGGAACATTGCCAGCCTGTTGCACGTTTTCCTCGTTGGTGAGTACATACATCTCCACGGTCTCATTTACTCCACTGTTAACATTCTCAGTTGCCATTCTCAATTACTGCCATAAAATAATGGTTAATTAAATAAATTAACATATCACATAATAACCCTATATTATGACCGACCAACAAATAAGCTTAGGTAGGACACACTAGCGAAGGATTTACTCGTCTCTCCCCTCCTAGTTCTATTCTCCGATCTCCGCCAGAGATCATATCCGTAAGTACCAACTGTGACGCCCCCAAAATAGGTATACATCACCCATTTTGAGTTGTCAATAACATGGTATAGAAAAAAACTACAACTTTATTAGTACAACATATAAACTATGAGTTTAAATACAGATATTGCCATCTAGACAATATCCACACCCAAATAAGTCCTCATTACAATTATTGGTACATTATTTAACAAAAATGGTGACGACTACTAAGACGTCTTCTAGAATCATCATTCCATACCCCGACTCGTACTCGCTACATTCTCGCCTCTTGAGAGAAAAATAGAACAAAAAGGAAAAGGGTGAGCTCAACTAGCCCAGTAAAAAATATTATAACTAAGATAATATAGAACAAATTATCGTTAGTTTTCAACAGGGAAAAATCTGAGAGAATATAATAAACAAAAGGTTTCAGATCAATATTCGTAGCGGAAATAATAATTCATAGAAGAGTTACGTAGAGAATGAAATCTACTATTATCTATGAATTTAAAAGTCCATCATCAATATTTTATCCCTGTAACATCAATCAATATACATCATGAATCAAATATTCATCTTTCCACTACAGGCCAAAGATATTCATCAGTTGGTTATGTTCATCTCAACACTGCTCATCTTCTTTTACTACGCCAAAGATATTCATCATAAAATCATTAATCTTTACTTCTGAGCCAAAGATATTCAATTATATCATCATTTAGGATCAAGATGATGAAAAATATTTTAAAAGAAAACGAATCTCGTGAAAACAAAAGAATAAGTATTAAGGATTCATCTTTCGGTTTATCCATGTCCAAAAATACCTCATAAATAATCATAGTGGAGTAAAATTCAAGAATGATCAAAACATGGATACAATCAAAACTAGTATCCATAATAGATATTTTGGACAAAAATGAAAATTTTATT
This sequence comes from Panax quinquefolius, assembly GCA_020205615.1. Classification (NCBI taxonomy): domain Eukaryota; kingdom Viridiplantae; phylum Streptophyta; class Magnoliopsida; order Apiales; family Araliaceae; genus Panax; species Panax quinquefolius. Next base: position 175,121,065 of record CM035156.1, on the reverse strand, counting down.
TTTCTGTGAATAGTGTTGTATTCGTGAATAGTGCCGTATACGTGAATGGTGCCGTATACATGAGTAGTAACCCCGACACTAAAAGACAAGAATTTCACAAGAAAAATACTCCTATTATTTCGGCATAATGATATTAAAAAAAATAATATCATTTTAAAAAAAATAATATACCTTACCTCGAAAGAATAGTACTTTTGGCTGAATATAGTGCTGAAGGGAACTTGCACCGTATAACAACACTAAGAATACGCTCAATATATCGAGAAAAAAAGAGAGAAGATTTCAGTTTTTGGTGTGATTTTCAATTCTAACCTAAGCACCCTATTTATAGGAAATTTCTTAGAACACCAAAGCAAAAAATTTAATAAAATATTATTATTTTTAATTAAATTTTCCTTAGCCCACCACATCAAAATCTAGCACATTTATATCACAGGTTGAGCCCACTAAATTGAAAAAAACGTTTTTATTAAAAATAATAATTAAAACTTCCAAAAATCAATTATTTCATAACTTCGGAACTTAAATAATTCATAATAAATAGCCCTTTTATTAGAAAAATTTAAATCTCATGTCTTTTCCATAGGAAATTCCATTATCTACAACTTTGCAGAAGAAAGTTTTTCCAAATTCCAAACAGAAACTGACCGAAATCCACAAACAGGCGATTTTACATGCTATAATCAAATTTCAGTCAAGAAATGGGGTCCACAAACATGAAAAATATGTTTTAAATATTTTTTGTAACAAAAGTTTTCTTCCTCCTCATATAGTCATATATCCCACATTCATTGTAAAAATATCACCATTATTATATTATTAAAATATAATAATATATTTAAATGAATTATTTTATTAGAAAAAGATAAAATATTAATTTTCAACAATTATCACATTAAAAATTATCTCCATCTATATCCACATAAAATTAATATTTTCCTCATCATATAAATCAATAATTAATTATTCACAAATAATATTACAGAATCATAATACTGACAACCAGACAGTTCCCAAGAAAGAGGGGGCTTTCCAATAAGGATTTTTCCTTACTGGCGCGTAATTAGATGATCAAACCTCTCCTTAGACAGAACTTTCTAGACATTGCTAATATTGTTATCTAATAATATTATTCAGATAATATGAATTATTGCTCCGATAATGGAAAATACTGTGTCGTGACAATTATTGAAACAATAATAATATAAAATATCAACATAGCAATTATTGAATCAATAAAATACTGAATAGTAATTACTGTAACAATTATTGAGTAGTGCCTTCTTACGTAAGAATCAATAATTGGTGCAATACCGTGTGCTACTGTGTTTTAACCATCGAGTATTTTAACAAAGATAATTGTAATAATAACTACGCCATTATTTATAAATAACTTATACTTGTCGTTTTCTTCATCCAATCACTTTCCGTTATGGGGCCCACACATTGTTTTTGCGTTGTCGCATTTAATATTCCCCAAGCGTAAGAATATTCTACTACACCAAACTAATATTTTATAACCACTTGCTTATTTAAAATATTTGTGTATTTTACCCATAACTATCTACATTAATCAAATCAACCCTTACTATTTCAAAATAATAAATGGAGGAAATTCTATTTTATTTATAATAATTTGGGGTCTTACAATATATTATATTTATAATCTAATAAAATGAATAACTTTATAAAAGTATTCTGTTTTATATAAAAAGATTTTACAATGCAAAATACTATGCAACACTATGTGTGACACCCCCAAAATAGGTATGCATCACCCATTCTGAGTTGTCAATACATGGTACAGAAACAACTACAACTTTACTATTACAACAGTAAAACTATGAGTTTGAATACAAATATTATCTTCTAGACAATATCTAAACTCCAATAAATCCTCATCACATTTATTGATACATTATTTTACAAAAATGGTGAGGACTACTAAACAACTCTCTCTAAAACTTTCATTCCATACCCCGACTCGTACTCGCTATATTCTCGCCTCCTGAGAAGAAAAATGGAACAAAAAGGAAAAGGGTGAGCTCAACTAGCCCAGTAAAGAATATTATGACTAAGATAATATACAACAAATTATCGTTAGTCTTCAATAGAGAAAAATCTAATAGAATACAATAGACAACAAATTTTAAATCAATATTCACAGCGGAAATAATAAGTCATTAGAAGAGTTAAGTAGAGAATGCAAACTACTATCTTCTATGTATGAATTTAAAAGTTCATCGTCTATCTTTTATCCCCGTAACATCAATCAATATATATCCGAATCAAATATTCATCTTTACACTACAGTGCCAAAGATATTCATCACCGTCATGTTCATCTAAACACTGCTTCATCTTTGCACTACAGCCAAAGATATTCTTCTAAATCATTCATCTTTGCATTACATAAAGCTAAAGATATTCCATAATATCATCATTTAAGATCAAAGATGATGAAAAATATTTTTAAAGAAACGAATCCAAAGAAACAAAATGACAAGGATTAAGGATTAAGGATTCGTACTTTGTTTTATCCACGTCCAAAAATACCTCAAAAAATAATCACGGTGGTGTAAAATTCAAGAATGATCAAAACATGGATACAATCAAAGCTAGTATCCGTATAGATATTTTAGACGAAAAGGAAAATTTTCATTTTTCGATGAATAATGGTCGTATTCGTGAATAATATCAGATATCGTGAATAAAGTATCGTATACGTGAATAGTAACTCAGACACCAAAAGTTCCAAATTTGATAAAAACTTCGGATCAATATTTCAAAGATAATGATATTGAAGAAATAATATCATTACTTAAAAATAATAATATCCCTTACCTCGAAAGATCAAGACTTCTAAATTTGAAACATTTGATATAAAGGCTATGACTTGGACTTGCAGACCGATAGCAATACTCAAAGTATACTCAAAATACTCACAAGAATACGCCGATAATATACTGAGAGAAAACTTCAGTTTACGGTGTGATTTTCAATTCTAATCTAAGCACCTATTTATAGGAAAATGCTTAGAACACCAAAGCAGAAAATTTAATAAATTAATAATATTATTTTTTTTAAATTTCCTACACCCACTAATTTGGTCCAAGACATCATCCACCACGTGACAAAACATTAAAAACGTTTTTCTTAATTTAAATAATTAAAACTTCCAAAAATTAATTATTTCGGAGCTTCGGAACTTCAATAATTCACAATAAATAGCCCTTTTATCCGAAAATTCGAATCTCGCGATTTTTATAGGAAATTCAATTCTCTACAACTATGTAGAAGAAAGTTTTTCCAAATTCCAAATGTAAATTGACCAAAATCCACAAACGCAGGCGATTTTACAAAGCTATAATCAAATTTCACCAATAAATGGGGCCCAATCGACATCTTTAACATGTTTTAAACATTTATTGTAACAAAAATACTCTTCCTCTTCGATATACTCATATATCCCACATTCGTTGTAAAAATATCACCATTATTATATATTTAAAATATAATAATACATTTAAATGAATTATCTTATCGTAAAAAAGATAAAATTTCAATTTTCAACAATTGTCACATTAAAATTTTTCTCCATCTATATCCACATAAAATCAATATTTTCTTCATCATATGAATCAATAATTAATTATTCACAAATAATATTACGTAATCACAATATTGACAACCAGCAGCGCCTTGGGAAAGAGGGGCTTTCCAATAAAGATTTCTCTTTCTTTGGCCTTGCAATTAGGTGACCAAACCTCTCCTTAGGCAGTAACATTCTAGACATTGCCAATAATGTTATCTAATAATATTATTCGGATAATATGAATTATTGCTTCGATAATGAAAAATAACGTGTAATGACAATTATCAAAACAACAAAGAATATAAAATATCAACGCAAAGAATTATTGAATCAATAAAATAAAATAATCGAATAAAGAATTACTTTGTAACCATTATTAAGTAGTGTCTTCTTACGTAAGAATCAATAATTGGTGCAATACCGCAAGTGCTACTGTGTGTTTTAACCACCGAGTATTTTAACAAGATTAATAGCAGTAATAATTACTGTTATTTTTAAACAACTCATATTTTGTCGCTTTTTTCATCCAATCGCTTTCAAGTTATGGGGCCCACACATACGGTCGCCAGGTCGCATTTAATATTCCCGACAAAGACGAATATTCCACGACCAACGAATATTCTCCGACAACAATGAATATTTTATAACCACTTGCTTATTTTGAAATATTTATGCGTATTTTACCCTAACTATCCACATTAATCAAATCAACCCTTACTATTTCAAAATAATAAATAGAGAAAATTAAATTTCATTAATAATAAGTTGGGTCTTACACTATGCATAATAAAATATAATATATTCTAATTATTATGTCAATAAAACAAATAACTTTATAAAAGTATTACATTTTATATAAAAAGATTTTACTATGCAAAACACCGCATGCGAGCACTATGCAACACTATGCATAATAAAATATATTATATTCTAATTATTGTCTAATAAAACAAATAACTTTATAAAAGTATTCATTTTTATATAAAAAGATATTACTATGCAAAATACAATGCATAATAGAATATAATATATTCTATTTATAGAATAACTTTTTAAAAGTATTTTGTTTTATATAAAAAGCTTTCCTATTTTATTACTAATAATAAAACAAAAACTTAGACAATCAGATTGTGAGACCCCGAATTTTATGAAATAAAAGTATTCAATTTTTCTATTTTAGTAAATGGTTAAATTGATAAAAGGTTAAAGTTAAGGGTGATATGTGAAACTTTTTTTAGACAAGTTGTCATAAAATACCAGGTTACTATTCACTCTAGTATTATTCACTCGGGTATTTGGGACACTTTTTATGTCGGAGTACTATTCACGAGTTACTATTCATGAGTTACTATTCACAAGTTACTATTCATGAGTTACTATTCACGGGATACTATTCACCCGAACAAAATATATTTCTTTTCGGTCCAAATCATTTTTGGGTACAATATTATTCCATGAAGAGATGTACTAATTTTTCTGCATCAGTTGGTTGAAATTATAATGTAAAAGCTTTTTATATAAAAATGTAATACTTTTATAAAGTTATTCTATAAATAGAATATATTATATTCTATTATGCGTAGTGTTTTGCATAGTTAAATCTTTTTATATAAAGCGTAATACTTTTATAAAGTTATTCTATAAATAGAGTATATTATATTCTATCGTGCATAGTATTTTGCATAGTAAAATCTTTTTATATAAAATAGAATACTTTATTAAAGTTATTCTATAAATAGAATATATTATATTTTATTATGCATAGTGTTGCATAGTGTTTTGCATAGTAAAATCTTTTTATATAAAACAAAATACTTTTATAAAGTTATTTGTTTTATTAGGCAATAATTAGAATATATTATATTTTATTTAAAAGATTTTTCTTTAAATCTGGACGTCCGATTAAAGTAAATCAATCTGGACCGTTCATGGGTTGGTTACTATTCATTCCATTCTTCTATAAATAGAAGCTCATTCTTTCATTATTTTATTACGAATTCACTGAAACTCTAGAGAGAGAAACTATAGATAGAATTCTTCTTCTATAATCTTGAGCGTATTTCTTTAGAGTTTAAGAAAACTTTGAGAGTAGTGAAAGTTTTCTTCGAGTATATCCTCGCCATACTAGTCAGAATACTCTTATTTGAAAGGTAAAGGGATATTATTATAGTAAGGGATATTATTTGTTGTACCTGTAAGGGTATTATTTCTTTCTTATTCATGAAGAGAACTTTTGTTATTCCACTCTTTATTATTCTGTTGGAATAACCTATATACGCGGCATACCCTATACATAACCTGTATACGCGGCATACCCTATACTTGGTGAAATCCCTCTGTTATTCCATTCTATATTATTATGTTGGAATAGCAAATTTATGCGAAGTACCGCATACATGGTGAAAATTTTCTATTATTCCATTCTATATTATTATGTTGGAATAACAAATTTATGCGAAGTACCGCATACATGGTGAAAATTTTCTATTATTCCATTCTATATTATTATGTTGAATAACTTTTGTTTATGCAATCTCGCATACATGGTGAAATTCTTCTATTATTCCGTTCTTTATTATTCTTTTCTAAATATCCCGTCAAAGGTGAATTTCGCTCCGACCGTTCCATTTATTATTCTGTTGGAATAACCTATATACGCGGATTACCGTATACCTGGTGATGTCTGTTGTTATTACATTCTTTATTATTCTATTGGAATATCCTGTATACGTGGATTACCGTATACCTGGTGATTTCAGTTGTTATTCCATTATTTATTATTCTGCATTTAATATTCTCATTTTAATATCCATCTTGCTTGAATTTCACGACTTCGTTCCATTATTTATTATTCCAGTATTTATTATTCTGCCGAATATCACCGTCATCGTATGCTTTTACGGACCGGTTCCATTATTTATTATTACGCATTTATTATTCTCATTGGGAATAACTCAGTTTGTCGGTCGGTCTCTCTATCGTATGCATGGTGAATCATTCATTAATCCATTCTTTATTATTCGCTTGGAATAACTCGCATATGGATTACCACATGCACGGTGAATGATCCTTTGTATTCATTCTTTATTAAATTATGGAAATGATCTGTATACGTGGATTACCGCATGGCGGGTGAAAATCCATTTGCAGTTTAATATATTCTTTATTATACTGTTGGTTATTGGTTTTACAGTTGTATGTCTTTGGCATATAGTGCAAAGATGATATGTTGTTGAATATCTTTGGCCTGTAGTACAAAGATGATCTGTTATTTGATAACTTTGACCTGTAGTGCGAAGATGGAAAGGTGTATGACATGATCATGATCACTAGTGATACTAACGAATATCCTTGGCCGTAGTGCAGGGATAATTCAATGATGTGATTGGCAGGATCATGACCATTAGTTAACAGTTGAATGTCTTTGGTAGTAGTGCAAGAATCGACAGCAATTGATTGGTATGATCATGACCATTGTTTTTAATAGTTGAATATCTTTGGCCCGTAGTGCAAAGATAGACAACTGATTGGTATGATCATTGTTATTACATTTGAATATCTTCAGCCTTTGGGGTAAGGATATTGAGTAAACGTTCTATTAATCCTTTGTGGCAAGAAGGAACTGTTAATTCACATTATTATAAATATGAATTATGAATTTAACTAACATCTATGGTGGTTTAGTTGAAGACAAGTGTTGAAAGTTCTATTTGTCTTAAGTATAACAAAGAACTGTTGATGAGTATTATAGGAATAAAATATCAACGATGGACTTTTAATTTAGAGAAGATAGTAGACATTATGTTCTACTTGACTCTTCCAATGGATTGTTGATTCCGCTGCAATTATGGTTGAAAACTTTTATTATCTATCATATGTTATAAATTTCTAATTTATTTTGATAAAGGCTGTTGATAAATTAATTATCTTAGCCAAGATATTCTTTACTGGGCTAGTTGTGCTCACCCTTTTACTTCACAATTCCTTTCAGGTAATAAGAGTGTAGCTGGGTCGAGCGGGGATAACAGGGAAATAGTGTGATGGTCTAAGACTGTCAAGGTTTCTCAATACATTATAAAACGACATCACATACAATATATAATTGTATTGAGGACCTAAGATGTGGGTGTCGTATTTTATACGTCACTTAATAATTGATTTTGGTGAACAACAATAGGGTGATGAGAACTCGACTTTGGAAGCGTCAAAAGTGCACCTCATTAGAATGAACAAGATAGTAATCTTATCGTTCTTCTTCGGGGTCTTGAAATATTTGCTGCTGTATTTTGTATGGCATTGTAATAATTTGAGTTTGGATACAGTCTATGAGACATTATTGTATTAAAACTCACGAGTTAATCTAATGGTAAGTATTCTATACGACATACCAACAATTAATATAAATGAAGTTGGTATTTGATTTTTATAATGTGATATTTGGCAACTCAGAATGGGTTGTGTGGACATATTTTGGGGGCGTCACAATCAGATCCTTCTTAGGAAAGAGAAATTTCATGTTTTATTACTAATAATAAAACAAAACTGAGACAACCAATAAGGGAGTGCCCTCCCATGAAGGTAACTGGTCTCCTTCCAACATATGGGCCCCGCATGTTCCCCTCCCACCAACATGTCACCATCACAGTGGGTACCATTATATATATATATTGAATAACTTTTTACCGATTATTTTATAACAACTTGCTTACTTTGAAAAAACTTTCAAATATCACCCTTAACTTTAAACTTTTATCAATTTAACTATTTACCAAAATAGAAAAATTGAATACTTTTATTTCATAAAATTCGAGGTCTCACAATCTCCCCTCCTTATGAAATTTCGCCCTCAAAATTTACGTACGTACCTGATATTCGAAGAGATGAGAATACCTTGCTTTCTTTTCGGATTGTACCTTCCCGGTTATTTCCTCTGTATCATATTTTTTCCATTGTTCATCTCTTGTATTTTAGATATTATTCTAAAATATAGCTTCTAAACGAAGGTTAATTGACATATCATAATTTGTCAACTTATCAAGTAAACAATTTCAGCTTAGGTAAGTCACACACTAGCGAAGTATATAACTCGTCTCTCCCCTCCTAGTTCTAGACTCTTATCTCCGCAGCGACCATATCCCTAAGCTCTGATACCAATTGTGATGCCCCCAAAATGGGTCCACACGACCCATTCTGAGTCGCCAGTTATCACACTATAAAAATCAAATACAAACTTCATTTATATTAATCTGTTGAATCGTAAATGCGTATGCGACGAATGCTTAATCGTGAGTTTTAATACAATATTATCTCGTAGACAGTATCTAAACTCAAATTATTACAATGCCATATAAAATACAGCAGAAAATATTTTAAGACCCCAAAGAAGAACGAGAAGATTACTATCATATTCATTCTAATGAGGTGCACTTTTGACGCTTTCAAAGTCGGGTTCTCATCACCCTATTGTTGTTCTCCAAAATCAATTATTAAGTGATGTATAAAATACGACACACACATCTTAGGTCCTCAATTTAATTATCTGTTGCATGTCATGCCGTTTTATAGTTTATTAAGAAACTTCGACAGTCTCGGACCATCACACTATTTTTCTGTTATCCCCGCTCGACCCAACTACACTCTTATTACCTGAAAAGAATTGTGAAGCAAAAGGGTGAGCACAAATAGCCCAGTAAAGAATATCATGGCTAAGATAATTAATTTATCAACAGCCTTTATCAGAATAAATCAGAGATTTAGAACATATGGTAGATAATAAAAATTTTCAACCATAATTACAGCGGAATCAACAATCCATTAGAAGAGTCAAGTAGATCATAATGTTTACTGTCTCCTCTATATTAAAAGTCCATCGTTGATATTTTATTCCTGTAATACTCATCAACAGTTCTTTGTTATACTTAAGACAAATAGAACTTTCAACACTTGTCTTCACCTGAACCACCAAAGATGTTAGTTAGATTCACAATTCATATTTATAATAATGTGAATTAACAGTTCCTTCTTGACACAAAGGCTTAATAGAATATTTACTCAATATCCTTACCCCAAAGGCTGAAGATATTCAAATGTAATAACAATGATCATACCAATCAGTTGTCTATCTTTGCACTACGGGCCAAAGATATTCAACTATAAAACCAATGGTCATGATCATATCAATCAATTGTCTGTCGATTGCACTACTACCAAAAGACATTCAACTGTTAACTAATGGTCATGATCCTGCCAATCACATCATTGAATTATCTATGCACTACGGCCAAGGATATTCGTTAGCATCACTAGTGGTCATGATCATGTCATACACCTATCCATCTTCGCACTACGGGTCAAAGCTATCAAATAACATATCATCTTTGCACTACAGGCCAAAGATATTCAACAACATATCATCTTTGCATTACAGGCCAAAGACATACAACTGTAAAACCAATAACCAACAGTATAATAAAGAATGAAATAATAAAAGAATTTCACCATGTATGTAGTAATTCGCATAGACATGTTATTCCAACATAATAATAAAGAATGGATTTCACCATGTATGCAGTACTTCGCATAGATAGGTTATTCTAACATAATAATAAAGAATGGAATAATAAAAGAATTTCACCATGTGTGCGTAATTCGCACAGACAGGTTATTCAAACAGAATAATAAATAATGGAACCAGGGTCACGCCAGTAATCGTAATCGCATGATGTGATATTCCAACAGAATAATAAAGAATAGAATAATAAAAGAATTTCACCATGTATGCAGTACTTCGCATAGATAGGTTATTCCAACATAATAATAAGAAATGGAATAATAAAAGAATTTCACCATGCGTCCGTAATCCGCACAGACAGGTTATTCAAATAGAATAATAAATAATGGAACCAAGTCATGCGTAATCGTACAGACAGGATATTCTAACGGAATAATAAAGAATGAAATAATAAAAGAATTTTACCGTATATGCGATACTTCGCATAAACAGGTTATTCCAACATAATAATAAAGAATGGAATAATAGAAGAATTTCACCATATATGCGGTACTTCGTATAAACAGGTTATTCCAACATAATAATAAAGAATGGAATAATAGAAGAATTTCACCATGTATGCGGTTGCTTAGATAAACAAAGTTATTCCAATGAGAATAATAAAGAATGGAATAATAGAAGAATTTCACCATGTATGCGATACTTCACATAAACAGGTTATTCCAACATAATAATAAAGAATGAAATAATAGAAGAATTTCACCATGTATGCGATACTTCGCATAAACAGGTTATTCCAACATAATAATAAAGAATAGAATAATAGAAGAATTTCACCATGTATGCGATACTTCGCATAAACAGGTTATTCCAACATAATAATAAAGAATGGAATAATAGAAGAATTTCACCATGTATGCGATACTTTGCATAAACAGGGTATTCCAATATAATAATAAAGAATGGAATAACAATAACTCTCTTCATGAATACGAAAGAAATAATACTCCTTACTATAATAATAATATCCCTTACCTTTGAAAGAAGAGTATTTCGACTGGTAGGGCGAGGATATACTCGAAGAAAACTTATACTACGCTCAAAGCTTTCTTAAACTCTAAAGAAATATGCTCAAGATTATAAAGAAGAATTCTCTCTATAGTTTCTCTCTAGAATTTCGAAAGAATTAAGTAAGAAATAATGAAGGAATGAGCTTCTATTTATAGAAGAATGGACCCAGATAGTAACTAATTCATGAACGGTCCAGATTGATTTACTTTAAAACAGACGGACCGATTTAAAACAAAATCTTTTAAATAAAATATAATATATATTCTATTTATAATCTAATAAAATGAATAACTTTATAAAAGTATTCATTTTTATATAAAAAAGATTTTACTATGCAAAATACTATGCAGCACTACGCAATACTATGTATAATAAAATATAATATATTCTAATTATTATACAATAAAATAAATAACTTTATAAAAGTATTTTGTTTTATATAAAAAGATTTTACTATACAAAACACTATATGCAGCACTATGCATAATAAAATATATTATATTCTAATTATTGTCTAATAAAACAAATAACTTTATAAAAGTATTTTGTTTTATATAAAAAGATATTACTATGCAAAACACTATGCATAATAGAATATAATATATTCTATTTATAGAATAACTTTATAAAAGTATTATGTTTTATATAAAAAGCTTTCCTGTTTTATTACTAATAATAAAACAAAAACTTAGACAATCAGATCCTTCTTAGGAAAGAGAAATTTCCTATTTTATTACTAATAATAAAATAAAACTGAGACAACCAATAAGGGAGTGCCCTCCCATGAAGGTAACTGGTCTTTTTTCAACATATGGGCCCCGCATGTTCCCCTCCCACCAACATGTCACCATCACAGTGGGTACCATTATATATATACTAAATAACATTTTACCGATTATTTTATAACAACTTGCTTACTTTGAAAAAAATTTCAAATATCACCCTTAACTTAAAACTTTTATCAATTTAACTATTACAAAAATAGAAAAATTGAATACTTTTATTTCATAAAATTCGGGGTCTCACAACTTTCCTCCTGTTCCGGATCCCCAGTTACTTAATTTTTTGTGCATTACTTGCAACTGGTTGCTTATATGTTTTTTAAGGAAATTATTCTTTTGAAAATTGATCTTGTAACTTTTTGAGTTTTCAGTTACCTTGCCATGGTTCTTTATCACGCGGGAGATATGGCTGGGGCCATAATGCAACAACACAAGGAACTTATTATAAATGAAAGGTGCCTTGGTCTGGACCATCCTGATACTTATTATATATCTTTTGGTGAAATTTTCTTAAGAATGTCTTTTTTATTTATTGATATAATTTACAGGCATCAGATTACTTGGAACAAGCTGAGTATGACTCTGGTAACCATATAGAAGACCTGAAAGCGCATTCCTTGATGCGGCAACTACTTAACAATCCAAAACTTCAAGCTGCATGTCCACTTCCATTTGATGAGGCCAAATTGTGGCAAGGACAAAATGGTCTGAGCAAGCAATGATTCAAAAGCAATTTAGAGATATTAGGTTTCTACCTGAACTTTTCCTTGGAAAAACAACATAAAATTATGTTTCACATAAAAGGGCTAACTTGCTAGTAGGCAAATTCAGACACCTTGCTATCCTGATTTTAGAGGACCTTCAAGATTATATTGTCAGCTGTGATATATATGCTTAACATGATATCAATTGATATATGATTCAGTGAAAGCAGATCCATAATATTGTCATACTCTATCCACTATTCAAGTCATCACAGGAACTACATGAAGTTTTAAAATTGTTCCTTTTTATCTTGATAATTTATTTAATTATGTTAAACATAGTTGTAACTATGACTTTTCATGTTGTAGTACCACGATGGATCGTGTAGGATGTGAGAAGTGTCACCGTGGGGAAAGTCTGCAGTTCTTGGTCTTGAACTGCGTTAAACATCCTCTTCTCAGTTGATGGTCAGAATAACCCAGCTCATCCCGTGAGTTTATATGCTACTTTTTTTTATGGTTTCCAAAATATTCTCTTGCCAAGTTTCCAAGTATTTTGGTCATACAAATTCGAAACATTTGGTATGTGTGAACTTATGAGTCTTCCTCTCAATTTTTGTGTTACTTGTGTTATAGCTACAGTTACATAGAAATGAAGTGATTGCTCTGCTAAATCTACTCAATAGACTATCAGAATCTATCAAATTTGTCCAGGAAAAGGGCCCCCGTTGAGAGGATAACGAAGGAGGCCTTTTAGAACTTTCTCTCGCACAAGAGCTTGGTTTATGGCGAAGACTATGGAATCGATAACTTCGTATGGTTCTGATATTATCTGCCTCCCACCTCTTTTTTGGTCATCAACTTATCCTTTATTCACTTGATTTTCTATTATGCATTGTAATTATGGTAATATGGCTATTTTCTACCACGGGCTTAAACAAAAGAACTTGCTCTATGACATATATCCCGCGCGTTGCTCTACTAAGTTTGTCATCGGGCCCGAATATCATCTCGACGTGGGTCGCGACATTTATAAATGTTGCAATGATGTACCAAGATATTAGAAAGATGAGCACACGACTCTTCGTTATTTACAAGAAGCCTTGAAAAGGAATGAGAGGCTTCTAAGCGAGGGAACATATTCGGATGATGTGTGCCGCCATGCTCTAGCCATTGCATTTAATCGTATGGGTGCCTTCAAGCTCTCCCATCGTGCATGTATTAAATAAGATTTATGTATTTTATGAATGTGTGAAATATTTCTTCTTTACTTACATTGACCAAAGTAAGCTCTCTTATGTGACAAACATGAAAAGAAGACATACGATATACTTGTCAATCAACTTGGAAAGGAGGATTCTAGAACACGCGATTCCCAGAACTGGATGAATACATTCAAGAAGCATGATTTGCAGGTAAACGAAACCACTTTTATGACGGCTCTTCTATAATGGCCATTATCCCATGATGTTGATGTTTTGATTCTCTTAATTATTAATCCTATATGATAGATGAATGCACAAAAGCAGAAAGGACAAACCTTAGATGCACCTTCTACTCAAAAAGCTATTAATATCTTGAAGGTATGTTTGAAATCCCATCACATTGATGTCCTTCTTACTTGTCCCCTTAATATATTTAAGAAACAGGATTATAACTAGGCTTTTTGTTGTTGAAATGTTTGCTGAAGACAGTAAGGGTGGAAAGGAATGAATTAGATTCTAGTTACTGCGATTGTATCACACTAGATACGCGAGTTTTTTTTTTACTTGTTGCATCTTAAGCTAAACATATTGCAAATATGCCCTGTACAAATATTGTTAATCATCTAAAATTTTGTAAACTTCGGATTATCTTTTTATTGCGGTATATTTAGAATAAGTTGTTAGAAGCACATCTGACCTTTCACTAGTAGTGATTGATGAAAGGTATACTTTTTATATAATCCTTGAATAATTGGCTAATATTTTACATTACGATGTTATCTTCTTGTGATAATAATTAAGAACTATGAGTTAAATATTACTCTAGCACATCTAGCTCAAATTTTCTGGATATTTAAAAAACACCAATGTCAAGGCCCGTCATGGAAGTAGCCACATTAGTTGTTCTCTGTTGATTTGCTTGATGATGGTGTGGTAATGTAGCAAGATAGTAAGACTAAGAAATAGGGACACTTTGGATCTCTTTTGTTATTGAAAAAACTGGATTTATCTTATTAGCATTGTAGAACATCAATGGTTACAATGAATTAAACAGGTTTGGGGTGTGCCAAAGTAATGAATTTATACTCACTTGATATATCTTGTAATCCTGGTATTTGCGTAGTATGCGATGACGTCATTTCGATCTCCCCGGTATTAATATACCTTGTTTATGATAGCATGCCATAATAATTTCCTAAATATAAGTTATGCGGTTTGGACAGCCAATCCTGATTTGATACAAGCATTTCAAGCTGTGTCCGGTAATACTAGTGCATCTGGCAACAAATCCTTGTTTAATGATTTGCTTGTAAACTGTATAGATCACTTTATTTTATGTGTGGCCTTGTGGGTGTGAGTGTCCTCTTTCATGCATTATGTTTCCAATTCCAATTTGTTCATTATATAGTACATAGGAGACAAACCTCTTTTAGTCCTAGGAAAACAAACTCTTTAATTGTAGGCCTAAAAATAATAATTATGTCAAAATTTAACTAATATATATTCACATGTGGACCACTTCTAAACCTGCTTGAGCCAACTAAAATTTTCTTTATTCCCAGGCATTAGTGAGAGAACATGGTATGCCTTCTTATGATATTGTGATTGCCTATTTGTTTTTTTCTGCTTATGAGCAATACGGTGTACATTAGTATCACGTAGCAACTCTATTATCTTTGTGTATTGATTTTGGCACTAAGTGCCTCAGGTGACCTATTTGCTTCAATTTTCTGACTTGCTATTATTTTTAAATATGTGCAGGAAGACTGCTTTTACAACCTGCCTTACAATACTAATACTAGGTATCAAATTTTCGTGCTATGTTTACGGAAGATAAGGGACGAAATTATGAAGTGTACTATCTCTATATATGTAGATATATACTTTGATTGAAGAACTGTGGTAGCTTTAGATGGTTAATTGTAAAGATAATGAATGATTATGTAGTTGATGATTTTATTAAGTTAATAATATTTTAGTTTTTTTTTATTTTTGCCATTATTTGCTATGGGAACATTGAGCCAGCCAGGTACAGAAAAAGAATGTCAAATTTTGATTTGGCAATAATATAATTCGTTACCAAAGCATTTAACAAGTTTTAATATAGCAACAATTTTTTATACATTTAGCAACAAATTTTCGTTGCTAATGACATTAAAAATATAATATCTGGCAACGAAAAATTAACTTAATAACAACGGAGATGATATTGTTGCTAATACTAAAATAAAAGGCAACATTTTTTATCGTTGCAAATCATATCAACTTTCGTTGCACATATAAAGAAACGACAACATATAATGTCGTTGCTAATCGACGACTTTCGTTGCTATTGAAAAATAACCCACAACAAACATTTTCGTTGCTGATTTAGCATAATGTCGTTGCCAAATAATATAATCAGCAACGAAAATCGTTGCTAAAAAGTTTACATTCCGCAACGAAAGCAAGCTTAGGCAACAATTTTCATAATTTACTACAACGAAAAATGTTGTTGCAAAATTGTGTCAGCTGCAACGAAAATGCATGGTCGTTGCAAAAAAAAAAGAGTTCATTTCGTTGCCAATTAGAAAGCTTTTGTAACGAAATGGGCTTTTTAGCAACGAAATTTTAATTATTCTGCAACAATACATTTTGTTGCTAAAGGATCGATGTCTCTGTGCGAAAGCCAAATTTCGTTGCAAAATGTATTACTTTTGGCAATGAAAAAAATACGTTCGTTGCGGAACAATTAGCAATGCTCATTGCGCAACGAAAGACGCAACTGTAAGACCCCAACTTTTTGAATAAAGATGAATTTTCTATAATTATCATTTTTGAATATTATGGAATGAATTTAATATAATGTTATAGTTGTGTGTAATATTTACAAATTTTGCAAAGTATGCAAGTTGTCATATTATATACGATTGGTCGAAAAATATTCTTTTTGTCAGGGAATATCCATACGACGGTACAATCATTGGTGGACCCCACAACAGAATTATTGTCAGATTGAGAAAACGACAAAAATATTTTATTGAAAATAACGGCGGAAATTTTACCGTTAATACTGTTGAACTACTCGGTAGTAAAAGTACAGTAATACGCGTGGTTGCATAGTAGCACACGGTATTAATTATTAAGGCTTATGTGATAATTCACTCAGTTTTGTTTTATTAGTATTATTAACGTAATACAACAGA
This sequence comes from Panax quinquefolius, assembly GCA_020205615.1. Lineage (NCBI taxonomy): Eukaryota > Viridiplantae > Streptophyta > Magnoliopsida > Apiales > Araliaceae > Panax > Panax quinquefolius. The sequence continues at coordinate 175,104,013 of CM035156.1, read as the reverse complement.
AAAACTTTTTATATAAAACAGAATACTTTTATAAAGTTATATTCGTTTTATTAGACAATAATTAGATTATATTATATTTTATTATGCATAGTATTTTGCATAGTAAAATCTTTTTATATAAAACAGAAAATTTTTATAAAGTTATTCGTTTTATTAGATTATAAATAGAATATATTATATTTTATTTTACTTTAATTATGGACCGTTCGATTAAAGTAAATCAATTTGGACCGTTCATGTGTTAGTTACTATGCAATCCATCCTTCTATAAATAGAAGCTCATTCCTTCATTATTTTATTACAAATTCACTGAAACTCTAGAGAGAGAAATTATAGAGAGAAAGAAGAAGAGTATTCTGCTACTTTACTACTCTATGTGCATGTTATTATGGGGTGAAATAGTACGTATATACAAGTTATAAATTTTTACTTTTTAAATGGTTGTGGATAATTATTGGGATATTTTTGTGTGTTATTGTTGTTAATTTATTGAGTTATGTTTTGGGGACGCTATTTGCATGTGATGATTTATTGAGACTAATAACGAGTATAAAAATAAGAAACTTATAAATTCACAACAGAAAATGAAATTTTCTTATGAAAACCGTCGCTATAGATTCTATAGTGACAATTTTCACCGTCGCTATACATCTATAGCGACACTTTTCATATGAAAATATAAAAAAGTGTTGTGAAAATATCAATTTCCTAAAAATAATGTAAATTGGCTTGTTTTGAATTATTGTTAAATGGTCGTTTTCAAATGATTTAGATATAATTGTTTTACATAGTTGTTAAAATAGTACAAAATGTTTTTATGTTTTTTTAAGTATGAGATGGACAACTGTAATTATGGACCAATTGACCATAGTGTTCTTTAGGACCAACAAAATAATATGTCAAATGGCGTTTATCATGGTAAAGAAAGGGGAAAGTTAACCTCAAGTCAACAAACTTAACAAAAATACAATCATGAAAATTAACAAAAGCCTAAAAAACTCTTCTAGATAAATATGGGTTTTGGGTTTTTAAACATAACAGTTATACACCAAATTGACATTGGTCTCCTTTTCGCCTTGGTGGAGAGATGGCGGCCAGAGATCAATAGTTTTCACTTAAAATGTGAGAAATAACAATAGTTTTCATTACTTAAGGAATCTTAAGGGTCTAACTTCATTTTGTATATTTATTCTCTTGTGTTTATTTTATAAAATAATATTAAGCAAATAAAAAATATTTTAGCGGCTTGTGGAATTAGCACATGATTCGTCATCACAGCAGTTGCTACATATAGTGTCCTCACAATTTAAATCAAAGTTCAATTTACACGGTTAATGTTACTAATAATTGTAATTATTTTCATTGTCATTTTACTTGAAATACTTTTTCTTAAAAAGCTCGATACACATTAAACACGAAATTGAACTTATTTGGGGAGAATATTTGATATGTTTTAATGAATACAAACTACAATCGTAGAAAAGATAGTTTATCAAAAAGTGAATTATTAATTTTAAGTATTAATTAATGTTTCTACTTATGAATGGTGTTATAGAGATTTTTTCGTGTCACTTCAACCGAGGAGGAGCGAAGCGGTTGTCGCTCTTCCTCGGTTGAAGTGACACGAAAAAATCTCTATAACACCATATAAACTTTGTACATTCAGTTGGTAAAAAAAGAATAATAAAACTGTAGAACAAGAGAAGATGAGAATACAAATTTATTCACGCATCAAACATCATCCAAACCATAAAGGACATCCGGCGGTGGGATGGCGGTTGAACATGAAAGAAGAATTAAAATCAACACCCAAGGCATTGGTACAAGGAATTAGTTGTCACTGTTGATGCCTCGTCTGCTGCATTTCCATTATTGTGTACATCCACAAAGCCCAATCTTTCAGATACATAAGATGAACCTTGTATAAGAACAGAATCCTTGTCTATTTCAGAGCCCTCATATAAATCACTCTCAACAGCATCCAATATGCATTTTTTAAGTGATTCAATTGAATTGTCATCTTCCACAAAGTTAACTTTCTAAGCTTCCAAAGTTTTATATATCTGACCAGTTTTGCCCCCAATAATATCTCCAAGTAAATCAGAACTCTCACCAAGCACCTTAGTTAGGGAATTAGGAAGCTTCATGACCTGCACACGAACAACACACCTTCCATCGGGTGTTATTTTCTCTATGAAGCCGAAGCTCCCAGTTAGCAATTTTTGATTCTCTAGTGGATTGGATCCCTCGCCTTCAATACCTCGCACATGCTCTCCTCTTCCAAAAACAGCGACCTCCATTGAAAATAGGTCGGGGATATGACGAAGAATGACGAAGAATGAAGACGGCGGAGGAGGAGCCAAGCCCAAAATCTCATTCGCCATGGACGACCTTTAAACCCTAAAAACCCGCCTCTGTATCATCGGCAGCGGCCCCGCCGCTCACATTGCCGCCATCTACGAAGCCCGTTTTTTGAGTTCAAGCCTATTCTCTTTGAGAGATGGACGGAGCGGTTCCGCTACCAATCGCTCCAATTCGGTACTCAGATCTTCACTGAAACAGTGAACAAAGTCAATTTCTCATCTACTCCTTTCAAAATCTTCATCGATTCAAAAACTGTAGTTGCTGATTTGGTAATCGTCGCTACAGGAGCCGTCGCCAAGCGGTTAAGTTTCCCCGGTTCTGGAGACGGAAAAGGAGGATTCTAGAACTGAGGAAGAAGATGAGAGAGAGGGGAAAGAGGAAGAAAAGAAAAAAGATTTTTTTATTAATTTTTATTCTTGCCACGTGTCAGCCACATCATAAATAAACTAACATCCGTTTGTCTAGCTGTCATTTTTTTCACGGGAGGGGCATATTTGAGCTACGTTTTATAACATTAGATGTACTTTTGGAAAAAAAATTAGTTTAGGGTGGCGGGGACATCCGTAAAATTGTCGATGTGTGCGCCCCCAAAATAGGTATACATCACCTATTCAGAGTGCCAAATACATGGTATGCAGAATATAAATACAATCTTAATTATACAACAAGAGAGCTGTGAGTTTAAATACAAATACTGTCTTCTAGATAATATCCACTCTCAGAATAAGTCCTCATTACATTTATTATCACATTATTTAACAAAATAGTGAGGACTACTAGCTAACACTATCATCCGAACCATCACTCCGTTCCCCGACTTGTCCCAGCTACGTTCTCATTTCCTGAAGAGAACAGTGAAATAAAGGGTGAGCTCAACTAGCCCAGCAAGAAATATTATGACTAAGATAATGCAGAATAAATTATCATTAGTCTCCAACAATGTTAAACTGATAAAGTACAATAGACATCAAGTTTAAGTGCAGTGGAACAAGTAATCCATTAAAAGAGTCAAGTAGAGAATAAAATCTACTATCTTTTATGATTTAAAACGTTTTTTATCACTTTTATCGTTTGAGACTCAAACAATAAATAATCCACATCATCCCCGCACTCTTGCCAAGGATATTCATTAGGGTCACGACCACAAATTATCCATGCACTACTGTGCCGAGGATATTCGTGTATTCATCAATGGTCATGATCATGCCAACAACTGTCCATCAATGCACTACGGGCCAATGAGGACTTTTACCACATCATTTGTAACATTACAGCCATGATTATACCGAATAATAATCCCTTGTCATAATCATACCAAGTCCATCTATGCACTACAGGCCACAGATGACTTTCAACATAATATAAACATGAGGATGATGACAATGATATAAGAGTTCAATAAAAAAAGTTCACGAATTAATTTGTCCAGGAACTAACAACGTCCAAAGTGTCAACATGATACTTACGTAGCAGTAAAATTCAAGAATGCTCGTAAGAATATTTCCATGAAAAGATACTGGATGAAGCGCAAATATCAAGGATATTCTACTAATTTCATGGAGTATAGAAGTCAAAACTTTAATCAAATGAGTATAATAAAGAATGTAATAACAAAAGAAATCACCATACATGCGGTATTTCGCGATAGACAAAGTTATTCCAACGAATAATAAGTAACGGAACGAGTCGAGCAAAACTCGCACTTGCCAAGCGGGATGTTCCAATGAATAATAAAGATTTTAACCAGGTCCTGTAAAACACATGAATATGATATTCCAACAAAATAATAAAGATTTTAACCAGGTCCGATGTAAAACACACGCATGTGATATTTCCAATAATAATAAAAATTTTAACCAGTCCCAGGTGTAAAACACACGAATGAGGATATTCCAATGTAATAATAAAGGCGAGAATAATGAAGAATGTCACCAAGTATAGGGTAGCCCGCGTATACAGGTTATTTCAACAAAATAATAAGGAATGGAATAACAGAAGTTCTCTTCATGAATACAAAATAATAATATCCCTTACCGTAAAAGAAACTTGATATAAGAGTAGTAAGTAGCAGAATACTTTTCTTCTTTCTCTCTACAGTTTATCTCTCTAGAGTTTCAGTGAGTTCGTAAGAAAATAATGAAGGAATGAGCTTCTATTTATAGAAGAATAGATTGCATAGTAACTAATTCATGAACGATCCAGATTGATTTACTTTAATCTGACGGTCCATATTTAAAACAAAATCTTTTAAATAAAATATAATATAATATATATTATATATATATATATATATAAGTTCACGGGTTATCAACCCCGTGAACCACCGTCCCTTCCCCTTATCATGTTTTCCATATATAATCATATATAATACATATATATTATAATAGGTAATAGTACTCCGTGTTTCCCTCCCCCCCCCCCCCTTTACTAGACTATCCACCCATAATCAATATATTATATATATATATATATATATATATATAACACAAAATTGAGGTAACTTCTCCAGACTATTTTGAAAAATGGGTAAATAGGAGGGTCCATAAAATACGCCAAAATTTACAACAATGACTATAGCAATAATTGAACAAAAATGAGTGACTTCTCACGTAAGCATCAATAATCAATACCGTGTGCTACTATGCAACCACGCGTATTACTGTACTTTTAACACTGGGTGTTTCAACAGTTAACGGTAAAACTTCCGTCGTTATTTTCATAAAAAGATATTTTTATCGTTTTCTCAATCCGACAATAATTCGGTTGTGGGGTCCACCAATGATTGTAGCGTCGTATGAATATTCCCTGACAAAAAGAAAATTTTTCGACCAATCGAATATAATATGACAACTTGCATACTTTGCAAAATTTGTAAATATTACCCACAACTATAACATTATATTAAATTTATTCCATAATACTCAAAAATGATAATTATAGAAAATTCATCTTTATTCAAAAAGTTGGGGTCTTACAACCTCCCCTTCTTATGAAATTTCGCCCTCAAAATTAGTGTACGTACCTGGTATATCGAAGAGGTAAGGATACCTTTACTTCATTTCAGATTCTAACTCCCAGGTCATTTCCTCAACATCGTGATTTCTCCACAAAATTTTAACTTGAGGTATAACCTTGGAGCGTAGAATATGTTCCTTCTTATCTAAGATTTGAACAGGAACCTCTTCATACGTTAAATCTTTCGCTATTTCGTCCGGTTCTAACTCAATAATGTGGTTCGGGTCTTCCACATATTTACGTAACATGGATATGTAAAAAACGTTATGAACACAAGACATACTTGGCAGTAAAGCGAGTCTATAGGCCACAGTTCCTACCCGATCGAGGATTAAAAATGGGCCAATGAATCAAGGATTGAGCTTTCTTCTCTTTTAAAATCTTGTAACTCCTTTCCATGGAGCAACACGTAACAACACATGATCTCCTATATCGAATTCCATGTCCTTTCGATGAAGATCAGCATAACTCTTTTGTCGATCTTGTGAGGTTTTTATACGTTGTCAGATCGTTTGAATCTTTTCTGTAGTCATACGTAACAACTCCGGTTCCAACAACGTGGCTTCACCCACATCATCCCAGCATACTGGAGAACAACACTTTCTTCCATACAACGCCTCGAAGCCATGCCAATGCTTGCTTGATAACTGTTGTTGTAGGAAAACTCCACCAATGGTAAGAACTTATCCCAACTTCCCTTGAAGTCAAGGACACGTAGTCTTAATAAATCTTCCGAGCTTTGAATAGTCCTCTCTCGATTGTCCTGGAATCTAAGGATGATATGCCGAACTAAATCATAAATCCGCGCCCATAGCTTTTGCAAACTAACCCAAAATCGTGAAGTGAATCTTGTGTCACGATCGAAACTATGGATCTTGGCATACCATGCGCCTCTTACAATCTCGTTTATGTACATCTGAGCAAGACATTTATAAGTTTCTCGTATAGGTAAGAAATGAGCGGATTTGGTTAATCACAACAATGACCCAAATTGCATCTATGCCGAGAAACCTTGGGAAGACCATGAATGAAATCCATGGTAATGTGTTCCCACTTCCATTCCGGAATTTTCAATGGTTGAATGGACCTTTTGGTACTTGATGCTCGCGCCGACTTCGTTGACAAAAGTTAGACACCTTGAGATAATTACAGATTAATCGGTGAAACACACGGTGTTAAAAAAAAATATGTCTGGCGTGATTGCATAGTAGCACACGGTATTGATTATTGATGCTTACGTGAGAAGTCACTCAGTTTTTGTAAGACCCCAACTTATTATTAATAAAATTTTATTTTCTCTTTATTATTTTGAAATAGTAAGGGTTGATTTGATTAATGTGGATAGTTAGGGGTAAAATACGCAAATATTTCAAAATAAGCAAGTGGTTATAAAATATTCATTGTTGTCGGGGAATATTAGTTTGGTCGTGGAATATTCGTAATCGCTTCAGGGAATATTCGTGACGACCACGGTATGCGACCATGTGTGGCCCCATAACGGAAAGCGATTGGATGAAGAAAACGACAAATATAAGTTGTTTAAAAATAACGGTAGTTATTCTGCAGATTAATCTTGTTAAAATACTTTGGTGGTTAAAACACGAGAAGCACCTGTATTGCACCAATTATTGATTCTTACGTAAGAAGGCACTACTTAATAATGGTTACGATAATTACTTCAAAGATTTTATTGATTCAATAATTCTTTGCATTGATATTTTATATTACTTGTTGTTTCAATAAATTGTCATTACACAATATTTTTCATTATCTGAGCAATAATTCATATTATCCGGATAATATTATTGGATAACATTATTGGCAATGTCTAGAAAGTTACATGTCTAAGGAGAGGTTCTATCACCTAATTGCGGCGCCGAGAAGGAGAAATCTTTATTGAAAGCCCCTATTTCTCAGAACCGCACGGTTGTCAATATTGTGATTCTCAGAATATTATTTGTGAATAATTAATTATTGATTCATATGATAAGAAAAATATTGATTTTATGTGGATATAGATGGAGAAAATTTTTAATGTGACAATTGTTGAAAATTGAAATTTTATCTTTTTCTGATAAAATAATTCATTTAAATATATTATTATATTTTAATAATATAATAATGGTGAAATTTTTACAACGAATGTGGGATATATGAGTATACGAGAAGGAAGAGTATTTTTGTTGCAATAAATGTTTAAAACCATTCACGTATACGGCACTATTCACGTATACGACACTATTCACGAATACGACACTATTCATCGAAAAATAAAAATTTTCCCTTTTCGTCTAAAATATCTATTATGGATACTAGCTTTGATTGTATCCATGTTTTGATCATTCTTGAATTTTACACCACTATAATTATTTTTGAGGTATTTTTTGACATGGATAAAACAAAGTACGAATCCTTAATCCTTAATCCTTGTCATTTTGTTTCACTGGATTCGTTTCTTTAAAAATATTTTCCATCATCCTCAATCTTAAATGATGATATTATTGAATATCTTTGGCCCAGTGAGGCAGATGATGAATGATTTCAAGAATATCTTTGGCCCGTAATGCAAAGATGAACAGGTGTTTAGATGAACATGACCAATTGATGAATATCTTTGGCCTGTAGTGGAAAGATGAATATTTGATTCCAGATATATATTGGTTGATGTTACAGGGATAAAAGATAGACGATGAACTTTTAAATTCATACATAGAAGATAGTAGTTTGCATTCTCTACTTAACTCTTCTAATGAATTATTATTTTCGCTGCGAATATTTATTTAAAATTTGTTGTCTATTGTATTCTATTAGATTTTTCCCTGTTGAAGACTAACGATAATTTGTTGTTTATTATCTTAGTCATAATATTCTTTACTGGGCTAGTTGAGCTCACCCTTTTTCTTTTTGTTCCATTTTTCTTCTCGGAGAGGCGAGAATATAAGCGAAGTGCAGTGGGGCCTTATGGAATGAAAGTTCTAGAGAGAGTTATTTAGTAGTCCTCACCATTTTGTAAAATAATGTGTCAATAAATGTGATGAGGATTTATCCGAGTATAGATATTGTCTAGAAGATAATATTTGTATTCAAACTCAAAGTTTTATTGTTGTAATAATAAAGTTGTAGTTGTTTACATCCATGTATTGACAACTCGTAATGGGTGATGTATACCTATTTTGGGGGCGTCCACAGTTGGTATCGATCTTAGGGATATGATCTCCGCGAGATCGGGAATAGAACTAGGAGGAGAGACGAGTAAATCCTTCGCTAGTGTGTCCTACCTAAGCTTATTTGTTAGTTGGTTAGTATATAGGGATATTATGTGATATATTGATTTCTTAATTAACCCTTGTTTTATGATGATTTGAGAATGTCGAATCGAGAATATTAACAATGGAGTAAATGAGACCGTGGAGATGCTCAGACTTACCAACGAGGAGAACGTGCAACAGTCGGGTAATGTACCTCCTGTGAACAACACCAATCGAAAGCGTGATGATGAACGAGGGGATGTTTAGAAGCTTTTTGCGAATCATGCAAAATCGCATTTAGGAGACTCGTTTTCAAAATACTGAGGAGAAATGATAGCAATTCACGGGTTGTCACAATGCAAGCAGTTCAAAAGAGTTGGGACCACCGAATTTAAGGGAAAGCCGATCCGATCATGGCGGAAACATGGGTCAAGCAAATTACCAAGATATTCGATGTCTTGGGATGCACGGAGAACAGAAGGTTCCATTCGCCACCTTTTATGTTCCGTGGCGAAGGCGGACTCTTTGGTGGGGAGTCGTAGGCGTACCCATCCAAATGCAAGACTCAAAGCGTGTCTTGGGAGACATTTCAAAAATTATTTAATGACAAATACTTTCCTCGAAAGTGTTCATCATATGAAGGAAGTGGAGTTCATCGATTAGAACAAAACAACATGACGGTGTCTCAAAGACGAGGCAAAGTTTGCGAGTTATCCAGTTTTGCACCTCATTTGGTGGAGAATGAGGAACGATGACGCGGATGTTTCGAGAGGTTTGAAACCCCAGATACGATAATATCTCATTTCTCATAAATTTTCTCTCTATTCGGATGTTTGTAATGAGGGCTCAATTGTTAGAAGCGAGATAACGAGTATGTTCAACCGAGGACCATAACCGAGATCGCATTCGGAGATAGCGAACAATGTAATAATGATAACCAAATGGAGAAAGAAAAGACGGACAAAATGGTTACCACTCCGGTGGTAATCATGGCCATGAAAATAGAAGAAGCGAGTCGGTCAGAGGAGATTTTAAAAAGAGGAGATTTAACAACGACCATGTGAAGACGAGCAGTCTTAAGTGAATCGGGTTCTAAGGGAGGAGAACGACCACCCCATTATATGCTATAAATGCGGAAAGAGGGACATATCAATCAAACCGCCCACAACATTTCAAGGTATGCTATAATTGTGGAAAGGAAGGACATATCGCCGAGATTGTCACGATAGCAAAAAACCTAGTTCAATGGGGATTATGACTCAAAAGATCGTCCCGTAAAAGTCGAAGTCAACGATTCCGGAAGAGCGTTTGTTGTGGATCGGGTCAAAATGCGAGGAACCCAAACGAGGTGATCACGGGTAAGCTATTTATAAATTCTTGCGAAGTTTATACCTTACTTGATACCGGTGCTACCCATTCATTTATCTCTCTGCGCATGTGCTCAACGCTTAAACTTGACTCGGAGAAATTAGACTTTGACCTATCTATGGAAACTCATAGAGAAACTTTCATCACATCCACTGTTTATAAATCTTGTTTGATTCAAGTTGGCACCATCACCTTACCTGTTGACCTTATCTCTTTAAAAATACTTGCTTTTGATGTGATTTTAGGGATTGATTGGTTAACTACTCATCATGCCAAAATTGATTGTTTTCGTAAGGTTGTTAGTTTTCATATTCCTAACCAACCTGTTGTACGAATTCAAGCAACTAAACCATTAAAATCAATCACTGTCATATCTAATCATAAAGCTATTCTTTTATTGAAAAACGGATGTCAAGCTTTTTTATCCCATGTTATGGATTTGAATAAAGACACGTCAAATTTATATAATATTCCTGTTGTTATTGACTTTCCCGACGATTTTCAAGAACTTCCTTCCTACCCCCCCGAGCGTGAAGTTGAATTCTTTATTGATCTTAAACCCGTACAAAGCCCATTTCTAAAACCCCATATCGAATGGCTCCTATTGAACTTCGTGAGTTAAAGGTCCAACTACAGAATTGTTGGGCATCGGTTTCATTCGTTCCCAAGTACATCTCCTTGGGGTGCTCCTATTTTATTCAGTAAAGAATAAAGACGGGAGTATGCGACTTTGTATTGACTATCGGGAATTGAACCATGTCACCATCAAGAATAGGTATCCTCACCTCGTATTGATGACTTGTTTGACCGATTGCAAGGGCACAATTCTTTTCAAAAATCGATCTTCGCTTCGGATATCATCAAATGAAGATTAGAATCGAGGATATTCCAAAGACCGCCTTTCGAACTCCGGGTATGGGCATTATGAATTCTTAGTCATGTCTTTCGGACTAACTAATGCTCCTGCGGCTTTCATGGATATGATGAACCGAGTATTCAAGGAATATTTGGATCAGTTTGTTGTTGTCTTTATTGATGACATCCTCATATATTCCAAAAGTCGTGAAGATCATGAGCACCATTTGAAGCTGGTACTCCAAAGGCTTCGTGAAAACAAACTATATGTCAAATTGAAGAAATGTGAGTTCTGGCTTGAGGAAGTAGCATTTCTTGGGCACGTGGTGTCAAAACATGGAGTATCCGTGGACCCGGCGAAGATTGAAGCAATACAAAGTTGGGAGCAACCGAAGTCGGTGACCGAAGTACGTAGCTTTCTGGGTCTAGCTAGTTATTATCGGAGATTCGTGGAAGGGTTTTCTCGAATCGCTACTCCATTAACTCAGCTAACTCGGAAGGATACACAATTCGTTTGGAGCGAAGAATGCGAGAAGAGTTTCCAAGAGCTTAAGAGGAGACTTATTTCTAAGACTGTTCTAACAATACCATCCGGGTTCTGGATGGATTTGTTATCTACAAATGATGCTTCAGCAAAGGGTTAGGATGTGTTCTCATGCAACGTGGGAAAGTCATAGCCTATGCCTCATGACAACTTAAAGAGTATGAGAGGAATTATCCTACTCATGATCTAGAGTTAGCGGCAATGCTTTTCATGCTAAAGATATGGAGGCACTATCTATATGGGGAGAAAGTGGAGATATATTCGCACCATAAAAGCCTTAAATATTTCTTCACTCAAAAAGAACTCAACATGCGGCAATGACGTTGCCTCGAGCTATTGAAAGACTACAACCACACTATTCAATACCATCCCGGAAAAGCGAACGTGGTAGTGATCGCGTTGAGTAGAAGATCATATCTTGGAATGAGTGCGATGATGTCAAGTATACGATAGAGCCAACTGTAATAGAAAAGTTAAGGTTGCTCAAGCCACCGAATCTTGAGTTGATGCGTATGAAGAAGAAGAAAGTACAAGAAAGAGCTATTCCTAAGCGAGAATTGATGAAGAAGGAATACTTGAGTCCACTCTAGACTTTGTGTCCCTAACGACTCGATTTGAAGTACAAGATTATGATGGAGGCACACAATACACCATTTGCAATCCATCTCGAAGTACCAAATGTATCGTGATCTTCGACATACATTTTGGTGGAACAATATGAAGAGAGAGATTGCAAAGTTTATCTCGATGTGTTTAACTTGTCAACGTGTAAAGCGCAGAGCATCTAGTACCTAAGGGTCCGTTGCAACCACTTGAGATTCGAAATGGAAGTGGGAACATATTACCATGGATTTCGTTCTGGGTCTTCCTACGGTTTCTCAAATCATCAATGCTATTTGGGTTATTGTTGATAGATTAACCAAGTCCGCTCATTTCTTGCCGATACGGAGACTTATTCCCTCGAACGCCTTGCTAGGTATGTACGTGAATGAGATTGTGAGGTTGCATGGCATGCCCAGATCCATAGTTTTGGATCGTGACCCAAGATTCACTTCAAGATTTTGGGTTAGCTTGCAAAAAAGCTATGGGCACGCAGATTTACGATTCTGGCCGCATACCATCCTCAAACAGACGAACAATCGAAAAGGACTATTCAAACTCTTGAAGATTTATTAAGACTCGTGTCCTAGACTTCAAGGGCGGTTGGGATAAGTATTTACCATTGGTGGAATTCTCCTACAACAACAGTTATCAGGCAAGTATAGGTGTGGCTCCATTTGAAGCATTATATGGACGAAAGTGTCACTCTCCAAGATGTTGGGACGAGGTGGGTGAAGCAACATTGTTGGGACCCGAGTTGGTACGTGATGACTACGAAAAAGATCCAAATGATTCGACAACGATATAAACCGGCACAAGATCGACAAAAGAGTTATGCGGATCTTCATCGAAAAGACGGGAATTTAGTATAGGGATCATGTATTGTCATGAGTTGCTCCATGGAAGGAGTTACAAGATTTGGGAAGAGAGAAAAGCTCAATCCACAATTTATCGGTCCATTTCAAATTCTTGACCGAGTAGGAAATGTAGCCTATAGACTCGCGTTACCTCCAAGTATGTCTCGTGTTCATAATGTGTTTCATATCTCTCGTATTTCAGAAATATGTGAAAGACCCAAACCACGTTATAGAGTTAGAACCAGACGAGATAGCCGAAGACTTAACGTATGAGGAGGTACCTGTCAAGATCTTGGATAGGAAGGAGCATGTCCTACGCGTAAAGGTCATACGAAAAGTTATAGTTCTGTGGAGGAATCATGCTATAGAGGAAATGACCTGAGAATTAGAAACGGAAATGAAAGCGAGGTATCCCCACCTTTTCGAAACACCAGGTACGTACGTCAATTTCGAGGACGAAATTTCATAAGGAGGGGAGGTTGTAAGACCCCAACTTATTATTAATGAAATTTAATTTTCTCTATTTATTATTTTGAAATAGTAAGGGTTGATTTGATTAATGTGGATAGTTAGGGGTAAAATATAAATATTTCAAAATAAGCAAGTGGTTATAAAATATTCATTGTTGTTTGGGAATATTCGTTTGGTCGTGGAATATTCAGATCGTCGGGAATATTCGTAATGACGACGTAGCGACCATGTGTGGGGGCCCCATAACTTGGAAAAGCTATTGGATGAAGAAAACGACAAATATAAGTTGTTTAAAAATAACAAACAGTAGTTGTTATCAAGTATTATCTTGTTAAAATACTCGGTGGTTAAAACACGGTAGCACACCAGTATTGCACCAATTATTGATTCTTACGTGAAGAAGGCACTACTTAATAATGGTTACAGAATTATCGCTTAGAAGATTTTATTGATTCAATAATTCACGCATTGATATTTTATATTACTTTGTTGTTTCAATAAATTGTCATTACATAGTATTTTCCATTATCGAGCAATAATTCATATTATCCTAATAATATTATTGGATAACATTATTGGCAATGTCTAGAAAGTTCGTCTAAGGAGAGGTTTGGTCACCTAATCAATTGCGCCAAGATGAGGAGAAATCTTTATTGGAAAGCCGCCTCTTTCCTGGGAACTGCCTGGTTGTCAATATTGTGATTCTGTAATATTATTTGTGAATAATTAATTATTGATTCATATGATAAGAAAAATATTGATTTTATGTGGATATAGATGGAGAAAATTTTTAATGTGACAATTGTTGAAAATTGAAATTTTATCTTTTTCTGATAAAATAATTCATTTAAATATATTATTATATTTTAATAATATAATAATGGTGATATTTTTACAACGAATGTGGGATATATGAGTATACGAGGAGGAAGAGTATTTTTGTTGCAATAAATGTTTAAAACATGTTAAACATGTCGGTGGACCCCATTTATTGACTAAAATTTGATTATAGGATGTAAAATCGTCCGTTTGTGGATTTCAGTCAATTTTTGTTTGGAATTTGGAAAAACTTTCTTCTGCAAAGTTGTAGAGAATTTAATTTTCTATAAAAAGTCGCGAGATTCGAATTTTCTGGAAAAAGGGCTATTTATTATGAATTATTGAAGCTCCGAAGCTCCGAAATAATTGATTTCTAGAAGTTTAAAATATTTAAAATTAGAAAAACGTTTTTTGTTGTTAGTCTTATGTAGTAAAATGGTGGTTGGTGGCATGTTGGGCAAATTAAGTGTGCGTTGGAAAAATATATATATATATTATTAATTTATTAAATTTTCGCTTTGGTGTTCTAAGCAATTTCCTATAAATAGGTGCTTAGGTTAGAATTGAAAATCACACCGAAATCAAGTTTTCTCTCTATATTATCGAGCGTATTCTTGTGAGTATTTTGAGTATACTTTGAGTATTGCTATACGGCAAGTTCAAGTCATAGCCTTATATCCAAAGTGTTTTCAACTAAAGTATTGTCTTTGTGAGGTAAGAGATATTTTTTTCAGAATGATATTATTTCTTCAATATCATTATCTTTGAAATATTGATCCAAGTTTTATCAAATTTGAAACTTTTGGTGTCTGAGTTACTATTCACGATACTCTGACTATTCACGATATCACTACTTATTCACGAATACTGACTATTCATCGAAAAATAAAAATTTTTCCTTTTCGTCTAAAATATCTATTGTGGATACTAGCTTTGATTGTATCCATGTTTTGATCATTCTTGAATTTTACACCACTATAATTATTTTTGAGGTATTTTTGGACATGGATAAAATAAAGTACGAATCCTTAATCCTTAATCCTTAATCCTTGTCATTTTGTTTCACTGGATTCGTTTCTTTAAAAATATTTTTCATCATCCTCAGTCTTAAATGATGATATTATTGAATATCTTTGGCCTGTAGTGCAAAGATGAATGATTCTGAAGAATATCTTTGGCCCGTAGTGCAAAGATGAACAGGTGTTTAGATGAACATGACCAATTGATGAATATCTTTGGCCTGTAGTGCAAAGATGAATATTTGATTCCAGATATATATTGGTTGATGTTACAGGGATAAAAAATAGACGATGAACTTTTAAATTCATACATAGAAGATAGTAGTTTGCATTCTCTACTTAACTCTTCTAATGAATTATTATTTCCGCTGCGAATATTGATTTAAAATTTGTTGTCTATCATTCTATTAGATTTTTCCTGTTGAAGACTAACGATAATTTGTTGTTTATTATCTTAGTCATAATATTCTTTACCGGGCTAGTTGAGCTCACCCTTTTCCTTTTTGTTCCATTTTTCTTCTCGTGAGAGGCGAGAATATAGCGAGTACGCAGTCCTGGGTATGGAATGAAAGTTCTAGAGAGAGTTATTTAGTAGTCCTCGCCATTTTGTAAAATAATATGTCAATAAATGTGATGAGGATTTATCCGAGTATAGATATTGTCTAGAAGATAATATTTGTATTCAAACTCACGCTTTATTGTTGTAATAATAAAGTTGTAGTTGTTTTTTACATCCATGTATTGACAACTCGTAATGGGTGATGTATACCTATTTTGGGGGCGTCACAGTTTTGTTCAATTATTGCTACAGTAATTGCTGCATAATATCTCAGGTTATTTGATTCAATTATTTTCGATATTTTATATATTATTAAATCAATAATTGAAACGGAAAAGTTCTTAAATTTATTATTTGCAATATTGACGATATCTAAAAGTTCTGTCAAGGAGATGTTTGATCACCTAATTGCGCGCCAAGAGGGAGAAATTCTTATTGAAAAGCCCCATCTTTCTTGGGAACGACCTGGTTGTTAAATATTGCGAATTATAATAAAGATGATAAATGTTGTTAAAAATTTTGAGGTAATTTTTATAAATTATTTGATGTAAGTTTTGAGTATTATTTGGATCCCCACTTACCCATTTTTTAAAATAGTAAGGAGAAAGTTATCTCAGTTTTCGTTTTATATATATATATGTATATGTATTATGTGACGCCCCCAAAATAGGTATACGCCACCCATCTTGGGTCACCAGATACATGGTTCAAAATTCAAATACAAACTTAAATATACAACATGAGCTGTGAGTTTTAATATAAATATTGTCTTCTATACAGTATTCAAACTCAAAAATTCTCATATATACTGTGAGTTTCAATACAAATATTGTTACTTATATAATACGACAATATTAATATTTAAATTATTACAATGCCATATAAAGTACAGCAACAAATATATCAAGTCTCCGAAGGGACACGAGAAGATATATGTTCTCCTCATTCTAATGGAGTGCACCTTTGACACTTCCAAATTCTGATTCACCTCACCCTATTGTTGTTTACAAAAATTAAATATCAAATGATGTATAAAACATGTCACACACATTTTAAGTTCTCAGTACAATTATTATGTCACACCGTTTCATAATTTGATTGGGCTTGTGACTAATTCGTATCACCACTTTATACCCATGTTCTCTCTACTAGTCTCAGCTACCCTTTTATTACCTGAAAGGGGTGGTGAAGTAAAAGGGTGAGATCAACTAGCCCAATAAGAAATATTATGACTAAGATAATGCAGAACAAATTATTGTTAGTCTTCAACAGTATAACAACTGATAGAATATAATAGACAACAAGTTTTAGATCAACAACTGCAGCGGAATAAGCAATCCATTAGAAGAGTCAATTAGAACATAATGTCTACTATCTCCTCTAGATTAAAAATCCATCATTAATACTTTATTCCTGTAATAATCATCAACAGTTCTTTGCTATACTCAAGACAAAGAGAACTCTTATCACCTGTCTTCACCTGAACCACTACAGATTATAATTAAATCACAATTCATATTTATAATCAAGTAAATCAATAGTCCAACTTTCCACTACAGGGCAAAGATATAAAACTGAAAAACCAATAACCAACAGTCCATCTTTGCACTACAAGCCAAAGATATACAACTGTAAAACCAATAATGCTGAGACTCAGCTTAATAGTATTACGACCACAAATTATCCACGACACACGGCCAATGATATTCATGTTTTTAATTACTACCATGATTATACCAATAATCCATGGTCATAATCATACACGAGTCCATCTATGCACTACGCCCAAAGATGACTTTTACCAAATCATTTGTAACATTACTACCACGATTATACCCTAATAATCCTCGGTCATAATCATACCAATTCCATCTATGCACCATCGCCATAGATGACTTTCAACACAATATAAGCGTGAGAATGATGACAATGATATAAAGAATCAATCAAATGAGATAAAGGATAAATATTAAAGACTTTAACAATATAATTTATCCAAAATTCAATAATGTCCAAATTGTCAACATGATCACCAATTGTGGAGTAAAATTCAAGAATAATATTATATCAAAAAATAATTTGAATAATATTTCAACAAATATTTAACGAAGATAATAACAAAGAATCATTATATTATAACCTCCATTTAATATTATTCATTATATAATAATATTAAATTTATTTACTAATATTATTAAACTCCATTTAATATTAACAATTCATTATTGCTCTTTTAAACTCTATTTAATATTATTCATTATATAATAACATTAAATTCATTTACTAATATTATTAATCATTAATCAATGTGTTAATAACACCTTAATCTAAATGTTATCAATCACTTAATAATCTCACAATCTAATATTATTAATGTGACGCCCCCAAAATTAGGTATACATTACCCATCTTGGGTTGCCACTTACATGGTACAGAATTTAAATACAACTTACTAACATAACTGTCGTGTACAATACGACATAAACTGTGAGTTTAAATACAAATATCATCTACTAGATATTATACAAACTCAAAAAGGAGTCCTCATTACAATTATTATCACACTATTTCACGAGAATAGTGAGGACTACTAATGCTATCTTCGTGACCATCACTGCTTCCCCGACTCGCCCCAAATTATATTCTCATTTCAAGAGAATAAAGAAAGAAAGGGTGAGCTCAACTAGCCCAAGAAGAAATATTATGACTAAGATAATGTAGAATAAATTATCAATAGTCTTCAACAATGTTAAACCGATAAAATACAATAGACAAACAGCTTTAATCTGCAGCTGAATATGCAATCCATTAAAAGAGTCAAGTAGAAAATAAAGTCTACTATCTTTTAGGTTTTAAAAGGTTTTTCATCATCAAGTATAATAGTGAGACTCACTTTTAATAAATATTCCACATCATCGAATCACCCCGCACTACTGACCAAGGATATTCTTTAAGATCACGATCACAATTATTCATGCACTACGGGCCAAGAATATTTGTGTATTCATTAATGGTCATGATCATGCCAACAATCGTCCATCAATGCACTACTACCAATCGAGGATTTTTACCACATCATTTGTAACATTACGGTCATGATTACACCGAATAGTCTCTCGTCATAATCATACCAAGTCCATCTATGCACGTAAAGTCAAGAAGATAACATAATATAACATGAGGATGATGACAATGACATAATAATTCAATAAAACAAGTTCAAGAATTATTTTATCCAGGAATTATTAACGTCCAAATTGTCAAAATGATACTGTTTTGTAGAGTAAAATTCAAGAATGATCAGAAGAATATTTCCATGAAAAGATACCGGATGAAGCGCAAATATCAAGGATATTCCACTAATTTCATGGAGTATAGAAGTCAAAGATTTAACCAACTGGGTATAATAAAGAATGGAATAACAAAAGAAATCACCATGCATGCGATTGCTTGCATAGATGTAGTTATTCCAAATGTAATAATAATAACGGAACCAGTGTCGTGTGAAATTCACACCGACAGGATGATCCAATGTAAATAATAAATGCTTTGAATAATAAACAATGGAACCGTGTCCTGTAAAACACACGCATGTGATATTCCAAATGTAATAATAAATGCGGAATAATAAACAATGGAACCAGTCCTAGTAAAACACACGCACGTAATATTCCAATGAATAATAAAGAATGGAATAACGAAAGGAGATCACCAAGTATAGGGGATTCCACGTATACGAGTTATTCCAATGAATAAATAAGAATGGAATAATATAAGGATTTCACCAAGTATAAGGTATGCCACAGTATATAGGTTATGTATAGGGTATACCACTTTTACAAAGTTATTCCAATGTAATAATAAGCAATGGAATAACAACAGTTCTCTTCATGAATAAGAAAGAATAACACCCCTTTACGGCACAACAAATAATATTCCCTACCTTAGAAGAACCTAATATTGGCAAGGTGAAGTAGCGAGAATACTTTTCTTCTTTCTCTCTATAGTTTCTCTCTCAGAGTTTCAAAGGAATTCGTGAAAATAATGAAGCACTAGGCCTCTATTTATAGAAGATTTCTAGCTTAGCACCCGTACATGTGAAAAAGGCAAGTGGCTCGACGACGGGTGATGTGAAAAGAAAAGTGGTTTGACGCTCAGTAATGTGAAACGACAAGTGGTTCGACGTTGTAATGTGAAACGACAAGTGGTTCGGCGCTCAGAATGTGAAACAAAGAAGTAGTTCGACGCTTTTATAATGTGAAACGGCAAGTGGTTTTGACGTCTGGTAAAGGTAATTACTATCGACGAAGGTAATTACTATTCACAAGGGTAATTACTATTGACGAAGGTAATTACTTATCGATTAAGGTAAATACTATCGATGACGAAGGTAAATACTATTGACGAAGGTAATTACTATTCACAAAGGTAATTACTATCGACGAAGAGACTCTTAGATAATGACATATGGGCCCCCATAAAATAATCAAACTTACCACAAACGCCTCATAAATGAGACTCTTTATATACATTAAGGATTGAATAAATATTACCACAAATTATTTTATTTTTAATCAACACATTTTTAATCTTTCAACAATTATTAATCATTTATAACTTGTCGTCTCAATTAATAATATAACATATTATACGATGATATCGTGACAATAATTGAATCAATAATATAAGAGATATGATGCAAAGAATTATCGTGTAGTAATAATTGAGCATAAATGAGTGACTTCTCACGTAAGCATCAATAATCAATACCGTGTGCTACTATGCAACCACGCCAGACATCGTATTTCTTTACCACCGGGTAGTTCAACAGCTTTAATTCAGTAACACCTCTCTGTAGTTATTTTTATAAAATATTTTTATCGTTTTCTCAATCCGACAATAATTACATTAGGGGTCCACCAATGATTGAGTAGTTATACGAATATTCCCTAAAAAGAATATTCCCCACCAAAACGAATATTTTATAACAACTTGCATACTTTGCAAAATTTATAAATACTACCCACAACTATAATATTATCTCAAATTCACACTATAATATTAAAAATTATTTCGACAAAATTTAAATCTTTATTGATAAAATATGGGTCTCACAATCTCCCTCCTTATGGAATTTCACCCTCGAAATTAGGGTACGTACCTGGTATGATAAAGAGGTGAGGATACCTTGAATACCTTTATCGTTGAAAACATTAAATTCATCTTTGCAATCCTCGCCAAAGATATTTATTCACAATTCATCTTTGCACTACAGCCAAAGATATACAAATCAAAACCAATAATGCCGAGACGCAATTAATAGTATCACGACCACGAATTATCCATGCACCAACGCCAAGGATATTCGTGTTTTCATTCTGGCCATGATTATACCGAATAATCCTTAGTCATAATCATACCAAGTCTATCAATGCACTACTACCAAAGATGACTTTTACCACATCCATGAATTAATATTTCATTCGAGACTCACCAATAATTAATCCATATCATCGAATCATCCCCGCACTTTACGTGCCAAGGATATTCATTAAGATCACGACCACGAATTATCCATGCACTACTACCAAAGATAATCGTGTATTCATTAAGATCATGACCACAAATTATCCATGCACTACTACCAAAGATAATCGTGTATTCATTAGTATCACGACCACAAATTATCCATGCACTACTACCAAAGATAATCGTGTATTCATTAGTATCACGACCACAAATTATCCATGCACTACTACCAAAGATAATCGTGTTTTCAATTACGGTTATGATTATACCGAACAATCCTCGGTCATAATCATACCAAGTCCATCTATGCACTACAAAGCACGATTGACTTTCAACATAATATAAACATGAGGATAACAATATAAAGAATCAATCAAATGAGATAAAGGATAAATATTAAACATTTATAATATAATTTATCCGAGATTCAAGAATATCCCCATGTTATCAATCACTTAATAATCTCATAATCTAATATCATTAATATTATAACAATATTTTAATCACTTCTTAAATTTATAAACAATTTATCTCAATTGTTTACGCTTTACCATATAATGCATTTAATCATCCAAAATACCATACTCATAAGATATCATCACCAATTATCAAATCCCTCATCAAAAAAAATATGCATATATTCTATATAGGATTCTCTAGCCATAAAATCTTATTTTCAACTTTGTTACTTCACATAACATATTTAACTCATATGTTCGTAAATAAACTATTTTCATGAAAAATACCAAATCAGTCCCAAAAATATTTCTTTTCGTGGTTTTAGCATAATATAGTCCCATAATGAAAATATATTTTCTCTAATTTTTTAAAATTCATTTACTATTTTTCAAAATCAATTTCTAATTAATTCCTTAAGAAATTAGCTACCTCAAGTTTAACTCCAAAATTCCCAAATCTTTTCAGGACCTTACACATGTTAACGTGAGCTTCCAGCTTTAAATTTCATGGTCATCGGAGTTATAGAACTCAAGTTATAGCGTTTTTTTTCGAAAACCTAAATATTGAAATAGTCATAACTTGCTCATTTTAAGTCGAAATGAGCTCATTTTTGGACAGGAGGTACTTTATACCATATACCTTCATGTCCCAAAAGGCCAGAATTTTTTTCATAATTTAAGTGGCCAAAACAGCCCGTCTAAAATCATGGCAGCAAATTTTTTCGGTTTTTGCAACTTTGCACTCTTTTGCTAAAATCAGTCCACACAAAATCTACAACACCTTTTCCAGTAATTCCACTTGGATTAGTTAGGTAACTCATAGATCTAACTCTAGGACTTGACCACACTCAAAAATTCAAAATATAATAGGAGATATGGTCAATTGAATTTCATGTTACGTTTTTCACCAAAATCTGATTTTCAACTCTTTGTGATTTCTAAGAAACTTTCATGTTTTCACATACTAACCAACATAACTCATCTTAAAACTTACTAATACTTCATATACCCATGATTTTCATTAGTTCTATGCTTTTATTATGACTTTCATCATAAACCACGTAAACTATTCATTTTAGTTGAAGAAATATTTGAGGGTTTAAGAAATGGGTTTTATACTGGGGTCAATACAAAATTCGATTTCACGCTCTAGGGTAGGCTAGGAAATTTTCAAGAATACGTTAAGAAATTTATTAATGATAGAAATATCATTCAAAACTACTACTCTTATCCAAGACTTGGATAGTACGTTACATTGATACCAACTGTGACTTTCATCCCAACTTTGATAGCACGTCACAATGACACCTTACATAAATGTATAGTCAAAAACTGTTTTAGAAATTAGAATCTTTGGGAAGTGCTCAAGGAAACCTTCGTATACGGGAGGCCATGCTTCTAGGTTATGATAGATATCATATGGCCACGTAATTATCCTTGGTTTACCCAATAGACCCCAAAGAAAATGAGAAGATTACAATCATATTATTCCCAATGGTGAGTCTTCTCTTGATTTATCATTATTCCATTGTCTCAAATTGAGAATTATACTTCAAACAAACACCAAGATCATATAGGTAGTGCTCAGTAAATATACTCAAAGAAGTGGATGAGCACAACCACGCCTTATGATGACACGAGGTTGTATGTCATTAGACATCTTGTATGATAGTGGCAAAACACTCTTCCAACGCTGGGTTCGCCTCACCCTAGTTGATTCACCAAATATAACTACTAAATGATGACCACCGCTTCTATTCCAATCATTACCCCACTCAACCTAGCTACACTCTTATTACACGAAAGGAATTGTGAAGCAAAAAAGGGTTAATTAATATATCAAATATTATCCCTATACTCGTTCACCAATTAAATACCAAATAAATTTAGGTAGGTCATACTAGCGAAGTAATTCCCGCCTCTCCTCTCCTAGTACTATTCTCACATCTTAGCCAGGGATCATATCCCTAAGCTCTGATACCAACTATGACGCCCCCAAAATTAGGTATACATCACCCATCTTGGGTTGCCACTTACATGGTACAGAATTTAAATACAACTTACTAACATAACTGTCATGTACAATACGACATAAACTGTGAGTTTAAATACAAATATCATCTACTAGATATTATACAAACTCAAAAAGGAGTCCTCATTACAATTATTATGACACTATTTCACGTAATAGTGAAGACTACTAATGCTATCTTCAGACCATCACTGCTTCCCAGACTCGTCCCGGCCTATATTCTCATTTCACAAGAGAACAAAGTGAAAGAAAGGGTGAGCTCAACTAGCCCAAGAAGAAATATTATGACTAAGATAATGTAGAATAAATTATCAATAGTCTTCAACAATGTTAAACCGATAAAATACAATAGACAACCGCTTTAATCTGCAGCTGAATATGCAATCCATTAAAAGAGTCAAGTAGAAAATAAAGTCTACTATCTTTTAGGTTTTAAAAGGTTTTTCATCATCATTATAGTTTGAGACTCGACTTTAATAAATATTCCACATCATCGAATCACCCCGCACTACTGACGAGGATATTCTTTAGTATCACGACCACAATTATTCATGCACTACGGGCCAAGAATATTTGTGTATTCATTAATGGTCATGATCATGCCAACAATCGTCCATCAATGCACTACTACCAATCGAGGATTTTTACCACATCATTTGTAACATTACGGTCCATGATTACACCGAATAGTCTCTCGTCATAATCATACCAAGTCCATCTATGCACGTAAGTCAAGATAACATAATATAACATGAGGATGATGATAATGACATAATAATTCAATAAAACAAGTTCAAGAATTATTTTATCCGTGAATTATTAACGTCCAAATTGTCAAAATGATACTTGTTTTGTAGAGTAAAATTCAAGAATGATCGTAAGAATATTTCCATGAAAAGATATTGGATGAAGCGCAAAAATATCAAGGATATTCCACTAATTTCATGGAGTATAGAAGTCAAAGATTTAACCAATCGGGTATAATAAAGAATGGAATAACAAAAGAAATCACCATGCATGCGGTATTGTGATGTATGTGTTATTCCAACAATAATAATAATAATTTTAACCGTGTCGTGAAATTCACACAAGCGGATGATCCAAATGTAATAATAAATGCTGAATAATAAACAATGGAACCAAAGTCCTAAAACACACGCATGTGATATTCCAATGTAATAATAAATGCTAAATAATAAACAATGGAACCGTGTCCCAAAAACACACGCATGTGATATTCCAATGTAATAATAAAGAATGGAATAATGTAGGAGATCACCAAGTATAGGGATTCACAGATACTGAGTTATTCCAATGAATAAATAAGAATGGAATAATATAAGGATTTCACCAAGTATAGGGTATGCCATGATATACAAAGTTATGTATAGGGTATACCACTTTTACAAAGTTATTCCAATGTAAATAATAAGCAATGGAATAACAACAGCTTCTTTCATGAATAAGAAAGAATAACACTTTACTTACGGGTACCACAAATGATATTCCCTACCTTAGAAGAACCGAATCTTTGGCAAGGTGAAGTAGCGAGAATACTTTTCTTCTTTCTCTCTATAGTTTCTCTACTAGTTTCAAAGTGAATTCGTGAAAAATAATGAAGCACTAGGCCTCTATTTATAGAAGATTTCTAGCTTAGCACCTGCCATGTGAAAAGGCAAGTGGCTTGACGACTGGTGATGTGAAAAGAAAAGTGGTTTGACGCTCAGAATGTGAAACGACAAGTGGTTCGGACGCCTTTTGTAATGTGAAAACGACAAGTGGTTCGACACTTTGTAATGTGAAACAACAAGTAGTTCGGCCGTAATGTGAAACTAAGCAAGTGGTTTGACGTCTGGTAAAGGTAATTACTATTGACGAAGGTAATTACTATTCACAAGGATAATTACTATTAGCGAAGGTAATTACTTATCGATTGAAGGTAAATACTATCGACGAAGGTAAATACTATTATCGACGACGAAGGTAATTACTATTCACAAAGGTAATTACTATCGATGAAGAGACTCTTAGATAATGACATATGGGCCCCCATAAAATAATCAAACTTACCACAAACGCCTCATAATGTACTTTTTATATACATTAAGGATTGAATAAATATTACCACAAATTATTTTATTTTTAATCAACACATTTTTAATCTTTCAACAATTATTAATCATTTATAACTCTTGTCGTCTCAATTAATAATATAACATATTATACGATGATAATCTGTGACAATAATTGAATCAATAATATAAGAGATATGATGCAAGAATTATCATGAATAATTGAGCATAATGAAAGTGACTTCTCACGTAAGCATCAATAATCAATACCGTGTCTTACTATGCAACCACGCCAGACATCGCATTTTTTACCAATTTGGTAGTTCAACAGCTTTTAACGGTAACACCTCTGCTAGTTATTTTTATAAAATATTTTTGTCGTTTTCTCAATCCGATAATAATTACATTAGGGGTCCACTGAATGATTGAGTAGTTGTCATGAAATATTCCTAAAAAGAATATTCCCCGACCAAACGAATATTTTATAACAACTTGCATACTTTGCAAAATTTATAAATACTACCCACAACTATAATATTATCTCAAATTCACACTATAATATTAAAAATTATTTCGACAAAATTTAAATCTTTATTGATAAAATATGGGGTCTCACAATTAATATTACAACAATATTTTAATCATTTCTTAAATTTATAAATAATTTATTTTAATTATTTACACTTTACTAATTAATGCATTTAATCATCCTAAAATGCCAAACTCATAAGATTTCATCACTAATAACCAAAACCCTCATCAAAAATCTGCATATACCTTATGTAGGATTCTCAGGCCATAAAATCCTATTTTCCAATTTTCTTATTTCACATAATATATTTAATTCATTTACTCATAACTAGTCCATTTTAATGAAAAATACCAAATCAGTACAAACAAATTTTCTTTTCTGGGATTTAGCAGAATATAGTCCCATATTGAACATATATTTTTCTCGAAATTTTTAAAATTCATTTACTATTTTTCATATGGCCAAAACTGCCGAATATTTAGATATTTATCATAAATTGTACGTTTGTCCAAAAATTTCAAAATTTACAGAGTATACTTATGTTATATACACGTACTCCCAATAAAAATTTCACCAATTTTGGAGTTAATCACTAGGAGTTATAAGGGTTTACTTTTAAAATAGTTTTTCCCATAAAATTCACAACTCCTAATTTATACATCCAAAAATCACCGTTTTTGGACACAATCTAGAAAACTCATCAAATTATCATTTCAAATTTTTCCAGAATTTTTGAAGGTCAGAAAAATTATGAAACTAAAAAACATAATAACCATTACAATCTCTTACCTCAAAAGAGCAGTATTTCTGACTGGAATATCGGATGTATATATATTTTTTTCAAAATTTGTAATCATTCTTTTATTTTCAAATCTAGGTTTTATTCTTTAAACCTTTATTTAATTATTGAGATCTTATTTACAAGTCTCATAAAAATTTTCTGATTTTCACATGAACTCTAACAAAGAATAAAAATGATTCGCATAAAAAAATGCATAAGAAGGAAATCCTATAATAAAAATGATCCAGCAAACTCTAGGCATTACAAGCAAATTAAAAGTTAAAATCGTATGTATAAGAAATTTAAAATTATTAATATTCTTTCTATGTTAGTAATAAACTATGTTAAGTTTCCTCCCATTGTAAAAAGACGAATTTTAATAAGCTTTCATATCCTTATATTATAAAAAGAAAAGTTAGGGTTTATAGGAAAAAGGATTGTTCATAGAGAACTTTTTTATCTATTTTAAACTAAAATATTACCTCATTTACGATATAAAAAAAAACATAAAGTCATGAATAAAGTTCAAAATTAAAGACCTAAATAGGGATATATTTGAATTTTTACCTCAAATCGAACTAATCTTACACTAGTTTTCTTTTTTGAGAGAAGTTTTGAGATTATTGCAAATGACCGAGGTAGCGAACGACGCCTGGCCCTATATGTTGCCTTCATTAACATTGAGCGTTTGATCGGTGATGCAACCTGTTAATGATAAGCCTTATCATCCCCCAAACTTTGTCAAAAGAGATGGAGATAAAGATGATAACATTCAAATCTGAAGGCTTAGATGATAACATTAGTTATAACAACTCTGTAATTTAAACTTCTTTGTATTTTATCATTATCTTGTACTTGCCACACTATAAATACAAGAGGCCACAAACATTCTGTAAGTGAGCCAAACATTATATCTTACATGGTATCAAACTTGATGGGTCCATTGAGAGACATAAAGCGAGATTAGTAGCCAAGGGGATCCATTAACAACAAGGGCTAGACTATGATGAGACATTTAGTCCGGTTATCAAACCTACGACGATTCGGCTCATATTGTCCTATGCGGTAACTTGTAATTGGGTTATTAAGCAAATTGATATTTCCAATGCCTTTTTACATGGTTTTCTTTCAAAGACAGTTTATGAAAGTAGTATGCACACAAGCCAATCATGTTTGATGATAAAGCATATACTTTGTAACAATCTTATTCATTTATTAATAAAAAGTATTAATTTATTAAAGGCTTTTAATTATCTACATGATGCTGTTTTATAATATGTGATAAACCCATAGTTTTAAGCAATGCTTTTAGAATAATGATGATGATCATTCTAATGAGATCTAAATTCTTAGAAAGCTTAAAACTAAAATAGTTCCCAATCATTGGATTACTAAATTGGGGATTAGTGAATCCGGATAGATTGGTACATACGTTGCTTGCTCATTGGATGAGGATGATTGATCTCATGATCATTTGTGTGGAGACACTAAAGCAAGTATGTAGGTGTTTATTAGAGAATAAGTTCACTTTGAACGCGGGCTCGCTAAGGAATACCTAATGGAGTTTTATTTGCTCGTCAATAGGAATTCTGTAGTGATAGTAAGACAAGTAATCCTTGGACTTGAGATCATCATAGTATCTTGTGTATGATGAGTTATACTTTGACTTATTCCTTAAGACCCTTAGGGTATATCAAAGGGTATGCTTGGGTATAATAAGTTGTACATGGAGATAATGTGTGATCAATAAAGAATCTACCACTTCTAATAAAAGAAGAGAAATGTCCTATGTGATTCGATAAATGACAACCCAGTAGTCCTTGGCCAAGGCAGAATGAAATTAGAAAGGAGTTTCTAATTTGCATTATTTGGAGTTGTGCATTTAAGGATCGAAATACATATAATTAAATAAAATAAGACTTGACAAAGAATTCCATGTCTTATATTTAATTGGGACATTGTAGATGGTGGAAGGATTGAATTGTACGGTAACTATTTACTCAAAGGTTCTTTAATGATTAATGTTGAAATCTATATTATCCGGAAAGTCGCCGATCGCTAGGGAGGCTTATCCTATTGTAGAATAAATATTATTTAAATAAATTAATTATTTAATTTATTTATTTAAATAAGATTAGAATTGTTCTAATTGATTTATTCACAACCGGTTTAATATGGAGAACCTAAAGGGTCACACCATAAAAGAAAGAATAATTATTTAAGAAGTTAATGGCATAATCGTAATAATATAAAGTTATGTATATTTAATTTAATCTATGGTGATAGAATAAATTAAATAGCTTAATATTTATTATTTAATATTTTAGAAATATTAAATATAAATTAATAAGAGGAGTCTTATTAATATTATTACAATTATTATTATTTTAATTTCTAAAAGAGTTTAGGAATTAATTTAATATAAGTATTCTCATTTATTCCTAATAAGATTAGGAGGTTAAATTAATTATCCCTAATAAGATTAGGGGAGCCTAATTAATTAAAAGAATTTAATTAATTAAATAAAACCCAATTCCTTAATTGTTAAGGTGGGTTATGCGCATCTATAAATAAGAGGAGTCTTATTATGGGTGAGGGGTTGTTGACTTTTTCAACATACGACATAATTCCAATTGTTGGGAGAGTACACCCTTTCTATAGAGATAGAAAACTAGGGTTTAGCCAACCACCCTTCTTCTTGAATTTTCTTCTTCCTTGGTGGATCACCTCTAGAGGCCAAACATATGGGTGGCTAACGTTGATCAAAGGAAGGAACCAAACCCGGTGGATTCAAGTTGAACGCGAAAAGGATTGGAGGTGAACTTGTACCTGAGGAAGCTCGATCTTCAAGGGTATGATTCTCATTCGTTATCTTTTTCGTTTAATTATTAATTGTGGATAAAGGGTGATCCGGGTATATGGTTTGTAAAATTTTTAAACTCTGATTTTACACGTTTCCGCACTTTTTTGCAATTTGATTGCGTTATGAATATTACAAACCTAACAGTGGCATCAGAGCCAAACTTTTATGCGAATTATTAATTGTTTTAATTTGATATGTATATTGATATGTGTTTAGAATAATTTATTTGGGCATAATTTTATTGTATAAAATTTATTTAATCAAAAAAAAAAAACGTGATGATATCCGGCATTTTTTTTTTCAAAGTTAACAAGATCATGATTTAAGGAAGTCAGGAGCTTGAATTTTAAAATGTAAAAGATGCTGAGCACGGAATTTTTTTGTAAGCAACGTGGTAGCTTCATGTATGGAATTTTTTGTAAGCAAAAAAAAAAAAAAAAAAAATTTGCACAGAACATGATTTCCGTTGACCATAGCAGGTCATTTTGAAAAGGGATTCTCAAGTTTAGTATATATATATATTCGGAAGTATAGGCCACGTAAAAGTAAAAAAAAAAAAAAAGAAAAAACGAAAAGGAACTTTCGCTTTATATATTATATATATATATAATCAAGTTTCAAGTTATTATTATTATTATATATATATATAATTTCATTTATTTTATAATTAAAATAAAAGTTTATTTTAATTTTAAAATAAAGATTTATTTTAATATTAAAATAAAAGGGTTTATTTTAATATTAAAATTAAATTCATCTTAACTAATTAGAGTTGGAATTTGATTCCATAATAACTAATTGGAGTTGAAATTGGATTTTATTTTCCTAAAATAAAGGAGTTTATTTGTGAATAGGGAAGTAAATCCATCTTTCCTTAAATAAAGGAGTTTGTTTAGATATGAAATAAGATTTCATATTATTCAAAATAAAAGAGTTTATTTGTGAATAGGAAAGAAAATCCATGTTTCCTTAAATAAAGGAGTTTATTTAAATATGGAATAAGATTTCATATTATTCAAAATAAAGGAGTTTATTTGTGAATAGGAAAGAATATCCGTGTTTCCTTTAATAAAAGATTTTTTTTTACATGGAATTGATTCCATAATTAATTAAAATAAAGGAGTTTATTTTAATTAAATATTTTTTTTTATGGAATCGATTCCATAATTAATTAAAATAAAAGAGTTTATTTTAATTAAAGATTTTTTAACATGGAATTGGATTCCATAATTAATTAAAATAAAGGAGTTTATTTTGATTAAAGATTTTGATTAAAATAAAATAGTTTATTTTATTCAAAATTGGGTAAATTAAAATAAAATAGTTTTATTTTGATTTAAATTTGGATTAAAATAAAGGAGTTTATTTTGATTCAAAAATAGATTTTATACTAACTAAATTTGCCCATTAAATGATATCAATATATATATTAAATGTTTATTATTCATGAGATGAATGTTATTTATTAATGCATATGGTGATGTGTATGATAATAAATGGGATTGATTATGATCTATCGACCCGATGTGATTGGATTTATTTTAGTTGGATGCATGAATGTATGGGTTTTATTAAATGGGGTCTCACAGACTTGCCTTCTCTAATTTTTCTTAATGTAAATTCTATCTCCTCCTATGTACTTCCCTCGATCACGATCAAGGTTTCTATTTATTTTAAATAGTTTTGTAATAGGAATAGTTAGAATTAATTTTGAAAAATTGGAGATCAAAGAAGCAAGGAGCGCGTGAAGACCCGTTTGTTATGGAGCCCGGGTTTAAATGTAATTGTTATATTTAAATATTATTTCTTGCACTCCTAGGGTTTGACCATTTGGTTCACTTGGTGGCTCTAGTAAACCAAACTAGAATAAAAGTCCATAATCAATCCGGATAGAATATTGTATTCTATATGTGCATGCTTATACTATATATATTATATATTATGCAAACATGCTTCGCATGTTAATTAATATGACGCGTATTTTATATATATATTTGCATGCGCACTAAACAAGATGAGACAAATTAATAACAAAACCCCTCATAATTTTATATTAAGTCCTAAGCGTTCAAAGATATTTGGAATATCGAACGTCGCCTTCTAGCATGATAAAATTAATAGAGTATTAAATATTTAATATGAGTTTGTTGTGTCACCACAAGGCAAGTATTAAGTATTTAAGATGTTAATTTATCACATTTGATGCTTATAAAGAAAATTGAACAATATTGTTTTGTTGTGTCACCACAAGGATGATATTTTTCTTTTTTGAATATATGGAGTGCTAGGTTGGACTTAACTTGGATATTTTGATTCGGATGTGCCACCACTTGATCAAAATAATCTAAGAGGCAAAATTCAAGGAGTTGCATAGTTGATGTAATTGACAAGAGTTGTCTACCTATTTATTTATATATAGTTTGTTGTGTCACCACAAGGCTATATACATTTGAAATGGGATCCTTATTCTCACTAGCTAAATCTTTAATTAGATTTTGCTTAAACTATATAAGTGAGGGTAATATAGTTTGAAGAAAATAGTGGGAGATACCAATTTAAAACAAGACCTAAATTATTTTGGTAATTAATAAAAGAATGTATGTTAAAATGTTGTTAATTACAAATTCATTTACGAGAATTTTACAATGTCTAAAATTACTATCATCATGCGAAGCATATTAGATGCTAAATTAACCGCATCAATTAAATGGATTGGTTAAGGATTTTGAGAATAGTTCTCATAAATGAAAAGCTATCTTATGTCCTTAATACGCCTATCCTGCAAATGGTTGCGCATAATGCCTCGAGGAAGAGATTGCTACTTTTAGAAAGTGGTGAGATGATGCAGTTGGCTCAATGCATCATGCTCGCATCCATGAGTAACGAGCTTCAGCACAAAGATGAAACTATGGATGCTCCTACTATATTCCCGCACATCAAGTAGTTGATGGTGAGGAAAGTAGGACCGATAGATATCAAATATCTAAGGAGCTCTTCCGATCTAGAATGACCGGCGACACTACAAAGATGAGATAAAAGTTCTTAACACGATCAATTTGATTGATCAATTAGACACAACCGGTTTTGTCATGGATGGAGAGTTGAGCCAAGATTTGATCTTGCACTCACTCCCTTACTCCTTTCACAATTGTTGTGAATTTTCATATGAACAAGCTAGATATCGACTTTCATTTGATTTGCTTAACATATTAAAAAATGTTGAGAGTCACTTTCCAACCAAGAAAGATCAAGTCTTACTGGTAGGGGCCAAAGGATCTTCTGAAAAGAAGAATGATTCAAAGAAGGTAAATTGAAAGGCAAAAACAAAGGATAATAAGAACAAAACTGATACGAATAGCAAAAGAGTTTGCTTCCAATCGCAATAAGCTCCTGACACTCGGAAAGAAACTGCGAGAAGCATCTTGCAGAGGCTAACCAAAGAAGCTTAGCGAAGTTTCTGATTAAATACGCTTTTTGTTCATGATTGAAATAAATTTTCTTTAAGTCAAGGTAATACTTGGGTATTGGATACCGACTTTGGTTATCATAAATATAGATTTATGAAGGACCAAGCAGAAGTAGAAAGCTAAACAAATATAAGTAATCCTATGTATGGAAATGTAGCAAAGGTTGCCATATTAGCCATAGAAACTTATAGTTTAGCAATGCCTACTGGTAAATCTATTAAGTCAATAAGTTGTTATTGTATTCCAGCTCTTGTTAAAAATATTATTTCCATTTTATTGTTGGACAATGAAATCTTTGGTATTATAATTAAGAACAATTGTTATTCTATTTATAATAATAATGTTTTGTATAGAACTGGAATATTACTTAATAAATTTTGTATACTTGACTTACATAAAAATAATTTTGCATATTGAACAAATTAGTATAAGAAAAGGAGATGATCATTCAAATAGTTGAATGTGTGTATTTGCTGAAATACAAGTGTGAATTATTTGAAAGGTTCAAAGATTTCAAAAGTGAAACAAATTGGCAAAGTATTAAGATTCTTTGATTAGATCAAGGAATAAATACTTGTGAAATAAGTTTCTAGATCATCTTAAATGGTTTTTCATAATGGACGCCTCCTGATACGCAATAATTGATTGATGTATCTTAAAGGAAAAATCGTACCTTGTTGGATATGGTGCGGTCCATAATAATTTTACCGACATTTCAGTATCCTTCTAGGGTCATGTCCTAGAAATGGTTGCATATCTACGAAAAGGTAACCTCAAAATCCTATTTCCAAGACTCCATAAAAGTTATGGATAGGAGGATTCCTAATCTTAAGTATGTTAAGATAAGGGTTGTCCAACTTATGTGAAAAGGTTTCAAAGGATAAGCTTGGGACAAAATTTGACAAGTGTCGATTTGTGGGACATCCTAAAGTAAGTTTAGGGTATATGTTCTATAATCCTACTTAGCAAAAAGGTGTTTGTTACTGAAACACGCCGCTTCTAAGATAAATGTGTTTATTATTGAAGGGGCTAGTGGAGGATAATAGATCTTGAAGAGTTCAAGAACCACAAAACACCGTAAGTCAAATAAGAGGAACCTATAGATAGACCTATTGTACCTGGCCAAGAATCGTAAATCGAATAGTACCGAAGATACCTAGGAGGTATGGATTCATCATGGATGATGATGATGAGGTACGCATCATAGAAGATGATGATCCAGAGTTACATGCGATGAGGTAAGAGTTCTAGTGTGTACAAAAGGGTCAGTGGGAGCATCGTGACATTCCTAGTACTATATGTTGATATACTACGGATGAGGAATTACATACCAATGCTACAATCAGTAAAGATAAAGTTGTCTAAACATTCCTCCATGAATGATCTGGAAGATTATCTTAATTGGGGATGCAAATCTATATAGATAGATTTAAAAGGATGCTCAACTTAACCCAAGGAACGTATATTCATTTGATGCTAAAGTCGTTTAGCATGGCAAACTCCAAGAGATGTCTCATGTCGATGAGCTATGGAGTGTATCTCTCTTAATAGTCCCCACAGACTCCTGAAAAGAGAGGTCGCATGAGTAACTATCATGTATGCAATGAAATGTACGAGACCTAATATTGATCAGTCATATTCTGGAGAAGTTCACTATGAGTCAGTGAAAAACATCTTAAAATGCTTAACCGGCACTAAGGATGTGATCATATTCATGGTGGGTCTAAATTAAAACTAGAGGGCTTAACAGACTCAAGTTTTTCAGACAGACCAAGATGACAGAAAATTCACTTTAAGGTAAAGCGTTATCTTGAACAAAGTGGTGCGTTGAATTTGAAAGGTTCCAAACAAAGAAAGAGTTCTTTGGTTTAGTGATAAAGACAAAGTATATAGCTATAAATGAAGCTGCAAGTTGATTGTTTGGATTAAAGTTCATTACGTAACTAAAAATAGTTCCTAAGTCTCATCTTGGATCTAAACATGTGTTGTGGCACTTTCATTTGATTATTAGAATCATTGAAAGATGGGAAATCACTATAGAGATAGTGGAATCTCAAGAACAACATTACATATCCATTAACTAAAAGCTTATCCAACAAATGGGATAATCGCCACTTAGAGAAGAAGAGTATGAGTTACCATGACGATTGGCTTTTAGTGCAAGTGGGAGATTGAAAGTAGTATGCACACAAGCCAATCATGTTTGATGATAAAGCATATACTTTGTAACAATCTTATTCATTTATTAATAAAAAGTATTAATTTATTAAAGGCTTTTAATTATCTACATGATCGTTTTTTATAATATGTGATAAACCCATAGTTTTAAGCAATGCTTTTAGAATAATGATGATGATCATTCTAATGAGATCTAAATTCTTAGAAAGCTTAAAACTAAAATAGTTCCCAATCATTGGATTACTAAATTGGGGATTAGTGAATCCGGATAGATTGGTACATCGTTGCTTGCTCATTGGATGAGGATGATTGATCTCATGATCATTTGTGTGGAGACACTAAAGCAAGTATGTAGGTGCTTATTAGAGAATAAGTTCACCTTGAACGTGGCTCGCTAAGGAATACCTAATGGAGTTTTATTTGCTGCTGTCAATAGGAATTCTGTAGTGATAGTAGTACAAGTAATCCTTGGACTTGAGATCATCATAGTATCTTGTGTATGATGAGTTATACTTTGACTTATTCCTTAAGACCCTTAGGGTATATCAAAGGGTATGCTTGGGTATAATAAGTTGTACATGGAGATAATGTATGATCAATAAAGAATCTACCACTTCTAATAAAAGAAGAGAATGTCCTATGTGATTCGATAAATGACAACCCAAAGTAGTCCTTGGCGGCGCGTAATGAAATTAGAAAGGAGTTTCTAATTTGCATTATTTGAGTTGTGCATTTAAGGATCGAAATACATATAATTAAATAAAATAAGACTTGATGTAATTCCATGTCTTATATTTAATTGGGACATTGTATGGTGGAAGGATTGAATTGTATTTTAACTATTTACTCAAAGGTTCTTTAATGATTAATGTTGAAATCTATATTATCTGGAAAGTCGTTGATCGCTAGGAGGCGTATCCCTATTATCATAAATAAATATTATTTAAATAAATTAATTATTTAATTTATTTATTTAAATAAGATTAGAATTGTTCTAATTGATTTATTCACAACCTAGGTTTAATATGGAGAACCTAAAGGGTCACACCATAAAAGGAAGAATAATTATTTAAGAAGTTAATGGCATAATCGTAATAATATGTTATGTATATTTAATTTAATCTATGGTGATAGAATAAATTAAATAGCTTAATATTTATTATTTAATATTTTAGAAATATTAAATATAAATTAATAAGAGGAGTCTTATTAATATTATTACAATTATTATTATTTAAATTTCTAAAAGAGTTTAGGAATTAATTTAATATAAGTACTCTCATTTATTCCTAATAAGATTAGGAGGTTAAATTAATTATCCCTAATAAGATTAGGGAGCCTAATTAATTAAAAGAATTTAATTAATTAAATAAAACCCAATTCCTTAATTGTTAAGGTGGGTTGCCCACATCTATAAATAAGAGGAGTCTTATTATGGGTGAGGGGGTTGTTGACTTTTTCAATATACGACATAATTCCAATTGTTGGGAGAGTACACCCTTTCTATAGAGATAGAAAAACTAGGGTTTAGCCAACCACCCTTCTTCTTGAATTTTCTTCTTCCTTGGTGGATCACCTCTAGAGGCCAAACATATGGGTGGCTAACGTTGATCAAAGGAAGGAACCAAACCCGGTGGATTCAAGTTGAACGCGAAAAGGATTGGAGGTGAACTTGTACCTGAGGAAGCTCGATCTTCAAGGGTATGATTCTCATTCGTTATCTTTTTCGTTTAATTATTAATTGTGCATAAAGGTTGATCCGAGTATATGGTTTGTAAAATTTTTAAACTCTGATTTTACACGCTTCCGCACTTTTTTGCAATTTGATTGCGTTATGAATATTACAAACCTAACAGTTTACATGCAGCAACCTCCAGGTTTTGTTCATCCACACTTTCCGCATCATGTCTGCAAGTTACGCAAAGCGCTTTACGGCCTCAAACAAGCACCACGGGCCTGGTTCTCGCGCTTAAGTTCAAAGTTATTAGCACTCGGGTTCATTACTTCTCGGGCCGATACGTTCTTGTTCATTTGTCGGCAAGCCTCTACATGCATTTTTGTTCTTATCTACGTGGATGACATTATTATTACATGGTCCAATATATCGCTCGTCAATGATTTTATTGCATCTCTTGGCATCGATTTTGCAGTTAAAGATCTTGGTGATATTCACTACTTTCTCGGCATCGAAGTTATTCGCGACACCAACTCTATGTTTCTTACCCAATAACGCTACATTACAAATCTACTCTCTCTAAGGCATGCTCACGTGAAACCCATCAGATCACTAATGTCAACCTCGACAACACTTACCTCCACGGATGGACATCCTTATTCGGACCCAACTCTTTATCGCAGCACAGTAGGTGCACTTAACTATTTTGCTTTCACGCGACCTGACATCTCTTATCTTTGTCACAACCGCCTATGCGGTTCATGCATCGTCCCCTAATTCCTAACTGGGCAGCTGTTAAACGAGTATCGCGCTACTTAAAACATACCATACATTATGGTATATTACTCACTCGAGCACCACACTCCTCGCCTCTTGTAGCTTTTAGCGTCTGATTGGGCAGTGATTCAGAACTCGTCGCTCCACAATGGGACATTGCATATATTTTGGTGACAATCTTATTTCATGGGGTTCTCGCAAACAAACAACGATTAATTTCGTTCAAGCAATTGAGGCCAAGTACTGCAAGCGCTTGCGAATATAACTTCGAAAGTTAACTTGGATCACATTTTATTTTGTGAATTGGGCATTCATTTTACTCCACCACGGTCATTCTTTGTGACAATATTGGTGCTACCTACATGGCCGCTTAATCCCGTGTTTCATGCTCGCATCTAAGCACATCGAGATAGATTTTCATTTTGTCCGAGAGAAGGTCGCATCCAAGTCCATTCGCGTTTGCTTTGTTAGTACCAAAGATCAACTTGCAGACATTTTCACGAAACCTCTCTCAATTCAATGTTTTGCACCATTACGAGACAAGCTACGGGTCCGCGAACTCCCCCTACGCTTGAGGGGGCGTGTTAATGATAAGCCTTATCATCCCCCAAACTTTGTCAAAAGAGATGGAGATAAAGATGATAACATTCAAATCTGAAGGCTTAGATGATAACATTAGTTACAACAATTCTGTAATTTAAACTTCTTTGTATTTTATCATTATCTTGTTCTTGCCACACTATAAATACAAGAGGGCACAAACATTCCGTAAGTGAGCCAAACATTATATCTTACACAACCAACACCGTCTTGGATAAGATCTTAGCTATAATATGTGTTCATTACATTGAAGGGAAAAAGGTTTTATTTTCAAAGAAAAGATTAGATATGTTACTCTGTATGGAAGAAGCTGGAGAGACAAAAAGTCAGTAGAACTAAATGTTCACCCACTAATTAAGATTAGATGTATTAGTTGAGGAGCAATTTCGGAAAATTAATTTTGTACCTTTGTTAAGTTATGCAGCAATTCTACTTTGTTTAAAATTTGGGACCTGCATGTGAAAATATAAAAAAGACTGAAAATAACAGTTCCCTTTATTATAAAGAGAGTCAAAAAAAATAGAAGATTAATTAGTTAATTAAGAATAAAGTTGCTCAGAACGTA
This sequence comes from Panax quinquefolius, assembly GCA_020205615.1. Classification (NCBI taxonomy): domain Eukaryota; kingdom Viridiplantae; phylum Streptophyta; class Magnoliopsida; order Apiales; family Araliaceae; genus Panax; species Panax quinquefolius. The sequence goes on along the minus strand of CM035156.1, from coordinate 175,064,765 downwards.
CGGATATATATATATATAGAGAGAGAGAGAGGGAGAGAGAGAGAGAGTCAATGTCAAATTACACCTCCGGAACTCAAGTCTTGACATGTTATAGTATTTGTTTGGCCTATCTGTACTTTTTTTATACATATTTTTTTGCTATCTTTTTTGGTCAAGACGCGTACATCGATGTAACATGTAGCTTCCATAACAATGCTTCCAATTTTTGAATAGCAGAATAAGAAGCAGCAGCACGCATGCAGATATCTCCCTATATCTACATATTTAAATATCAAGGTTCCAAAATCTGACCTACTTTAGTCCTACTTTAAATATCAAGGTTCCAAAATCTGACCTACTTTAAATATCAATTTTGATCCTGTGTGTTTCTTCGAACTTTAGTCCTCGTCCTTCTCTATATAAGAAAGCCAACCAGCAAGAGAAACCAATATCCATCAAGCAAGAGCACTTAAATATTACACAAATTGAGTTCCAAATTACATAATTAAGTACGATAGAAATATTGGAGAAAGACAGCTATAGCCTATAGTGAGATTTAAGAAAAAAAACATAAGAATATTACATATGGAAGGAATAGAGCACAAGATGGTTAGTGTAAATGGGCTAAACATGCACATTGCACAAAAGGTAGTGAATCAAGTCCCTTAGTCTTATTCCTTCACGGCTTCCCGGAGCTGTGGTACACATGGCGCCACCAGATTACCTTCATGGCATCCCACGGCTACCGAGCGGTGGCTCCCGACCTCCGCGGCTATGGAGACACCACCGGCGCACCCAATGACCCCACCAAGTTCACCTCCATGCAAATCGTGGCTGATATCGTGGCACTACTGGATGCCATCGCACCCAACCAGAAGAAGGTGTTCCTGGTGGGGCATGATATTGGTGCATACCTAGCCTGGAACTTTGCTTTGTTTAGGCCTGACAGAATCAAAGCCATGCTCATCTTTAGCGTTCAGTATAGTCCATGGAGTCCCTTGGGAAGTTATGTTGACTTTATCCGTGCTACTTATGGCAACGATCACTATATCGCAAGATATCAGGTATGCACAAAATTTGTTAATATCAATCATCTATCTATATATAATTACATACGTGCATGCATGCTTACTAACATGATATCTGTGTGTATATATATGTATATATGCAGGAGCCTGGAGATATAGAGGCCGAATTTGCAGCTCTTGGAACTAAAACAACTATGGGAAAATTCTTATCCTACGACACTACTGATCCGTTGTTGTTTCCCAAAGGTCAAGGGTTTGGAGACAACAATGCTCCAGTCGTCTTGCCATCTTGGGTATCAGAACAAGATCTTGACTATTATGCGACTAAATACCAGCAAGTTGGCTTCACCGGAGGATTGAATTATTATCGCGCCATGCATCTGTCAGTACTTAATTCTTACTTACTTAGTTATAATTAGTATGTAGCTAGCTAGCAAGATACTCTCTTTAATTAATTTTGTTTAATTCCTGAATGTTGCGCGCATGCATGCAGAACCTGGGAGCTTAGTGCAGCCTGGAGTGGGAGTCAAATAATGGTACCAACAAAATTTGTTATCGGAGACTTGGACTTGCAATATCATACCCCGGGCGTAAAGGAATATATACATGATGGTGGGATGAAGAATGATGTGCCCTTGTTGGACGAAGTTATTGTATTAGAAGGTGCAGGCCATTTTATCAATGAAGAAAGACCTGATGAAATCAACAACATCATTTACGATTTCATTCAGAAGTTCTGATCCATCGATTAACTTTCTTGTTTTTCCAATTATTCACATTGTTTTATTTTTTTTTCATTGTCGATTGACAACCAACTGTTGAATTTATTAATTAATTTCCCATGTCCACGATTTTTATTGGTTGAAGTACATAATTAATTAAAGTTGTCTTGTTTCATTATTGTGTTTTAGTTGTTTGTTCTGCAGTATATATGATTTATTTCAAAAGTTCCCATTAAATATTTTTTGTTTAATCTTCATAATTGACGTTATGATCTAATACTGTTGATTTTCTCTCTCTTAATCTGAAGATTTTGCCTTTTGGTATCTTCATAAAAAGATTGTTTTTGAAATTTATTTAGTTTTTTCCAATATAATTATATATGACAACCTTCTCTCCCTCCCCCAATTTTCTATCAATATGTATTTCATAAAAAAAATTACATTTATCCATACAATAATATCTATTTAATTATATATACCAAATAATTGTTTTATGATTAAAAGACAAAATGCACTCCAAACTTCACTTCCTATTTACTTTTGCACCGCAAACTTAAAAAGGTGTCTAAGTACACCCAAAACTTCATTATACGTAACAAAACGCACACTTTTATCACTTAACCGGTCAAAAGTGACCGGCCGCGACCCACGTGTGGATCTGAAGGGGTATGTAAGTCTTTTCCATATCTTCTTCTACTATCCGAGTTGGAACAAGACAATGATTCAGTAGCATTCGTGCAGCTCGATTTGGGAAGCAAATCCAAGAAATTCGAGCAAGAAAATCAAAGGAAATTAGGGCTCATGAATCGTAATTGTTTGTGCATGAAGAAATCAGTGATGAAGACGGCTTGGAGAAGCTCAAACAATATTGCCGGTAGAAGATTCCTTGGTTGTCCAGATTGGTGTTTAGCTGGGCACGGTGGTTGTAATTTATTCTTCTGGGTTGATCCTCTAATGTGTGAGCGTTCTAGCTAGGGAAGTAATACCAGGATTAATTAGAAGATTAGAGAATTTGGATGCTGAAATCAAAGCTCTGCAAGATGAACTGAAGGAGTGTAGAATTAGGGCAAGGTTTGCAAAGGGACTGTTGCTTGCAAATTGGGTTGTGATTTCCTATTTCATGCTCAACTCAACAAAGGCTGAAATTTCCCACAAGTAATTTTCTAGGCAATGTATTGGTAGTACTCTGGGATTGTAATTTCTTTTTCATGTTTTAGGTAGTAATGCTGAAATCATGTATGTATTGGTTGTACTCTGGAAAGTTTTTGGTTGTAATTTATGGGCAATTTATTTGAATGAAGATGGTGTAAACTTTAAATTATGTTTTTGTGCATGTGTGAATGAAGATGTTGCGATTGGATGGTGTGCTAGTTGACAGTAAAATCCATGGTTGATGTGCAAGTTGATAGTAAAATGGTGTTGCACTTATGATATCTGCTGCAACAAGTATGCACAAACCAAAACCATAGAACCTTTATGTCATTCAATGAACAAAAAAACAGAGGCAAATCATGCACAAACCATAGAAGCTATTGTCATTCAATGAAAAAAAAAACAGAGGCCATTCAATTAAGTGCTTAATGATCAGTACATGTCCCAAAGGATCTGCAATTCAAAACATAAGTTGATGCCTATTAACAAAAAGCATCATATACTGTCACTGGACAACATTGCAAACTATGTAACCAAAACCAATACCAAGCATCATATACATCAAATGCAGTCACATTTCACTGCAAATCTATGTACCCAAAAAATAACAAAGATGTCAAAACTCCCAACCCAACACTAGGAATCTGCAGCAGGCCCTCCACTGTCATGTTTCCTAAACTGGATCTTCTCTCTTTTGGATCTTGATGCAGCTTCTAGGTCTCTTAGTGTTGTAACATGTTTCCCATTCCATGTGTAGTCTTTGAGCAGTAGGCCCTCACCTGACACCTTGCTTTGGCTACCCTCAGAATGTATTCCCCCTTGCCACTTTGTAGAACCTCCTACTTGCTCTTGATCAACATTAAATGTTTGAGTAGACTCTTGTGTTGGCGAGTCTCTTGTGTTGGAGCTTCATGTGTAGACTCTTGTGTTGTAGCTGTTGAAGTCTGTTGAACCTTCATGGCCCTCTTAGCTCCTGGCTCCTTGTTGAGTTTCTGAAAATAGACAAATAAAAATGTATGAAACTCAACATACATTAATGATGTTCCACATTATGTTTCATACATAAATAGAAAGAGGCTTCTTAACTTACTTGAGGACACCTTCTTGAATTGTGACCCCATTCCTTGCAAAAACCACATCTCAATGATGTTCCTTTCCTCTTCAAACTTGTACCTTTTGGACATGATTTTGGAATATCATTATCTTTTCTCCTAACAACTTTAGGCACGCCACGAGGTATGTTTAATCGGTGGCAAAGGTGGCTCAAAACCAAATGAATCCCACTCGAGATCAGGCTTACAGGCTCAATGTTGTGGATCAGAAACCTTTAGATACATGTCCTTGGTTAAACAGTCATGTACATATGTGTATGGATCCTAGCCTATTTTGTTGATTCATGACACAGCATGAGCACAAGGTATTCCAGATAAGTCCTACCTCCTACAAGAACATGTTTTATTCCCCAAATCCACCACAAATGAATAACCCCCAGAAGTTATTTGAAATAATTGTTTATTGGTTCCGTCGCTAAAAAAATATTTGTGTTACTAATTAAAATGTGTAGTAACGAATATTTGGTAAAAAGTGTAACGGAGAGAATTATAGTCCCAAAATTATTGACTAAAATCCCCTCCATTGCAATTTCACTCGATATTTTATATGTTCAACAAAAATTATTACCTTTATAGTGACGAGTAACATAATTGTTATTGTATCACTAAATGTAATATTTTCATTCTATATAGTGTCAAATTTTTGTTGTAAAGATTAAATCAAAGTGGTAATCCAATTAAGAATAAAAAAGACTGAGGGTACAACCCAAATGGGTTAAATACACTTTTCGCCACTCTACTCGACCTCTGTTTACAAATGTATCATTGAACTGAATTTTTTTACACTCAACTCATTGAACTATAATTTTTTTACAAAAATTAAAATTTCTGTCTAAAAGTGTTAAAAGTTAACGAAATATTTATGTGGCACCGATCAAATGCTTAGGTGGATATTCAACGATTAAAAACAAAACAATTTTAATTTTATAACAAATAGTTAAACAAAATATAAATCAAATTAATGTACATAACAAAATAACTTTAGTTTAATTTTTTTCAATTTTCAAGCTTGGACTCTCTATTTTTTTTTTAAATAACAAATAATTAAATTAAATTAATTAATTAATAATAAAATATATTAATTTATAATTTTTATAAATGTATTTAGATAAAATTAATGAATTTATATTATTTTAATAAATTTTAAATATTTTAAGTTCACTTTAAAAATAAAAAATATCTAATATTTTGAAATGAAGGGACTATTATTATTATTATTATTATTATTATTATTATTATTATTATATTTAAAAATAAATTACTACTAAAATAGCCATTATATTTTACAAAAAAAATTAATTTATAAATTTAAAACAAATTACGAATAATATTTTAAAAAAATTACTACCAAAATTAAAAAGAAATTAAAATCAAACTAAAAGAACAAATTAAACAACATATTATCCGATCAGATCACATGAAGGCAATAAAAACATATTTGGTCAAATAAAAACTGACCAAAATGCAGCCATAAACTGCAGCAGATCAAAACAAAAAAGAATCAACAAAACAATCGAAATCAAAGTTAGAAGAAACAACCCAAATCGATACAGAGCTGGAACGAGAATTAATTATTAAATTGAATTCAAACAAAAATAAACCAACTAATTAATCATAAACTGAATCTATAACCTCGCACAAACAATATGGTGACCATCTTTTCCAAACTTTGAAATTTCATCTTACAACATCATTCAAATTTAGTGTTATGAAGAATCTAATTCAAAAGCAACAACACTTCTGTTTAATTTCTATCAATACTAGATCTAGAACCCAAACATGAATTTAGGGAGCCAACCAATACAATCAATAGTTCAAAAATTATGAACTCCAAATGAAGAGGGTATGGATGTAGTGCAAGGGCAACAAACTTAATGCTACGTTTGGATCGAAGGAATAGGAGGGAGAATGGAATGAATCATTCCATTGGAATGATAAAAATGTTGTTTGGTTTGTTTATTCCAATGGAATAATGTATTCCTAGTGGAATAGGTATTAACTTAAAATTATAATTTTTATTCCTGGAAGGGGGGTCAGGATTAACTTATTCCATCTATTATTTTTAAGTAATTGACAAATATTCCCCTTAAAAGAAAAACTTATCTTTATTAAAAAAGAAATACTTATTTTTATTAAAAGAAATACCCCCTTCCCCTTATCCACCCCACCCCACCCCACCCCACCCCACCCCCCACCCCCACTCCTACCCCACCACGACCCTACCCTACCCCACCCCACCCCCACCTCACCCCCACCACACCCACCCACCCCACCTACCCACCCTATCCCACCCCACTACCCCCACCCACACTACCCACCCTACCCCACCCCACCCACCTAACGCCCACCCCACCCACCCTTCCACCCCACCCACCACCCCACCCCCCCCCCCACCCACCCCACCCCCACCCCACCCACCCTTCCACCCCACCCACCCCACCCACCCCACCCCACCCACCCCACCACACCCACCCCACCCACCCACCCCACCCCACCCCACCACCCCCACCACCCACCCCATCCCACCCCACCCGACCCAACACCACTCACCCCCACCTACTCCACCGACCCCACCGTATCCACCCTACCTCATCCATCCCACCACCCACCCCACCCCACCCCACCCCACTACCCCCACCCACGCCCACCCACCCTACCTTACCCCCACCCACCCACCCCACCCCACCTTACCCACTCTACCCACTCACCCATCCCACCCTACCCACCCACCGTACCCCACCCACCCCACCCCACCACCCACCCCACTAACCCCACTGCACTCCACTATACCCCACCGACCCCACCCCACTACCCCCAACCCACGCCACCCACCCCACCCTCTCCACCCACCCCCATCCACTCCACCCACCCCACCCTACCCCCCCCCTACCCACCCACCTCCCCCACTCCTACCCAACCAACCTACCCCCACCCCACCCACCCCATCCCATTACCCACCTACCCCCCACCCCACCCATTATATGAAAAAGTATAGTAAAAAAAAAAGAAGAATATAATTATAAAAAAAATCTAGAGAAATATGTGTTAAATTTTTAATATAAATTGAATTTAAGTTAAATTTGAACATTTGGGGGTATTTAGGTCACTTTCTAATTATTTATTTCATTCTTAGATGTATTCCTAACATCAACCAAACATGTACATGGAATATTAAAAAATCATTCCATTCCCTTCCTTATATCATTCCCTCATCTATTCCATTCCCTACTCTATTCCATTCCTTCAATCCAAACGTAGCATAAAGGATTTCCCACTTGAGATAAGTTCGACCATATCCACCAATGTCGTCACCTTCACAACATCAATTATTTCCTCCACTGCGGAATCTACCACCTCTGTAGCCTTCTCATTTTTCAATGTTGCGAATTTGAAACCTCTAGATCTGCAACATTAAATAACACAAAATAATTAGATCTGATCAGATCTTAATCAGCTAGCAAACATAAAAAAAGATCCCAACTCAAATGGCCTAGGGTTTGGCTCTTCATCTGCTCCCTCAAATTCAAATCTCAGAACTAACAAGAAGAAGCGTATGGGGGTAGAGAGAGCATCACTAATTCAAATGAATACCATTGAAAAACCCCAAGTTTATTTCACAACAAGATGAGAGCAGGCTCAAGGAGCAGGGTAAAAATAAGAGTTTGTTTGCTTGTTTTAGGTATTTGAAAATTTGGGATTAGATGTTTGGGTTATTTTTATTATTATGTATGGGCCAAAGTGCAAATTAGGGTTCACATGACCTAATTGAATTAAATGCATAATTAGGGATCCACAACCTCATTAAATGTGCAAATTAGGGTTCACATAACCTAATCGAATGAATACAGAAAAGTCAGAAATAAATGTACTAGACCCGGAAAAAATCTCCATGTGTCCCGAGGCAGAAGACTCGTGGAGGCAGCTCATTTTGGGAATTGATTGAGGGATTGGATTGGTGGCTAGAAGGACAGGGCAATATGGGCATTATTCTAATGACTAAAGGGTATTTCTGGAATTTTACTAAGAACATGTGCCTAACATGTAACTACTTAATTTCAGGAAACTCTATAAATACCTCTTCTATTCTAAGAAGGGGGGAACTCTTTTGGTGACTTAAGACTTGGATATTCCATCTAAAAGCACTAAAAGGCTTGGACATTCTCTCAACTCGAAGCACTCAAGAAGGCTCTTGGAATCCCTGCTACCTTGATACAGTTTTCGAATTCTAGAAGTTCTGTCACGTGTCGTTAGAGTAATCGCCCACCTGTTCTTCTCCCCTCTTCAATCAATCAACCAATTGCGTGCTCTTCGTGGATTTCTCTCCTCCTCGGCCAACATGAAACCCTAACTAGCAAGGCACGATTTCCTCGCCCATATTATGCTAGTTCTAATTTTAAATTAAATGAATCATGATAATATGGCAATGATTACAATTAACCCACGTGAAATAAGTGACGTGGACTCAGATGTGGTGTTATTTTTTCTCGATGTAATATATTTACATTAAAAGTCAACTCATTTAACCAAAGAAGAGAACACAATTAATCAAGCAAAGCACTTAAAATTTATACGTGGAGGGAATAAATTATAAGATGATTAGTGTAAACGGGCTACATATGCATATTGTCGAAAAAGGTTATGAATCAAGTCCCTTAATCTTATCCCTTCATGCATTGCTTCCTGGAGCTGTGGTACACGTCATTATAAGAAAAAAGCTTATTTGTAATCATCTATCTGCGACCTCACTCGATTAGAAAACCGCAAATCGATCGCAGATGTGTATTTATGTCGTCACCGGAGGTCGCTAAAAGTCATCACACATAATTTGGTCTTTGTGTGGACACCAGAGACCACTATTAGCGATCGATATCTTAGCGATCACCCTATAGCGACCAATTTCGTCGTTAAGCTAAGTTATCGTGAGTCAGATCTCAGGGGTGACGTGACCCACGTGTCAGTGACCAACATCAGTGATCGCTACGGTCCTTAATATCCTCAATCCATCTGTGGTCGCTGATAGTTATTAGCGACCGCATGCATGCGGTTGTTGATACTTAATTATAAAAATGGTATGTTTTGTGGATTTCCCAAAAAAACTGTACCTATTTTATATCCCAACATAACGATATTTATAAATAAATCGACAAGTGTCGTACTCCGAATAAAATTTATATACAAATTAAATGTCATAACGTACAATATAAACTTCGTACATTCAGTTGGTAAAAAAAAGAATAATAAAACTGTAGAACAAGAGAAGATGAGAATACAAATGTATTCACGCATCAAACATCGTCCAAATGGGGCTGTGACAAAAGAATAAAACATATTAAATATTAAATATATAGTGTATATATATATATATGTTGATACTGGTATGACTTTATGTAAAGCAAAAAATGACCCTTTCTGATGTATTATAATAACAAGAAATTAAACTAAACATGTATTATTGAATGTAAAGCTAAACTAAAAAAGCAAAGTTAAACATAAAGCTAAACAATGACAAGATTACCTCGGCGTCATCCTAATGTTGTGCTGCTGTCGCCACTTCATAAGCTAACTCCTAAGGACTTAGAGATTGCAGATGTCCGCCAAGTGTAAGAAGAATATTATGATCTTGATAGTTGGTTAATGTCATCGATAAAGTTTGTCCCCAATACTCCTTGAGAAGTGTAAGTTATTTTTGTCCCACCTCTCCATAAAATCAGGAAACATCCTCGGTTTTAAAGACCTAGGCATTTCAGCTGGTGCTTCTGTTTTTGCAAAATCAACTGTCATAGAGTGAAGGGTTGCTAACTGATCGAAGATATTTTTTACTCATAGCTTTATCTAACTCAAAGTATGCATGTACCAAATGTGCAGTATATAGATTAGACGTACATTTCAATGTATCATTGATCGATAATCAACAAAATTTTGAATTTCCTAAAATTCAAAGAAAGTGGGAATATTTAGTGTAATGGTGGAGTCTAGTTATATGGTTGAATGACAAACATAGTGGTCCGTAGTAAAGGTGGAGTCGGTGTTGGGTCGTGATATTTCTCCTATTGGGCCGAATGGATTGGGCCTACATATTCAGTTAGTCCATTGGGTCTTCACTATTAGGTGTTGACATTATTGGATCTAGTCACTTTATTATCTTTGTTAAGTCCTTCTAATATCGGACCAAATCAAAGGATCGACCCATCATATATTTAAATATCTTCACTGGGTTACGAACCTGATGATGACAAAGATATGGTATTGATCGTTATCTTACATGGCATTAATAAGGATTGACAACACAATGGTGGATGTAGGGGATGGGATTAACAGTGTCGAAGGATTAGTGGCACTAAAAACCAGTCCCAGTAGTGTATCATAGCAAGGAGGTCTACACAAACAGGTATGTCTTCATTCATATAAACACATACACACAACAGAGAATTATTATCTCTCTCTTAATACATTAGATATTACATTCCTCCATTGGTTAACCTTATGAACACGTATACTGACTCTCACGCCTGAGCTATCCCCCGACGGATCCGCCGTCAAGCTTGTGGTGTTTATCGTGTTTCTTGTCTGCGAGATCGTATGCGTCTTCACGTGATTGGGACGTGGCAGAAGATCCTGGCATTAACATTGGCGCTAGAAGGAGGGCATTTCTAGTGTTCTTGAGTTATCAATCATAATATTTCCAGTTGTTCTACATCGGAAGTTATGGCACAAATCAGGAGGTTCTCGTTCGAGAGCCCACTATGGCTTAGAAGATGGTTGGTCTTTGTCGGCGACAAAGAGCATGATCATAATCAAAGGCAAGTAAAGGCACCCCTTTAGAACTCCTGCAGACCAAGTAGTCGGTGATGAAGATGATGGTCGAAGCAGAGTAGATGAAGGCCCAACAGCCATTTTCCTGATTGGCCGAAGAGGGTATTCCGCCCTATTGGTCTTCGGGATTATGGTCGAAGAAGAGTAGATGAAGACCCAACAGCCATTTTCCTGATTGGCCGAAGAGGGTATTCCGCCCTATTGGTCTTCGGGATTATGGTCGAAGCAGAGTAGATGAAGACCCAATGACCATTTTCCCGATTGTCAAGATCAGATTCCGCCTATTGGTCTTCGGGATTATGGTCAAGCGAGTAGATGAAGACCCAACAGCCATTTTCCTGATTGGCCGAAGAGGGTAATCCGCCCTATTGGTCTTCGGGATTATGGTCGCAGCAGACGAAGAAACTGATCCAAGGAGCATGCACCTCAGAATACAAATAAGGCATTCTGCCTCGAGTATCCTCATCACCATGACAGAGAGTTTCACCGAAGTATATCCAGAAATTACACTCCCGAGAGTCCACTGAGGGCACACCGCCCTGTAGATACTTTTCTTCGGAGATGCCCGTCTAAGGTCACGTCGAGTTCGATTCAAAGACACAAAATGCACCCATATTCCTAAGCATCCGAAGAGGGTACCTCATCCTAGGGGTTCTCGGGACTATGGCACAAACAGACGAGGGAGCAATTAAAAAATATATTCACCCGAGAATGCAAAAAAGGCACTCTGCCTTGAGTGTTCTCGCCGCAACGAAGGACTCGTCACCAAAGCAGATCTATAAGCTGCACTCTTGGAAAATTCGAACACTTCGGTAAATATTTCCAAGGTCGGTTGACATTATGGTCGGACTATTCTTTTCTGAAGCTGATAATAGTTAAAGAGAAGCCGAGGAGTCCGACAAAGCCGTTGCGCTTCTTGATGAAGCGAGCTAAGAGTGGACATTGCATGCGAGATGGATATTCTATTTTGGACATCGATCTGAAGAAGCTATCAAGGGGTCGATCACAATAACAATTTCGTTGTTTGATGCATTATCGAAGTTGGCTACTACGGATGCTTATAACTTTGATGGCATATGGTGTCCTTCCTTCGAGATCGATGATCTTATTAAAGAAGATCAAGTACAAGTATGTCAATTTTGCTCTCATTGATGAGAATCTTTATCGAAAGACCTTTTTCGTCATCATTACTCAAACATTTGGTTCTATCCGAAGTAGAGTATGTTCTTCGAAACTCACAAAGACATCTCGGCGATCATTTGACCCGAGTTGTTGGCCTATAAAGCGCTTGGGGGGATATTCATGAAAGAACCGGGGAGTCAGCACGATCAGATTTCGGTGGCTCATCCACATTCACTTTTTCACTGTTGATCCTGGTCCTATTTGTCCTAAGGTCACAATGGTGTAAGGAGGTCTGGTAGGACTCGCTGGCCATTCGATGGCAGCCGATAAAGGTCCTTATGATCCTATATTGATTTTACCAGGGTGGTAAATTAATGGTCACTATTGATCCTGGTCCTATTTGTCCTAAGGTCACAATGGTGTAAAGAGGTATGGTAGGACTCGCTAGCCATTCGATGGCAGCCCATAAAGGTCCTTATGATCCTATATTGATTTTACCAGGGTGGTAAATCAATGGTCACTACTGATCCTGGTCCTATTTGTCCTAAGGTCACAATGGTGTAAGGAGGTATGGTAGGACTCGCTGGCCATTCGATGGCAGCCCATAAAGGTCCTTATGATCCTATATTGATTTTATCAGGGTGGTAAATCAATGGTCACTATTGATCCTTATATCTTGGTCCTTATATACTTGTTCTACCCCGAGTGGTAAGCAAGATTTTGATGGTGCAAGGAGGATCGGCCGAATTCACCTCACACATGACCGATCTCACACTTCGAAAATGATAAGTATACATTATTTTATTTTGTTCAAGTGTTGAGTTCAGTTCATTCAATACTGTTCAATAAATTCTATCCATTAAATTCAGTTCACTTCATTTCATAAATTAACTGTTATACGCCTTATCTAGTTCATGTCCTAAGTTAAGTTCATACAGATTAATTGATACTGAATTATTAACAAGAAATGTTCACTCAGAAGTAATAAGGCATAAAGTTGATATTTTAATATTAACTGTTCACAACAAGTTAGAATTTTTACAGAAAGTTCTACAGCTAAGGATAAGGAGAGGTCATCTTCAGGCTTCTTCCTTGTCATCGTCACCATCTAAAGAGTCTATAAGAGATAGATCTACCTTGGCCTGAGCTTTTTCTTTCCTTTACTTCGGCAGATTTCATATCATTTGGCATACATATGGACGATCTTATTGTTCAGCTCGGCGGATTTTCTGTATTCTGCCTGGATCTCCTTACGAAAGTCTTCGGTCAGTGGCGGACCCAAATCTCTAAGGGCCCGAATCTCTTTGAGCTCTTCTTGAGCTTACAAGATGTACCGGATGCTTTGATCCTTTAGCTCGACAGATCGACATTTATATCAGTGATGACCCGATGAGTGGCCTTGGTCGTTTTCAGTTCTTCTTTGACCTTGTCGATATCCTTCCGAAGGCATTCATTGTTGAGAAGAACAATGTCAAGGTTGCTTCTTTCCTTTTGCCAAACACAGACTTCAGAATGGCTTTCTCCCTTCGGCATTATCTTCGGCATTCTCTTAGGTATTATCTTCGGCATTATCTTCGGTATCCTTTTCGGCTTCTTTGTATTTGAGACGGAAACACACGAAGACAAATGTTTACTTCTTGATGACCAATATTAATCGATCGATTGATTGATGGTCAAATCTCAACTTCCTTTAGTCCGGTATTTCACTCCTTCACCCATCAGTTCCATGATGGAATTATTGCCGAACCGATGATCATCGATGTCGGCACAGCTTTGAACCTAGATTCGAAGAGAATGGTTTTTGTGGCGAAGGTTTGGGTTGTTCGAGAGCGGTGAAATATTTGTTGTTGTATGTTCTACCGAGCGGGCTCTTTAAATGGACTTCCAATCTTAATTTATGTTGCCATTTGATGTTCACCCGATGGGCTTCTTGGCCGTATTTTTGGGCATTCATTGGTCTTATATTAATTCCTTGTGTCCTGAACAGATGTCATTTATAGTTTCTATTAAACCTCCCCGTTTAATAAAAACTAGAGGGGCAATGTTGGTCGTGATATTTCTCCTATTGGGTCGAATGGATTGGGCCTACATATTCAGTTAGTCCATTGGGTCTTCACTATTAGGTGTTGACATTATTGGATCTAGTCACTTTATTATCTTTGTTAAGTCCTTCTAATATCGGACCAAATCAATGGGTCGACCCATCATATATTTAAATATCTTCACTGGGTTCGAACCTGATGATGATGATGAAAGATATGGCCATTGTTATCTTACATGGCATTAATAAGGATTGACAACAATTGGCAGTGGATGAGGGGATGGGATTAACAGGTGTCAGGAGGATTAGTGGCACGGTAAACCAGGTCCTGTAGTGTATCATAGCAAAGAGATCTACACAAGTAGGTACGTCTTCATTCATATAAACACATACACACAACAGAGAATTATTATCTCTCTCTCAATACATTAGATATTACATTCCTCCATTGGTTAACCTTGTGAACACGTATACTGACTCTCACTTTGAAGCTCCCCCAAGCCGGACCCGTAGTCGAGCTTGTGGTGTTTATCGTGTTTACTTGTGCGAGGATCGTAGCGTCTTACGTGATTGGGGCGTGGCGTAAGATCTGGCGTTAACGGTCGAGGATAATGAATGACCGAGCAAAATAATAGTTTAATGGCTTTATCCGCCCATTAAGCCCCTCCTCGCCTCATCTATTTCAAATCAATTTACCCCTACCAAAGACAAGCGATTGCGGAAGGGTGGGGAAGTTACATTTATCCCTCCCTCACTTAATTTGAATACAAGTAAGTAATAACTTGTCAGTGAGAGCCAAAACAACCCAAAACCAAATTTCTAGCCACAACATATTCATTCATAACAACCATTGTGCAACCAAAATAAGAGAGAAATAAGAGAGAAAAAGAGAGAGGAAGGAACACCTACTTGTAACTAATTTTTACCGATTTCAAAGAATAAGTCCTCACTCCCTCCATAGTAGTTGTAAGATTATTTACATTTATTTTGTTTTTAAGAATAAATAAATAATCTGATTTATTTTTATAATTTTTTGTGAACTTGTAGAAAAATTAGTAATTATGTTTATGTATACATTTATGTATGTGATTTTTAGTGAAAATTAGTGAGTTATGTCTTGGACTAAATATGTGCATGTTATTATGGGGTGAAATAAATGCGTATATACAAGTTATAAATTTTTACTTTTTAAATGGTCGTGGATAATTATTGGGATATTTTTGTGTGCTATTGTTGTTAATTTATTGAGTTATGTTTTGGGGACGCTATTTGCATGTGATAATTTATTGAGACTAATAACGAGTATAAAAATAAGAAACTTACAAATTCACAACAAAAATGATATTTTCTTATGAAAATCGTCGCTATAGATTCTATAGTGACAATTTTTACCATCATATATACATCTATAAATGACACTTTTCATATGAAAATATGAAAAGTGTTTGAAAATATCAATTTCCTAAAAATAATGTAAATTGGCTTATTTTGAATTATTGTTAAATGGTCGTTTTCAAATGATTTAGATATAATTGTTTTACATAGTTGTTAAAATAGTACAAAATGTTTTTATGTTTTTTTAAGTATGAGATGGATAACTGTAATTATGGACCAATTGACCATAATGTTCTTTAGGACCAACAAAATAATATGTCAAATGGCGTTTATCATGGTAAAGAAAGGGGAAAGTTAACCTCAAGTCAACAAACTTAACAAAAATACAATCATAAAAGTTAACAAAAGCCCAAAAAACTCTTCTAGATATATGTGGGTTTTGGGTTTTTAAACATAACAGTTATACACCAAACTGACATTGGTCTCCTTTTTGCCTTGGTGGAGAGATGGCGGCCAGAGATCAATAGTTTTCACCTAAAATGTGAGAAATAACAATAATTTTCATTACTTAAGGGTCTAACTTCATTTTGTATATTTATTCTCTTGTGTTTATTTTATAAAATAATATTAAGCAAATAAAAAATATTTTAGCGGCTTGTGGAATTAGCACATGATTCGACATCACAGCAGTTGCTACATATAGTGTCCTCACAATTTAAATCAAAGTTCAATTTACACGGTGACTAGCTAGTGTTACTAATAATTGTAATTATTTTCATTGTCATTTTACTTGAAATGCTTTTTTTTTAAAAAGCTCGATACACATTAAACACGAAATTGAACTTATTTGGGGAGAATATTTGATATGTTTTGATATGTTTTAATGAATACAAACTACAATTGTAGAAAAGATAGTTTATCAAAAAGTGTATTATTAATTTTAAGTAGTAATTAATGTTTCTACTTATGAATGGTGTTATAGAGATTTTTTCGTGTCACTTCAACCGAGGAAGAGCGAAGCGGTCGAAACATATGGGATAAAAATGCATGAAAAAGCTACCAAAATTACTAATGGAGATGGAAAGATGATACCATTAAGAAGTTTGGTTCTATTAAAGAAACAATGGATAATTAAAAAGCATAGTTGGACAACTCTTGATGTGTGGCAGGAGATGTGTGATTACTGATTACTAGCCAAGTAAAGATTTTCTAGATTCTAGTGAACTACATAAAAAGAATAAAAACATAATTACGTATGTTCCTCACACATCTATGTGAGATCCCAGATTTTACGAATAAAGATTTAATTTTCTCGAAATATTTTTTTAAATATTATGGAATGAATTTGATATAATATTATAGTTGTGGGTAATATTTATAAATTTTGCAAAGTACGATTGGTCGGGGAATATTCGTTTTAACAGGGAATATTCGTATGCAACGCAACACAATCATTGGTGAACCTCATAATCGAAATTATTGTTTGGATTGAAAACGCAAAAATATTTTTATGAAAATAACGGCGGAAGTTTTACCATTAACTGTTGAAACACCCGGTGTTAAAAGTACAGTAATACGCGTGGTTGCATAGTAGCACACGGTATTGATTATTGATCCTTATGTGATAAAGTCACTCAGTTTTGTTTTATTGGTCTTATTAATGTAATAAAACAGAAAATGTTTTTATATAAAACATAATACTTTTATAAAGTTATTCTGTAAATAGAATATATTATATTCTATTATGCATAGTATTTTGCATAGTAAAATTTTTTTATATAAAACAAAATACTTTTATAAAGTTATTCTATAAATAGAATATATTATATTTTATTATGCATAATGTCTGCATAGTGTTTTGCATAGTAAAATCTTTTTATATAAAAATGAATACTTTTATAAAGTTATTTGTTTTATTAGATTATAAATAGAATATATTATATTTTATTTAAAAGATTTTGCTTTAAATCTGACCGTCCGATTAAAAAAGTAAATCAATCTGAACTGCTTCATGAATTAGTTACTATGCAATTTCTTTTATAAATAGAAGCTCATTCCTTCATTATTTCTTACGAATTCACTGAAACTCTAGAGAGAGAAATTATAGAGAGAAAGAAGAAAATTATTCTGCTACTTCACTACTCCTACATCCAGTACTCTTTTTGTAAGACCCCAACTTTTATGAATAAAAATAATTTTTCTATAATTATCATTTTTGAATATTAGGGAATGAATTTAAATTAATGTTATAGTTGTGGGTAGTATTTATAAATTCTGCAAAGTATGCAAGTTGTTATATTATATTCGTTTGGTCGGAGAATATTCGTTTTAGCAGGAAATATTCGTACAACGGCACAATCATTGGTGGACCCCACAACAAAATTATTGTCGGATTGAGAAAACGACAAAAATATTTTATGAAAATAACGACGGAAGTTTTACCGTTAATACTGTTGAACTACTCGGTAGTAAAAGTACAGTAATACCCGTGGTTGCGTAATAGCACACGGTATTGATTATTGATGCTTACGTGAGAAGTCACTCAGTTATACTCAATTATTGCTACAGTAATTGTTGCATCATATCTCTCATATTATTGATTCAATTATTGTCACAGTATCATCTGCATAAAGTGTTATTTTATTAAATCAATAATTGAGACGACAAAGTTAT
Source organism: Panax quinquefolius (assembly GCA_020205615.1). Taxonomy (NCBI): domain Eukaryota; kingdom Viridiplantae; phylum Streptophyta; class Magnoliopsida; order Apiales; family Araliaceae; genus Panax; species Panax quinquefolius. Next base: position 175,046,788 of record CM035156.1, on the reverse strand, counting down.
TCATATTATAAATTGCAATATTTACAATGTCTAGAAGTTATGTCAAGGAGAGGTTAGATAATCTAATTACATGCCGCCATAGGAGAAATCAGTGTCGAAAAGCCCCTTTCCTCGGGGCGACACGGGTTGATAAATATTGTGAGTTATAATATTAATGATGAATGTTATTAAAAACTGAAGTTGTGTTCGGAGTTGAATTTGGAGACGCGGACGTGATATTTGAGTCCGGATCGATGAAATTAGTAAAAATAGTCTATAAACACAAAATTTTTCGGGATTCACTATTTGTTCAAAAATTCAACAGTTGAATTTTTCAGGAAAAGTCAAACTTTGAAATTTCAAAATTTATATGGGCAAAGGTCCAAAAATGCCCTTGACCTTTACCCCGATATCCCACTTACACCCTAAACTATTTTTTTTCCAAAAATACCCTTAACATTATAAAATCCAGCCCAATTATGCCCCTCCCGTTAATAGACTTGCCACCTAGACCAACTCTGCTTACATGTAGACACTTTTTGTTGACACCGTGACCAATTTTGCTGACGAGGCACGAAGAGAGTAAACTAATTTTAGACTTCGAATAAAAAATGGAAGGCACATCTACAACAGTCGGGAAACCATGGTTTTCGATCATCCAAACCATAAAGGACACCCGGCGGAGGGATGACGGTTGAACATGAAAGAAGAATTAAAATCAACACCCAAGGCATTGGTACAAGGAATTAGTTGTCACTGTTGATGCCTCGTCTACTGCATTTCCAATGTTGTGTACATCCACAAAGCCCAATCTCTTAGATACATAAGATGAACCTCGTATAAGAACAGAATCCTTGTCTATTTCAGAGCCCTCATATAAATCACTCTCAACAGCATCCAATATGCATTTTTTAAGTGATTCAATTGAATTGTCATCTTCCACAAAGTTAAATTTCTAAGCTTCCAAAGTTTTATATATCTGACCAGTTTTACCCCCAATAATATCTCCAAGTAAATCAGAACTCTCACCAAGCACCTTAGTTAGGGCATTAGGAAGCTTCATGACCTGCACACTGAACAACACACCTTCCATTGGGTGTTATTTTCTCGATGAAGCCTGAGCTCCCAATTAACAATTTTTGATTCTCTAGTGGATTGGATCCCTCGCCTTCAATACCTCGCACATGCTCTCCTCTTCCAAAAACAGTGACCTCCGTCGGAAACAGGTCGGGGATATGACGAAGAATGACGAAGAATGAAGATGGCGGAGAAGGAGCCAAGCCCAAAATCTCATTCGCTATGGACGACCTTTAAACCCTAAAAACCCCCCTCTGTATCATCGGCAGCGGCCCCGCCGCTGACATTGTCGCCATCTACGCAGCCCATTTTTTGAGTTCAAGCCTATTCTCTTTGAGGGATGGACAGAGCAGTTCCGCTACCAATCGCTCCGGTTCGGTACTTAGATCTTCACTGAAATAGTGAACAAAGTCGATTTCTCATCTACTCCTTTCAAAATTTTCATTGATTCAAAAATTGTAGTTCTTGATTCGGTGTCGTCGCTCAGAGCCGTCGCTAAGCGTTAAGTTTCCCGGTTCGGAGACGGAAAAGAGGATTCTAGAACCGAGGAAGGAGATGAGAGAGAGAGAAAGAGAAGAAAAAAGAAAAAGATTTTTTTATTAATTTTTATTCTTGCCACGTGTCAGCCACATCATAAATAAACTAACATCCGTTTGTCTAGCTGTCATTTTTTTAACGGGAGGGGCATATTTGAGCTACGTTTTATAACGTTAGATGTACTTTTGAAAAAAAAATTAGTTTAGGGTGGAAGTGGGACATCCGTGTAAACATCAGTGTGACGCCCCCAAAATAGGTATAAATCACCTATTCTGAGTCGCCAAATACATGGTACAGAAAATAAATACAATCTTAATTATACAACAAGAGAGTTTGTGAGTTTAAATACAAATACATCTTCTGCATAAATATCCACTCTCAGAATAAGTCCTCATTACATTTATTGTCACACTATTTAACAGAATAGTGAGGACTACTAGCTAACACTATCATCCGGACCATCACTCCGTTCCCCGACTTGTCCCAGCTACGTTCTCATTTCCTGAAGAGAACAGTGACATAAAGGGTGAGCTCAACTAGCCCAGCAAGAAATATTATGACTAAGATAATGCAGAATAAATTATCATTAGTCTCCAACAATGTTAAACTGATAAAGTACAATAGACATCAAGTTTAATGCGGTAATGAACAAGCAATCCATTAAAAGAGTCAAGTAGAGAATAAAATCTACTATCTTTTATGATTTAAAACGTTTTTCATCACTTTTATCGGCGAGACTCAAATTTTAATAAATAATCCACATCATCCTCACTCTATCGCCAAGGATATTCATTAGGGTCACGACCATAAATTATCCATGCACTCTGAGCCAAAGATATTCGTGTATTCATCAATGGTTATGATCATGCCTACAACCGTCCATCAATGCACTACGGGCCAACGAGGACTTTTACCACATCATTTGTAACATTACTAATCATGATTATACCGAATAATCCCTGGTCATAATCATACCAAGTCCATCTATGCACTACAGGCCACAGATGACTTTCAACATAATATAAACATGAGGATGATGACAATGATATAAGAGTTCAATAAAAAAAGTTCACGAATTAATTTGTCCAAGAACTAACAACGTCCAAAGTGTCAACATGATACTTCTCTGTAGAGTAAAATTCAAGAATGTTCAGAAGAATATTTCCATGAAAAGATACTGGATGAAGCGCAAATATCAAGGATATTCTACTAATTTCATGGAGTATAGAAGTCATAACTTTAATCAAATTAGTATAATAAAGAATGTAATAACAAAAGAAATCACCATGCATGCGGTACTTCGCATAGACAGGTTATTTCAACAGAATAATAAGTAACGGAACCAGGTCAGGCAAAACTCGCACCGATAGGATGTTCCAACAGAATAATAAAGATTTTAACCAGTCCGGTGTAAAACACACGAACATGATATACCAATGAATAATAAAGATTTTAACCAAGTCCTGTAAAACACACGTGCATGTGATATTCCAACATAATAATAAAGACGGAACCAATTTCAAGATTAAAATAAACTCTTTTATTTTAATTATAAAATTATTAAGATTAATATATATATATATAACAATTATATATATATATATATAATAAAAGTCCTTTTCTTACAAAAAGTGGCCGGACCTTTTATTAATTTCCTGGACAAAGTTATATCACGTGGACCATGAATTTCCTTGGAAAAGCCGCAGCATCCCTTGTTAAAATGTAACAGGACTCAAGCTTTAAAAAAAAAAAAAAAAGCCGCTTGCATGAAAAAAACGGACTGCTTTAATATCCTGGATAAAACCGGATCTTTGGTCAACGTGATGGCCCTTGATATTTAAAAAAAAAATTTTTTGTGTAATCAAATTACATACACATATCCCACACGGATTTTTCCCAAAAAAAAACGTGATTTTATGTAATCAAATTACATCACTACCATTACTTTTGTAAAAAAATGATTCCGATTTTTTTTTTTTTCATAAAATAATAATTTTATACAACAAATTATGCCCAATAAATTATTCTAAATACATACCCATACATATATAGAATCAAAATAATTAATAATTCGCATAAAGTTTGGCTCATGATACCACTGTTAGGTTTTCGTGAAAATCAAAGTAGCAATCAAATTGCAAAATTTAGCGGAAGCGAGATAAAATCAGATTTTAAAATTTTTCACAAACCAATTACCCGGATCATCCTTTATGCATATTATTAATTAAACGAAGAATAAGAAATTATGAAATCATACCCTTGTAGAAACGAGCTTCCTCAGGTACGAGTTCACCTCCTACTTCTCTTGATCTCCTCAATCTCCTGTAGATTCCTTCCTTTGATCAATGTAAGCCACCCAAGTGTATGGCCTCTATAGGTGATACACCAAGGAAGAGGAATTTTTCAAGAAGAAGGATTTGGCTCAAACCCTAGTTTTTCTATCCCAATAAGAAAAGGTGTACTCTCCCAATCTAGAATTACGTATATTAGATATCTAATATAAGACTCCTCTTATCAAGATATCATGTAACCCTATTTTAATTAAAATAAGGTATTATTTATTTAATTAAACTCTTTTAATTAAATTGGCTCCCTAATCCTATTAGGAAAAATTAATTAAACTCCTTTAACTAATTTCCTTTCCTAATCCAATTAGGAATAAATGAGAGTACTAATATTAAATTAATTCCTAAACCTTTTAGAAATTAAAATAATAATAATTATAATAATATTAATAAGACTCCTCTTATTAATTTATATTTAATATTTCTAAAATATTAAATAATAAATATTAAGCTATTTAATTTATTCTATCACCATAGATTAAATTAAATATACTTAACATATTATTACAATTATGCCATTAACTTATTAAATAATTATTCTTCCTTTTATGGTGTGACCCTTTAGGTTCTCCATATTAAACCTATTGTGAATAAATCAATTAGAACAATTCTAATCTCATTTAAATAAATAAATTAAACAAATAATTTATTTAAATAAATAATATTTATTCTACAATAGGGATAAGCCTCCTAGCGATCAATGACTTTCCGGATAATATAGATTTCAACATTAATCATAAAAGAACCTTTGAGTAAATAGTTCTTTGACAATTCAATCCTTCCACCATACTATGTCCCAATTAAATATAAGATATGGAATTACTTTGTCAAGTCTCGATTTTATTTAATTATATGTATTTCGATTCCTAAATGAACAACTCCCAATGAATGCAAATTAGAAACTACTTTCTAATTTCATTCCACCTAACCAAGGATTCCCGAGTTGTCATTTATCGAATCACATAGACATTTCTCCTTTTACTAGAAGTGGTAGATTCTTTATTGATCATTCATTATCTTCATATATAACTTATTACACCCAAGCATACCCTTTGATATACTCTAAGATTCTTAAGGAATAAGTCAAAGTGTAATTCATTATATATAAGATACTATGATGATCTCAAGTCTAAGGATCATTTGTACTACTATCACTACTGAGAATTCCTATTGACGGTAAAGTAAAACTCCATTAGGAATTCCTTAGCGAGTCAATGCGTTCGGTGAACTTATTCTCTAATAAGCACCTACATACTTGCTTTAGTGTCTCCACACAAATGATCATGAGACCAATCATCCTCATCCAATGAAAGCGAGAACGTATGTACCAATCTATCCTGGATTCACTAATCCCCTATTTAGTAATCCAATGATTGGGAACTATTTTAGTTTTAAGCTTTCTAAGAATTTAGATCTCATTAGAATGATCATCATCATTATTCTAAAAGCGTTGCTTAAAACTACGGGTTTATCACATATTATTAAAACAAACACCATGTAGATAATAAATGCCTTTAATTAATAATTCTTTTATTAATAAATAAATAAGATTGATTACACAAGATATGCTTTATCATCATACATGATTGGCTTGTATGCATAATACTTTCAATCTCCCACTTGCACTAAAGCCAATCGTGGTATCTCATACCCATCTTCTCTAAGTGACGATCAAACCGCTTTGTTGTGTTAACGCTTTAGTAAATGGATCTGCAATATTGTCTTGAGAGTCCACACGCCTCCGGGTGACGTCTCTCTTTCAATGATCTCTCCGATCAAATGAAATCGCCAAGAACACGTGTTTGGATTTACGATGAGACACAGGTTCCTTAGCTTGCATGCAATGCTCCAAAGTGTTGTCACAGAATAAAGGCACCGGTCCTTTAATGCTAGGAACCACACCAAGTTCGGTAATGAACTTCTTCATCCAAACGACTTTCCTTTGCGACTTCACTTGCGCCTATGTACTCTCGCCTCACATCGAATAAAGAATCGTTTTTTCTTGGAAGTTTTCCAACTCATCACGCCACCGCTTAAGGTAAACACATACCTCAAAGAATTTATCATCATCTTGGTCTGCATTTGAAAACTTGAGTCTGTGAAGCCCTCTAGTTTTAATTCGGACCCACCAGTAGACAAGAAATACATCCTTAGTTCTTCTTAAGTACTTTAGGATATTTTTCACAACGCTTTCAAGTGTTCTTCTCCTAGATTCGATCGATATCTGCTTGTTACACTAAGTGCATGAAATGCGACATCTGGTCTAGTACATATCATACCGTATATAATAGATCCTATTGTTGAGCATAAGGAATCTTACTCATACTGTTTCTCTCCTCGTGTCTCTTTGGGCTTTGTTTCTTGGAGAGATGTATTCCATGGCTCATCGGCATGAGACCTCTTTTGGAATCTTCCATGCTAAACCTTTTTAGCATCATGTCAATGTATCGTTCCTTGGGATAAGCCAAGCATCCTATTAGATCTATCTCTATAGATCTTTATCCCCAAAATATAGGATGCTTCTCCCAAGTCCTTCATGGAGAAGTGTTTAGATAACCGATTTTAATTGTTTTAAAGATAGGAATATCATTCCCTATCGGTAATATATCATCAACATATAATACAAGGAATGAAATAAGCGCTCCCCACTAACCTTCTTGTACACACATGGTTCATCCTCATTTTGATAAAATCAAACTTTTTGATTGTCTCATCAAAACGGATGTTCCACCTACGAGAAGCTTGCTTTAATCCATAAATGGATCGTTGTAGCTTATGAGACTTGATTTGTTCCAACCTTTGAAACAAATCCTCTCGGTTGTGTCATATACACATCCTCCTCAAGATTCCCATTGAGGAAGGCCGTTTTCACGTCCATCTGCCAGATTTAGTAGTCATGGTAAGTCTGCGAATCGCAAAGCAAAATCCGAATGGACTTGAGCATTGCTCTTTGGTGAGAAGGTTTCGTCATAGTCAACTCCTTGTCTTTGTTTGAAACCTTTTGCAACCAAATCGGGCCTTATAGGTCTCTACCTTGCCGCCCTTCCAGGTCTTTCTTTTAAAGACCCATTTACACCCAATAGGCTTAATGCCTTCGGTGGTGAGACCAAAGTCCATACTTGGTTCTCATACATGGAGTCCATCTCGATTTCATGGCTTCTTGCCATTTCTCCGAGTCTTTACTACTCATACCTCTTTATTCATAATTCAATGGATCATCATCATCTATGATCGCACCCTCATTGTCATCTTCTATGACAAGTCCATACCGTCTGGTATCTTTGGTACTCTTCCAGTTTGAATAGGGTGTGTGGTACGTAAGAAATCTCTACTTGGTTAGGCACCTCACTTTGATCTCATAGTATTTTGTGGTTCTTGAACTTCTTCAAGATATATCTTACTCCCATCGACCCTTCAGGATAAACTCCTTTTCCAAGAAGGCGGCATGTTTCGCAACAAACTCCTTTTGATCACTTGGATGATAGAAATAATACCCCAATGTTTCTTTAGGGTATCCCACAAATCTACATTTGTCGATCTAGTCTGCAGACTTATCGTTTTCAAACTTTTTGACATAAAATTTGGACAACCCCAAGTCTTAACATGCTTAAGATTTGGTTTCCTCCCGTCCATAACTCATATGAGGTCTTGGGGACAATTTTGTAGGTACCTTGTTAAGTAGGTATGCACCGATTCTAGGCATATCCCCGTAAGAAACCGGAAGGTCGGTAAAAGCTCATCATAGATCGAACCATGTCCAACAATGTTCGATTTCTCCTTTCAGATACACCATTCATTTGTGGCGTCCCTGGTGGAGTCCATTGTGAGATTATACCATTTTCTTTGAGATAATTGAGAAACTCACCACTTAAGTATTCTCCTCCTCGATCAGATCAAAGAATCTTAATACTCTTACCAGTTTGCTTCTCAACTTCACTTCTGAACTCTTTGAACTTTTCAAATGATTCAGATTTGTATTTCATTAAATACACATATCCAAATCTTGAGTGGTCGCTGATTGAATGTAATAAAATAAGAATACCTCCTCGTAAGTCGTTGTCATAGGTCCACATACATCTCGTGTGTACCAACGCTAACAACTCAGTAACTCTTTCTCCTTTTCCACTAAAAGGAGATTTAGTCATTTTACCCATGAGACAAGATTCACAAGTTGGATATGATTCATAATCGAGATAACTCTAGAGCCCATCTTTATGCAACTTGGATAATCTTGTTTCATTAATATGACCAAGTCTACAAATTGCCACATGAAGGTATAATTAACATCATCTCTTTTCCTTTTATTAGTTTGTTCAATTTGAAATATATTTTCATGCAAGTCAAGTATATAAAGTCCATTTCGCAAATTACCAACACCATATAAAACATTATCATTATAAATAGAACAAACTGTTGTTCTTTATTATAATATTAAAACCATCCATATCCAATACGAGAGATAGAAATAATGTTTCTAATGATATTTGGAACAAAATAACAATTATTTAAATTAATGAACTTGCCCAGTAGGCGGTGCTAAACAATAAGTCCCTACAAATAATGCAAAGAACCTTTGCTCCATTTCCCACTCGTAGGGCGACCTCATCCTTCTTCGACTTTTCTACTTGACTACCCCCAGATATTATTACATATGTGAGAACCACATCCCAGTATCCAATACCCAAGTAGAAGATTGACTTTCGTAAAAATTAATTTCAATCATAAACAAACCTTGATTAGGATTCAAGCTTCTCCAAGCTTCTTCCGCTTTTGATCTGCGAGATAATCCTTACAGTTCCTCTTCCAAAGGACCTGACATTGTTGCAATGGAAGAAAATTCCTTCTAGTGGATCGAGTTTCTTTTGATCCTTCACTTTCGCTTTTCCTTAGCCTTCTTGGATTTCTTCCTTTCGAAGATACCTTGGGCCTCTTCCTTTTCTTGGAAGAATCATCCACCAAGAAGACATGGTTCTTCTTGGATGGGAAGTGACCTTCAAGCAGATTTTCAACATGTTAAGTAATTCGAGGCAAGTGACATCCAACTTATTCATGTGAAAATTCACAACAAATTGTGAGAAGGTGTCCGGGGTACTGCAAGACTAAATCTTGACTCAACTCCCCATCCATGATTTAACCCAAGTCATCCAAGACGTTCAATCAGATTGATCATCTTTAGGACATGAGTCTCAATCGGCGGTGCCCTCGGTCATCCGAGATCGGAAGAGCTCCTTAGATATTTCATATCTAGCGGTCCTACTTTGCTCACCATACAACTCTCCAAGGTGCGAGTAGCATAGTAGGAGCATCCATGTTTTCATCTTGACGCTGAAGCTCGTTCTTTCGTGGATGCGAGCATGATGCATTGAGCCACGATGCATCATCCACTACAACAAAAAAAGGCTTATCGGATCAGCACATCGGTGACCGCATACGGTCAGCATGATTATATCTCATGACAGATCCCGGTCACGACACGAAATCGCAGATAATCTGGTCATTGGGAGGACATCAAATGACCAACAATAGCTGACATCAATTATTAGCGACCGCAATTAGCGGCCGATACCGTAGGCTATTATGACTTATCTTTGAGTCGGTTGTCATGCGTGGCGTGTCGACGTGTCGTGACCGATAATAGCACCGCATGATGATCGCTAGATTCACTCGATCATTGATATATTTTTAGCGACCGCATCGCGGTCATTTATGCTTTTTTTTTTTTTAAATTTTGCCTATTTTATTGATTTCCCAAAATAACTCGCTTTTGTACCGCTTTCAATCCCAACACGATTATATATATATATATATATATATATATATATATATATATATATATACAAGCATCCATATTAACATCCATCCAAAACAATACAAAACATTCATCCATGAATAAACATTCATCCAATACAATATAAAACATTCATCCAACACAATATAATCGATATCGTAAACATCCATATAAACTAATACAATTGTCCAAAGAATGAATCTAAAAGAGTACAAGGCTTTAAAAATCTAAAAAAATAAGTCTAGCGCTTTCTTCATGGATCATCCAAATTAGGATCCTGTAATTATCAAAGTAATAAAACATATATATTACATATAAGTAAGACATTGACTCGTAGACTATAAACATATAAGACAATGTAGCTAAACAATAAACGATATATATATACCTGCTCTGCTTGTTGTCTGTCTTGCTCCTCGCCTCTCGCCTGCCACGCCGCCGCCATCGCCTCCGCTTAACTCATCAGACTCTCGTGAGACTGCAGATGCCCGCCAAGATATTTAAGAAGATCACGATCTGACAGATCGCTTCTCACACATCCAGCAGGAGTATGATAGGTCGGATAACTCACGATCGTGTAGACTGGGTGGCGAGCCGCTCATGCATCGATGGTCGGGCGCCGCCTTTTTGTCCTCGGCCTTTGACATAATTTTTTCTTCACGATGGACGCCTCTCCCATAATTCTTGATCAATCGACGGACGGGGTGCCTTCAGGATAGCGCTTGCTCATTAAGCCCTTATAAGTGTCCCGTCGGAAGATGAACAATTAAATAGTTAAAATAAATAAAAAAAACTACTAAAGAAGGTCGTTATAATTTATAAACAACATATTAGGATAAAGTGAACTTATTACCGCTTATCCGAATAGCCTTCAGTAGACCATCGCGGTGGCCACATACACATCCAACCAATTGATAGGTCAACCTTGAGACCGAGACTCCTATAGTTCATTTCTCATATTATTATGTAAACATATGATATTTTAGGTACAAAAGATGATCAGAACATAACATACGTACTCAGCAAAAAATGTGTTGCAACCGTGATATACCGCCGCCTCGACACGTGCCTTTTGCTTTCTCGCCTCCGATACACTGAGGATCTGCTCGAGGCGGCGATCTTGCGCCTCTCGACCCAAATTCTCATCCTTCCATCGGTCACACATCTCGCACCTATACGGGTCATGCGCACCACTGTGGGCTATGCTTTCATGCATATATCGCTTCACCCCGCCCCCGGATGGTCAATCTCAAAGATTGTGCGGCTGGCTTTTTGTCGTTCTTTGTTCAAATTATCTTTAGTTCAGACGCACATACTTCTCGCGAATAGTGTCTCGAATAATCGATGCCTCGTAAGGTCGTCCCCATCTATATCGCTTACGCAAATAAAATAACAATAATAATATTAAAACTCAAGTATATTACTAAGCAATATTATTTGATTAACTATGTATTATCTATCGAGTGATAAAAATATACCAAATTCAAATTTCAAATCAGATCCTTATGGGCGAGAGGTGTGTCATTTATGTAATCACCGGCGAAAGCGCTTCAGAAGATAATTGTGAAATGCACTTCACAATTTTACTATCTTGAAAATCACTACAATATACAATAATTTATATTAAAACCCTTATATATATATATATATATACACGATGTTTAACTTACGTGCTATCTGGAGGAGGACGGATCTGTATAAGAATGCGATCATCCAGATAGCTTTTGGCCTTCGCACATGATTAGGGTTCACCCAACCCAAGGCTTCGTCTTTGTGTTCGTAAGACATCTATAAATAAAAATTTAGGATGTTAGTATAAGTTATAAATGAAAGGTACATAAACATGTCAGGGATATAGAGAACATCAGGATATGTAATTGTATGTAAACAAAAGGACAATAGGATAGGATAGTCTAGGCCACTAGGATAGTCTAGGCGTGTATATTTAAGTTACTTAAGGTTACTTTTAGCATCACCAAACTTTATTTAATCATCTAACTCATAATAGTCCTTTAAGGTCGTGTACTATGAATTGTCCAAAATACCATTTTGGCTTTAAAATGTGATTTTTAACAAGTCTCATGCTCAAAATGGCTTGGGCTTGGTTCCTTTAGTTTGTGTAGCTTTCTTATGTCCTATTATGACTATTGAAACTTGTGTATGGGGTCCGGTATGGTGATTCACTATTTTAGTGTTCATTGTTCTATAAAGCTTATTTTCAATGATTTTTAAGCAAGAATCGGCTAACTTAGGTAACCATTTTTACATGTTATCTATAGGCAATGTATGTACTCCTCACTATCTAACAACACTAGTCACACAAATCCTCAATACCTACAATAGAACATATATATGGTCTTTAAGCATTCCTATATATGATTCGAGGGTCCATATCTCTAACACAACAAAAAATCATCACATATACTCATTGCCATCACATATACACGAATGCATATATGGCCATTTGACTTATATATGAAGATTTAGACAAGTATGGATATTTTAGAAACAACTCATTAATAGTGTGATTGAAGTTATGGTGCTTGTGTTTGTGTTTGTACTTTTCATTTTCTTTCTATTCTAAGCTAAGTCATACTAGCTTATAGCATACATATTAATAGTGTGTCATTTTCTTTATCTTCTCGACTATGACTTATATATGAAAAAAATTCGGCAGAGTCTCCCCTATAATATGGACTATCCACATGCACGAGGGCATGCATACTTGACCAATTTCAGCAAAATATAATCCCAACACACAAAACAGAATGTGCACAACTATAATTCAAGACACAATTTAAGAGAATCCAATATTAGTAAAAACAATAAGAAGCCCAAAAATTGTCCCAATTTCAGCAATATCAACAACAATTTGTTTAAATTTATGTTTATATTAAACAACAATTTGCCATTTATTTATTCCAAATCAAGTTTAACGATAGCCAACTTATTTTAAAATATCACAAAATAACATTTCCACGGATAAATTTAACGATGTTTAAATTTATGTGTTGTCGACTCGCATAAAATAAATGGACGGACAAGTATTTATTTAACAAACTAAATTTATCCATTGCATCCCATAATATCATCACCTCACCATAAATTACAACCAAAATATATATGATATGATAACATTAATAATGTCTCTTATTTTAAATATTTTTTATTATATAAAATTATAAATTGACATTAATTTCTTTTATTTATACAATTTTGAAACTTAAATTAAGAGAGGGCTTTGAGTATTGCAAGCTATATATTCTTCTTCTTCTATCCCAAATTTAAGTCTTTTTTATCACGATGATTATTTAACATGAATTTAATTAGATTATATCAACAAAAATGGAGATATTATATTTTCCTTGTTTCCCCCCTTATATAAGTGAACATCAATATACTCGATCTAATTAATAGCCAGCCTCTCTATAGATATTGAATAAAATACTTCTTTAAGATAATGTTAGGTAAATTCAAAATTTAAGAGAAAAGTTAATTTGTTATTTTGGCCTACATGCATGTTTTTCTCTTATAATGATAATGATAGAAGAACCCTCAAAGACGACTAGATCATGAACCAATAAATGCAATATATTATTAAATCAAATAATTCATGGGTTCCATATTATTTGATAATTATTAATTTTTAAAAGTTAATTTAAGAGACGTAATTTTTATAATGATGACTATTATAAATTATGGAACAATTATTGGCACGTTGTTATTGTGGTAATAAATTTGAGGATATTGTTAAATGATGATTTCTCAAACAATAAAAATGACACTCTTTCTATATTACCAATGTGGATTACATTTTTTTACTCAATTTCTCAAATAAATTTACAAATATTAGAAGGTTTAATTACAACATTGATTTTCACCTTACTTAGAATTTCATAAAATAATTACTGTATGTCCACTTATATTTCCATTTGGACTATTTGATTTGCCTCTTATTTTATTCTCATTTTTTTAAAAAAATAATTTTTTATGTGTGCAATCTTATTCTCCTCTACTTGTACACTAACTAACTTGGATTAATTCCATGCACATCTACATCGCTACAAATAGAATCTAATTTAGAAGGCATATGTTTAAATGTAATCTTAATGATAATAAAAGAAATGATTGACATTATTTGTGATTTCTTATGAAACCTCAGAATGGTGGTGATGGTGGTGGCGGTAGCAGGTAGCGGCGCAGGTATGTGGTGGTGATGATGGTGGCGGCTACGGCTGGCTTCCCTCTTCTCCTCTTCTCTTCTCCCCTTCTCCTCTTCTCCTCTTCTTTTCTCCTCTTTTTTCTTACGCTCGAGCAAGAGTGATGAACTGACATCGGTTTATTGAAATACATCCATGATCATAGCATCTCGCGATCGCATGCGGTCGCAGATTTTTAATGACGTGGATTTGTTAGCGACCGCCAAAGCGGTCATTGATAGAGAGTAATCGCAAAAGAAATCGCGCTTGTGGTTTCACACCAAAATTTTAGGAGGGAAAATCATATTGGCGACCGATCAGCGACCGCATGCGGTCGCTGAACTTACCTAGCGACTAGAATCCATAGTGATCGCAGATAGCGGTCGCTAGTACCATTATCCGCGACCAAATACAGCGGTCGCTGATATTATTGGTCGCAAATAGGCTTTTTTCTTGTAGTGATCTTGCCACTGTTTAAAAGTAGCAATCTCTTCCTCGGAGGTCGTCTCTCTGCAACTTTTTTTGCGGTGTCTGCTTAATTTAGGACATAAGAAATCTTTTCAAAGAAGGAGAACAATTCTCAGATTCCTTAACCAGTTCGTGTAGTTCGGTCCGGTCAGTTTGTTAGCATCAAGTATGCTTCGCAGTGAAATTAGTGAATGTGACATTTTCAAAATTCTGCATGTAAAAGACAATATTTTAGCAAACATTCATTTATTAATTACCAAAATAAATTAGGTCTTATTTTATATTGGTATCTCCCACTATTTTCTTCAAACTATATTACCCTCATTTATATAGTTCTAAGAAAATCTAATTAAAGTTTTTTCTAGTGAGAATAAGGATCCCATTTCAAATATATATATAATTTTGTGGTGACACAACAAACTATATATAAATAAATAGGTAGACAACTCCTTGTCAATTACATCAACATGTAACTCCTTATGTTTTGCCTCTTGGATTATTTTGATCAAGTGGTGGCACATCCGAATCAAAATTATCTAAGTTAAGTCCAACCTAGCACTTCCATATATTCAAAAAAGAAAAATATCGCCTTGTGGTGACACAACAAAACAATATTGTTCAATTTTCTTTATAAGCATCAAATGTGATAAATTAACATCTTAAATACTTAATACTTGCCTTGTGGTGACACAACAAACTCATATTAAATATTTAATACTCTATTAATTTTATCATGCTAGAAAGGCGACGCTCGATATTCTAAATATCTTTGACGCTTAAGACTTAATAATAAAAACTTTGAGGATTTGTTATTATTTGTCTCATCTTGTTTAGCGCATGCATGCAAATATATATATAAAATACGCGTCATATTATTAAACATGCGAAGCATGTTTGTATAATATATAATATATATATACTTAGCATGCATATATATAGAATACTATATTCTACCCTTGATTGATTATGGACTTTTATTCTAGTTTGGTTCACTAGAGCCACCAAGTGAACCAAAAGGTCAAACCCTAGGGTGCAAAGAATAAACATTTATATATAACTATTACATTTAAACCCGGGCTCCATTACAAACGGGTCTTCAAGCGCTCCTTGATCTTGGTCTTCGGTTCTTCTAAAAAAAATTTCTAACTAATCCTATTACATTAAACTATTTAATTTAAATAGAAACCTTGATCAGCAGTCAAGGGGAAGTACATAGGAGAGAGATAGAATTTACATCAAGAAGAAAACCAAAAAAGACGAGGTACGCAGACCCCATTTAATAAAACCCATTCATTCAAACATCCAACTAAAATAAATCCAATCATATTGGTCAATTGTCCATAATCAATCCCATTTATTATCATACATATCATCATATGTATCAATAAATTAAATCATTTCATATATATATGAGTATCATTTAATGGGCAATTTTATGTTGCATGAAATCCAATTTCAAGATTAAAATAAACTCTTTTATTTTAATTATAAAATTATTAAGATTAATATATATATATATAACAATTATATATATATATATATAATAAAAGTCCTTTTCTTACAAAAAGTGGCCGGACCTTTTATTAATTTCCTGGACAAAGTTATATCACGTGGACCATGAATTTCCTTGGAAAAGCCGCAGCATCCCTTGTTAAAATGTAACAGGACTCAAGCTTTAAAAAAAAAAAAAAGCCGCTTGCATGAAAAAAACGGACTGCTTTAATATCCTGGATAAAACCGGATTTGCTGGTCAACGTGATGGCCCCTTGTATATTTAAAAAAAAAATATTTTTATGTAATCAAATTACATACACATATCCCACACGGATTTTCCCAAAAAAAAAAAACGTGATTTTATGTAATCAAATTACATCACTACCACACGGACTGTAAAAAAAATGATTCCGATTTTTTTTTTTCATAAAATAATAATTTTATACAACAAATTATGCCCAATAAATTATTCTAAATACATACCCATACATATATAGAATCAAAATAATTAATAATTCGCATAAAGTTTGGCTCATGATACCACTGTTAGGTTTTCGTGAAAATCAAAGTAGCAATCAAATTGCAAAATTTAGCGGAAGCGAGATAAAATCAGATTTTAAAATTTTTCACAAACCAATTACCCGGATCATCCTTTATGCATATTATTAATTAAACGAAGAATAAGAAATTATGAAATCATACCCTTGTAGAAGAAACGAGCTTCCTCAGTGCACGAGTTCACCTCCTACTTCTCCGCGATCTCCTTGAATCTCCGGGTAGATTCCTTCCTTTGATCAATGTAAGCCACCCAAGTGTATGGCCTCTATAGGTGATACACCAAGGAAGAGGAATTTTTCAAGAAGAAGGGATTTGGCTCAAACCCTAGTTTTTCCTATCTGAATAAGAAAAGGGGTGTACTCTCCCAATCTCGGAATTACGTATATTAGATATCTAATATAAGACTCCTCTTATCAAGATATCATGTAACCCTATTTTAATTAAAATAAGGTATTATTTATTTAATTAAACTCTTTTAATTAAATTGGGCTCCCTAATCCTATTAGGAAAAATTAATTAAACTCCTTTAACTAATTTCCTTTCCTAATCCAATTAGGAATAAATGAGAGTACTAATATTAAATTAATTCCTAAACCTTTTAGAAATTAAAATAATAATAATTATAATAATATTAATAAGACTCCTCTTATTAATTTATATTTAATATTTCTAAAATATTAAATAATAAATATTAAGCTATTTAATTTATTCTATCACCATAGATTAAATTAAATATACTTAACATATTATTACAATTATGCCATTAACTTCTTAAATAATTATTCTTCCTTTTATGGTGTGACCTTTGGGTTCTCCATATTAAACCTATTGTGAATAAATCAATTAGAACAATTCTAATCTCATTTAAATAAATAAATTAAACAAATAATTTATTTAAATAAATAATATTTATTCTACAATAGGGATAAGCCTCCAATAGCGATCAACGACTTTCCAGGATAATATAGATTTCAACATTAATCATAAAAGAACCTTTGAGTAAATAGTTACCGTACAATTCAATCCTTCCACCATACTATGTCCCAATTAAATATAAGACATGGAATTCTTGTCAAGTCTTATTTTATTTAATTATATGTATTTCGATTCCTAAATGAATAACTCCCAATGAATGCAAATTAGAAACTACTTTCTAATTTCATTCCACCTCGCCAAGGATTCTGGGTTGTCATTTATCGAATCACATAGACATTTCTCCTTTTACTAGAAGTGGTAGATTCTTTATTGATCATTCATTATCTTCATATATAACTTATTACACCCAAGCATACCCTTTGATATACTCTAAGAGTCTTAAGGAATAAGTCAAAGTGTAATTCATTATATATAAGATACTATGATGATCTCAAGTCTGAGGATCATTTGTACTACTATCACTACAGAATTCCTATTGACGGTAAGTAAAACTCCATTAGGAATTCCTTAGCGAGTCACGCTCAATGAACTTATTCTCTAATAAGCACCTACATACTTGCTTTAGTGTCTCCACACAAATGATCATGAGACCAATCATCCTCATCCAATGAAGCAAGAACGTATGTATGTACAATCTATCCGGATTCACTAATCCCTATTTAGTAATCCAATGATTGGGAACTATTTTAGTTTTAAGCTTTCTAAGAATTTAGATCTCATTAGAATGATCATCATCATTATTCTAAAAGCGTTGCTTAAAACTACGGGTTTATCACATATTATTAAAACAAAGACCATGTAGATAATAAATGCCTTTAATTAATAATTCTTTTATTAATAAATAAATAAGATTGATTACACAAGATATGCTTTATCATCATACATGATTGGCTTTGTATGCATAATACTTTCAAAGATCCACAATAGATATTTTAGACGGAAAAGGAAAATTTTTATTTTTAGATGAATAATGTCGTGATTCGTGAATAATTAATCGATATCGTGAATAAAGTCTTGATATCGTGAATAGTAACTCAGACACCAAAAGTTCCAAATTTGATAAAACTTGAGATCAATATTTCAAAGATAATGATATTGAAGAAATAATATCATTACTGAAAAAATAATATCCCTTACCTCACAAAGACAAGATTTCTAGTTGAAACACCTGGATATAGGCTATGACTTGAACTTGCAATCAGATAGCAATACTCAAAGTATACTCAAAATACTCACAAGAATACGCTCGATAATATAGAGAGGAAAACTTCAGTTTCGGTGTGATTTTCAATTCTAACCCAAGCACCTATTTATAGGAAATTGCTTAGAACACCAAAGCAGAAAATTTAATAAATTAATAATATATATATATATATTTTTCCAACGCACGCTTAATTTGCCCAACATCAGCCACCAACCAGCCCACTACATAAGACTAACAACAAATTTTTTTTTTCTAATTTTAAATATTTTAAACTTCCAAAATCAATTATTTTGAGCTTGAGCTTCAATAATTCATAATAAATAGCCCTTTTGCCGAAAAATTCGAATCTCGCGACTTTTTTATAGAAGATTCAATTCTCTACAACTTTGCGTAAAGAAAGGTTTTCCAAATTCCAAACAAAAATTGACCAAAATCCACAAACCAAGGCGATTTTACAAAGAGTAATCAAATTTCGACCAATAAATGGGGTCCAATGACATGTTTAACATGTTTTAAACATTTATTGCAACAAAAATACTCTTCCTCCTCAGATACTCATATATCCCACATTCGTTGTAAAAATATCACCATTATTATATTATTAAAATATAATAATATATTTAAATGAATTATTTTATCGTAAAAAGATAAAATTTCAATTTTCAACAATTGTCACATTAAAAATTTTCTCCATCTATATCCACATAAAATTAATATTTTTCTTATCATATGAATCAATAATTAATTATTCACAAATAATATTACGAGAATCACAATATTGACAACCACGCAGCTTCCGGAAAGAGGGGCTTTCCAATAAAGATTTCTCTTCTTGGCCATGCAATTAGGTGACCAAACCTCTCCTTGATGCGAACTTTCTAGACATTGCCAATAATGTTATCCAATAATATTATTCAGATAATATGAATTATTGCTCAGATAATGGAAAATCTTGTAATGACAATTTATTGAAACAACAAATATAAAATATCAATGCGTGAATTATTGAATCAATAAAATACTAAACAAAGAATTATCGTAAACCATTATTAAGTAGTGCCTTCTTTCACGTAAAAATTAATAATTGGTGCAATCTGCAGTGCTAACTCGTGTTTTAACCACCTTAGTATTTTAACAAGATAATTACGAATAACAACTACGTTATTTATTTTTAAACAACTTATATTTGTCGTTTCTTCATCCAATCGCTTTCAGTTTATGGGGCCCACACATGGCTACTACTGTGATATCATTAATATTCCCGACAAGCATTTAATATTCCACGACCAAACGAATATTCCCCAACAACAATGAATATTTTATAACGACTTGCTTATTTTGAAATATTTGCGTATTTTACCCCTAACTATCCACATTAATCAAATCAACCCTTACTATTTCAAAATAATAAATAGAGAAAATTAAATTTCATTAATAATAAGTTGGGGTCTTACAACAGTAATACGCGTGATTGCATAGTAGCATACGGTATTGATTATTGATGCTTACATGAGAAGTCACTCGGTTTTGTTCAATTATTGCTACAGTAATTGCTGCATAATATCTCACGTTATTTGATTCAATTATTGTCGATATTTTATATATTATTAAATCAATAATTGAGACGGAAAAGTTCTTAATATTATAATTTGCAATATTGACGATATCTAAAAGTTCTGTCAAGGAGAGGTCTGATCACCTAATTGCGCGCCAATAGGGAGAAATTCTTATTGAAAAGTCCCATCTTTCCTGGGAACGACCTGGTTGTTAAATATTGCGAATTATAATAAAGATGATAAATGTTGTTAAAAATTTTGAGGTAATTTTTATAAATTATTTGATGTAAGTTTTGAGTATTATTTAGATCCCCACTTACCCATTTTTTAAAATAGTAAGGAAAAAGTTATCTCAGTTTTTGTTTATATATATATATATATATATATATGTATGTATATATATATATGTATGTATTATGTGATTTCCAAAAATAGGTATACGCCACCCATCTTGGGTCGCATGAGATACATGGTTCAAAATTCAAATACAAACTTAAATATACAATACGAAATGTGAGTTTTAATATAAATATTGTCTTCTGCATGTGATTCAAACTCAAAAATTCTCATATATCTTGTGAGTTTCAATACAAATATTGTTACTTATATAATAATGACAATATTAATATTTAAATTATTACAATGCCATATAAAGTACAGCAACAAATATATCAAGTCTCCAAAGGGACACGAGAAGATATATGTTCTCCTCATTCTAATGGAGTGCACCTTTGACGCTTCCAAATTCTGATTCACCTCACCCTATTGTTGTTTACAAAAATTAAATATCAAATGATGTATAAAACATGTCACACACATTTTAAGTTCTCAGTACGATTATTATGTCACACCGTTTCATAATTTGATTGGGCTTGTGACTAATTCGTATCACCACTTTATACCCATGTTCTCTCTACTAGTCTCAGCTACCCTTTTATTACCTGAAAGGGGTGGTGAAGTAAAAGGGTGAGCTCAACTAGCCCAATAAGAAATATTATGACTAAGATAATGCAGAACAAATTATTGTTAGTCTTCAACAGTATAACAACTGATATAATATAATAGACAACAAGTTTTAGATCAACAACTGCAGCGGAATAAGCAATCCATTAGAAGAGTCAATTAGAACATAATGTCTACTATCTCCTCTAGATTAAAAATCCATCGTTAATACTTCATTCCTGTAATAATCATTAACAGTTCTTTGCTATACTCAAGACAAAGAGAACTCTTATCACCTGTCTTCACCTGAACCACTACAGATTATAATTAAATCATAATTCATATTTATAATCAAGTAAATCAATAGTCCAACTTTCCACTACATGCCAAAGATATACAACTGAAAAACCAATAACCAACAGTCCATCTTTGCACTACAGGCCAAAGATATACAACTGTAAAACCAATAATGCTGAGACTCAACTTAATAGTATTACGATCACAAATTATCCATGCACTACGGGCCAAGGATATTCGTGTTTTCAATTATGGTCATGATTATACCGAATAATCCATGGTCATAATCATACCGAGTACATCTATGCACTACGGCCCAAAGATGACTTTTACCAAATTATTTGTAACATTACGGTCATGATTATACCAAATAATCCTTGGTCATAATCATACCAAGTCCATCTATGCACTACTAGCCATAGATGACTTTCAACATAATATAAGCATGAGAATGATGACAATGATATAAAGAATCAATCAAATGAGATAAAGGATAAATATTAAAGACTTTAACAATATAATTTATCCAAAATTCAATAATGTCCAAATTGTCAACATGATCACCAATTGTGGAGTAAAATTCAAGAATAATATTATATCAAAAATGATTTGAATAATATTTCAACAAATATTTAACGAAGATAATAACATTAATCATTATATTATAACCTCTATTTAATATTATTCATTATATAATAATATTAAATTTATTTACTAATATTATTAAACTCCATTTAATATTAACAATTCATTATTCCTCTTTTAAACTCTATTTAATATTATTCATTATATAATAACATTAAATTCATTTACTAATATTATTAATCATTAATCAATGTGTTAATAACACCTTAATCTAAATGTTATCAATCACTTAATAATCTCATAATCTAATATTATTAATATTACAACAATATTTTAATCATTTCTTAAACTTATAAATAATTTATTTTAATTGTTTACACTTTACTAATTAATGCATTTAATCATCCTAAAATGCCAAACTCATAAGATTTCATCACCAATAACCAAAACCCTCACCAAAAATCTGCATATACCTTATGTAGGATTCTCAGGCCATAAAATCCTATTTTCCAATTTTCTTATTTCACATAACATATTTAATTCATTTACTCATAACTAGTCCATTTTCATGAAAAATACCAAATCAAGACAAACAAATTTTCTTTTTCTCGATTTAGCGTAATATAGTCCCATATTGAACATATATTTTTCTCGAAATTTTTAAAATTCATTTACTATTTTTCATATGGCCAAAACTGCCGAATATTTAGATATTTATCATAAATTGTACGTTTGTCCAAAAATTTCAAAATTTACAGAGTATACTTCTGTTATATACACTTACTCCCAATAAAAATTTCACCAATTTTGGAGTTAATCACTAGGAGTTATAAGGGTTTACTTTTAAAATAGTTTTTTCCCATAAAATTCATAACTCCTAATTTATACATCCAAAAATCACCGTTTTTGCACACAATCTAGAAAACTCATCAAATTATCATTTCAAATTTTTCCAGAATTTTTGAAGGTCAGAAAAATTACGAAACTAAAAAACATAATAACCATTACAATCCCTTACCTCAAAAGAGCAGTATTTCTGACTGGAATATCGGATGTATATATATTTTTTTCAAAATTTGTAATCATTCTTTTATTTTCAAATCTAGGTTTTATTCTTTAAACCTTTATTTAATTATTGAGATCTTATTTACAAGTCTCATAAAAATTTTCTGATTTTCACATGAACTCTAACAAAGAATAAAAATGATTCAGACAAAAAAAATGCATAAGAAGGAAATCCTATAATAAAAATGATCCAGGCAAACTCTAGGCATTACAAGCAAATTAAAAAGTTAAAATCGTATGTATAAGAAATTTAAAATTATTAATATTCTTTCTATGTTAGTAATAAACTATGTTAAGTTTCCTCCCATTATAAAAAGACGAATTTTAATAAGCTTTCATATCCCTTATATTATAAAGAAAAAGTTAGGGTTTATAAGAAAAAAGGATTGTTCATAGAGAACTTTTTTATCTATTTTAAACTAAAATATTACCTTATTTACAGATAATAAAAAAACACATAAAGTCATGAATAAAGTTCAAAAATTAAAGACCTAAATAGGGGATATATTTGAATTTTTTACCTCAAATTGAACTAATCTTACACTAGTTTTCTTTTTTGAGAGAGAAGTTTTTGAGATTATTGCAAATGACCGAGGTAGCAGAACGACGCCGTCCTATGTTGCCTTCATTAACATTGAGCGTTTGATTGGTGATGCAACCTGTTAATGATAAGCCTTATCATCCCCCAAACTTTGTCAAAAGAGATGGAGATAAAGATGATAACATTCAAATCTAAAGGCTTAGATGATAACATTAGTTACAACAACTCTGTAATTTAAACTTCTTTGTATTTTATCATTATCTTGTACTTGCCACACTATAAATACAAGAGGCCACAAACATTACGTAAGTGAGCCAAACATTATATCTTATACATGTATCAAACTTGATGGGTCCATTGAGAGACATAAAGCGAGATTAGTAGCCAAGGGTTCCATTAACAACAAGGGCTGAACTATGATGAGACATTTAGTCCTATATCAAACCCCACGACGATTCTACTCATATTGTCTATCTGGTAACTTGTAATTGGGTTATTAAGCAAATTGATATTTCCAATGCCTTTTTACATGGTTTTCTTTCGAGACAGCTTTATATGCAAAGAACCTCCGTTTTTGTTCATCCACACTTTCCGCATCATCATGTTCGCGTTAGTTACGCAGCGCTTCTTTACTTTACTCAACAAGCACCACGGGCTCGGTTCTCGTGCTTAAATTCAAAGTTATTAAGACTTTCAGGGTTCATTACTTCTCGGACACGTTTTTTTTGTTCATTTATTCAAAGCCTCTCTACATGCATTTTTGTTCTTATCTACGTGGATGACATTATTATTACATGGTCCAATATATCGCTCGTCAATGATTTTATTGCATCTCTTGGCATCGATTTTGCAGTTAAAGATCTTGGTGATATTCACTACTTTCTCGGCATCGAAGTTATTCGCGACACCAACTCTATGTTTCTTACCCAATAACGCTACATTACAAATCTACTCGCTCAAGACCCAAGATGCTCACGTACCAAACCCATTGCATCACTAATGTCAACCTCGACAACACTTACCTCCACGGATGGATATCCTTATTCGGACCCAACTCTTTATCGCAGCACAGTAGGTGCACTTAACTATTTTGCTTTCACGCGACCTGACATCTCTTATGCTGTCAACCGTCTATGTCAGTTCATGCATCGTCCCCTAATTCCTAACTGGGCAGCTGTTAAACGAGTATCGCGCTACTTAAAACATACCATACATTATGGTATACTACTCACTCGAGCACCACACTCCTCGTCTCTTGTAGCTTTTGGTGATGCAGATTGGGCTGGTGATTCGTAAACTCGTCGCTCCACAATGGGACATTGCATATATTTTGGTGACAATCTTATTTCATGGGGTTCTCGCAAACAAACAACGATTGCCGCTTCGCTCAAGCAATCCGAGGCCAAGTACTGCAAGTGCGCCATGCGAATATAACTTCTGAGTTAACTTGGATCACATTTTTATTTCGTGAATTGGGCATTCATTTTACTCCGACCCTGGTCATTCTTTGTGACAATATTGGTGCTACCTACATGGCCGCTAATCCCGTGTTTCATGCTCGCACTAAGCACATCGAGATAGATTTTCATTTTGTCCGAGAGAAGGTCGCATCCAAGTCCATTCGCGTTTGCTTTGTTAGTACCAAAGATCAACTTGCAGACATTTTCACGAAACCTCTCTCAATTCAATGTTTTGCACCATTACGAGACAAGCTACGGGTCCGCGAACTCCCCCTACGCTTGAGGGGGCGTGTTAATGATAAGCCTTATCATCCCCCAAACTTTGTCAAAAGAGATGGAGATAAAGATGATAACATTCAAATCAGAAGGCTTAGATGATAACATTAGTTACAACAATTTTGTAATTTAAACTTCTTTGTATTTTATCATTATCTTGTTCTTGCCACACTATAAATACAAGAGGGCACAAACATTCTGTAAGTGAGCCAAACATTATATCTTACACAACCAACACCGTCTTGGATAAGATCTTAGCTATAATATGTGTTCATTACATTGAAGGGAAAAAGGTTTTATTTTCAAAGAAAAGATTAGATATGTTACTCTGTATGGAAGAAGCTGGAGAGACAAAAAGTCAGTAGAACTAAATGTTCACCCACTAATTAAGATTAGATGTATTAGTTGAGGAGCAATTTCGGAAAATTAATTTTGTACCTTTGTTAAGTTATGCAGCAATTCTACTTTGTTTAAAATTTGGGACCTGCATGTGAAAATATAAAAAAAAGACTGAAAATAACAGTTCCCTTATTATAAAGAGAGTCAAAAAAAATAGAAGATTAATTAGTTAATTAAGAATAAAGTTGCTCAGAACGTACGGATATATATATATATAGAGAGAGAGAGAGGGAGAGAGAGGGAGAGAGAGAGAGAGAGAGAGTCAATGTCAAATTACACCTCCGGAACTCAAGTCTTGACATGTTATAGTATTTGTTTGGCCTATCTGTACTTTTTTTATACATATTTTTTTGCTATCTTTTTTGGTCAAGACGCGTACATCGATGTAACATGTAGCTTCCATAACAATGCTTCCAATTTTTGAATAGCAGAATAAGAAGCAGCAGCACGCATGCAGATATCTCCCCTATATCTACATATTTAAATATCAAGGTTCCAAAATCTGACCTACTTTAGTCCTACTTTAAATATCAAGGTTCCAAAATCTGACCTACTTTAAATATCAATTTTTGATCCTGTGTGTTTCTTCGAACTTTAGTCCTCGTCCTTCTCTATATAAGAAAGCCAACCAGCAAGAGAAACCAATATCCATCAAGCAAGAGCACTTAAATATTACACAAATTGAGTTCCAAATTACATAATTAAGTACGATAGAAATATTGGAGAAAGACAGCTATAGCCTATAGTGAGATTTAAGAAAAAAAACATAAGAATATTACATATGGAAGGAATAGAGCACAAGATGGTTAGTGTAAATGGGCTAAACATGCACATTGCACAAAAAGGTAGTGAATCAAGTCCCTTAGTCTTATTCCTTCACGGCTTCCCGGAGCTGTGGTACACATGGCGCCACCAGATTACCTTCATGGCATCCCACGGCTACCGAGCGGTGGCTCCCGACCTCCGCGGCTATGGAGACACCACCGGCGCACCCAATGACCCCACCAAGTTCACCTCCATGCAAATCGTGGCTGATATCGTGGCACTACTGGATGCCATCGCACCCAACCAGAAGAAGGTGTTCCTGGTGGGGCATGATATTGGTGCATACCTAGCCTGGAACTTTGCTTTGTTTAGGCCTGACAGAATCAAAGCCATGCTCATCTTTAGCGTTCAGTATAGTCCTTGGAGTCCCTTGGGAAGTTATGTTGACTTTATCCGTGCTACTTATGGCAACGATCACTATATCGCAAGATATCAGGTATGCACAAAATTTGTTAATATCAATCATCTATCTATATATAATTACATACGTGCATGCATGCTTACTAACATGATATCTGTGTGTATATATATGTATATATGCAGGAGCCTGGAGATATAGAGGCCGAATTTGCAGCTCTTGGAACTAAAACAACTATGGGAAAATTCTTATCCTACGACACTACTGATCCGTTGTTGTTTCCCAAAGGTCAAGGGTTTGGAGACAACAATGCTCCAGTCGTCTTGCCATCTTGGGTATCAGAACAAGATCTTGACTATTATGCGACTAAATACCAGCAAGTTGGCTTCACCGGAGGATTGAATTATTATCGCGCCATGCATCTGTCAGTACTTAATTCTTACTTACTTAGTTATAATTAGTATGTAGCTAGCTAGCAAGATACTCTCTTTAATTAATTTTTGTTTAATTCCTGAATGTTGCGCGCATGCATGCAGAACCTGGGAGCTTAGTGCAGCCTGGAGTGGGAGTCAAATAATGGTACCAACAAAATTTGTTATCGGAGACTTGGACTTGCAATATCATACCCCGGGCGTAAAGGAATATATACATGATGGTGGGATGAAGAATGATGTGCCCTTGTTGGACGAAGTTATTGTATTAGAAGGTGCAGGCCATTTTATCAATGAAGAAAGACCTGATGAAATCAACAACATCATTTACGATTTCATTCAGAAGTTCTGATCCATCGATTAACTTTCTTGTTTTTCCAATTATTCACATTGTTTTATTTTTTTTTCATTGTCGATTGACAACCAACTGTTGAATTTATTAATTAATTTCCCATGTCCACGATTTTTATTGGTTGAAGTACATAATTAATTAAAGTTGTCTTGTTTCATTATTGTGTTTTAGTTGTTTGTTCTGCAGTATATATGATTTATTTCAAAAGTTCCCATTAAATATTTTTTGTTTAATCTTCATAATTGACGTTATGATCTAATACTGTTGATTTTCTCTCTTAATCTGAAGATTTTGCCTTTTGGTATCTTCATAAAAAGATTGTTTTTGAAATTTATTTAGTTTTTTCCAATATAATTATATATGACAACCTTCTCTCCTCCCCAATTTTCTATCAATATGTATTTCATAAAAAAATTACATTTATCCATACAATAATATCTATTTAATTATATATACCAAATAATTGTTTTATGATTAAAAGACAAAATGCACTCCAAACTTCACTTCCTATTTACTTTTGCACCAAGAAACTTAAAAAGGTGTCTAAGACACCCCAAACTTCATTATATCGTAACAAACGCACACTTTTTATCACTTAACCTATTGTGAAAAGTGACCTACCATGACCACGTGTGGATCTGAAGGGGTATGTAAGTCTTTTCCATATCTTCTTCTACTACCCGAGTTGGAACAAGACAATGATTCAGTAGCATTCGTGCAGCTCGATTTGGGAAGCAAATCCAAGAAATTCGAGCAAGAAAATCAAAGGAAATTAGGGCTCATGGATCATAATTGTTGGTGCATGAAGAAATCAGTGATGAAGACGGCTTGGAGAAGCTCAAACAATATTGCCGGTAGAAGATTCCTTGGTTGTCCAGATTGGTGTTTAGCTGGGCACGGTGGTTGTAATTTATTCTTCTGGGTTGATCCTCTAATGTGTGAGTGTTCTAACTAGGGAAGTAATACCAGGATTAATTAGAAGATTAGAGAATTTGGATGCTGAAATCAAAGCTCTGCAAGATGAACTGAAGGAGTGTAGAATTAGGGCAAGGTTTGCAAAGGGACTGTTGCTTGCAACTTGGGTTGTGATTTCCTATTTCATGCTCAACTCAACAAAGGCTGAAATTTCCCACAAGTAATTTTCTAGGCAATGTATTGGTAGTACTCTGGGATTGTAATTTCTATTTCATGTTTTAGGTAGTAATGCTGAAATCATGTATGTATTGGTTGTACTCTGGAAAGTTTTTGGTTGTAATTTATGGGCAATTTATTTGAATGAAGATGGTGTAAACTTTAAATTATGTTTTTGTGCATGTGTGAATGAAGATGTTGCGATTGGATGGTGTGCTAGTTGACAGTAAAATCCATGGTTGATGTGCAAGTTGATAGCAAAATGGTGTTGCACTTATGATATCTGCTGCAACAAGTATGCACAAACCAAAACCATAGAAACTTTATGTCATTCAATGAACAAAAAAACAGAGGCAAATCATGCACAAACCATAGAAGCTATTGTCATTCAATGAAAAAAAAACAGAGGCCATTCAATTAAGTGCTTAATGATCAGTACATGTCCCAAAGGATCTGCAATTCAAAACATAAGTTGATGCCTATTAACAAAAAGCATCATATACTGTCACTGGACAACATTGCAAACTATGTAACCAAAACCAATACCAAGCATCATATACATCAAATGCAGTCACATTTCACTGCAAATCAATGTACCAAAAAAATAACAAAGATGTCAAAACTCCCAACCCAACACTAGGAATCTGCAGCAGGCCCTCCACTGTCATGTTTCCTAAACTGGATCTTCTCTCTTTTGGATCTTGCTGCAGCTTCTAGGTCTCTTAGTGTTGTAACATGTTTCCCATTCCATGAGTAGTCTTTGAGCAGTAGGCCCTCACCTGACACCTTGCTTTGGCTACCCTTAGAATGTATTCCCCATTGCCACTTTGTAGAACCTCCTACTTGCTCTTGATCAACATTAAATGTTTGAGTAGACTCTTGTGTTGGCGAGCCTCTTGTGTTGGAGCTTCATGTGTAGACTCTTGTGTTGTAGCTGTTGAAGTCTGTTGAACCTTCATGGCCCTCTTAGCTCCTGGCTCCTTGTTGAGTTTCTGAAAATAGACAAATAAAAATGTATGAAACTCAACATACATTAATGATGTTCCACATTATGTTTCATACATAAATAGAAAGAGGCTTCTTAACTTACTTGAGGACACCTTCTTGAATTGTGACCCCATTCCTTGCAAAAACCACATCTCAATGATGTTCCTTTCCTCTTCAAACTTGTACCTTTTGGACATGATTTTGGAATATCATTATCTTTTCTCCTAACAACTTTAGGCCTGCCTACAGGAGTATGTTTAACTGGTGGCAAAGGTGGCTCAAAACCAGTTGAATCCCACTCAGATCTGTGCCTTACAGGCTCAATGTTGTGACTGTAAACCTTTAGATACATGTCCTTGGTTAAACAGTCATGTACATATGTGTATGGATCCTGGCCTATTTTGTTGATTCATGACACAGCATGAGCACAAGGTATTCCAGACAAGTCCTACCTCCTACAAGAACATGTTTTATTCCCCAAATCCACCACAAATGAATAACCCCCAGAAGTTATTTGAAATAATTGTTTATTGGTTCCAAAATCATAAAAAAAATATTTGTGTTACTAATTAAAATGTGTAGTAACGAATATTTGGTAAAAAGTGTAACGGAGAGAATTATAGTCCCAAAATTATTGACTAAAATCCCCTCCATTGCAATTTCACTCGATATTTTCGATGTTCAACAAAAATTATTACCTTTATAGTGACGAGTAACATAATTGTTATTGTATCACTAAATGTAATATTTTCATTCTATATAGTGTCAGATTTTTGTTGTAAAGATTAAATCAAAGTGGTAATCCAATTAAGAATAAAAAAGACTGAGGGTACAACCCAAATGGGTTAAATACACTTTTCGCTACTCTACTCGACCTCTGTTTACAAATGTATCACTGAACTGAATTTTTTTACACTCAACTCATTGAACTATAATTTTTTTACAAAAATTAAAATTTTTGTCTAAAAGTGTTAAAAGTTAACGAAATATTTATGTGGCACCAGATCAAATGCTTAGGTGGATATTCAACAATTAAAAAACAAAACAATTTTTAATTTTATAACAAATAGTTAAACAAAATATAAATCAAATTAATGTACATAACAAAATAACTTTAGTTTAATTTTTTTTCAATTTTCAAGCTTGGACTCTCTATTTTTTTTAAATAACAAATAATTAAATTAAATTAATTAATTAATAATAAAATATATTAATTTATAATTTTATAAATGAATTTAGATAAAATTAATGAATTTATATTATTTTAATAAATTTTAAATATTTTAAGTTCACTTTAAAAATAAAAAAATATCTAATATTTTGAAATGAAGGGATTATTATTATTATTATTATTATTATTATTATTATTATTATTATTATTATTATTATTATTATTATTATTATATTTAAAAATAAATTACTACTAAAATAGCCATTATATTTTACAAAAAAAATTAATTTATAAATTTAAAATAAATTACTAATAATATTTTAAAAAATTACTACCAAAATTAAAAAGAAATTAATATCAAACTAAAAGAACAAATTAAACAACATATTATCCGATCAGATCACATGAAGGCAATAAAAACATATTTGGTCAAATAAAAACTGACCAAAATGCAACCCATAAACCTGCAAAGAGATCAAAACAAAAAGAATCAACAAAACAATCGAAATCAAAGTTAAGAAACAACCCAAATCGATCAGAAATGGGCGAGAATTAATTATTAAATTGAATTCAAACAAAAATAAACCAACTAATTAATCATAAACTGAATCTATAACCTCGCACAAACAATATGGTGACCATCTTTTCCAAACTTTAAAATTTCATCTTACAACATCATTCAAATTTAGTGTTATGAAGAATCTAATTCAAAAGCAACAACACTTCTGTTTAATTTCTATCAATACTAGATCTAGAACCCAAACATGAATTTAGGGAGCCAACCAATACAATCAATAGTTCAAAAATTATGTGTTAGGTTTGTAATATTCAAGAACGCAATCAAATTGCATAAAAGTGCGGAAGCGTGTAAAAATCAGAGTTTAAAAAATTTACAAACCATATACCCGGATCACCCTTTATGCACAATTATTAATTAAACGAAAAGATAAAGAATAAATCATACCCTTGAAGATCGAGCTTCCTCAGGTACAAGTTCACCTCCAAATCCTTTCGCGTTCAATCTTGAATCCACCGGGTTTGGTTCCTTCCTTTGACTGAACGTTAGCCACCCAAATGTTTGGCCTCTGTGGGTGATCCACCAAGGAAGAAGAAAATTCAAGAAGAAGGGTTGGTTGGCTAAACCCTAGTTTTTCTATCTCTATAGAAAGGGTGTACTCTCCCAACAATTGGAATTATTACGTATGTTGAAAAATCAACAACCCATCACACCCATAATAAGACTCCTCTTATTAATAGATGTAAAAACCCACCTTAACAATTAAGGAATTGGGTTTTATTTAATTAATTAAATTCTTTTAATTAATTAAGCTCCCTAATCTTATTAGGGATAATTAATTAAACTCCTTTAACTAATTTTCCTTCCTAATCCAATTAGGAATAAATGAGAGTACTTATATTAAATTAATTCCTAAACTCTTTTAGAAATTAAAATAATAATAATTGTAATAATATTAATAAGACTCCTCTTATTAATTTATATTTAATATTTCTAAAATATTAAATAATAAATATTAAGCTATTTAATTTATTCTATCACCATAGATTAAATTAAATATACATAACATATTATTACGATTATGCCATTTACTTCTTAAATAATTATTCTTCCTTTTATGGTGTGACCTTTTAGGTTCTCCATATTAAACCTAAGTTGTGAATAAATCAATTAGAACAATTCTAATCTTATTTAAATAAATAAATTAAACAATTAATTTATTTAAATAAATAATATTTATTCTACAATAGGGATAAGCCTCCCTAGCGATCAACGACTTTCCGGATAATATAGATTTCAACATTAATCATTAAAGAACCTTTGAGTAAATAGTTACCGCATATTCAATCCTTCCACCATACAATGTCCCAATTAAATATAAGACATGGAATTACCATCAAGTCTTATTTTATTTAATTATATGTATTTCGACTCTTAAATGCACAACTCCAAATAATGCAAATTAGAAACTCCTTTCTAATTTCATTCTCGCCTTAACCAAGCTACTACTTTGGGTTGTCATTTATCGAATCACATAGGACATTTCTCTTTTTTATTAGAAGTGGTAGATTCTTTATTGATCATACATTATCTCCATGTATAACTTATTATACCCAAGCATACCCTTTGATATACCCTAAGGGTCTTAAGGAATAAGTCAAAGTATAACTTATCATACACAAGATACTATGATGATCTCAAGTCCAAGGATTACTTGTCTTACTATCACTACAGAATTCCTATCGACAGCAAATAAAACTCCATTAGGTATTCCTTAGCGAGCCACGCTTCGAATGAACTTATTCTCCAATAAGCACCTACATACTTGCTTTAGTGTCTCCACACAAATGATCATGAGATCAATCATCCTCATCCAACGAAAGCAAGCAACGATGTACCAATCTATCCTGATTCACTAATCCCCAATTTAGTAATCCAATGATTGTGAACTATTTTAGTTTTAAGCTTTCTAAGAATTTAGATCTCATTAGAATGATCATCATCATTATTCTAAAAGCATTGCTTAAAACTATGGGTTTATCACATATTATAAAACAACATTATGTAGATAATTAAAAGCCTTTAATAAATGAATACTTTTTATTAATAAATGAATAAGATTGTTACAAAGTATATGCTTTATCATCAAACATGATTGGCTTGTATGCATACTACTTTCATTATGAACTCCAAATGAAGAGGGTATGGATGTAGTGCAAGGGCAACAAACTTAATGCTACGTTTGGATCGAAGGAATAGGAGGGAGAATGGAATGAATCATTCCATTGGAATGATAAAAATGTTGTTTGGTTTGTTTATTCCAACGGAATAATGTATTCCTAGTGGAATAGGTATTAACTTAAAATTATAATTTTTATTCCTGGAAGGGGGGTCAGGATTAACTTATTCCATCTATTATTTTTAAGTAATTGACAAATATTCCCCTTAAAAGAAATACTTATCTTTATTAAAAAAGAAATACTTATTTTTATTAAAAGAAATACCCCTTCCCTTACCCACCCCACCCCACCCCCCCCCCCCACCCCCACCCACTCACCCCCCCACCCCACCCCACCCCACCCCACCCCCACCTCACCCCCACCACACCCACCCACCCCACCCCACCCACCCCCCCACCCACCCCACTACCCCCCACCCACACCACCCACCCCACCCCACCCCACCCACCTAACGCCCACCCCACCCACCACCCTACCCCACCCCCCACCCAACCCTTCCACCCCACCCACCCCACCCCACCCACCCACCCACCCCACCACACCCACCCACCCCACCCCACCCCACCCACCCCACCTACCCACCCCACCCCACCCCACTACCCCCACACCACCCACCCCATCCCCTCCCCCAATCGACCCAACACCACTCACCCCACCTACTCCAATCCCACCCCACCAGATCCACCCCACCCTCATCCATCCCAAAGAACCCACCCTACCCCACCCCACCCCACTACCACCACCCACGCCCACCCATCCAACCTTACCCCCACCCACCTACCCCACCCCCACCTTACCAACCCTACTCACTCACCCATCCCACCCAACCCACCCACCGCACCCCACCAACCCTACCCCACCTTACCCACCCCACTAACCCCAATTGCACTCCACTATACCCCACCCAATCCCCACCCCACTACCCCAAACCCACGCCACCCACCTCCCCCCACTCCCACCCTACCAACCTACCCCCACCCCACCCACCCCATCCCATTACCCACCTACCCCCACCCCACCCATTATATGAAAAAGTATAGTAAAAAAAAAGAAGAATATAATTATAAAAAAAATCTAGAGAAATATGTGTTAAATTTTTAATATAAATTGAATTTAAGTTAAATTTGAACATTTGGGGGTATTTAGGTCACTTTCTAATTATTTATTTCATTCTTAGATGTATTCCTAACATCAACCAAACATGTACATGGAATATTAAAAAATCATTCCATTCCCTTCCTTATGTCATTCCCTCATCTATTCCATTCCCTACTCTATTCCATTCCTTCAATCCAAACGTAGCATAAAGGATTTTCCACTTGAGATAAGTTCGACCATATCCACCAATGTCGTCACCTTCACAACATCAATTATTTCCTCCATTGCGGAATCTACCACCTCTGTAGCCTTCTCATTTTTCAATGTTGCGAATTTGAAACCTCTAGATCTGCAACATTAAATAACACAAAATAATTAGATCTATCAGATCTTAATCAGCTAGCAAACATAAAAAAAGATCCCAACTCAAATGGCCTAGGGTTTGGCTCTTCATCTTCTCCCTCAAATTCAAATCCTGTAACTAACAAGAAGAAGTAGAAGGGTAAGAGAGAGAGCATCACTAATTCAGCGAATACCAGTTGAAAACCCCAAGTTTATTTCACAACAAGATGAGAGCAGGCTCAAGGAGCAGGGTAAAAATAAGAGTTTGTTTGCTTGTTTTAGGTATTTGAAAAATTGGGATTAGATGTTTGGGTTATTTTTTTATTATGTATGGGCCAAAGTGCAAATTAGGGTTCACATGACCTAATTGAATTAAATGCATAATTAGGGATCCACAACCTCATTAAATGTGCAAATTAGGGTTCACATAACCTAATCGAATGAATACAGAAAAGTCAGAAATAAATGTGCTAGACCTGGAAAAAATCTCCATGTGTCCCGAGGCAGAAGACTCGTGGAGGCAGCTCATTTTGGGAATTGATTGAGGGATTGGATTGGTGGCTAGAAGGACAGGGCAATATGGGCATTATTCTAATGACTAAAGGGTATTTCGGAATTTTACTAAGAACATGTGCCTAACGTGTAACTACTTAATTTCGTGAAACTCTATAAATACCTCTTCTATTCTAAGAAGGGGGGGACTCTTTTGGTGACTTAAGACTTGGATATTCCATCTAAAAGCACTAAAAGGCTTGGACATTCTCTCAACTCGAAGCACTCAAGAAGGCTCTTGGAATCCTCAAGCACTCGATACAGTTTTCGAATTCTAGAAGTTCAGTCACGTGTCGTTAGAGTAATCGCCCACCTGTTCTTCTCCCCTCTTCAATCAATCAACCAATTGCGTGCTCTTCGTGAATTTCTCTCCTCCTCAGCCAACATGAAACCCTAACTAGCAAGGCACGATTTCCTCGCCCATATTATGCTAGTTCTAATTTTAAATTAAATGAATCATGATAATGTGGCAATGATTACAATTAACCCACGTGAAATAAGTGACGTGGACTCAGATGTGGTGTTATTTTTTCCTGATGTAATATATTTATGTTAAAAGTCAACTCATTTAACCAGCAAGAGAACACAATTAATCAAGCAAAGCACTTAAAATTTATACGTGGAGGGAATAAATTATAAGATGATTAGTGTAAACGGGCTACATATGCATATTGTCGAAAAAGGTTATGAATCAAGTCCCTTAATCTTATCCCTTCATGCATTGCTTCCTGGAGCTGTGGTACACATCATTATAAGAAAAAAGCTTATTTGTAATCATCTATCTGCGACCTCACTCAGTCGTAAAACCGCAATCGGTCGCAGATGTGTATTTGCGTCCGCTGGAGGTCGCTAAAAGTCATCACACATAATTTGGTCTTTGTGTGGACACCAGAGACCACTATTAGCGATCGATATCTTAGCGATCACCCTATAGCAACCAATTTCGTCGTTAAGCTAAGTTATCGTGAGTCAGATCTCAGGGGTGACGTGACCCACGTGTCAGTGACCAACATCAGTGATCGCTACGGTCCCTAATATCCTCAATCCATCTGTGGTCGCTGATTGTTATTAGCGACCGCATGCATGCGGTCGTTGATACTTAATTATAAAAATGGTATGTTTTGTGGATTTCCCAAAAAAACTGTACCTATTTTATATCCCAACATAACGATATTTATAAATAAATCGACAAGTGTCGTACTCCGAATAAAATTTATATACAAATTAAATGTCATAACGTACATATAAACTTCGTACATTCAGTTGGTAAAAAAAAAGAATAATAAAACTGTAGAACAAGAAAAGATGAGAATACAAATGTATTCACGCATCAAACATCGTCCAAATGGGGCTGTGACAAAAGAATAAAACATATTAAATATTAAATATATAGTGTATATATATATATATGTTGATACTGGTATGACTTTATGTAAAGCAAAAAATGACCCTTTCTGATGTATTATAATAACAAGAAATTAAACTAAACATGTATTATTGAATGTAAAGCTAAACTAAAAAAACAAAGATAAACATAAAGCTAAACAATGACAAGATTACCTCGGCGTCATCCTAATGTTGTGCTGCTGTCGCCACTTCATAAGCTAACTCCTAAGGACTTAGAGATTGCAGATGTCCGCCAAGTGTAAGAAGAATATTATGATCTTGATAGTTGGTTAATGTCATCGATAAAGTTTGTCCCCAATACTCCTTGAGAAGTGTAAGTTATTTTTGTCCCACCTCCCATAAAATCGAGAAACATCCTCGGTTTTAAAGACCTAGGCATTTCAATTTGGTGCTTCGTTTTTGCAAAATCAACTGTCATAGAGTGAAGGGTTGCCAACTGATCGAAGATATTTTTTACTCATAGCTTTATCTAACTCAAAGTATGCATGTACCAAATGTGCAGTATATAGATTGTACGTACCCAATGTATCATTGATCAGATAATCAACAAAAATTTTGAATTTCCTAAAAATTCAGTAAAGTGGGAATATTTAGTGTAATGGTGGAGTCTAGTTATATGGTTGAATGACAAACATAGTGGTCCGTAAAGGTGGAGTCAGTGTTGGGTCGTGATATTTTTCCTATTGGGTCGAATGGATTGGGCCTACATATTCAGTTAGTCCATTGGGTCTTCACTATTAGGTGTTGACATTATTGGATCTAGTCACTTTATTATCTTTGTTAAGTCCTTCTAATATCGGACCAAATCAGTGGGTCGACCCATCATATATTTAAATATCTTC
This sequence comes from Panax quinquefolius, assembly GCA_020205615.1. NCBI lineage: Eukaryota > Viridiplantae > Streptophyta > Magnoliopsida > Apiales > Araliaceae > Panax > Panax quinquefolius. The sequence continues at coordinate 175,008,829 of CM035156.1, read as the reverse complement.
ACTTGGGTTCTGAACCGGTGATGATGACAAAGATATGGCCGACTGTTATCTTACATGGCATTAATAAGGATCGACAATTGGCAATGGTGATTGAGAGGGGATGGGATTAACAGTGTCGGAAGGATTAGTGGCACGAAAACCGTGTCCTGTAGTATGTCATAGAGGGAGGTTCACACAAATGTATGTCTTTCATTCATATAAACACATACACACAACAGAGAATTATTATCTCTCTCTTAATACATTAGATATTACATTCCTCCATTGGTTAACCTTATGAACACGTATACTGACTCTCACGCCTGAGCTATCCCCCGACGGACCCGCCGTCAAGCTTGTGGTGTTTATCGTGTTTACTGTGCAGGATCAGGGCGTCTTACGTGATTGGGACGTGGCAGAAGATCCTGGCGTTAACATTGGCGCTAGAAGGAGGGCATTTCTAGTGTTCTTGAGTTATCAATCACAATATTTCCAGTTGTTCTACATCGGAAGTTATGGCACAAATCAGGGGGTTCTCGTTCGAGAGCCCACGGCGAAGCCCGAAGATGGTTGGTCTTTGTTGCTGACAAAGAGCATGATCATGACCGAAGGCAAGTAAAAGGCACCCCGCCTAGAACTCGGCACCGAAGTAGTCAGGCTGATGAAGATGATGGTCGAAGCAGAGTAGATGAAGGCCCAACAGCCATTTTCCTGATTGGCCAAAGAGGGTATTCCGCCCTATTGGTCTTCGGGATTATGGTCGAAGAAGAGTAGATGAAGACCCAACAGCCATTTTCCTGATTGGCCGAAGAGGGTATTCCGCCCTATTGGTCTTCGGGATTATGGTCAAAGCAGAGTAGATGAAGACCCAACAGCCATTTTCCTGATTGGCCGAAGACGGTATTCCGCCCTATTGGTCTTCAGGATTATGGTCGAAGCAGAGTAGATGAAGACCCAACAGCCATTTTCCTGATTGGTCGAAGAGGGTAATTCGCCCTATTGGTCTTCGGGATTATGGTCGCAGCAGACGAAGAAACTGATCCAAGGAGCATGCACCTCAGAATACAAATAAGGCATTCTGCCTCGAGTATCCTCATCACCATGACAGAGAGTTTCACCGAAGTATATCCAGAAATTACACTCCCGAGTCCACCGAGGGCACACCGCATACTATAGATACTTTTCTTCGGAGATGCCCGCCTAAGGTCATCAGTTCAGATTCAAAGACACAAAATGCACCCATATTCCTAAGCATCCAGAAGAGGGTACCTCATCCTAGGGGTTCTCGGGACTATGGCACAAACAGACGAGGAGCAATTAAAAATATATTCACCCGAGAATGCAAAAAGGCACTGCCTTGAGTGTTCTCGCCAAGAACGAAGGACTCGTCACCAAAGCGTATCTATAAAATTGCACTCTTGGAAATTCGAACACTTGGTAAATATTTCCAAGGTCGGTTGACATTATGGTCGGACTATTCTTTTCTGAAGCTGATAATAGTTAAAGAGAAGCCGAGGAGTCTGACAAAGCCGTTCGCTTCTTCAGTGAAGCGAGCTCGTGGACATTGCATGCGGATGGATATTCTATTTTGGACATCGATCTGTGAAAGCTATCAAGGGTCGATCACAATAACAATTCCGTTGCTGATGCATTATCGAAGTTGGCTACTACGAATGCTTATAACTTTGATGGCATATGGTGTCCTTCCTTCAGATCAGATGCCGGCTAAAGAAGATCAAGTACAAGTATGTCAATTTTGCTCTCATTGATGAGAATCTTTATCGAAAGACCTTTTTCGTCATCATTACTCAAACATTTGGTTCTATCCGAAGTAGAGTATGTTCTTCGGGAAACTCACAAAGACATCCGTGGCGATCATTTGACCCGAAGTTGTTGGCTTATAAAGCGCTTGGGCAGGGATATTCATGAAAGAACCGGGGAGTCAGCACGATCAGATTTCGGTGGCTCATCCACATTTACTTTTTCACTATTGATCCTGGTCCTATTTGTCCTAAGGTCACAATGGTGTAAGGAGGTCTGGTAGGACTCGCTGGCCATTCGATGGCAGCCCATAAAGGTCCTTATGATCCTATATTGATTTTACCAGGGTGGTAAATCAATGGTCACTATTGATCCTGGTCCTATTTGTCCTAAGGTCACAATGGTGTAAGGAGGTATGGTAGGACTCGCTGGCCATTCGATGGCAGCCCATAAAGGTCCTTATGATCCTATATTGATTTTACCAGGGTGGTAAATCAATGGTCACTACTGATCCTGGTCCTATTTTTCCTAAGGTTACAATGGTGTAAGGAGGTATGGTAGGACTCGCTGGCCATTCGATGGCAGCCCATAAAGGTCCTTATGATCCTATATTGATTTTACCAGGGTGGTAAATCAATGGTCACTATTGATCCTTATATCTTGGTCCTTATATACTTGTTCTACCCCGAGTGGTAAGCAAGATTTTGATGGTGCAAGGAGGATCTACTAATTCACCTCACACACGATGACCGATCTCACACTTGGAAACGATAAGTATACATTACTTTATTTTGTTCAAGTGTTGAGTTCATTCATTCAATCTCGTTCATTAAATTCTATCCATTAAATTCAGTTCACTTCATTTCATAAATTAACTGTTATACGCCTTATCTAGTTCATGTCCTAAGTTAAGTTCATACAGATTAATTGATACTGAATTATTAACAAGAAATGTTCACTCAGAAGTAATAAGGCATAAAGTTGATATTTTAATATTAACTGTTCACAACAAGTTACAATTTTTACAGAAAGTTCTACAGCTAAGGATAAGGAGAGGTCATCTTCAGGCTTCTTCCTTGTCATCGTCACCATCTAAAGAGTCTAGAAGAGATGGATCTACCTTGGCCCGAGCTTTTTCTTTCCTTTACATCGGCAGATTTCATATCATTTGGCATATATATGGACGATCTTATTGTTCAGCTCGGCGGATTTTCTGTATTCTGCCTGGATCTCCTTACGAAAGTCTTCGGTCAGTGGCGGACCCAAATCTCTAAGGGCCCGAATCTCTTTGAGCTCTTCTTCGAGCTTCTGAAGATGTACCAGATGCTTTGATCCTTTAGCTTGACAGATCGACATTTATATCAGTGATGACCCGATGAGTGGCCTTGGTCGTTTTCAGTTCTTCTTTGACCTTGTCGATATCCTTCCGAAGGCATTCATTGTTGAGAAGAATAATGTCAAGGTTGCTTCTTTCCTTTTGCCAAACACAGACTTCAGAATGGCTTTCTCCCTTCGGCATTATCTTCGCCATTCTCTTAGGTATTATCTTCGGCATTATCTTCGGCATTATCTTCGGCATTCTATTCGGCATTATCTTCGATATCCTTTTCGGCTTCTTTGTATTTGAGACGGAAACACACGAAGACAGTGTTTACTTGCTGATGACCAATATTAATCGATCAGTTCAGATTGATGGTCAAATCTCAACTTCCTTTTGTCTGGTATTTCACTCCTTCACCCATCAGTTCCATGATGGAATTATTTTCGAACCGATGATCATCGATGTTTGGCATGACTTTCTGCCTAGATTCGAAGAGAATGGTTTTTGTGGCGAAGGTTTGGGTTGTTCGAGAGGCGGTGAAATATTTGTTGTTGTATGTTCGGCTGGAGCGGACTCTTTAAATGGACTTCCAATCTTAATTTATGTTGCCATTTGATGTTCACCCGATGGGCTTCGGTAAGCCGAATTTTGGGCATTCATTGGTCTTATATTAATTCCTTGTGTCCTGAACCGATGTCATCTATAGTTTCCTATTAAACCTCCTGTTTAATAAAAAACTAGGGGGCAATGTTGGGTCGTGATATTTCTCCTATTGGGCCGAATGGATTGGGCCTACATATTCAGTTAGTCCATTGGGTCTTCACTATTAGGTGTTGACATTATTGGATCTAGTCACTTTATTATCTTTGTTAAGTCCTTCTAATATCGGACCAAATCAATGGGTCGACCCATCATATATTTAAATATCTTCACTTGGGTTCTGAACCGGTGATGATGACAAAGATATGGCCGACTGTTATCTTACATGGCATTAATAAGGATTGGACAGTTGGCCAGCGGTGGACAGAGGGGATGGGATTAACAGGTGTCAGAAGGATTAGTGGCACGGTAAACCAGGTCCTGTAGTGTATCATAGCAAGGAGGTCTACACAAGCAGGTACGTCTTCATTCATATAAACACATACACACAACAGAGAATTATTATCTCTCTCTCAATACATTAGATATTACATTCCTCCATTGGTTAACCTTGTGAACACGTATACTGACTCTCACGCCTGAGCTATCCCCGACGCGGACCCGTACCAGCTTCTTGTGGTGTTTATCGTGTTTCTTGTGCAGCGAGATCGTATGCTTACGTGATTGGAATGTGGCGTAAGATCCTGGCGTTAACAAATGTGATAATGAATGACCGAGCAAAATAATAGTTTAATGGCTTTATCCGCCCATTAAGCCCTCCCCGCCTCATCTATTTCAAATCAATTTACCCCTACCAAAGACAAGCGATTCATAAGGGTGGGGAAGTTACATTTATCCCTCCCCCACTTAATTTGAATACAAGTCGTAATAACTTGTCATGCGAGCCAAAACAACCCAAAACCAGCCCTAGCCACAACATATTCATTCATAACAACCATCAGTGCAAACCAAAATAAGAGAGAAAAAGAGAGAGAAAGAGAGAGGAAGGAACACCTATAGTAACCAATTTTTACCAGATTTCACTAAGTCCTCACTCCTCCATAGTAGTTGTAAGATTATTTCGCTTTATTTTGTTTTTAAGAATAAATAAATAATCTCGATTTATTTTTATAATTTTTTGTGAACTTGTAGAGAAAATTAGTAATTATGTTTATGTATACATTTATGCATGTGATTTTTAGTGAAAATTAGTGAGTTATGTCTTGGACTAAATATGTGCATGTTATTATGGGGTGAAATAGTACGTATATACAAGTTATAAATTTTTACTTTTTAAATGGTCGTGGATAATTATTGGGATATTTTTGTGTGCTATTGTTGTTAATTTATTGAGTTATGTTTTGGGGACGCTATTTGCATGTGATGATTTATTGAGACTAATAACGAGTATAAAAATAAGAAACTTACAAATTCACAACAGAAAATGATATTTTCTTATGAAAATCGTCGCTATAGATTCTATAGTGACAATTTTTACCATCGCTATACATCTATAGCGACACTTTTCATATGAAAATATGAAAAAGTGTTGTGAAAATATCAATTTCCTAAAAATAATGTAAATTGGATTATTTTGAATTATTATTAAATGGTCGTTTTCAAATGATTTAGATATAATTGTTTTACATAGTTGTTAAAATAGTACAAAATGTTTTTATGTTTTTTTAAGTATGAGATGGATAACTGTAATTATGGACCAATTGACCATAATGTTCTTTAGGACCAACAAAATAATATGTCAAATGGCGTTTATCATGGTAAAGAAAGGGGAAAGTTAACCTCAAGTCAACAAACTTAACAAAAATACAATCATAAAAATTAACAAAAGCCCAAAAAACTCTTCTAGATATATGTGGGTTTTGGGTTTTTAAACATAACAGTTATACACCAAATCGACATTGGTCTCCTTTTTTAGCCTTGGTGGAGAGATGGCGGCCGAGAGAATAGTTTTCACCTAAAATGTGAGAAATAACAATAATTTTCATTACTTAAGGGTCTAACTTCATTTTGTATATTTATTCTCTTGTGTTTATTTTATAAAATAATATTAAGCAAATAAAAAAAAGTTTTAGCGACATTGGAATTAGCACATGATTCGACATCACAGCAGTTGCTACATATAGTGTCCTCACAATTTAAATCAAAGTTCAATTTACACGGTGACTAGCTAGTGTTACTAATAATTGTAATTATTTTCATTGTCATTTTACTTGAAATGCTTTTTTTTTAAAAAGCTCGATACACATTAAACACGAAATTGAACTTATTTGGGGAGAATATTTGATATGTTTTGATATGTTTTAATGAATAGAAAAGATAGTTTATCAAAAAGTGTATTATTAATTTTAAGTAGTAATTAATGTTTCTACTTATGAATGGTGTTATAGAGATTTTTTCGTGTCACTTCAACCGAGGAAGAGCGAAGCGGTGGAAACATATGGGATAAAAATGCATGAAAAAGCTACCAAAATTACTAATGGAGATGGAAAGATGATACCATTAATAAGTTTGGTTCTATTAAGGAAACAATGGATAATTAAAAAGCATAGTTGGACAACTCTTGATGTGTGGCAGGAGATGTGTGATTACTGATTACTAGCCAAGTAAAGATTTTCTAGATTCTAGTGAACTACATAAAAAGAATAAAAACATAATTACGTATGTTCCTCACACATCTATGTGAGATCCCAGATTTTACGAATAAAGATTTAATTTTCTCGAAATATTTTTTTAAATATTATGGAATGAATTTGATATAATATTATAGTTGTGGGTAATATTTATAAATTTTGCAAAGTACGATTGGTCGAGGAATATTCGTTTTAACAGGGAATATTCGTACAACGGCACAATCATTGGTGGACCCCGCAACGGAATTATTGTTGGGTTGAGAAAACGACAAAAATATTTTTATGAAAATAACGGCGGAAGTTTTACCATTAAGCGCTTGAAAGACCTTGTTAAAGTACAATAATACGCGTGGCGTTGTTGCAAGTAGTATACCAGTATTGATTATTGATCCTTATGTGATAAAGTCACTCGGTTTTGTTTTATTGGTCTTATTAATGTAATAAAAGCAGAAAATGTTTATATATAAAACATAATACTTTTATAAAGTTATTACGTAAATAGAATATATTATATTCTATTATGCATAGTATTTTGCATAAGTAAAATTTTTTATATAAAACAAAATACTTTTATAAAGTTATTCTATAAATAGAATATATTATATTTTATTATGCATAATGTCTCGCGTAGTGTTTTGCATAGTAAAATCTTTTTATATAAAATGTAATACTTTTATAAAGTTATTTGTTTTATTAGATTATAAATAGAATATATTATATTTTATTTAAAAGATTTTGCTTTAAATCTGGACCGTCTGATTAAAGGTAAATCAATCTGACCGCTTCATGAATTAGTTACTATGCAATCCATTCTTCTATAAATAAGCTCATTCCTTCATTATTTCTTACGAATTCACCGAAACTCTAGAGAGAGAAATTATAGAGAGAAAGAAGAAAATTATTCTGCTACTTCACTACTCCTACATCCAGTACTCTTTTTGGAAGACCCCAACTATTATGAATAAAAATAATTTTTCTATAATTATCATTTTTGAATATTAGGGAATGAATTTAAATTAATGTTATAGTTGTGGGTAGTATTTATAAATTCTCGCAAAGTATGCAAGTTGTTATATTATATTCGTTTGGTCTGAGAATATTAGTTTTAGCGGGGAATATTCGCATAACGACAATAATCATTGGTGGACCTACAATGAAATTATTGTCGGATTGAGAAAACGACAAAAATATTTTATGAAAATAACGACGGAAGTTTTACTGAGATTATCTTTGTTGAACTACTCGGTAGTAAAAAATGCAGAATAATGCAGTGGTCACGTAATAGCACACTGGTATTGATTATCGATGCTTACGTGAGAAGTCACTCGCTTATACTCAATTATTGCTACAATAATTCGCATCATATCTCTCATATTATTGATTCAATTATTGTCACATGATCATCTCGTATAAAGTGTTATTTTATTAAATCAATAATTGAGACGACAAAGTTATTCATATTATAAATTGCAATATTTACAATGTCTAGAAGTTATGTCAAGGAGAGGTTAGATAATCTAATTGCGCACCAATAGGGAGAAATCCTTATCGGAAAGCCCCCTCTTTCCTGGGAGCGACCTGGTTGATAAATATTGTGAGTTATAATATTAATGATGAATGTTATTAAAAACTGAAGTTGTGTTCGGAGTTGAATTTGGAGACGCGGACGTGATATTTGAGTCCGGATCGATGAAATTACTAAAAATAGTCTATAAACACAAAATTTTTCGGGATTCACTATTTGGTCAAAAATTCAACAATTGAATTTTTCAGGAAAAGTCAAACTTTGAAATTTCAAAATTTATATGGGCAAAGGTCCAAAAATGCCCTTGACCTTTACCCCGATATCCCACTTACACCCTAAACTATTTTTTTTCCAAAAATACCCTTAACATTATAAAATCCAGCCCAATTATGCCCCTCCCGTCAATAGACTTGCCACCTAGACCAACTCTGCTTACATGTAGACACTTTTTATTGACACCGTGACCAATTTTGCTGACGAGGCACGAAGAGAGTAAACTAATTTTAGACTTCGAATAAAAAATGGAAGGCACATCTGCAACAGTCGGGAAACCATGGTTTCCGATCATCCAAACCATAAAGGACACCCGGCGGAGGGATGGCGGTTGAACATGAAAGAAGAATTAAAATCAACACCCAAGGCATTGGTACAAGGAATTAGTTGTCACTGTTGATGCCCCGTCTACTGCATTTCCAATGTTGTGTACATCCACAAAGCCCAATCTCTTAGATACATAAGATGAACCTCGTATAAGAACAGAATCCTTGTCTATTTCAGAGCCCTCATATAAATCACTCTCAACAGCATCCAATATGCATTTTTTAAGTGATTCAATTGAATTGTCATCTTCCACAAAGTTAACTTTCTAAGCTTCCAAAGTTTTATATATCGACCGCTTTACCCCAATAATATCTCCAAGTAAATCGAACTCTCACCAAGCACCTTAGTTAGGGCATTAGGAAGCTTCATGACCACGCATACAACAACAACACACCTTCCATTGGGTGTTATTTTCTCAATGAAGCCTGAGCTCCCAATTAACAATTTTTGATTCTCTAGTGGATTGGATCCCTCGCCTTCAATACCTCGCACATGCTCTCCTCTTCCAAAAACAGTGACCTCCGTCGGAAACAGGTCGGGGATATGACGAAGAATGACGAAGAATGAAGATGGCGGAGAAGGAGCCAAGCCCAAAATCTCATCCGCCATGGACGACCTTTAAACCCTAAAAACCCCCCTCTGTATCATCGGCAGCGGCCCCGCCGCTGACATTGTCGCCATCTACGCATCCCGTTTTTTGAGTTCAAGCCTATTCTCTTTGAGGGATGGACAGAGCAGTTCCGCTACCAATCGCTCCGGTTCGGTACTTAGATCTTCACTGAAATAGTGAACAAAGTCGATTTCTCATCTACTCCTTTCAAAATTTTCATTGATTCAAAAATTGTAGTTGCTGATTCGATAATCGTCGCTACAGGAGCCGTCGCCAAGCGGTTAAGTTTCCCCGGTTCTGGAGACGGAAAAGGAGGATTCTAGAACCGATGAAGGAGATGAGAGAGAGGGGAAAGAGGAAGAAAAGAAAAAAGATTTTTTTTATTAATTTTTATTCTTGCCACGTGTCAGCCACATCATAAATAAACTAACATCCGTTTGTCTAGCTGTCATTTTTTTAACGGGAGGGGCATATTTGAGCTACGTTTTATAACGTTAGATGTACTTTTGAAAAAAAAAATTAGTTTAGGGTGGAAGTGGGACATCCGTGTAAACATCAGTGTGACGCCCCCAAAATAGGTATAAATCACCTATTCTGAGTCGCCAAATACATGGTACAGAAAATAAATACAATCTTAATTATACAACAAGAGAGTTGTGAGTTTAAATACAAATACTGTCTTCTAGACAATATCCACTCTCAGAATAAGTCCTCATTACATTTATTGTCACACTATTTAACAGAATAGTGAGGACTACTAGCTAACACTATCATCCCATTCATCACTCCGCTCCCCGACTTGTCTCACCACGTTCTCATTTCACGAGAGAAACGGTGACATAAAGGGTGAGCTCAACTAGCCCAGCAAGAAATATTATGACTAAGATAATGCAGAATAAATTATCATTAGTCTCCAACAATGTTAAACTGATAAAGTACAATAGACATCAAGTTTAACTGCAGCGGAACAAGCAATCCATTAAAAGAGTCAAGTAGAGAATAAAATCTACTATCTTTTATGATTTAAAACGTTTTTCATCACTTTTATCGCTGAGACTCAGCTTAATAAATAATCCACATCATCCCTGCACTACTGCCAAGGATATTCATTAGGGTCACGACCATAAATTATCCATGCACTACAGGCCAAGGATATTCGTGTATTCATCAATGGTTATGATCATGCCTACAACTGTCCATCAATGCACTACGGGCCAATGAGGACTTTTACCACATCATTTGTAACATTACGGTCATGATTATACCGAATAATCCCTGGTCATAATCATACCAAGTCCATCTATGCACTTCTGGGCCACGATGACTTTCAACATAATATAAACATGAGGATGATGACAATGATATAAGAGTTCAATAAAAAAAGTTCACGAATTAATTTGTCCAGAACTAACAACGTCCAAAGTGTCAACACGATACTTCTCTCAGAGTAAAATTCAAGAATGTTCGGAAGAATATTTCCATGAAAAGATATCTTTGGATGAAGCGCCAAATATCAAGGATATTCTACTAATTTCATGGAGTATAGAAGTCATAACTTTAATCAAATTAGTATAATAAAGAATGTAATAACAAAAGAAATCACCATGCATGCGGTACTTCGCATAGACAGGTTATTCCAATAGAATAATAAGTAACGGAACCAGGTCAGGAAAAACTCGCACCGATAGGATGTTCCAACAGAATAATAAAGATTTTAAACAAAGTCCGGTAAAAACACATGTACATGATATACCAATGAGAATAATAAAGATTTTAACCAAGTCCGGTAAAAACACATGCATGTGATATTCCAACATAATAATAAAGATTTTAACCAGTCCTGTAAAACACACGAATGTGATATTCCAAATGTAATAATAAAGATGTAATAATAGAAGAATGTCACCAAGTATAGGGTAGCAGCATGATACGTGTTATTCCAATGTAATAATAAAGAATGGAATAACAGAAGTTCTCTTCATGAATACAAAATAATAATATCCCTTACCGTAAAAGAAACTAGGTATAAGAGTAGTAAGTAGCAGAATACTTTTCTTCTTTCTCTCTACAGTTTATCTCTTTAGAGTTTCAGTGAGTTCGTAAGAAAATAATGAAGGAATGAGCTTCTATTTATAGAAGAATGGATTGCATAGTAACTAATTCATGAACGGTCCAGATTGATTTACTTTAATTTGACGATCCATATTTAAAGCAAAATCTTTTAAATAAAATATAATATATATTATATATTATATATATATATATAAGTTCACGGGTTATCAACGCCGTGAATCACCGTCCCTTCCACTTATCATGCTTTCCATATATAATCATATATAATACATATATATTATAATAGGTAATAGTACTCCGTGTTTCCCTCCCCCCCCCCCCTTTACTGTAGACTATCCACCTATAATCAATATATATTATATATATATATATATAACACAAAATTGAGGTAACTTCTCCCGACTATTTTGAAAAATGGGTAAATAATAGGGTCCATAAAATACGCCAAAATTTACAATAATTACTATAGCAATAATTGAACAAAAATGAGTGACTTCTCACGTAAGCATCAATAATCAATACTGTGTGCTACTATGCAACCACGCGTATTATTGTACTTTTAACACCGGGAGTTTCAACAGTTAACGGTAAAACTTCCGCCGTTATTTTCATAAAAAGATATTTTTATCGTTTTCTCAATCCGATAATAATTCTGTTGTGGGGTCCACCAATGATTGTAGCGTCGTACGGATATTCCCTGACAAAAAGAATATTTTCCGACCAATCGAATATAATATGACAACTTACATACTTTGCAAAATTTGTAAATATTACCCACAAATATAACATTATATTAAATTTATTCCATAATACTCAAAAATGATAATTATAGAAAATTCATCTTTATTCAAAAAGTTGGGGTCTTACAACCTCCCCTTCTTATGAAATTTCGCTTTCGAAATTAGGGTACGTACATGGTATATCGAAGAGGTAAGGATACCTTTAATTCATTTTAGATTCTAACTTCCAGGTCATTTCCTCAACATCGTGGTTTCTCCACAAAACTTTGACTTGAGGTATAACCTTGGACCATAGAATATGTTCTTTCTTATCCAAGATTTGAACATGAACCTCTTCATACGTTAAATCTTTCGTTATTTCGTCCGGTTCCAACTCAATAATGTGGTTCTGGTCTTCCATATATTTACGAAACATGGATATATGAAAAACGTTATGAACACGAGACATACTTGGCAGTAAAGCGAGATTATAGGCCACAGTTCCTACCCGATCGAGGATTAAAAATGGGCCAATGAATTGAGGATTGAGCTTTCTTCTCTTTCAAAATCTTATAACTCCTTCCCATGGAGCAACACGTAATAACACATGATCTCCTATATTGAATTCCACGTCCTTTCGATGAAGATCAGCATAACTCTTTTGTCGATCTTGTGAGGTTTTTATACGTTGTCAGATCGTTTGAATCTTTTCCGTAGTCATACATAACAACTCCGGTCCCAACAACGTGGCTTCACCCACCTCATCCCAGCATACTGGAGAATGACACTTTCTTCCATACAACGCCTCGAATGGAGCCATGCCAATGCTTGCTTGATAACTGTTGTTGTAGAAAAACTCCACCAATGGTAAGAACTTATCCCAACTTCCCTTGAAGTCAAGGACACAGAGTCTTAATAAATCTTCTAGAGTCTGAATAGTCCTTTCTGTTTGTCCGTCTGTCTAAGGATGATATGCCGAACTAAATCATTAATCTGTGCCCATTGCTTTTTGCAAACTAACCCAAAATCGTGAAGTGAATCTTGTGTCACGATCAGAAACTATGGATACTGGCATACCATGCAGTCTTACAATCTCGTTTATGTACATACGTGTAAGACATTTAAAAGTTTCTCGTATAGGTAAGAAATGAGCAGACTTGGTCAATCTATCAACAATGACCCAAATTGCATCTATGCCTTTAGAAACCTTGGGAAGACCAGTAACGAAATCCATGGTAATGTGCTCCCACTTCCATCCTGGAATTTTCAATAGTTGCAATGGACATTTTGGTACTTGATGCTCCGCCTTGACTAGTTGACAGGTTAGACACCTTGAGATAATTACCGTTAACTTCTGAAACACCCGGTGTTAAAATTACAGTTGTGACGCCCCCAAAATAGGTATACATCACCCATTCTGAGTTGTCAATACATGGTACAGAAACAACTACAACTTTATTATTACAACAATAAAACTGTGAGTTTGAATACAAATATTATCTTCTAGACAATATCTATACTCAGATAAATCCTCATCACATTTATTGACACATTATTTTACAAAAATGGTGAGGACTACTAAATAACTCTCTCTAGAACTTTCATTCCATACCCCGACTCGTACTCGCTATATTTTTGCCTCCTCAGAAGAAAAATGGAACAAAAAGGAAAAGGGTGAGCTCAACTAGCCCAGTAAAGAATATTATGACTAAGATAATAAACAACAAATTATCGTTAGTCTTCAACATGGAAAAATCTAATAGAATACAATAGACAACAAATTTTAAATCAATATTCGCAGCGGAAATAATAATTCATTAGAAGAGTTAAGTAGAGAATGCAACTACTATCTTCTATGTATAAATTTAAAAGTTCATCGTCTATCTTTTATCCTGGTAACATCAACCAATATATATCTGGAATCAAATATTCATCTTTTTACTACTACTGTGCCAAAGATATTCATCAATTAATCATGTTCATCTAAACACCTATTCATCTTTTGCACTACGGGCCAAAGATATTCTTCAAAATCATTCATCTTTGTATCTATAGGCAAAGATATTCAATAATATCATCATTTAAGACCGAGGATGATGAAAATATTTTTAAAGAAACGAATCAAATGAAACAAAATGACAAGGATTAAGGATTAAGGATTAAGTACTTTGTTTTATCCATGTCCAAAAATACCTCAAAAATAATTATAGTGGTGTAAAATTCAAGAATGATCAAAACATGGATACAATCATCAAGCTAGTATCCACAATAGATATTTTACGAAAAGGAAAATTTTTATTTTTTGATGAATAGTCAACAGATTCATGAATAGTGTCGTATCGTGAATAAGGTCTTTGTATCGTGAATAGTAACTCAGAGCACCAAAAGTTCCAAATTTGATAAAACTTCAGATCAATATTTCAAAGATAATGATATTGAAGAAATAATATCATTCTGAAAAAATAATATCCCTTACCTCACAAAGACAAGATTTAGTTGAAACACCGAGATATAGGCTATGACTTGAACTTGCAATCGTATATAGCAATACTCAAAGTATACTCAAAATACTCACAAGAATACGCTCGATAATATAGAGAGGAAAACTTCGATTTACGGTGTGATTTTCAATTCTAACCTAAGCACCTATTTATAGAAAATTGCTTAGAACACCAAAGCGAAAAATTTAATAAATTAATAATATATATATATATTTTCCAACGCACACTTAATTTGCCCAACATCAACCACCAACCACCCCACTACATAAGACTAATAACAAAAAAATGTTTTTCTAATTTTAAATATTTTAAACTTCTAGAAATCAATTATTTCGGAGCTTCGGAGCTTCAATAATTCATAATAAATAGCCCTTTTGCCAGAAAATTCGAATCTCGAGAATTTTTATAGACTATTCAATTCTCTACAACTTTGCAGAAGAAAGTTATTCCAAATTCCAAACAAAAATTGATCAAATCCACAAACCAAGCGATTTTACATTATATAATCAAATTTCACCAATACATGGGGTCCAATTTACATGTTTAACATGTTTTTAACATTTATTGCAACAAAAATACTCTTCCTCCTCGTATACTCATATATCCCATATTCGTTGTAAAAATATCACCATTATTATATTATTAAAATATAATAATATATTTAAATGAATTATTTTATCAAAAAAAAGATAAAATTTCAATTTTCAATAATTGTCACATTAAAAATTTTCTCCATCTATATCCACATAAAATCAATATTTTTCTTATCATATGAATCAATAATTAATTATTCACAAATAATATTACGTAATCGCAATATCGACAACCGAAGTCGCTCCTGTGAAAGAGGGGCTTTCCAATAAAGATTTCTCCTTACTAGCGCGCAATTAGGTGACCAAACCTCTCCTTAGACAGAACTTTCTAGACATTGCCAATAATGTTATCCAATAATATTATTCAGAACATATGAATTATTGCTCCGATAATGGAAAATACTGTGTAATGACAATTTATTGAAACAACAGTAATATAAAATATCAATGCAGTAATTATTGAATCAATAAAATACTGAACGGTAATTATTGTAACCATTATTAAATAGTGTCTTCTTACGTAAGAATCAATAATTGGTGCAATACCGTGTGCTATTGTGTTTTAACCACCGAGTATTTTAACGAATTAATTGCAATAACAACTACTGTTTGTTATTTTTAAACAACTTATATTTGTCATTTTTTTTATCCAATCACTTTCCGTTATGGCGCCCACACATGGCTATTTTGTCCGTCATTTAATATTCCCCGATAAGTACGAATATTCCACGACCAAACGAATATTCCCAACAACAATGAATATTTTATAACCACTTGCTTATTTTAAAATATTTATGTATTTTACCCCTAACTATCCACATTAATCAAATCAACCCTTACTATTTCAAAATAATAAATAGAAAATTAAATTTCATTAATAATAAGTTGGGGTCTTACAACCTCCCTCCTTATGAAATTTCGTCTTCAAATTGACGTACGTACTCGTGTGTTTTGAAAAGGTGGGGATACCTCACTTTCATTTCCGCTTCCAATTCCCGTGTCATTTCCTCTATAGCATGATTCCTCCACAGAACTTTAACTTGTGGTATGACCTTTGCGCGTAGGACATGCTCCTTCCTATCCAAGATCTTGACAGGTACCTCCTCATACGTTAAGTCTTCGGCTATCTTGTCCGGTTCTAACTCTATAACGTGGTTCGGGTCTTTCACATATTTACGAAGTACAGATATGTGAAACACATTATGAACACGAGACATACTCGGAGGTAACGCGAGTCTATAGGCTACATTTCCTACTCGGTCAAGAATTTGAAATGGACCAATAAATCGTGGATTGAGCTTTCCTCTCTTCCCAAATCTTGTAACTCCCTTCCATGGAGCAACTCACAACAATACATGATCCCCTATACTAAATTCCACGTCCTTTCGATGAAGATCCGCATAACTCTTTTGTCGATCTTGTGCCATTTGTATACGTTGTCGAATCATTTGGATCTTTTCCATAGTCATACGTACCAACTCGGGTCCCAACAATGTTGCTTCACCCACCTCGTCCCAACATACTGGAGAGCGACACTTTCGTCCATATAATGCTTCAAATGGAGCCACACCTATACTTGCCTGATAATTGTTGTTGTAGGAGAATTCCACCAATGGTAAATACTTATCCCAACCGCCTTGAAGTCTAGGACACGAGTCTTAATAAATCTTCAAGAGTTTGAATAGTCCTTTCTCGATTATCCGTCCGCTTTGAGGATGGTATGCCGAATCCAATAAATCGTAAATCTGCGTGCCCATAGCTTTTTGCAAGCTAACCCAAAATCTTGAAGTGAATCTTGGGTCACGATCCAAACTATGGATACAGGCATGCCATGCAACCTCATAATCTCATTCACGTACATACTAGCAAGACATTCAAGGAATAAGTCTCCGTGACGGCAAGAAATGAGCAGACTTGGTTAATCTATCAACAATAACCCAAATAGCATTGATGCCTTGAGAAACCGTAGGAAGACCCGTAACGAAATCCATGGTAATATGTTCCCACTTCCATTTCGGAATCTCAAGTGGTTGCAACGGACCCTTAAGTACTAGATGCTCCGCCTTTACACGTCAACAAGTTAAACACATCGAGATAAACTTTGCAATCTCTCTCTTCATATTGTTCCACCAAAATGTATGTAGAAGATCACGATACATTTTGGTACTTCCGAGATGGATTGCAAATGGTGTATTGTGTGCCTCCATCATAATCTTGTACTTCAAATCGAGTCGTTAGGGACACAAAAAGTCTAGAGTGGACTCAAGTATTCCTTCTTCATCAATTCTCGCTTAGGAATAGCTCCTTCTTGTACTTTCTTCTTCATAACGATAAGCTCAAGCCTCGGTGGCTTGAGCAACCTTAACTTTTTCTATTAAAGTTGGCTCTACTGCGTATACTTGACATCATCGCACTCATTCCGCATATGATCTTCTACTCAACGCGTCGACTACCACGTTCGCTTTTCCGGGATGGTATTGAATAGTGTGGTCGTAGTCTTTCAATAGCTCGAGCCAACGTCATTGCCGACATGTTGAGTTCTTTTTGAGTGAGGAAATATTTAAGGCTTTTATGGTCCGAATATATCTCCACTTTCTCCCCATATAGATAGTGCCTCCATATCTTTAGCGCAAAACGATCGCCGCTACTCTAGATCATGAGTAGGATAATTCCTCTCATACTCTTTAAGTTTTCATGAGGCATAGGCTATGACTTTCCCACGTTGCATGAGAAACACATCCTAACCCTTTGCACGAAGCATCGTTGTAGATAACAAATCCATCCGAACCAGATGGTATTGTTAGAACAAAATCTTAAAATAAGTCTCCTCTTAAGCTCTTGGAAACTCTTCTCGCATTCTTCGCTCCAAACGAATTGTGTATCCTTAGAAGTTAATTTGAGTTAATGGAGTAGCGATTCGAGAAAACCCTTCCACGAATCTTCGATAATAACCACTAGACCCCGAAAGCTACGTACTTCGATCATCGACTTCGGTTGCTCCCAACTTTGTATTGCTTCAATCTTGGCCGGGTCCACGGATACTCCATGTTTTGACACCACGTGCCCAAGAAATGCTACTTTCTCGAGCGAACTCGCATTTCTTCAATTTGGCATATAGTTTGTTTTCACGAAGCCTTTGGAGTACCGAATTCAAATGGTGCTCATGATCTTCACGACTTTTGGAATATATGAGGATGTCATAAATAAAGACAACAACAAAATGATCCAAATATTCCTTGAATACTCGGTTCATCATATCCATGAAAGCCAGCGGGGAGCATTAGTTAGTCCGAAAGACATGAATAAGAATTCATAATGCCCATCTGGAGTTTCAAGGCGCTCTTTGGAATATCCTCGATTCTAATCTTCAAATGATGATATCCGTAATCGAAGATCGATTTTTGAAAAGAATTGTGCCCTTGCAATCGGTCAAACAATTCATCAATACGAGGTAGAGGATACCTATTCTTGATGGTGACATGGTTCAATTCCGATAGTCAATACAAAAATCGCATACTCCCGCTCTTTCTTCTTTACGAATAAAACAGGAGCACCCCAAGGAGATGTACTAGGGGCGAGATGAAACCGATGTCCAACAATTCACGTGGTTGGACCTTTAACTCCTGAAGTTCAATAGGAGCCATTCGATATGGGGTTTTAGAAATGGGCTTTGTACGGGTTCAAGATCAATAAAGAATTCAACTTCACGTTCGGGGTAGACCGGGAAGTTCTTCAGAAAATCGTCGGAAAAGTCAATAACAACAGAATATTATTCAAATTTGGCGTGTCTTTATTCAAATCCATAACATGGGCTAAGAAAGCTTGACATCCGCTTTTTCAATAAACGAATAGCTTTATGATTAGATATGATAGTGATTGATTTTAATGGTTTAGTTGCTTGAATTGCATAACAGTTTGGTTAGAATATGAAAACTAACAACCTTACGAAAACAATCAATTTTGGCATGATGAGTAGTTAACCAATCAATCCCTAAAATCACATCAAAAGCAAGTATCTTTAACGAGATAAGGTCAAATGTGAAAGGTGATGGTGCCAACTTGAATCAAACAAGATTTATAAACGATGGATGTGATGAAAGTTTCTCTAACGGAGTTTCCACAGATAGGTCAAAGTCTAATTTCTCCTGAGTCAAGTTTAAACGTTGAGCACATGCGGAGAGATAAATGAATGGGTAGCACCGTATCAAGTAAGGTATAAACTTCGCAAGAATTTATAAATAGCTTACCCGTGATAACCTCGTTTGGGTTCCTCGCATTATGACCAATCACAACAAACGCTCTTCCGGAATCGTTGACTTTGACTTTTCCGGGACGATCTTTTGAGTCACCTTCCCCATTGAACTAGGTTTCGCTCTGCGTCTGATCTCGAAAGCGATATGTCCTTCCTTTCCACAACTATAGCATACCTTGAACTGTTGTGGGCGCTTTGACCGATATGTCCCTCTTTTTCGCATTTGTAGCATATACGATGGGTGGGTCGTTTCTCCTCCTTAGAACCGATTCTTTCACAAGACCGTCGCCTTCACATGGTCGTTGTTAAATCTCCTCTTTTTAAAATCTCCTCCCGACTCGCTTCTTCTATTTTCATGGCCATGATTACCACCAGAGTGGTTACCATTTTTGTTCGTCTACTTTTTTCTCTTTGATATCATTATTCATTGTTGACTTTATCTCCGGTACGATCCTCGGTTATGGCCCCTCGGTTGAACATACTCGTTATCTCGCTCTAACAATTGAGCCCTGTTAACAACATCTGAATAGAGAGAAAATTTATGAGAAATGAGATATTGTTGTATGCCGGGTTTCAAACCTCTCAAAAACATCCGTGTCATACGTTCCTCATTCTCCACCAAATGAGGTGCAAACCTGGATAACTCTGCAAACTTTGCTTCGTACTGAGACACCGTCATGTTGTTTTGTTCTAATCTGATGAACTCCACTTCCTTAATATGATTGAACACTTTCGGAAAGTATTTGTCATTAAATAATTTCAAAATGTCACCCAAGACATCTTTGAAAAGCGGTGGATGGGTATGCTTCATGAACTCTACCAATGATGTCGCCTCGCCATGGAAACATAAAGGTGGCGAATGGAACCTTCGTTCTCCGTGCATCCCAAGACATCGAATATCTTGGTAATTTACTTGACCCATGTTTCCGCCATGATCGGATCCGGCTTTCCCTTAAATTCGTGGTCCCAACTCTTTGAACCGCTTGGTGTGACAACCCGTGAATTGCTATCATTTCCTCCTCAGATTTTGAACACGAGTCTCCTCGTCGATTTTTGCATGAATCTGCAAAAAGCTTCTAAACATCCCCTCGTTCATCATCTCGCTTAGTGGTGTTGTTGTTCACAGGGGAGGTACATTGCCGACTTGTTGCACGTTCTCCTCGTTGGTAAAAATCAGAGCATCTCCACGGTCTCATTTACTCCATTGTTAATATTCTCGATCGATATTCTCAAATCTTCATTATAAAACAAGGGTTAAGTAAGGAAATCAATATATCACATAATATCCCTATATACTAACCAACTAATAAATAAGCTTAGGTAGGACACACTTTGCGAAGGATTTACTCGCTCTCCCTCCTAGTTTTATTCCCCGATCTCCGCCAGAGATCATATCCCTAAGCTCGATACCAACCGGACGCCCCAAAAATTGGTATACATCACCCATTCCGAGTTGTCAATACATAGTACGAAACAACTACAACTTTATTATTACAACAATAAAAAGCGTGAGTTTGAATACAAATATTATCTTCTAGACAATATCTATACTCAATAAATCCTCATCACATTTATTGACACATTATTTTACAAAATGGTGAGGACTACTAAATAACTCTCTCTAGAACTTTCATTCCATACCCACTGCATCTTTCGCTTATATTCTCGCCTCCCTCGAGAAGAAAAATGGAACAAAAAGGAAAAGGGTGAGCTCAACTAGCCCAGTAAAGAATATTATGACTAAGATAATAAACAACAAATTATCGTTAGTCTTCAACAGGGAAAAATCTAATAGAATATAATAGACAACAAATTTTAAATCAATATTCGCAGCGGAAATAATAATTCATTAGAAGAGTTAAGTAGAGAATGCAAACTACTATCTTCTATGTATGAATTTAAAAGTTCATCGTCTATCTTTTATCCCTATAACATCAACCAATATATATCTGGAATCAAATATTCATCTTTGCACTATAGGCCAAAGATATTCATCAATTGGTCATGTTCATCTAAACACCTGTTCATCTTTGCACTACGGGCCAAAGATATTATTCAGAAATCATTCATCTTTGCACTACAGGCCAAAGATATTCAATAATATCATCATTTAAGACTGAGGATGATGAAAAATATTTTTAAAGAAACGAATCCAGTGAAACAAAATGACAAGGATTAAGGATTAAGGATTCGTACTTTGTTTTATCCATGTCCAAAAATACCTCAAAAATAATTATAGTGGTGTAAAATTCAAGAATGATCAAAACATGGATACAATCAAAGCTAGTATCCACAATAGATATTTTACACGAAAAGGGAAAATATTTATTTTTCGATGAATAATGCCGTATTCGTGAATAGTGTCGATATCGTGAATAAAGCAGATATCGTGAATAAGAATCTCCATAGACACCAAAAGTTTCAAATTTGATAAAAACTTCGGATCAATATTTCAAAGATAATGATATTGAAGAAATAATATCATTACGAAAAAAATAATATCCCTTACCTCAAAAGACAAGACTTACAGTTGAAACACTGGATATAGGCTATGACTTGAACTTGCATCAGATAGCAATACTCAAAGTATACTCAAAATACTCACAAGAATACGCTTCGATAATATAGAGAAAACTTGAGTTTACGGTGTGATTTTCAATTCTAACCTAAGCACCCTATTTATAGAAAATTGCTTAGAACACCAAAGCGAAAAATTTAATAAATTAATAATATATATATATATATTTTCCAACGCACACTTAATTTGCCCAACATCAGCCACCAACCAAATTTCACTACATAAGACTAACAACAAAAAAACGTTTTTCTAATTTTAAATATTTTAAACTTCCAAAATTAATTATTTCTGAGCTTGAACAATAATTCATAATAAATAGCCCTTTTGCGGAAAATTCAATCTCACAGCATTATTATAGAAAATTCAATTCTCTACAACTTTGCGTAAGAAAGTTTTTCCAAATTCCAAACAAAATTGTACCAAAATCCACCAATCGAAAGCGATTTTACAAAGTATAATCAAATTTCGATCAATAAATGGGGTCCACAGACATGTTTAACATGTTTTAAACATTTATTGCAACAAAAATACTCTTCCTCCTCGTATACTCATATATCCCACATTCGTTGTAAAAAATATCACCATTATTATATTATTAAAATATAATAATATATTTAAATGAATTATTTTATCAGAAAAAGATAAAATTTCAATTTTCAACAATTGTCACATTAAAAATTTTCTCCATCTATATCCACATAAAATCAATATTTTTCTTATCATATGAATCAATAATTAATTATTCACAAATAATATTACAGAATCACAATATTGACAACCAAAGCGCCCCTCAGGAAAGAGGGGCTTTCCAATAAAGATTTCTCCTTACTGGCGCGCAATTAGGTGACCAAACCTCTCCTTAGATAGAACTTTCTAGACATTGTCAATAATGTTATCCAATAATATTATTCAGATAATATGAATTATTTCTTCGATAATGGAAAATACTGTGTAATGACAATTTATTGAAACAACAGTAATATAAAATATCAATGCAGCAATTATTGAATCAATAAAATACTGAACGGTAATTATTGTAACCATTATTAAATAGTGCCTTCTTACGTAAGAATCAATAATTGGTGCAATACCGTGTGTATTGTGTTTTTAACCAATTTAGTATTTTAACAAAGATTAATCTGTGGAATAACTATGCTGGTTATTTTTAAACAACTTATATTTGTCGTTTTTTCATCCAATCGCTTTAGTTATGGGGCCCACATACACATGGTCATGCAATAAATTTAATATTCCCCGACAATACGATAATATTCCACGACCAAATGAATATTCCCCAAAACAACAATGAATATTTTATAACCACTTGCTTATTTTGAAATATTTATGTATTTTACCCCTAACTATCCACATTAATCAAATCAACCCTTACTATTTCAAAATAATAAATAGAAAATTAAATTTCATTAATAATAAGTTGGGGTCTTACAACCTCCCTCCTTATGAAATTTCGCCCTCGAAATTAACGTGACGTACTAGTGTTTTCAAAAGGTGGGGATACCTCGCTTTCATTTCCGCTTCCAATTCCCGTGTCATTTCCTATATAGCATGATTCCTCCACGTAACTTTAACTTGTGGTATGACCTTTTCATGCGTAGGACATGCTCCTTCCTATCCAAGATCTTGACAAGTACCTCCTCATACGTTAAGTCTTGGGCTATCTCGTCCGGTTCTAACTCTATAACGTGGTTCGGTCTTTCACATATTTACTGAAGTACGATATATGTGAAACACATTATGAACACGAGACATACTTTGAGGTAACGCGAGTCTATAGGCTACATTTCCTACTCGGTCAAGAATTTGAAATGGACCAATAAATCGTGGATTGAGCTTTCCTCTCTTCCCAAATCTTGTAACTCCCTTCCATGGAGCAACTCACAACAATACATGATCCCCTATACTAAATTCCACGTCCTTTCGATGAAGATCCGCATAACTCTTTTGTCGATCTTGTGCCATTTGTATACGTTGTCGAATCCTTTGGATCTTTTCCGTAGTCATACGTACCAACTCGGGTCCCAACAATGTTGCTTCACCCACCTCGTCCCAACATACTGGAGAGCGACACTTTCGTCCATATAATGCTTCAAATGGAGCCACACCTATACTTGCCTGATAATTGTTGTTGTAGGAGAATTCCACCAATGGTAAATACTTATCCCAACTGCCCTTGAAGTCTAGGACACAGAGTCTTAATAAATCTTCAAGAGTTTGAATAGTCCTTTCTGATTGTCCGTCCATTTGAGGATGGTATGCCGAACTTAATCGTAAATCCGTGCCCATAGCTTTTTGCAAGCTAACCCAAAATCTTGAAGTGAATCTTGGGTCACGATCCGAAACTATGGATACAGGCATGCCATGCAACCTCACAATCTCATTCACGTACATACTAGCAAGACGTTCAAGGAATAAGTCTCCGTGATCGGCAAGAAATGAGCGGAACTTGGTTAATCTATCAACAATAACCCAAATAGCATTGATGCCTTGAGAAACCGTAGGAAGACCCGTAACGAAATCCATGGTAATATGTTCCCACTTCCATTTCGGAATCTCAAGTGGTTGCAACGGACCCTTAGGTACTAGATGCTCCGCCTTTACACGTTGACAAGTTAAACACATCGAGATAAACTTTGCAATCTCTCTCTTCATATTGTTCCACCAAAATTTATGTCGAAGATCACGATACATTTTGGTTCTTCCAGGATGGATTGCAAATGGTGTATTGTGTGCCTCAATCATAATCTTGTACTTCAAATCAGAGTCGTTAGGGACACAAAGTCTAGAGTGAACTCAAGTATTCCTTCTTCATCAATTCTCGCCCTAGGAATAGCTCCTTCTTGTACTTTCTTCTTCATACGCCGATTTCCGGCTCATGGTGGTTGAAAGCAACCTTAACTTTTTCTATTAAAGTTGGCTCTGTCGTATACTTGACATCATCGCACTCATTCCCGCATATGATCTTCTACTCAACGCGTCGGCTACCACGTTCGCTTTTCGGGATGGTATTGAATAGTGTGGTCGTAGTCTTTCAATAGCTCGAGCCAACGTCATTTGCCGCGTGTTGAGTTCTTTTTTGAGTGAGGAAATATTTAAGGCTTTTATGGTGCGAATATATCTCCACTTTCTCCCCGTATAGATAGTGCCTCCATATCTTTAGTGCGAAAACACGATCTAGATCATGAGTAGGATAATTCCTCTCATACTCTTTAAGTTGTCGCGAGGCATAGGCTATGACTTTCCCACGTTGCATGAGAACACATCCTAACCCTTTGCTGAAGCATCATTTGAGATAACAAATCCATCCGAACCGGATGGTATTGTTAGAACAGTGCTTGAAATAAGTCTCCTCTTAAGCTATTGGAAACTCTTCTCGCATTCTTCGCTCCAAACGAATTGTGTATCCTTTTGAGTTAGCTGAGTTAATGGAGTAGCGATTCGAGAAAACCCTTCCACGAATCTTCGATAATAACCAGCTAGACCCAGAAAGCTACGTACTTCGGTCACCGACTTCGGTTGCTCCCAACTTTGTATTGCTTCAATCTTCGTCGGGTCCATGGATACTCCATGTTTTGACACCACGTGCCCAAGAAATGCTACTTCCTCAAGCTAGAACTCGCATTTCTTCAATTTGGCATATAGTTTATTTTCACGAAGCCTTTGGAGTACCAGCTTCAAATGGTGCTTATGATCTTCACGACTTTTGAAATATATGAGGATGTCATCAATAAAGACAACAACAAACTGATCCAAATATTCCTTGAATACTCGGTTCATCATACCCATGAAAGCCGCAGGAGCATTAGTTAGTCCGAAAGACATGACTAAGAATTCATAATGCCCATACCGAGTTCGGAAGGCGCCTTTGGAATATCCTCAATTCTAATCTTCAAATTGATGATATCCGAGAATCGAAGATCGATTTTTGAAAAGAATTGTGCCCTTGCAATTGGTCAAACAAGTCATCAATACGAGGTAGAGGATACCTATTCTTGATGGTGACATGGTTCAATTCCGATAGTCAATACAAAGTTGCATACTCTCGCCTTTCTTCTTTACTGAATAAAACAGAGCACCCCAAGGAGATGTACTAAGACGAATGAAACCGATTTCCAACAATTCACGTAGTTGGACCTTTAACTCCACGAAGTTCAATAGGAGCCATTCGATATGGTGTTTTAGAAATGGGCTTTGTATCGTGTTCAAGATCAATAAAGAATTCAACTTCACGCTACGGGGTAGACCGGAAAGTTCTTGAGAAATACGTCGGGAAAGTCAATAACAACAGAATATTATTCAAATTTGACGTGTCTTTATTCAAATCCATAACATGGGCTAAGAAAGCTTGACATCCGTTTTCAATAAACGAATAGCTTTATGATTAGATATGATAGTGATTGATTTTAATGGTTTAGTTGCTTGAATTATAACACAGTCAGGTTGGTTAGGAATATGAAAACTAACAACCTTACGAAAACAATCAATTTTGGCATGATGAGTAGTTAACCAATCAATCCCTAAAATCACATCAAAAGCAAGTATTTTTAAAGAGATAAGGTCAATGGTAAGGTGATGGTGCCAACTTGAATCAAACAAGATTTATAAACAATGGATGTGATGAAAGTTTCTCTAACGGAGTTTTCATAGATAGGTCAAAGTCTAATTTCTCTGAGTCAAGTTTAAACGTTGAGCACATGCGGGAGAGATAAATGAATGGGTAGCACCAGTATCAAGTAAGGTATAAACTTCGCAAGAATTTATAAATAGCTTACCCCGTGATCACCTCGTTTGGGTTCCTCGCATTTTGACCATCCACAACAAACGCTTCTTCCCGAATCGTTGACTTTGACTTTTCTCGAGACGATCTTTTGAGTCACCGTCCCACGATCTAGGTTTCGCTTATCGTATAATCTCGGCGATATGTCCTTCCTTTCCACAATTATAGCATACCTTGAACTGTTGTGGGCGCTTTGGTGATATGTCCCTCTTTTCGCATTTGTAGCATATGACCGGTGGTCGTTCTCTCCCTTAGAACCAGGTTCTACGCAAGACCGCTGTCTTCACATGATCGTTGTTAAATCTCCTCTTTTTAAAATCTCCTCCCGACTCGCTTCTTCTATTTTCATGGCCATGATTACCACAGTGGTTACCATTTTTGTCCATCTGTTTCTATCTCCGTTTGGTTATCATTATTACATTGATCGCTATCTCTCGGTATGATCCTCGGTTATGGTCCCTCGGTTGAACATACTCGTTATCTCGCTTCTAACAATTGAGCCACATTAACAACATCTGAATAGAGAGAAAATTTATGAGAAATGAGATATTATGCGTATCCGGGTTTCAAACCTCTCTCGTAAACATCCGCGTCATCGTTCCTCATTCTCCACCAAATGAGGTGCAAACCGATAACTCTGCAAACTTTGCCTCGTCTTCGAGACACCGTCCATATTGTTTTGTTCTAATCTGATGAACTCCACTTCCTTCATATGACGAACACTTTCGTGAAAGTATTTGTCATTAAATAATTTCAAATGTCTCCCAAGACATCTTTGAGTCTTGACCGGATGGGTACGCTTCACGACTCCCACCAAATGAGTCCGCCTCGCCACGCGGAACATAAAGGTGGCGAATGGAACCTTCTGTTCCTTCGTGCATCCTAAGACATCGAATATCTTGGTAATTTGCTTGACCCATGTTTCCGCCATGATCGGATCGGCTTTCCCTTAAATTCAGTGGTCCCAACTCTTTGAACTGCTTGTTTTGTGACAACCCGTGAATTGCTATCATTTCCTCCCGTATTTTGAACACGAGTCTCCTCGTCGTGCGATTTTTGCATGAATAACGCAAAAAAGCTTCTAAACATCCTCTCGTTCATCATCTGCTTAGTGGTGTTGTTCACAGGAGGTACATTGCCAGCCTGTTGCACGTTTTCCTCGTTGGTAAGTACAGGCATCTCCACGGTCTCATTTACTCCACTATTAATATTCTCAGTCGACATTCTCAAATACTATCATAAAACAAGGGTTAATTAAGGAAATCAATATATCACATAATATCCCTATATACTAACTAACTAACAAATAAGATTAGGTAGGACACACTAGCGAAGGATTTACTCGTCTCTCCCCTCCTAGTTCTATTCCCCAATCTCCGCCAGAGATCATATCCCTAAGCTCTGATACTAACCGTGACGCCCCCAAAATAGGTATACATCACCCATTCTCGAGTTGTCAATACATAGTATGTAAAACAACTACAACTTTATTATTACAACAATAAAATCGTGAGTTTGAATACAAATATTATCTTCTAGACAATATCTATACTCGGATAAATCCTCATCACATTTATTGACACATTATTTTACAAAAAAGGTGAGGACTACTAAATAACTCTCTCTAGAACTTTCATTCCATACCCCAGACTCGTCACTCGCTATATTCTTCCTCCCCGAGAAGAAAAATGGAACAAAAAGGAAAAGGGTGAGCTCAACTAGCCCAAGATAAAGAATATTATGACTAAGATAATAAACAACAAATTATCGTTAGTCTTCAACAGGAAAAATCTAATAGAATACAATAGACAACAAATTTTAAATCAATATTCGCAAATAAAATAATAATTCATTAGAAGAGTTAAGTAGAGAATGCAAACTACTATCTTCTATGTATGAATTGAAAAGTTCATCATCTATCTTTTATCCTCGTAACATCAACCAATATATATCCGGAATCAAATATTCATCTTTGCACTACAGCCAAAGATATTCATCAATTAATTCATGTTCATCTAAACACTGCTCATCTTTTTACTACGGGCCAAAGATATTCTTCAGAAATCATTCATCTTTGCACTACGTGCCAAAGATATTCAATAATATCATCATTTAAGACCGAGGATGATGAAAATATATTTTAAAGAAACGAATCCAGTGAAACAAAATGACAAGGATTAAGGATTAAGGATTCGTACTTTATTTTATCCATGTCCAAAAATACCTCAAAAATAATTATAGTGGTGTAAAATTCAAGAATGATCAAAATATGGATACAATCAAAGCTAGTATCCACAATAGATATTTTAGATTTAAAAGGAAAATTTTTTATTTTTCGATGAATAGTCAGATTCGTGAATAATTCATATATACGTGAATAATAGCTTGATATCGTGAATAAGTAACTCAGACACCAAAAGTTCCAAATTTGATAAAACTTGGATCAATATTTCAAAGATAATGATATTGAAGAAATAATATCATTACTAAAAAAATAATATCCCTTACCTCACAAAGACAAGATTTCTAGTTGAAACACCTGATATAAAGCATGACTTGAACTTGCACAGTATAGCAATACTCAAAGTATACTCAAAATACTAACAAGAATACGCTCGATAATATAGAGAGAAAAACATCGAGTTTACGGTGTGATTTTCAATTCTAACCTAAGCACCTATTTTATAGAAATCGCTTAGAACACCAAAAGCGTAAAAAATTTAATAAATTAATAATATATATATATATATATATATATTTCCAACGCATACTTAATTTGCCCAACATCATCCACCAACCAACATTTAACTACATAAGACTAACAACAAAAAAAAGTTTTTCTAATTTTAAATATTTTAAACTTCCAGAAATCAATTATTTCACAGCTTCGGAGCTTCAATAATTCATAATAAATAGCCCTTTTGCTAGAAAATTCGAATCTCGCGATTTTTTATAGAAAATTCAATTCTCTACAACTTTGCAGAAGAAAGTTTTTCTAAATTCCAAACAAAAATTGACCGAAATCCACAAATGGGCGATTTTACAGGCTATAATCAAATTTCAGTCAATAAATGGGGTCCACCGACATGTTTAACATGTTTTAAACATTTATTGCAACAAAAATACTCTTCCTCCTCGTATACTCATATATCCCACATTCGTTGTAAAAATATCACCATTATTATTTTATTAAAATATAATAATATATTTAAATGAATTATTTTATCAGAAAAAGATAAAATTTCAATTTTCAACAATTGTCACATTAAAAATTTTCTCCATCTATATCCACATAAAATCAATATTTTTCTTATCATATGAATCAATAATTAATTATTCACAAATAATATTACGAATCACAATATTGATGACCAGCGCCTCCTGGGAAAGAGGGGCTTTCAATAAAGATTTCTCCTTCTCAAGCGCCGCATTAGGTGACCAAACCTCTCCTTAGACGTAACTTTCTAGACATTGCCAATAATGTTATCCAATAATATTATTCAGATAATATGAATTATTGCTCTGATAATGGAAAATAATTGTGTAATGACAATTTATCAAAACAACGAATATAAAATATCAATGCAAAGAATTATTGAATCAATAAAATAACGAATGAAGAATTATTCGTAACCATTATTAAGTAGTGCCTTCTTACGTAAAAATCAATAATTGGTGCAATAATAAGCTTCTTGTGTTTTTAACCACCGAGTATTTTAACAAGATAATACTTGATAACAACTACTGCTGTTATTTTTAAACAACTTATATTTGTCGTTTTCTTCATCCAATCGCTTTTCACATGGGGCCCATTGCATCATTACTTGTCGTCATTTAATATTCCCCGACAAAGATTTAATATTCCACGACCAAACGAATATTCCCGAACAATGAATATTTTATAACCACTTGCTTATTTTGAAATATTTGCGTATTTTACCCCTAACTATCCACATTAATCAAATAAACCCTTACTATTTCAAAATAATAAATAGAGAAAATTAAATTTCATTAATAATAAGTTGGGGTCTTACAACAGTAATACGCGTGATTGCATAGTAGCATACGGTATTGATTATTGATGCTTACATGAGAAGTCACTCGGTTTTGTTCAATTATTGCTACAGTAATTGCTGCATAATATCTCGCGTTATTTGATTTAATTATTGTCGATATTTTACATATTATTAAATCAATAATTGAGACGGAAAAGTTCTTAATATTATAATTTGCAATATTGACGATATCTAAAAGTTCTGTCAAGGAGAGGTTTGATCACCTAATCATACACCAATAGGAGAAATTCTTATTGAAAAGTCCCATCTTTCCTGGGAACGACCTGGTTGTTAAATATTGCGAATTATAATAAAGATGATAAATGTTGTTAAAAATTTTGAGGTAATTTTTATAAATTATTTGATGTAAGTTTTGAGTATTATTTAGATCCCCACTTACCCATTTTTTAAAATAGTAAGGAAAAAGTTATCTCAGTTTTCGTTTATATATATATATATATATATATATATATATATATATATGTATGTATGAATATATATATATATATATATATGTATTATGTGACGCCCCCAAAATAGGTATACGCCACCCATCTTGGGTCGCCAGATACATGGTTCAAAATTCAAATACAAACTTAAATATACAACATGAGCTGTGAGTTTTAATATAAATATTGTCTTCTAGATAGTATTCAAACTCAAAAATTCTCATATATACTGTGAGTTTCAATACAAATATTGTTACTTATATAATACGACAATATTAATATTTAAATTATTACAATGCCATATAAAGTACAGCAACAAATATATCAAGTCTCCGAAGGGACACGAGAAGATATATGTTCTCCTCATTCTAATGGAGTGCACCTTTGACGCTTCCAAATTCTGATTCACCTCACCCTATTGTTGTTTACAAAAATTAAATATCAAATGATGTATAAAACATGTCACACACATTTTAAGTTCTCAGTACGATTATTATGTCACACCGTTTCATAATTTGATTGGGCTTGTGACTAATTCGTATCACCACTTTATACCCATGTTCTCTCTACTAGTCTCAGCTACCCTTTTATTACCTGAAAGGGGTGGTGAAGTAAAAGGGTGAGCTCAACTAGCCCAATAAGAAATATTATGACTAAGATAATGCGAACAAATTATTGTTAGTCTTCAACAAAGATAACAACCGATAGAATATAATAGACAACAAGTTTTAGATCAACAACCGCAATGAATAAGCAATCCATTAGAAGAGTCAATTAGAACATAATGTCTACTATCTCCTCTAGATTAAAAATCCATCGCTAATACTTCATTCCTGTAATAATCATCAACAGTTCTTTGCTATACTCAAGACAAAGAGAACTCTTATCACCTGTCTTCACCTGAACCACTACAGATTATAATTAAATCATAATTCATATTTATAATCAAGTAAATCAATAGTCCAACTTTCCACTACATGCCAAAGATATACAACTGAAAAACCAATAACCAACAGTCCATCTTTGCACTACAGGCCAAAGATATACAACTGTAAAACCAATAATCTTTGAGACTCAACTTAATAGTATTACGATCACAAATTATCCATGCACTACGGGCGAGGATATTCGTGTTTTCAATTACTACCATGATTATACCGAATAATCCATGGTCATAATCATACCGAGTACATCTATGCACTACGGCCCAAAGATGACTTTTACCAAATTATTTGTAACATTACGGTCATGATTATACCAAATAATCCTTGGTCATAATCATACCAAGTCCATCTATGCACTACTAGCCATAGATGACTTTCAACATAATATAAGCATGAGAATGATGACAATGATATAAAGAATCAATCAAATGAGATAAAGGATAAATATTAAAAACTTTAACAATATAATTTATCCAAAATTCAATAATGTCCAAATTGTCAACATGATCACCAATTGTGGAGTAAAATTCAAGAATAATATTATATCAAAAAATGATTTGAATAATATTTCAACAAATATTTAACGAAGATAATAACATTAATCATTATATTATAACCTCTATTTAATATTATTCATTATATAATAATATTAAATTTATTTACTAATATTATTAAACTCCATTTAATATTAACAATTCATTATTCCTCTTTTAAACTCTATTTAATATTATTCATTATATAATAACATTAAATTCATTTACTAATATTATTAATCATTAATCAATGTGTTAATAACACCTTAATCTAAATGTTATCAAT
This sequence comes from Panax quinquefolius, assembly GCA_020205615.1. Taxonomy (NCBI): domain Eukaryota; kingdom Viridiplantae; phylum Streptophyta; class Magnoliopsida; order Apiales; family Araliaceae; genus Panax; species Panax quinquefolius. The sequence goes on along the minus strand of CM035156.1, from coordinate 174,975,965 downwards.
CACTTAATAATCTCATAATCTAATATTATTAATATTACAATAATATTTTAATCATTTCTTAAACTTATAAATAATTTATTTTAATTGTTTACACTTTACTAATTAATGCATTTAATCATCCTAAAATGCCAAACTCATAAGATTTCATCACCAATAACCAAAACCCTCACTAAAAATCAAGATATATACCTTATGTAGGATTCTCGAAATATAAAATCCTATTTTCCAATTTTCTTATTTCACATAACATATTTAATTCATTTACTCATAACTAGTCCATTTTCATGAAAAATACCAAATCAAGACAAACAAATTTTCTTTTACGGGATTTAGTTTGATATAGTCCCATATTGAACATATATTTTTTTCTCGAAATTTTAAAATTCATTTACTATTTTTCATATGGCCAAAATCACTTAATATTTAGATATTTATCATAAATTGTACGTTTGTCCAAAAATTCAAAATTTACAGAGTATACTTACTATTATATATACTTACTCCCAATAAAAATTTCACCAATTTTGGAGTTAATCACTAGGAGTTATAAGGGTTTACTTTTAAAATAGTTTTTCCCATAAAATTCATAACTCCTAATTTATACATCCAAAAATCACCGCTTTTGGACACAATCTAGAAAACTCATCAAATTATCATTTCAAATTTTTCCAAATTTTTGAAGGTCGAAAAAATTACGAAACTAAAAAACATAATAACCATTACAATCCCTTTACCTCAAAAGAGCAAAGATTTACATTTGGAATATCTGGATGTATATATATTTTTTCAAAATTTGTAATCATTCTTTTATTTTCAAATCTAGGTTTTATTCTTTAAACCTTTATTTAATTATTGAGATCTTATTTACAAGTCTCATAAAAATTTTCTAATTTTCACATGAACTCTAACAAAGAATAAAAAAATGATTCGCATAAAAAAATGCATAAGAAGGAAATCCTATAATAAAAATGATCCGAGCAAACTCTAGGCATTACAAGCAAATTAAAAGTTAAAATCGTATGTATAAGAAATTTAAAATTATTAATATTCTTTCTATGTTAGTAATAAACTATGTTAAGTTTCCTCCCATTGTAAAAAGACGAATTTTAATAAGCTTTCATATCCCTTATATTATAAAGAAAAAGTTAGGGTTTATAGGAAAAAAGGATTGTTCATAGAGAACTTTTTTATCTATTTTAAACTAAAATATTACCTCATTTACAGATAATAAAAAAACACATAAAGTCATGAATAAAGTTCAAAAATTAAAGACCTAAATAGGGGATATATTTGAATTTTTTTACCTCAAATTGAACTAATCATACACTAGTTTTCTTTTTTGAGAGAGAAGTTTTTGAGATTATTGCAAATGACCGAGGTAGCAGAACAACGCCGTCCTATGTTGCCTTCATTAACATTGAGCGTTTGATCGGTGATGCAACCTGTTAATGATAAGCCTTATCATCCCCCAAACTTTGTCAAAAGAGATGGAGATAAAGACGATAACATTCAAATCTAAAGGCTTAGATGATAACATTAGTTACAACAACTCTGTAATTTAAACTTCTTTGTATTTTATCATTATCTTGTACTTGCCACACTATAAATACAAGAGGCCACAAACATTCTGTAAGTGAGCCAAACATTATATCTTACATGGTATCAAACTTGATGGGTCCATTGAGAGACATAAAACGAGATTAGTAGCCAAGGGGTTCCTTTAACAACAAGGGCTAGACTATGATGAGACTGTTAGGTTTGTAATATTCATGGGCGCAATCAAATTGCATAAATTAGCGGAAGCGTGTAAAAATCAGAGTTTAAAATTTACAAACCATATACCCGGATCATCCTTTATGCATAATTATTAATTAAACGAAAAGATAAAGAATAAAATCATACCCTTGAAGATCGAGCTTCCTCAGGTACAAGTTCACCTCCAAATCCTTTCGCGTTCAACTTGAATCTACCGGGGTTTTGTTCCTTCCTTTGATCAACGTTAGCCACCCATATGTTTGGCCTCTAGAGGTGATCCACCAAGGAATAATAATGATTCAAGAAGATGGGTATTTGGCTCAAACCCTAGTTTTTCTATCTCTATAGAAAAATGCGTACTCTCCCAACTATTGGAATTACGTATGTTGTAAAAGTCAACAACACCCACCACCCATAATAAGACTCCTCTTATTTATAGATGTGGGCAACCCACCTTAACAATTAAGGAATTGGGATTTATTTAATTAATTAAATTCTTTTAATTAATTAAGCTCCCTAATCTAATTAGGGATAATTAATTAAACTCCTTTAACTAATTTTCCTTCCTAATCCAATTAGGAATAAATGAGAGTACTTATATTAAATTAATTCCTAAACTCTTTTAGAAATTAAAATAATAATAATTGTAATAATATTAATAAGACTCCTCTTATTAATTTATATTTAATATTTCTAAAATATTAAATAATAAATATTAAGCTATTTAATTTATTCTATCACCATAAATTAAATTAAATATACTTAACATATTATTACGATTATGCCATTAACTTCTTAAATAATTATTCTTCCTTTTATGGTGTGACCCTTTAGGTTCTCCATATTAAACCCAGTTGTGAATAAATCAATTAGAACAATTCTAATCTTATTTAAATAAATAAATTAAATAATTAATTTATTTAAATAATATTTATTCTACAATAGGGATAAGCCTCCCTACTGATCAACGACTTTTCAGATAATATAGATTTCAACATTAATCATAAAAGAACTTTTGAGTAAATAGTTACCGTACAATTCAATCCTTCCACCATACAATGTCCCAATTAAATATAAGACATGGAATTACTTGTGAAGTCTTATTTTATTTAATTATATGTATTTCGATCCTTAAATGCAAAACTCCAAATAATGCAAATTAGAAACTCCTTTCTAATTTCATTCTCGCCGCCAAGGACTACTGGGTTGTCATTTATCGAATCACATAGACATTTCTCTTCTTTTTATTAGAAGTGGTAGATTCTTTATTGATCATACATTATCTCCATGTACAACTTATTATACCCAAGCATACCCTTTGATATACCCTAAGGGTTTTAAGGAATAAGTCAAAGTATAACTCATCATACACAAGATACTTATGATGATCTCAAGTCCAAGGATCACTTGTACTTACTATCACTACAGAATTCCTATCGACAGCAAATAAAACTCCATTAGGTATTCTTTAGCGAGCCACGCTCAAAGAACTTATTCTCTAATAAGCACCTACATACTTGCTTTAGTGTCTCCACACAAATGATCATGAGATCAATCATTCTCATCTAATGAAAGCAAGCAACGTATGTACCAATCTATCCGGATTCACTAATCCCCAATTTAGTAATCCAATGATTGGGAACTATTTTAGTTTTAAGCTTTCTAAGAATTTAGATCTCATTAGAATGATCATCATCATTATTCTAAAAGCATTGCTTAAAACTATGGGTTTATCACATATTATTAAACAAAGATCATGTAGATAATTAAAAGCCTTTAATAAATTAATACTTTTTATTAATAAATGAATAAGATTGTTACAAAGTATATGCTTTATCATCAAACATGATTGGCTTGTGTGCATACTACTTTCAATCTCCCACTTGCACTAAAGTCAATCGTCATGGTATCTTATACTCTTCTTCTAAGTGACGATTATCCTGCATTGGATAAGCTTTAGTTAATGGATATGTAATGTTGTTCATGAGAGTCCACTATCTCTATAGTGATTTCCCATCTTTCAATGATTCTAATAATCAAATGAAAGTGCCACAACACATGTTTAGATCCAAGATGAGACTTAGGAACTATTCCTAGTTCTGTAATGAACTTTTAATCCAAACAATCAACTTGCAGCTTCATTTATAGCTATATACTTTGTCTTTATCACTAAACCAACAACTCTTTGCTATTTGGAACCTTTCCAATTCACTGCACCACTATTCAAGATAACGCTTTACCTTAAAGTGGATTTTTCTGTCATCTTGGTCTGTTTGAAAAAATTTGAGTTTGTTAAGCCCTCTAGTTTTAATTAAGACCCACCATGAATATGATCACATTCTTAGTGTCGGTTAAGAACTTTAAGATGTTTTTCACTGACTCATAGTGAACTTTTCCAGAATATGACTGATCAACATCAGGTCTCGTATATTTCATTGCATACATGATTGTCACTCATGCGACCTCTCTTTTCAGGAGTCTGTGGGGACTATTAGGAGAGATACACTCCATAGCTCATCTACATGAGACATCTCTTGGAGTTTGCCATGCTAAACGACTTTAGCATCAAATGAATATACGTTCCTTGGGTTAAGTCGAGCATCCTCTTGTATCTATCTATATAGATTTTATCCCCAATTAAGATACTCTTCCCAAATCATTCATGGAGGAATGTTTAGACAACTTTATCTTTACTGATTGTAGCATTGGTATGTAATTCCTCATCCGTAGTATATCAACATATAATACTAGAAATTTTACGACGCTCCCACTGACCCTTTTGTACACACTAGAACTCTTACCTCATCGTATGTAACTGGATCATCATCTCCTATGATGTGTACCTCATCATCATCATCCATGATGAATCCATACCTCCTAGGTTTCTTCGGTACTATTCCAGATTTACGATTCGGTTGTGGTACAATAGGTCTATCTACAGGTTCCTCTTATTTGACTTATAGTATTTTGTGGTTCTTGAACTCTTCAAGATCTATTATCCTCCCACAAGCCCCTTCAATGATAAACACCTTTATCTTAGAAGGCAGCGTGTTTCGTAACAAACACCTTTTGCTAAGTAGAATTATAGAACATATACCCTAAACTTACTTTAGGATGTCCCACAAATCGACACTTGTCAAATCTTGTCCCAAGCTTATCCTTTGAAACATTTTTACATAAGTTGGACAACCCCTTATCTTAACATACTTAAGATTAGGAATCCTCCCTGTCCATAACTTTTATGGAGTCTTGGGGCTGGATTTTGAGGTTACCTTTTCGTAGATATGTAGCCATTTCTAGGACATTATCCTAGAAGGATATTGGAATGTCGGTAAAATCATTATGGACCGCACCATGTCCAACAAGGTACGATTTTTCATTCAGATACATCAATCAATTATTGCGTATCAGGATGTGTCCATTATGAGAAAACCATTTGAGATGATCTAGAAACTTATTGCACAAGTATTTATTCCTTGATCTAATCAAAGAATCTTAATACATTGCCAATTTGTTTCACTTCTGAATTCTTTGAACCTTTCAAATAACTGACACTTGTATTTCAGCAAATACACACATTCAACTCTTTGAATAATCATCTCCTTTTCTTATACTAATTTGATCAATATGAAAAATTATTTTCACGTAAGTCAAGTATACAAAATCCATTAAGTAATCTTTCAGTTCTATACGAAACATTATTATTATTATAAATAGAATAACAATTGTTCTTAAATATAATACCAAAGATTTCATTGTTCAACAATAAAATGGAAATAATGTTTCTAACAAGTACTGGAATACAATAACAACTTATTGACTTAATAGATTTGCTCGTAGGGAGTGCTAAACTATAAGTTTCTATAGCTAATGCAGCAACCTTTGCTTCATTTTCCACATATAGGATTACTTATCTTTGTTTAACTTTCTACTTCTGCTTGGTCCCTTCATAAATCTATATTTATGATAACCAAAGTCGGTATCCAATACCCAAGTAGAACCTTGACTTAAAGAAAAATTTATTTCAATCATGAACAAAAAAAACTGTATTGTAACCGAAACTTCACTAAGCTTCTTTGGTTAGCCTCTGCAAGATGCTTCTCATGCTTTCTTTCCAAATGTCCGTGCTTATTGCGGTGGAAGCAAACTCCTTTGCTATCCGTGTCGGTTTTGCTCTTATTATCCTTTGTTTATGCCTTTCATTTACCTTCTTTGAATCGTTCTTCTTTTCGGAAGATCCTTTGCCCCCTACCAAGAAGACTTGATCTTTTTGGTTGGAAAGTGACTCTCAACATTTTTCAATATGTTAAGCAAATCAAATGGTGATATCTAGCTTGTTTATATGAAAAATTCACAACAATTGTGAAAGGAGTCCGGAGTGAGTGCAAGATCAAATCTTGGCTCAACTCTCCATCCATGACAAAACCAGTTGTCCTAATTGATCAATCAAATTGATTATGTTAAGAACTTTTATGCATCTTATAGTGCCATTGGCCATTCTAGATCGGAAGAGCTCCTTAGATATCTCGATATCTATCGGTCCTACTTTCCTCACCATCAACTACTTGATGTGCGGGAATATAGTAGGAGCATCCATAGTTTCATCTTGTCAAAGCTCGTTACTCATGGATACGAGCATGATGCATTGAGCCAATCAGGCATCATCTTGCCACTTTCTAAAAGTAGCAATCTCTTCCTCGGAGGCATTGTGCGCAACCATTGCGGGATAGGCGACATGGGACATAAGATAGCTTTTCACCATGAGAACTATTCTCAAATTCCTTAACCAATCCGCTTAATTGATTGGCCCGTTAATTTAGCATCTAATATGCTTCGCAGCGATGATAGAAATTTTAGACATTGTAAAATTACAGTAAATGAATTTGTAATTAACAACATTTTAACATACATTCTTTTATTAATTACCAAAATAATTTAGGTCTTGTTTTAAATTGGTATCTCCCACTATTTTCTTCAAACTATATTACCTCACTTATATAGTTCGGCAAAATCTAATTTAAAGATTTGCTAGTGAGAATAAGGATCCCATTTCAAATGTATATAGCCTTGTGGTGACACAACAAACTATATATAAATAAATAGGTAGACAACTCTTGTCAATTACATCAACTATGCAACTCCTTGTATTTACGCCTCTTAGATTATTTTGATCAAGTGGTGGCACATCCAGAATCAAAATTATCCAAGTTAAGTCCCACCTAGCACTCCATATATTCAAAAAGAAAAATATCATCCTTGTGGTGACACAACAAAATAATATTGTTCAATTTTCTTTATAAGCATCAAATGTGATAAATTAACATCTTAAATACTTAATACTTGCCTTGTGGTGACACAACAAACTCATATTAAATATTTAATACTCTATTAATTTTATCATGCTAGAAGGCTTACGCTCGATATTCCAAATATCTTTGAACGCTTAGGACTTAATATAAAAATTGAGGGTTTTGTTATTAATTTGTCTCATCTTGTTTATGCGCATTACATATATATATATAAATACGCGTCATATTAATGAACATGCGAAGCATGTTTGCATAATATATAATATATATAGTATAAGCATGCACATATAGAATACTATATTCTACCCGGATTGATTATGGACTTTTATTCTAGTTTGGTTCACTAGAGCCACCAAGTGAACCAAAAGGTCAAACCCTAGGGGTGCAAGAAATAATATTTAAATATAACTATTACATTTAAACCCGGGCTCCATTACAAACGGGTCTTCAAGCGCTCCTTGCCCCTTGATCTCCAATTCTTCAAAATAATTCTAATTATTCCTATTACAAAACTATTTTAAAATAAATAGAAACCTTGATCAGCAGTCAAGGGGAAGTACATAGGAGAAAAATAGAATTTACATTAAGAAAAATTAGAGAAGACGAGGTACGCAGACCCCATTTAATAAAACCCATACATTCATGCATCCAACTAAAATAAATCCAATCATATTGGTCAATAGTCCATAATCAATCCCATTTATTATCATACACATCACCATATGCATCAATAAATAACATTCATCTTATGAATAATAAACATTTAATATATATATTGATATCATTTAATGGGCAAATTTAGTTAGTATAAAATCTATTTTTGAATCAAAATAAACTCCTTTATTTTAATCCAAATTTAAATCAAAATAAAACTATTTTATTTTAATTTATCAAATTTTGAATAAAATAAACTATTTTATTTTAATCAAAAATTTTAATCAAAATAAACTTCTTTATTTTAATTAATTATGGAATCCAATTCCATATATAAAATCTTTAATTAAAATAAACTCTTTTATTTTAATTAATTATGGAATCCAATTTCATGTAAAAAAAACTTTTATTAAAGGAAACACGGATATTCTTTCCTATTCACAAATAAACTCCTTTATTTTGAATAATATGAAATCTTATTCCATATTTAAATAAACTCTTTTATTTAAGGAAATTAGGATTCTCTTTCCTATTCACAAATAAACTCTTTTATTTTGAATAATATGAAATCTTATTTCATATCTAAACAAACTCCTTTATTTTAAGGAAAGATGGATTTACTTCCTATTCACAAATAAACTCCTTTATTTTAGAAAAATAAAATCCAATTTCAACTCCAATTAGTTATCATGGAATCCAATTCCAACTCTAATTAGTTAGCATGAAATTATAATTTTAAAATTAAACTAAACCTATTATTTTAAAATTAAAATAAACTTTTTATTTTAAAATTAAAATAAATTTTTTATTTTAATTATAAAATAATCGAATATATATATATATATATAAAAACCGAACGGTTATAATATAATATATATATATATATATATATATATATATATTATATCCGTGCACCATTTAATATAATGTTTCTTGGAGTTTCTATCTGTATGTTGTATAATAGTGTGGCAACGGAAACGTGGCAGTATCACGTGGGAATTATCATGCAACAGGAGCACACTTGTAAAACAATATTCCGTGTACCCTTGAACTTAAAAAAAAAAAATTGGCAACTTTGTTTTGTTACTTCTTAGCACACGGAATAATTGCTAACATATATCATATATTAGTTATAATATATAATTAACATCCAAGAAGCTTCTCGCATCACCAATTTCCGTAAGTACTGCAACCGATTTTTTTTTTTTTTAATAAATTTTATACAATAAAATTATGCCCAATTAAATTGTTCTAAACACATATCAATATAGATATTAAATTAAAACAATTAATAATTCGCATAAAGGTTTGGCTCTGATGCCACTGTTAGGTTTGTAATATTCATGGGCGCAATCAAATTGCATAAATTAGCGGAAGCGTGTAAAAATCAGAGTTTAAAATTTACAAACCATATACCCGGATCATCCTTTATGCATAATTATTAATTAAACGAAAAGATAAAGAATAAAATCATACCCTTGAAGATCGAGCTTCCTCGTGTACAAGTTCACCTCCAAATCCTTTCGCTCAACTTGAATCTACCGGTTTTGTTCCTTCCTTTGATCAACGTTAGCCACCCATATGTTTGGCCTCTGGAGGTGATCCACCAAGGAATAATAATGATTCAAGAAGATGGGTATTTGGCTCAAACCCTAGTTTTTCTATCTCTATAGAAAAAGGCGTACTCTCCCAACTATTGGAATTACGTGTATGTTGTAAAAGTCAACAACACCCACCACCCATAATAAGACTCTCTTATTTATAGATGTGGGCAACCCACCTTAACAATTAAGGAATTGGGATTTATTTAATTAATTAAATTCTTTTAATTAATTAAGCTCCCTAATCTAATTAGGGATAATTAATTAAACTCCTTTAACTAATTTTCCTTCCTAATCCAATTAGGAATAAATGAGAGTACTTATATTAAATTAATTCCTAAACTCTTTTAGAAATTAAAATAATAATAATTGTAATAATATTAATAAGACTCTCTTATTAATTTATATTTAATATTTCTAAAATATTAAATAATAATATTAAGCTATTTAATTTATTCTATCACCATAGATTAAATTAAATATACTTAACATATTATTACGATTATGCCATTAACTTCTTAAATAATTATTCTTCCTTTTATGGTGTGACCCTTTAGGTTCTCCATATTAAACCGGTTATGTGAATAAATCAATTAGAACAATTCTAATCTTATTTAAATAAATAAATTAAACAATTAATTTATTTAAATAAATAATATTTATTCTACAATAGGATTAGCCTCCCTAGCGATCAACGACTTTCCGGATAATATAGATTTCAACATTAATCATAAAAGAACCTTTGAGTAAATAGTTACCAGACAATTCAATCCTTCCACCATACAATGTCCCAATTAAATATAAGATATGGAATTACCGTCAAGTCTTATTTTATTTAATTATATGTATTTCGATCCTTAAATGCAAAACTCCAAATAATGCAAATTAGAAACTCCTTTCTAATTTCACTCATTTGCCAAGGACTATCGGGTTGTCATTTATCGAATCACATAGACATTTCTCTTCTTTTATTAGAAGTGGTAGATTCTTTATCGATCATACATTATCTCCATGTATAACTTATTATACCCAAGCATACCTTTGATATACCCTAAGGGTCTTAAGGAATAAGTCAAAGTATAACTCATCATACACAAGATACTATGATGATCTCAAGTCCAAGGATCACTATCTACTATCACTACAGAATTCCTATCGACGAGCAAATAAAACTCCATTAGGTATTCCTTAGCGAGCCACGCTCAAAGAACTTATTCTCTAATAAGCACTTACATACTTGCTTTAGTGTTCTCCACAAAATGATCATGAGATCAATCATTCTCATCTAATGAAGCAAGAACGTATGTACTCAATCTATCCTGGATTCACTAATCCCCAATTTAGTAATCCAATGATTGGGAACTATTTTAGTTTTAAGCTTTCTAAGAATTTAGATCTCATTAGAATGATCATCATCATTATTCTAAAAGCATTGCTTAAAACCGTGGGTTTATCACATATTATTAAACAAAGATCACGTAGATAATTAAAAGCCTTTAATAAATTAATACTTTTTATTAATAAATGAATAAGATTGTTACAAAGTATATGCTTTATCATCAAACATGATTGGGCTTGTGGTATACTACTTTCGAGACATTTAGTCCTATATCAAACCTACGACGATTCGGCTCATATCGTCCTATCAGAACTTGTAATTGGGTTATTAAGCAAATTGATATTTCCAATGCCTTTTTACATGGTTTTCTTTCAGAGACAGTTTACATGCAGCAACCTCCAGGTTTTGTTCATCCACACTTTCCGCATCATGTCCGCAAGTTACGCAAAAGCTTCTGACCTCCAAACAAGCACCACGGGCCCGGTTCTCGCGCTTAAGTTCAAAGTTATTAAGACTTCGGGTTCATTACTTCTCGGTAGATACGTTTGTTCATTCATTTGTGCAAGCCTCTACATTTTTGTTCTTATCTACGTGGATGACATTATTATTACATGGTCCAATATATCGCTCGTCAATGATTTTATTGCATCTCTTGGCATCGATTTTGCAGTTAAAGATCTTGGTGATATTCACTACTTTCTCGGCATCGAAGTTATTCGCGACACCAACTCTATGTTTCTTACCCAATAACGCTACATTACAAATCTACTCGCTCGCACCGGCATGCTCACAGCCAAACCCATTGCATCACTAATGTCAACCTCGACAACACTTACCTCCACGGATGGACATCCTTATTCGGACCCAACTCTTTATCGCAAAGACAAGAGGGTGCACTTAACTATTTTGCTTTCACGCCGACCGACATCTCTTATGTTTGTCAACCGCCTATGCCGCGATTCATGCATCGTCCCCTAATTCCTAACTGGGCAGCTGTTAAACGAGTATCGCGCTACTTAAAACATACCATACATTATGGTATACTACTCACTCGAGCACCACACTCCTCGTCTCTTGTAGCTTTTGGTGATGCAGATTGGGCTGGTGATTCGGAAACTCGTCGCTCCACAATGGGACATTGCATATATTTTGGTGACAATCTTATTTCATGGGGTTCTCGCAAACAAACAACGGTCGCTCGTTCAAGCACCGAGGCCAAGTACCGTGCGCTTGCGAATATAACTTCTGAGTTAACTTGGATCACATTTTTATTTCGTGAATTGGGCATTCATTTTACTCCGACCCTGGTCATTCTTTGTGACAATATTGGTGCTACCTACATGGCCGCTAATCCCGTGTTTCATGCTCGCACTAAGCACATCGAGATAGATTTTCATTTTGTCCGAGAGAAGGTCGCATCCAAGTCCATTCGCGTTTGCTTTGTTAGTACCAAAGATCAACTTGCAGACATTTTCACGAAACCTCTCTCAATTCAATGTTTTGCACCATTACGAGACAAGCTACGGGTCCGCGAACTCCCCCTACGCTTGAGGGGGCGTGTTAATGATAAGCCTTATCATCCCCCAAACTTTGTCAAAAGAGATGGAGATAAAGATGATAACATTCAAATCTGAAGGCTTAGATGATAACATTAGTTACAACAATTTTGTAATTTAAACTTCTTTGTATTTTATCATTATCTTGTTCTTGCCACACTATAAATACAAGAGGGCACAAACATTCTGTAAGTGAGCCAAACATTATATCTTACACAACCAACACCGTCTTGGATAAGATCTTAGCTATAATATGTGTTCATTACATTGAAGGGAAAAAGGTTTTATTTTCAAAGAAAAGATTAGATATGTTACTCTGTATGGAAGAAGCTGGAGAGACAAAAAGTCAGTAGAACTAAATGTTCACCCACTAATTAAGATTAGATGTATTAGTTGAGGAGCAATTTCGGAAAATTAATTTTGTACCTTTGTTAAGTTATGCAGCAATTCTACTTTGTTTAAAATTTGGGACCTGCATGTGAAAATATAAAAAAAAGACTGAAAATAACAGTTCCCTTATTATAAAGAGAGTCAAAAAAAATAGAAGATTAATTAGTTAATTAAGAATAAAGTTGCTCAGAACGTACGGATATATATATATATAGAGAGAGAGAGAGGGAGAGAGAGAGAGAGTCAATGTCAAATTACACCTCCGGAACTCAAGTCTTGACATGTTATAGTATTTGTTTGGCCTATCTGTACTTTTTTTTTTATACATATTTTTTTTGCTATCTTTTTGGTCAAGACGCGTACATCGATGTAACATGTAGCTTCCATAACAATGCTTCCAATTTTTGAATAGCAGAATAAGAAGCAGCAGCACGCATGCAGATATCTCCCCTATATCTACATATTTAAATATCAAGGTTCCAAAATCTGACCTACTTTAGTCCTACTTTAAATATCAAGGTTCCAAAATCTGACCTACTTTAAATATCAATTTTTGATCCTGTGTGTTTCTTCGAACTTTAGTCCTCGTCCTTCTCTATATAAGAAAGCCAACCAGCAAGAGAAACCAATATCCATCAAGCAAGAGCACTTAAATATTACACAAATTGAGTTCCAAATTACATAATTAAGTACGATAGAAATATTGGAGAAAGACAGCTATAGCCTATAGTGAGATTTAAGAAAAAAAACATAAGAATATTACATATGGAAGGAATAGAGCACAAGATGGTTAGTGTAAATGGGCTAAACATGCACATTGCACAAAAAGGTAGTGAATCAAGTCCCTTAGTCTTATTCCTTCACGGCTTCCCGGAGCTGTGGTACACATGGCGCCACCAGATTACCTTCATGGCATCCCACGGCTACCGAGCGGTGGCTCCCGACCTCCGCGGCTATGGAGACACCACCGGCGCACCCAATGACCCCACCAAGTTCACCTCCATGCAAATCGTGGCTGATATCGTGGCACTACTGGATGCCATCGCACCCAACCAGAAGAAGGTGTTCCTGGTGGGGCATGATATTGGTGCATACCTAGCCTGGAACTTTGCTTTGTTTAGGCCTGACAGAATCAAAGCCATGCTCATCTTTAGCGTTCAGTATAGTCCATGGAGTCCCTTGGGAAGTTATGTTGACTTTATCCGTGCTACTTATGGCAACGATCACTATATCGCAAGATATCAGGTATGCACAAAATTTGTTAATATCAATCATCTATCTATATATAATTACATACGTGCATGCATGCTTACTAACATGATATCTGTGTGTATATATATGTATATATGCAGGAGCCTGGAGATATAGAGGCCGAATTTGCAGCTCTTGGAACTAAAACAACTATGGGAAAATTCTTATCCTACGACACTACTGATCCGTTGTTGTTTCCCAAAGGTCAAGGGTTTGGAGACAACAATGCTCCAGTCGTCTTGCCATCTTGGGTATCAGAACAAGATCTTGACTATTATGCGACTAAATACCAGCAAGTTGGCTTCACCGGAGGATTGAATTATTATCGCGCCATGCATCTGTCAGTACTTAATTCTTACTTACTTAGTTATAATTAGTATGTAGCTAGCTAGCAAGATACTCTCTTTAATTAATTTTTGTTTAATTCCTGAATGTTGCGCGCATGCATGCAGAACCTGGGAGCTTAGTGCAGCCTGGAGTGGGAGTCAAATAATGGTACCAACAAAATTTGTTATCGGAGACTTGGACTTGCAATATCATACCCCGGGCGTAAAGGAATATATACATGATGGTGGGATGAAGAATGATGTGCCCTTGTTGGACGAAGTTATTGTATTAGAAGGTGCAGGCCATTTTATCAATGAAGAAAGACCTGATGAAATCAACAACATCATTTACGATTTCATTCAGAAGTTCTGATCCATCGATTAACTTTCTTGTTTTTCCAATTATTCACATTGTTTTATTTTTTTTTCATTGTCGATTGACAACCAACTGTTGAATTTATTAATTAATTTCCCATGTCCACGATTTTTATTGGTTGAAGTACATAATTAATTAAAGTTGTCTTGTTTCATTATTGTGTTTTAGTTGTTTGTTCTGCAGTATATATGATTTATTTCAAAAGTTCCCATTAAATATTTTTTGTTTAATCTTCATAATTGACGTTATGATCTAATACTGTTGATTTTCTCTCTCTTAATCTGAAGATTTTGCCTTTTGGTATCTTCATAAAAAGATTGTTTTTGAAATTTATTTAGTTTTTTCCAATATAATTATATATGACAACCTTCTCTCCCTCCCCCAATTTTCTATCAATATGTATTTCATAAAAAAAATTACATTTATCCATACAATAATATCTATTTAATTATATATACCAAATAATTGTTTTATGATTAAAAGACAAAATGCACTCCAAACTTCACTTCCTATTTACTTTTGCATCAAGAACTTAAAAAAGGTGTCTAAGACACCCTTTGACTTCATTATACTTAACAAAACGCACAATTTTATCACTTAACCGGTCAAAAGTGACCGGCCGCGACCCACGTGTGGATCTGAAGGGGTATGTAAGTCTTTTCCATATCTTCTTCTACTATCCGAGTTGGAACAAGACAATGATTCAGTAGCATTCGTGCAGCTCGATTTGGGAAGCAAATCCAAGAAATTCGAGCAAGAAAATCAAAGGAAATTAGGGCTCATGGATCGTAATTATTTGTGCATGAAGAAATCAGTGATGAAGACGGCTTGGAGAAGCTCAAACAATATTGCTTGGGTAAAAAGATTCCTTGGTTGTCCAGATTGGTGTTTAGTCAAGTACGGTGGGTTGTAATTTATTCTTCTGGGTTGATCCTCTAATGTGTGAGCGTTCTAGCTAGGGAAGTAATACCAGGATTAATTAGAAGATTAGAGAATTTGGATGCTGAAATCAAAGCTCTGCAAGATGAACTGAAGGAGTGTAGAATTAGGGCAAGGTTTGCAAAGGGACTGTTGCTTGCAACTTGGGTTGTGATTTCCTATTTCATGTTCAACTCAACAAAGGCTGAAATTTCCCACAAGTAATTTTCTAGGCAATGTATTGGTAGTACTCTGGGATTGTAATTTCTATTTCATGTTTTAGGTAGTAATGCTGAAATCATGTATGTATTGGTTGTACTCTGGAAAGTTTTTGGTTGTAATTTATGGGCAATTTATTTGAATGAAGATGGTGTAAACTTTAAATTATGTTTTTGTGCATGTGTGAATGAAGAAGTTGCTATTGGATGGTGTGCTAGTTGACAGTAAAATCTATGGTTGATGTGCAAGTTGACAGTAAAATGGTGTTGCACTTATGATATCTGCTGCAACAAGTATGCACAAACCAAAACCATAGAACCTTTATGTCATTCAATGAACAAAAAAACAGAGGCAAATCATGCACAAACCATAGAAGTTATTGTCATTCAATGAAAAAAAAACAGAGGCCATTCAATTAAGTGCTTAATGATCAGTACATGTCCCAAAGGATCTGCAATTCAAAACATAAGTTGATGCCTATTAACAAAAAGCATCATATACTGTCACTAGACAACATTGCAAACTATGTAACCAAAACCAATACCAAGCATCATATACATCAAATGCAGTCACATTTCACTGCAAATCTATGTACCCAAAAAATAAGAAAGATGTCAAAACTCCCAACCCAACACTAGGAATCTGCAGCAGGCCCTCCACTGTCATGTTTCCTAAACTGGATCTTCTCTCTTTTGGATCTTGCTGTAGCTTCTAGGTCTCTTAGTGTTGTAACATGTTTCCCCTTCCATGTGTAGTCTTTGAGCAGTAGGCCCTCACCTAACACCTTGCTTTGGCTACCCTCAGAATGTATTCCCCCTTGCCACTTTGTAGAACCTCCTACTTGCTCTTGATCAACATTAAATGTTTGAGTAGACTCTTGTGTTGGCGAGCCTCTTGTGTTGGAGCTTAATGTGTAGACTCTTGTGTTGTAGCTGTTGAAGTCTGTTGAACCTTCTTGGCCCTCTTAGCTCCTGGCTCCTTGTTGAGTTTCTGAAAATAAACAAGCAGAAATGTATGAAACTCAACATACATTAATGATGTTCCACATTATGTTTCATACATAAATAGAAAGAGGCTTCTTAACTTACTTGAGGACACCTTCTTGAATTGTGACCCCATTCCTTGCAAAAACCACATCTCAATGATGTTCCTTTCCTCTTCAAACTTGTACCTTTTGGACATGATTTTGGAATATCATTATCTTTTCTCCTAACAACTTTAGGCCTGCCTACAGGAGTATGTTTAACTGGTGGCAAAGGTGTCTCAAAACCAATTGAATCCCACTCGGATCTCAGGCCTTTACAGGCTCAATGTTGTGGATCAGAAACCTTTAGATACATGTCCTTGGTTAAGCAATCATATACATATGTGTATGGATCCCGGCCTATTTTGTTGATTCATGACACAAAGATGAGCACAAGGTATTCCGACATAAGTCCTACCTCCTACAAGAACATGTTTTATTCCCCAAATCCACCACAAATGAATAACCCCCAGAAGTTATTTGAAATAATTGTTTATTGGTTCCGTCGCTAAAAAAATATTTGTGTTACTAATTAAAATGTGTAGTAACGAATATTTGGTAAAAAGTGTAACGGAGAGAATTATAGTCCCAAAATTATTGACTAAAATCCCCTCCATTGCAATTTCACTCGATATTTTCGATGTTCAACGAAAATTATTACCTTTATAGTGATTTGAATGTAATTGTTATTGTATCACTAAATGTAATATTTTCATTCTATATAGTGTCAGATTTTTGTTGTAAAGATTAAATCAAAGTGGTAATCCAATTAAGAATAAAAAAACTGAGGGTACAACCCAAATGGGTTAAATACACTTTTCGCCACTCTACTCGACCTCCGTTTACAAATGTATCACTGAACTGAATTTTTTTACACTCAACTCATTGAACTATAATTTTTTTACAAAAATTAAAATTTTTGTCTAAAAGTGTTAAAAGTTAACGAAATATTGATGTGGCACCAGATCAAATGCTTAGGTGGATATTCAACAATTAAAAAACAAAACAATTTTCAATTTTATAACAAATAGTTAAACAAAATATAAATCAAATTAATGTACAGAACAAAATAACTTTGGTTTAATTTTTTTTCAATTTTCAAGCTTGGACTCTCTCTATTTTTTTTAAATCACAAATAATTAAATTAAATTAATTAATTAATAATAAAATATATTAATTTATAATTTTTATAAATGTATTTAGATAAAATTAATGAATTTATATTATTTTATAAATTTTAAATATTTTAAGTTCACTTTAAAAATAAAAATATCTAATATTTTGAAATGAATGGATTATTATTATTATTATTATTATTATTATTATTATTATTATTATTATTATTATTATTATTATTATATAATTTTAATAATTATAATTATAATATTTAAAAATAAATTACTACTAAAATAGCTATTATATTTTACAAAAAAAATTAATTTATAAATTTAAAACAAATTACGAATAATATTTTAAAAAAATTACTACCAAAATTAAAAAGAAATTAAAATCAAACTAAAAGAACAAATTAAACAACATATTATCCGATCAGATCACATGAAGGCAATAAAAACATATTTGGTCAAATAAAAATTGACCAAAATGCAGCCATAAACTGCAACAAATCAAAACAAAAAAGAATCAACAAAACAATCGAAATCAAAGTTAGAAGAAACAACCCAAATCGATACAGAGCTGGAACGAGAATTAATCATTAAATTGAATTCAAACAAAAATAAACCAACTAATTAATCATAAACTGAATCTATAACCTCGCACAAACAATATGGTGACCATCTTTTTCAAACTTTGAAATTTCATCTTACAACATCATTCAAATGTAGTGTTATGAAGAATCTAATTCAAAAGCAATAACACCTCTATTTAATTTCTATCAATACTAGATCTAGAACCCAAACATGAATTTAGGGAGCCAACCAATACAATCAATAGTCCAATAATTATGAACTCCAAATGAAGAGGGTATGGATATAGTGCAAGGGCAACAAACTTAATGCTACGTTTGGATCGATGGAATAGGAGGGAGAATGGAATGAATCATTCCATTGGAATGATAAAAATGTTGTTTGGTTTGTTTATTCCAACGGAATAATGTATTCCTAGTGGAATAGGTGTTAACTTAAAATTATAATTTTTATTCCTGGAAGGGGGATCAGGAATAACTTATTCCATCTATTATTTTAAGTAATTGACAAATATGCCCCTTAAAAGAAATACTTATCTTTATTAAAAAAGAAATACTTATTTTTATTAAAAGAAATACCCCATTCCCCTTACCCACCTACCCCCACTCCAACCCCCACCCCCTACCAACTTACCCCCTCCCCACCCTACCCCACCCAACCCCACCCACGCCACCCCACCCCACCCACCCCACCCTACCCCCCACCCACCATATCCCACCCCACTACCCCCATCCACGCCACCCACCCCACCCCACCCCACCCCACCCCACCCTACTCCCACCCCACCACCCACCTTACCCCCACCCCCAACCACACACCCACCCCACCTCACACCACTCACCTCACCCACCCCACCGACCCCACCCCCTACCCACCATACCTCACCCACCCCACCCACCCACCCCACCCCACCCCACCCCACTACCCCCCACACACGCCACCCACGCCACCCACTCCACCCCACCCCACCCACCCACCGACCCCACCTACCCACCAACCCCCCCCCACTACCCCAACCCACGCCACCCTCTCCACCCGCCCCACCCTCTCCACCCACCCCCACCCCCTACCCTACCAACCTACCCCCACCCCACCCACCCTATCCCATTACCCACCTTCCCCACCCCACCCATTATATGAAAAAGTATAGTAAAAAAAAAGAAGAATATAATTATAAAAAAAAATCTAGAGAAATATGTGTTAAATTTTTAATATAAATTGAATTTAAGTTAAATTTGAACATTTGGGGGTATTTAGGTCACTTTCTAATTATTTATTTCATTCTTAGATGTATTCCTAACATCAACCAAACATGTACATGGAATATTTAAAAATCATTCCATTCCCTTCCTTATTTCATTCCCTACTCTATTCTATTCCTTCAATCCAAACGTAGCATAAAGGATTTTCCACTTGTGATAAGTTCGACCATATCCACCAATGTCGCCACCTTCACAACATCCATTATTTCCTCCACTGCGGAATCAACCACCTCTGTAGCCTTCTCATTTTTCAATGTTGCGAATTTGAAACCTCTAGATCTGCAACATTAAAGAAAATAAAATAATTAGATCTGATCAGATCTTAATCAGCTAGCAAACACAAAAAAAGATCCCAACTCAAATGGCCTAGGGTTTGGCTCTTCATCTGCTCCCTCAAATTCAAATCCCGTAACTAATAAGAAGAAGCAGAAGGGTAAGAGAGAGAGCATCACTAATTCAGCGAATACCAGTTGAAAAACCCAAGTTTATTTCACAACAAGATGAGAGCAGGCTCAAGGAGCAGGGTAAAAATAAGAGTTTGTTTGCTTGTTTTAGGTATTTGAAAATTTGGGATTAGATGTTTGGGTTATTTTTATTATTATGTGTGGGCCAAAGTGCAAATTAGGGTTCACATGACCTAATTGAATTAAATGCATAATTAGGGATCCACGACCTCATTAAATGTGCAAATTAGGGTTCACATAACCTAATCGAATGAATACAGAAAAGTCAGAAATAAATGTGCTAGACCCGAAAAAAATCCCCATGTGTCCCGAGGCAGAAGACTCGTGGAGACAGCTCGTTTTGGGAATTGATTGAGGGATTGGATTGGTGGCTAGAAGGACAGGGCAATATGGGCATTATTCTAATGACTAAAGGGTATTTCTGGAATTTTCCTAAGAACATGTGCCTAACATGTGACTACTTAATTCCAGGAAACTCTATAAATACCTCTTCTATTCTAGGAAGGGGGGAACTCTTTTGGTGACTTAAGACTTGGATATTCCATCTAAAAGCACTAAAAGGCTTGGACATTTTCTCAACTCGAAGCACTCAAGAAGGCTCTTGGAATCCCTGCTACCCTGATACAGTTTTCGAATTCTAGAAGTTCTGTCACGTGTCGTTGGAGTAATCGCCCACCTGTTCTTCTCCCCTCTTCAATCAATCTACCAATTTCGTGCTCTTCGGGGATTTCTCTCCTCCTCGGCCAACACGAAACCCTAACTAGCAAGGCACGATTTCCTTTCCCATATTATGCTAGTTCTAATTTTAAATTAAATGAATCATGATAACGTGGCAATGATTAGAATTAACCCACGTGAAATAAGTGACGTGGACTCAGATGTGGTGTTATTTTTTTCTGATGTAATATATTTCTGTTAAAAGTCAACTCATTTAACCAGCAAGAGAACGCAATTAATCAAGCAAAGCACTTAAAATTTATACGTGGAGGGAATAAATTATAAGATGATTAGTGTAAACGGACTACATATGCATATTGCCAAAAAAGGTTATGAATCAAGTCCCTTAATCGTATTCCTTCTTGCATTGCTTCCTGGAGCTGTGGTACACGTCATTATAAGAAAAAAGCTTATTTGCAATCGCTCATCTGCGATCGCACTTCGATCGAAAAACGCACTTTGGTCAGCAGATTTGTATTTCATATCCATTGAGGTCGCTAAAAGTCATCACACATAATTTAGTCTTTGTGTGGACACCAGAGACCACTATTAGCGATCGATATCTTAGCGATCGCCCTATAGCGACCAATTTCATCGTTAAGCTAAGTTATCGTGAGTCAGATCTCAGGGGTGACGTGACCCACATGTCAGCGACCAACATCAGTGATCGCTACGATCCCTAATATCCTCAAACCATCTGTGGTCGCTGATAGTTATTAGCGACCGCATGCATGCGGTCGTTGATACTTAATTATAAAAATGGTATGTTTTGTGGATTTCCCAAAAAAACTGTACCTATTTTATATCCCAACACAACGATATTTATAAATAAATCGACAAGTGTCGTACTCCGAATAAAATTTATATACAAATTAAATGTCATAACGTACAATATAAACTTCATACATTCAGTTGGTAAAAAAAAGAATAATAAAACTATAGAACAAGTGATGAGAATACAAATGTATTCACGCATCAAACATCGTCCAAATGGGGTTATGACAAAAGAATAAAACATATTAAATATTAAATATATAGTATATATATATATATATATATGTTGATACTGGTATGACTTTATGTAAAGCAAAAAATGACCCTTTCTGATGTATTATAATAACAAGAAATTAAACTAAACATGTATTATTGAATGTAAAGCTAAACTAAAAAAGCAAAGATAAACATAAAGCTAAACAATGACAAGATTACCTCGGCGTCATCCTAATGTTGTGCTGCTGTCGCCACTGCATAAGCTAACTCTAAGGACTTAGAGATTGCAGATGTCCGCCAAGTGTAAGAAGAATATTATGATCTTGATAGTTGGTTAATGTCATCGATAAAGTTTGTCCCCAATACTCCTTGAGAAGTGTAAGTTATTTTTGTTCCACCTCTCCATAAAATCGGGAAACATCCTCGGTTTTAAAGACCTAGGCATTTCAGCTGGTGCTTCTGTTTTTGCAAAATCAACTGTCATAGAGTGAAGGATTGCCAACTGATTGAAGATATTTTTTACTTATAACTTTATCTAACTCAAAGTATGCATGTACCAAATGTGCAGTATATAGATTGTACGTACCCAATATATCATTGATCAGATAATCAACAAAAATTTTGAATTTCCTACAAATTCAGTAAAGTGGGAATATTTAGTGTAATGGTGGAGTCTAGTTATATGGTTGAATGACAAACCTAGTGGTCTGTAATGGTGGAGTCAGGATAATGAATGACTAAGCAAAACAATAGTTTAACGGCTTTATCCGCCCATTAAGCCCCTCCTGCCCTCATCTATTTCAAATCAATTTACCCCCTACCAGCACAAGCAGTTGCGGAAGGGTGGGGAAGTTACATTTATCCCTCCCCCCACTTAATTTGAATACAAGCCGTAACAACTTGTTGTGAGAGCCAAAACAACCCAAAACTAGCCCTAGCCACAACATATTCATTCATAACAACCATTGTGCAACCAAAATAAGAGAGAAATAAGAGAGAGAAAAGAAGAGAGGAAGTAACACCCTGTCGTAACCAATTTTTACCAGATTTTAGCAGCTAAGTCCTCACTCCCTCCATAGTAGTTGTAAGATTATTTCTGCCGATTTTGTTTTAAAGAATAAATAAATAATCTGATTTATTTTTTATAATTTTTTTTGTGAACTTGTAGAGAAAATTAGTAATTATATTTATGTATACATTTATGCATGTGATTTTTAGTGAAAATTAGTGAGTTATGTCTTGGACTAAATATGTGCATGTTATTATGGGGTGAAATAGTACGTATATACAAGTTATAAATTTGTACTTTTTAAATGGTTGTGGATAATTATTGGGATATTTTTGTGTGTTATTGTTATTAATTTATTGAGTTATGTTTTGGGGACGCTATTTGCATGTGATGATTTATTGAGACTAATAACGAGTATAAAAATAAAAAACTTATAAATTCACAACAGAAAATGATATTTTCTTATGAAAACCGTCGCTATAGATTCTATAGTGACAATTTTCACCGTCGCTATACATCTATAGCGACACTTTTCATATGAAAATATGAAAAAGTGTTGTGAAAATATCAATTTCCTAAAATTAATGGAATCCGTCTTATTAGTCGCCATTATTTTTGATCAAATTTTTGAGTGATTGAAAACACCTAGCACTAAGATGTCCTCCTTTTAGCGTCAATGTTAACGTCAAGATTCGTCCACGCGCCTCAATCACCAATAGCGCGTCCAATCCTGCACAGAAACGAAGTCACACAGAGAAACTTGAAGACTTGGGCTGCCGAGGATAGCTCTACTGTAAGAATAAGTGCAGGTTGAATATGGTTAACAATGGAGGTATTAAGTTTAAGTGTTAAAAAATATTGAGATGCCGAAGAATTATGGTGTAGTCTTGTATTTATAATGATCACACTTTTTCCTACATGTTTGTCCCCGTATGAAAGTAGAATTATTCATTCGGATAGATTTCTTAATAGGACAAAATTGAATCTCCTTAAAGAAAGTAAGTCAAATTTTATCATGACTCTTTACTTAGGAGTTGAAAATTAAATATAGTTGGGAATCTTAGATTTCTTAAAGTTTTTCAATTGCCCAAAATAAACTTCTACGTGGGGAGACTTCCTCCACGTGGACTGTGACCCACCAAATCGTATCGTGCGGACCAAAATAATCATACCCCCAACATTAGTGTATAGACTAGACCTAGTAAATTGTACTTAGTTAACTGGGTGCACAACAGCTTGCAACAGCTGTAAATTGTTGACCCTTTTTCTTAATCACCACGGTTGTTGCTCAAATCTCTATGGGAGATGTATATTGCACAAATTATAGGATGTAGTTTGGTGGAGATTTAAGCAACAACCGCGGTTAGTAAGAAAAAGGGGTGACAGTTTGCAGCAGTTGCAAGCTGATGTGCATCTCATCCGGCCACTAGTACCATTTACCAGGTCTAGTCCATACACAATATTAGTGACAAAATATGAATACATACAAAATAATGTGTTATATAGTACCATTTTCCAGGTCTAATCCATACACAATATTAGTGACAAAATATAATATTAGTAGCAGAGATCCTCCTATAAAAATTCTAGCAATATTGCTAGAGGATGATAATGAACCTTGCCTCCTTTGCACTTAAAAACAAATTTAACATTTTAAATTTAATTTTTGTTGAACTTTAGACATTTTTTTTGGGGGGGGGGGGGGTGTTGAGGGGAGGAAAGAATATATGACAACTTTTTCACTAACAATATATTAATTACAATTTTCGCACTTGTGTTTAAAAAAGAAAAAGAAAAAAATGCAAATGACCTCAAACTTGTGTGGCAATATGGCCACTTGAAGAGACGGGCTTGGCTAAATACGTCGGATTCTCATGTCCGGGCATTACGACAACGAAACTAGGCTCCGTAGTAAGCGTATTGGTGGTCATTGCTTGCTTTTCTTCTTTGTCATTTGGCTTTTCCGGTGAGCAAGAGAGGACGAGTAATGCCACCGTGATGAGCCCCAAGATTAGGCCGAGACCGCCATAGAGGTAGGGTAGTGGAGAATTCCATTGCAAAAATCCGGTGGTACTTGCTATGCAAGTAGCATTACCCTTCATTTTCTCTTTATTTTTGATATTTGTATATATGCTTGTGTTGGAATAAAATGTGGTTAATGATCCCTATATTTATAGTAGAATGAATGAACTCGTAATGCAAGATTAGGATAATATGATTCTCCTTTCGTTACTAAGAATTGGATTTTCTTATGTAATGCGTGTTAAACTAAGAATATCCCAAAGAAAAATGAAAGGGTCTCATATTAAAATGTATTTTCTTTCATCTTTTCCTTACTTTTTTCTAGCATATATATTTTCATAATTAAGAAAAAAATTAATTTTTTTCTAGCATTTGAATGTGTAGTTAGTAGTGGTCATTAAAACGAAGACAGAAGCCTTTCGGCCTACTTATTCTTTTCCACCATTACTATCTTCGATTCCAACTTAAAGAGAACTTCTTTATTTGTAGAGAATTTCTTGGGTATTCTTGCCCACTTATCTTCTTTATTCCCTTTCCTAATGTTGTGCTCCCTAATGCACCTTAGAAGATTCCTAGTTTTAGAATAAATTAATGTTTTAATAACTAATTAAGTTAATTAAAAATCTAATTCAATCTAAATAATAATATCTTGATAAATTTACTACCAATTTAAAGTTTCGTGATTTTAAATATCTAAACAAATATTTTTAATTATTAATTTTAAAAATAGTCAATTTAATTATTAAAGTCAAACTAAGACGTTTATTATTATATGGAGGAGAATTATTTTTATCCTTCCGTTAATATTTAGAGTTAATAGGCTATCATGTTCTTTACAACTATTACTACATCCGTTCTAAAATTAAAGATATATTTTGATTTTTTAAGTCAAATCACGAAATTTTAAAACTCAAAATTAATATAATTTCTTTCAAGTGTTGAAAACAATAAATATTATAATTAATAGTAATTTATAGTTAGTTTACAATTATTATATTTGTTTGTATTAAAATTAAGTAACTTTAAATCAATTTTAAATTTTAGAATTTAATTTGTGAATTAATTTGAAAAGTAAAAATATATATGTAATTTTGGAATGGAGAGAGTATTATTTTTATCCTTAAGTTAGATACTTGTAGAGGAATTTCCAAGATTATGGGATTGATCCAAGACGGCAAGATAAATGCAATTATAAGAATTCTCATCATATGGATCCATCCATATGCTTCAATTGAAAGGAATCATTTTCTTTCCTTTTCCTTTTTTTCACATCAGGATACATATGGGTACTTTATCCTCTTTGACATTTTGTGCATGGAACTTTTGTTAATATAATTTTATTAGGGAATTCATATTTTTATAAGAAAAATTAATATTTTTGTAAAACTCCTCACATAAATAATAATTGGGGCTTACTTATATGCCAATAAGACCTTGTGAAAATATTAATTTTTACTTATAAAATTACAATTCCTTTTATTAATAATAAGTTTCTTTTCTCCATTTATTTAACTAAAGCGAAGCTTTAACTATAAACAACATATTCTGTTTACAAGTTATATTAGTAAAATTTAATTATTTGACCAATTTATCTCTCATTTTAACAGCACAGTCAACTAAATAGGGTTGCCAATTGTTTTTTCGATTAAAGTTTAGGGTGCTTTTAATCGAAAATAAAGATTAATATGCACATCGATTTTAGTACTAAAGTTTTAGGTGCAAATTGGAATTTAGTCTTTATTATATTTCTTTCTAAAAATTTATTCTATTTTTGCACTCTTATATCCAATGAACAAACATGCAGATTCTTGTTGGATCGAATAAATCTACAATCTCTCACCCTCTAGTACTCATTCTTGAATAATAAATTTTAGTCTAAAATATATATTGAGATAAACTTATCAAAATAAATTATATATAAAAGTATATTTCTGAAGAAATGGTCAATAAGTAAAATAAGATTCTTATTTTTGAAACGCAAAGCAGATGTTAATCAAAAGATGTAGCACATTTATAATTAAGTTGTACATATGAATTGTGTTTTCTTAAGGGTTTTCTCTTAATTTATATTTAAAATTACTAGATTCTTTGTTAGTATTATATTTCCAAGTGGTCATTGTTTAATGGAAATGACTGAATTTTAATTTGTCCAAACCACCAATGTACCAAATATACAACACAAAATAATAATCTATATTTGAGAAATCCTATATCTGAGACAATTTTAAATAATTTAAAATCAAAAATCTGATGGTTCTACATTATTTCATTCACTGATCCACAAACACTTCTTGAATCAGAGTTCAAACATAAATTATTTCAAATCCTACATTGCCTATTTACATCGAAATAATAAAGTGAGTAGTAGCATATATAGAGTAAGAATCATCAGTCATACTTATCTTTACTTACACCGTCACACCCCCTATAGCGAAGGACCCGACGGTTTGATTCTTGGCCATATACAACTGTCGTCTATACTTTTAGCGACGAGACAACAT
The DNA here is from genome assembly GCA_020205615.1 of Panax quinquefolius. Taxonomy (NCBI): domain Eukaryota; kingdom Viridiplantae; phylum Streptophyta; class Magnoliopsida; order Apiales; family Araliaceae; genus Panax; species Panax quinquefolius. The sequence goes on along the minus strand of CM035156.1, from coordinate 174,948,576 downwards.
ATAAGCGTCAGCTAAAAGTATAGACAATTACTTTATATGACCGAACCAATCGTCATTGTCTGCTGCTAAAAGAGAAAGTGAAAACGAATGAATAAGATAAGTGATGACTCGATCCTGATCTGAACCATATATATATAGTTAGCCTCTTAAGTCATAAAACCCTAAACAAATTTCAAATAAATAAGTATATATCATACTTGTTGACTATGTAGGGTTGAAGGAACAGGGGTTGCTAGGTACGTAGGGTTTCGGTCTCCGGCCATAACTACTACGATTTTTGGCTCATCACCGTCGGCCAACGAAATCGCATTCTGAACCACGAGTTTATCGACACTTTCAGGTTGTAACTCTGACGCGGCGTTTCGTTTATAACAAGAAAATAATATCAAAAACAGCGCCACGAATCCAAAGAAAAATGAGACTCCAGAAATAATGTATGTAGTTGTCATGCTCGTCTCGAGGAATCCCTGGTTGGTAACCTGAGCTGCACCCATATTTTCCTGCCTTAATTAGTAAGATATTGTAATTATGTTCCTATTTATAGGAATTAGGTTTGGATTAATGGACAAAGGTATATATGTTGAATTAATGTGGAGGATCTTTTATGTTCAATTATGATATGCCTTGGTTCATTTTTTCTTAATTTGACATATATGCGTTTAGAGAATATTATGTACCCACTAGACATCCTAAATTTTGTCACATTTTAATACCAATATAAATTAGAGAATGTTATATATATGTTTCCTCTTAATTTCTTCAAATATCAATTTCATATGTATGGTAATTGCTTTCGTATTGTCTCTCACTTTTGTCTTGATAGAGAGATTTATTTAATTAATTGGTTTTCAAACTTATACGCATATTAAGTTTTATTAAGATAGATTTGAAAATATATTTTTTAAAAAGAAAACAGGAGATATCCAATGAGGAATATCTAAGTTAAATATCCAATAATTGAGTATATGTATCTATGAACACATCGATCTTTGATCTTACTATATGTCAAGGAAAAAAAGAATTAACAAATCAATCAAATTCTTTTTGTGTTGACTTATAGGTTTGAAGTATGTTTATATTGTTAGTTTATATTCTTTATGATTTTAATGATTATAATATATTTTTGTTTGTGATAAATTTAATGGTCTTGTTTGATTTGCTTGAACTGATTTAATATGTTATAGATTCTTTTTTTGGCAAAATTAATGATTTAGCAATTGAAGTTGGCACGTTTTATTGAATACCTGATTGAATTTTTAATTTTTCAAATTAATTCACTGAACTAATTTTTATTTTCAAATTGAGTCATTCCGTTAAAAAAAGTTGACAGACGTTAATTTTTTAAGGCTTAAATATGAATTAGTACCCTAAACTATAGGACATATTTCACTTCGGTGATCCACCTTTTAATTTTGTCAATTAAGTGTTTAAACTATCAATTTTTTTCACTTCGGTCCAATTTAAGTTGTCATGTCATAAATTGATGACGTGGCGCGCTGACTAAGCAAACTAATGCCTATGTGTAATTAAAAAATATTATTTAATTTTATTTTCTAAACATCAAGGGTAAATATGTCAAATCATAAATAAATCAAAATATGAAATAAGCAAGAAGAACAAAATAAGATAAAATTGGAAGCATAGAGGAACTCAGCCACCGATCAACCCCAAACATCCAATTTGAATCATGAAAAATAGTAGTAATACCCAATAGACCAAGCAACCGAAGATGAAAAATGAATATGAATTCCCACCACAACAAATCATAACAGAAACCAACCATAAACAATCAATCTGAATAGAAAAAATCACTAAACCAAAACCAGATTGGAACACGAGACAATAATAGATCTTAGCATGAGCAAAATAAGCATGAAAAAAGACATGAAACATAGATCGAAAGACACGAACATTAGAAATAGGTCCAAAGACCCCATCCTCGCAAAGTAGGGACCCCAAAGCCATAGCCAAGAAAAACCTATAGTAGAGACCCAAAAATTAGATCTCGATAATATCCTATGAGTATGGACGGAGCAATGGAAATCGAAATTGAAACAATACAAAATCTCGATTTCACAACCATTAATCGTGATGGACCACAAAAGATCCATTAATGAACATCCAAATCTGAACATTTAATTGATAGACAATAAGAAAAGAAATCCAGATAAATCCATATAAATGTAATAGAGGAAAATGAAACACGGAGATAAGCGACACGAGGAGACTCGCTTTGGATCTCGGCGGCAACACGGAGAATGGGAGCGATGGACTGGAGGGAGGCCGGGACCACCTCGTTGTCGGAAACCTCCACTGAGAGCGATGGATTGGAGGGAGGCTTCGGTTGAGCTAGGGTTTGCGATTTGGGGCTTTTGTGTTCGATCGATCGATTGTTGATTATCTTCAGTTCTTCACCCAAGTCCGGTTGATCTAAGTTTTTTCTATCGAGAATTGGGGGAGAGATGTGATCGACGAATTTGATTTTAGAGTGTCTGGTATGTTTCTTTTTTTTAATTAGGGCTTGACGATTTTGCCCATGCTGATAAAATGATTAGATTATGTAATGAATAATAAATTATTTATTTGCCACGTAAGCTTGTTAAGACCCCACTTCAATTAGCCATGTCAGCAATTTCTGACGTGGCGTGTTCAATTTTTTCAATTGAAAAAAATTGATAGTTTAAACACCTAATTGACAAAATTGAAAGGTGGATCACCGAAGTGGAATATGCCCTATAGTTTAGGGTACTAATTCATATTTAAGCCATTTTTTAATGGTTAGATCTATTTTGCAAAAAGTTGTTTTGATTTTTTTGTTTTTATTTTCCATGTCATTTTCTATTTTTTCCTTTTTTTTTACGTCCACGTCAGCGCCACGTAGATAAAAAACTAATGTCTGTCAACTTTTTTTAACGGAATAACCCAATTTAAAAATAAAAATTAGTTCAGTGAGTTAATTTGAAAAATTAAAAGTTCAATCAGGTATTCAATAAAACGTGCCAACTTCGGTGGCTAAATCATTAGTTTTGCCTTACTTTTTTTATTGGCCCAAGTTGGATTGATAGTCCATTAGAAATCTCTCTATTGGATCCAAGAAACACTTAGGATTGCAAGTTTTATATTCGTTGGATAAAACAAATTGCTAGAATCATGAGATTTCCCAACTGTGATCCGAGTCTTTTATGCTAACAGCTCTTGATATAGTCATTGGTCTTAATATTATAAATGCTTTTCTTTCTCAACTAATAAATTAAGAAATACACAAAAAGTCAATATCAGTCTTGATATACAGAGATACTTTCAGAGTGTTATCAAAGCTTATTTTCAGCAAGTCATTGTATTATTGTTAATTCTTTGTTGGCTGAAAAATAAGAGTTCATTATAATTATATTTCCTTGTATATATTATAGTATGAGTTCAATCTTTGTTTGGCTTGATCTTTTCAGTAATGGATAGGATCTATTCAAAGGGAGCTTTCAAGGTTGCAGAGGTGCAAAGGGGCAGTAATGTCCATCTTAGTGCAAAGCTACTTTGAACAGTGAGTCTTTTGTATTTAGTTTGAACAAGTTTATTTAATAAAAAGAGTCTCCAATACGATTGGTATTGGACGTGGATTAGGCTACTAGATTAGAGGATAGGGGCTGAACCACATAAAAATCTGCGTCTGTGGTTTGCAAATTTGTATGGCTTGATCATTTACATTCTTATTCTGCACTTGAACAGCTAGTATACATCTGCATAATTGTGTTCTGCTGATATCCTTAACAAACTAATTCAGACACCAACTCACACTAGTTTGTCCTGTCTGCATTATAACTAAAGTAGAAATTAGTAGAATCTAGACACCCACTCTCACTAGCTTGTCATGTCTGCAATATAACTAAATTAAAATTTAGTATAAAGCAGACACCAAAAGACATAGGTATCACCTGTCTATTTTAAACCTGCAACAGGAAAAATAAAAATTTGTCATTGTCGATCACTTCTAACTTAGACACCTATTCACCCCCCTCTAGGTGTGCACTTATAAAGAATTAAATTTGGTATTAGAGCAAAGCTCTACTAATATTGGTCTTTATAGATCGTAGGACAAGTTCTTATGGCACACCTCAATTTCCAAGAAGGACGTTCAACTAGCAGGTCGTCGTTGTTGCTCGAGAGCGTGAACTTCAAGTTCTAAAAGTTCAGAATGAAGATCTATCTCAATAAGGACCTATGGTAATGAGGGGTGGTTAAAAATTGACCTGTCATCCCAAGCCATGATGATGGTAGACCGAAGACTCTCATGAAAATGGATGCAAATGAATCTTATATGGTATCTTATACCTCCAAATTCATGAACACGCTGCTGAGTGGAATGGTTCAAGCTGAAATCGACAAGGTCTTTGTATGTAATATACTACAAAAAAGATTTGGGATACAATTATCATGAGACATGAGGGAACTACTAAAGTGAAGGAAGTCAAGCTAATTAGAGAAAAATATTATAAGCATGTTGATGAAAGAGCATGAGCTTTTCACGTTAGAGAAAAATGAAACAATCAAAGAAACTCAAGCAAGGTTCCTCACTCTAATGAACTCGCTAAGCTTGCTCGGTCAAAAAACTAATCAAAGGGAAATAAATAGAAAGTTGCTAAGAGTACTTATACACAAACGGTTAGCACCAAGGTTACAACTCTTTAAGACTCAACAATAATTAATACTATGGAAAATCTCACTTTATTTAGGGAGCTTGAAGAATTTGAAAATCAACTAAAAAGGTATGATGAAGAAGATGATCAGGCACCTAAGAAGAAGACTTTAGCTTTACAAACTGAAAGTTAATTGAAGGTGATGATGAAGACTCTGATGAAGAAATAACAATGATGACTCGAAAATTAAGATAGCTAATTAGAAAGAAGAGCAAGTGTAACACCCCTAAATTCGGGTACCTGTTACCTCGGACTTGGTGCATTACTATACAACCTTCATATGAATATTTATAACCTTTATTCATAAAATAATGAATATAACCTCACTTTGATACCAATTAATACATTTATTGTAAGACCCCAAATTTTATGAAATAAAAGTATTCAATTTTTCTTATAGTTACTATTCATGAGTTACTATTCACGAGTTACTATTCATGAGTTACTATTCACGAGTTACTATTCATGAGATACTATTCACGAGTTACTATTCATGAGTTACTATTCACGAGTACTATTCATGAAGCATGATAAAAAAATCGTAAGAAGGCACTACTCAATAATTGTTACGTGATTCTATCGCTCAAAATTTTATTTTATTGATTCAATAATTGTCATATTGATCTTTTATATTATTGTTGTTCAATAATTGTCATCAGATAGTATTTTCCATTATCGATCAATAATTCATATTATTTGAATAATATTATTAGATAACATTATTAGCAATGTCTTGAAAGTTCTCGTTAGTGAGAGGTTAGATAATCTAATCAATTGGCCCCAGATGAGAGAAATCCTTATCTGAAAGCCCCTCTTTCCTCGAACTACCGTTTGTCATAAATGTGATTCTCAGTAATATTATTTGTGAATAATTAGTTATTGATTTATATGATAAAGAAATATTTATTTGATGCGGATATAAATGATGGATTTATTTATGTGGTTATAAGTGAAGAAATTAATCTTTGAGGTGTTTGATCAAGATTTTGTCAAATTGGAGGTATTAAAATTATCCGTTTGTGGATTTCGGATATTTTCATTTAGAATTTGAAAAAAAAACTTTCTTCCCTACGCAAAGTTGTAGAGAATTGATTTAAGTGTGGAATGGACATGAAATTCAGTATTTTTCCGATAAACCTGCTATTTTCTATGAATTATTAAAGTTTCTGATTATTGTTTAAATGATAAAATATTTTAGAAAATTCTAGAATTGGTTGGTGAGAAATGTGCTCAATTGAATTTTCAAATGTGGTGGGTGGAAATAGTAGCAGGTAAAGCCATCGTGTAGCAGTCAAAGTCCGCCTTGCGTCTTAATATTTTCCTATAAATAGAGGGCTAAGTTAGAATTGAAAATTACACCAGAAACATAAGATTTCTCTCTTTCTCTCCTTATATTATCAAGCTTATTTTGTGAGTATTTTGATACTTTGAGAGTTGCTATTCAGTGCAAGGTTCCTTCGGCTTTACATTCCGGTCAGAAATACTGCTCTTTCGAGGTAAGGGATTTTAAGGGTTGTTATGTTTTTCATGTTTCGTAACTTTTCAGACCTTCAAAAATTCTGGAAAAATTTAAAATGATAATTTGATGAGTTATCTTGATTATGTCCAAAAATGGCGATTTTTGGATGTATGGATTAAGAGTTATGAATTTTATAAGAAATGACTATTTTAAAAGTAAACCCTTATAACTCCTTATGGTTAACTCCAAAATTGGTGAAATTTTTATTGGGAGTACATCTATATAACATCAGTATATTCTGCAAATTTCAGAATTTTTGGATAAAAGTACAATTTATGATAATTGTCTAAATATTCGGTAGTTTTGGCCATATGAAAAATAGTAAATGAATTTTAAAAATTCTGAGAAAAATATATGTTCAATATGGGACTATATTATGCTAAATTCCAGAAAAGAAATATTTTTGGAACTGATTTGACATTTTTCATGAAAATGGTCTAGTTATGAGTAAATAAATTAAATATGTTATATGAAGGAAGAAAATTGGAAAATATGATTTTATGGCTTGAGAATCATATATGAGGTATATGCAGATTTTTTATGAGGGTTTTAGTTATTGGTGATGAAATCTTATGAGTTTGGCATTTTATGATGATTAAATGCATTCATTAGTAAAGTGTAAACAATTTAATTAAATTGTTTATAAGTTTTAGAAATTATTAAATATTGTTGTAATATTAAGAATATTAAGATTTTGATATTATTAAGTAATTTATAACATATGGATTAAGGTGTTATAATTATTGATATGGATTTTATTGTGAAACTTTACCTTTTTGTGTCGTGGTTACTATTCACGTATACGGCACTATTCATCGAAAAATAAAATTTTCCTTTTTTTCCAAGATGTCTATATGGTTACTATCTTTGATTGAATCTATGTTTTGATAATATTGTTTTTATTATCATATATAACATTTTTTATAATCCCGGTGATGATATTTCTCTTTGACTTGAGTGTAAAGATGGGTAGATTATTGGTATAATCGTGACTATGGGTTCTCTTTGGCCAGTAGTGTGACGCCCCCAAAATTGGTATACATCACCCATCTTGAGTCGCCAAATACATGGTACAAAATTCAAATACAAACTAATAATACAGCAGTCATGTATAATACGACAAAACATATGCTGTGAGTTTAAATACAAATATTATCTTTTAGACACTATCCACTCTCAGAATAAGTCCTCATTACATTTATTGTCACACTATTTAACAAAATAGTGAGGACTACTAACTAATACTATCATCTGGACCGTCACTCCATTCTCGACTAGTCAACTCGTTCTCATTTCTGAATAGAACGAAGGTGAAAGAAAGGGTGAGCTCAACTAGCCTAAGAAGAAATATTATGACTAAGATAATGCGAATAAATTATCATTAGTCTTCAACAATGTTAAACTAATAAAATACAATAGACATCAAGTTTAACTGCAGCGGAACAAGCAATCCATTAAAAGAGTCAAGTAGAGAATAAAATCTACTATCTTTTATAATTTAAAAGGTTTTTCATCACTTTTATCATTTGAGACTCACCAATAAATAATCCACATCATTAAATCATCCCTACACTATGTGCCCAAGGATATTATTTAGTATCATGACCACAAATTATCCATGCACTACGGGCCAAAGATAATTGTGTTTTCATCAACCAGCCTTGATCATGCCATAAAACAATTCATCTTTGCACCTCGTCAAGAGAATCCATAGCCATAATCATACCAAAAAAAATCATCCATCAATGCATTACGGGCCAATGAGGATTTTTTTCACATTATTTGTAACATTACGATTAAATGATTATCTTAGAATAATCCATCATAATCATACCAAGTCCATCTATGCACTACTCTGCCATGATGATGACTTTTAACAAAATATAAACATGAGGATGATGACAATGACATAATAATTCTATAAAACAAGTTCAAGAATTAATTTATCCAAGAACCAATGATGTCCAAATTGTCAACATGATCTTTGCTTTGAGAGTAAAAATTCAAGAATGCTCGAAAGAATATTTCCATGAAAAGATAATAGATGAAGCGCAAATATCAAGGATATTCCACTAATTTCATGGAGTATAGAAGTCAAAATTTTAACCAACTGAGAATAACAAGGAATGGAATAACAACAAAAATCACCATGCATGCGGTACTTGATAGACAAAGTTATTCCAATGTAATAATAATAACGGAACCAGTCGTGAAAATCACAATCGATAGGATGTTCCAATGTAATAATAAAGAATGGAATAACAACATAAATCACCATGCATGCGGTACTTGCGATGACAAAGTTATTCCAACGTAATAATAATAACGGAACCAGTCAAGTGAAAATCACAATCGATGTGGATATTCCAATGTAATAATAAAGAATGAAATAACAACAGTAAATCACCATGCATGCGGTGCTTCTCATGTATGACGGTTATTCCAACATAATAATAAATACTGAGAATAATAAAGACTAACCAGATCCGATGTAAAACACGAGACATGTGATATTCCAATGTAATAATAAAGATTTTAACCAGTCCCATTTTAAAGCATGAAATGGATGTAAGACCCCAACTTTTTGAATAAAGATGAATTTTCTATAATTATCAATTTTGAATATTATGGAATGAATTTAATATAATGTTATAGTTGTGGGTAATATTTATAAATTTTGCAAAGTACGCAAGTTGTTGTATAATATTCGATTGGTCGGGGAATATTGTTTTAAACAGAAATATTCGTATTTATTTATACACAATCATTGGTGGACCCTATTAATGTAATTATTGTTTGGATTGAGAAAACGACAAAAATATTTGATTAAAATAACGGTGGAAGTTTTACCGCTGATACTCGTTGAACTACTCCTAGTAGTAAAAGTACAAAGAATATGTGTGGTTGCATAGTAGCACACCAGATTGATTATTAATGCTTATGTGAGAAGTCACTCGCTTTTGTTCAATTATTGCTACAATAGTTGTTGCACAAAGATCTCACATTATTTGATTCAATTATTGTTGATTTATAAGTTTTGTTTTATTAGTATTATTAACGTAATAAAATGTAAAAATCTCTTTATATAAAACAAAATAATTTATTAAAGTTATTCTATAAATAGAATATATTATATTTTATTATGATAAGGTATGCATAAGTGTTTGCATAGTAAAAATCTTTTTATATAAATTGAATATATTATATTTTATTTAAAAGATTTTGCTTTAAATATGGACCGTCAAATTAAAGTAAATCAATCTGACCGCTCATGAGTTAGTTACTATGCATTCTATTTTTCTATAAATAAAGCTCATTTCTTCATTATTTTCTTACTTAATTCAATTTAACTCTGAGAGAAATTATAAAGAAAAGAAGAAGAGTTTTCGTTACTTTCACTACTCTAATATCAAGTATTATTTTACTGTAAGGGATATTATTCTTTTGTATTCAAGAAGAGAACTTCATTATTCCATTTCTTTATTATTCGGCTGAATAACTCAGTATACGCTTAATACCACCCTATACTTGGTGACATTCTTCTATTATTCTCATTTTATTATTCCGCTGGAACATCCTCGTCTGCGGCTTTTACGCCTTAATTCGATTACGTATTTATTATTCTGTCTTTATTATTCTGTTGGAACATCCTATCTGTGTTTTACGCCGGACCTGGTTCCGTCTTTATTATTTTGTCTTTATTATTCTGTTGGAATATCCTGTCTGTGTGTTTTACACCGGACCTGGTTCCGTCTTTATTATTCTATATTTATTATTCTTTTGGAATAAGTGTCTATGCGAAGTACCGCATGCATGGTGATTTCTGTTGTTATTCCATTCTTTATTATTCTGTTGGAACATCCTGTCGGTATGATTTTCACCTGACCTGGTTCCGTTATTATTATTCTGTTGGAATAACCTGTCTATGCAAAGTACCGCATGCATGGTGATTTCTGTTGTTATTCCATTCCTTATTATTCTCAGTTGGTTAAAATTTTGACTTATACTCCATGAAATTAGTGGAATATCCTTGATATTTGCGCTTCATCCAAAGATCTTTTCATGGAAATATTTTTCTGAGCATTCTTGAATTTTACTTTACAAAGAAGTATCATGTTGACAATTTGGACGTTATTAGTTCCTAAATAACTTAATTCTTGGACTTGTTTTATTGAATTCTTATATCATTGTCATCATCCTCATGTTTATATTTTTTTAAATTCATCTGCGTAGCTCGTAGAGCATGGATGGACTTGGTATGATTATGACCGAGTGATTATTCTTGTAATCATGACCGTAATGTTACAAATGATGTGGTAAAAGTCCTCATTGGCCCGTAGTGCATTGATGGACGCTTGTTGACATGATCATGACCATTGATGAATACACAAATATCCTCGGCCCGTAGTACATGGAATTTGTGGTCGCGACCCTAATGAATATCCTCGTCAGTAGTGTGGGGGATGATGTGGATTATTTATTAAGTCGAGTCTCAAATGATAAAAGTGATGAAAACTTTTAAATCATAAAACATAGTAGATTTTATTCTCTACTTGAGTCTTTTAATGGATTGTTTTGATCCGCCGCAGCTTAAACTTAATGTCTATTGTATTTTATCGCTTTAACATTGTTGAAGGCTAATGATAATTTATTTTGCATTATCTTAGTTATAACATTTCTTGTTGGGCTAGTTGAGCTCACCCTTTTCTTTCACCGTTTCTTCAGTGAAATGAGAACGTAATGGGACTAGCTCTGGAAAACGAGTGATGGTCCGAGATGGTGTCTTAGTAGTGAAAGTAGTATGCACACAAGCCAATCATGTTTGATGATAAAGCATATACTTTGTAACAATCTTATTCATTTATTAATAAAAAGTATTAATTTATTAAAGGCTTTTAATTATCTACATGATGTCGTTTTTATAATATGTGATAAACCCATAGTTTTAAGCAATGCTTTTAGAATAATGATGATGATCATTCTAATGAGATCTAAATTCTTAGAAAGCTTAAAACTAAAATAGTTCTCAATCGTTGGATTACTAAATTGGGGATTAGTGAATCCGGATAGATTGGTACATACGTTGCTTGCTCATTGATGAGGATGATTGATCTCATGATCATTTGTGTGGAGACACTAAAGCAAGTATGTAGGTGCTTATTAGAGAATAAGTTCAATCGAACGTGGCTCGCTAAGGAATACCTAATGGAGTTTTATTTGCTGTCAATAGAATTCTCAGTAGTGATAGTAGTACAAGTAATCCTTGGACTTGAGATCATCATAGTATCTCGTGTATGATGAGTTATACTTTGACTTATTCCTTAAGACCCTTAGGGTATATCAAAGGGTATGTTTGGGTATAATAAGTTGTACACGGAGATAATGTATGATCAATAAAGAATCTACCACTTCTAATAAAAGAAGAGAAATGTCCTATGTGATTTGATAAATGACAACCCAAAGAGTCCTCGGCGGCGGCGTAATGAAATTAGAAAGGAGTTTCTAATTTGCATTATTTGGAGTTAGGCATTTAAGAGTCGAAATACATATAATTAAATAAAATAAGACTTGACAAAGAATTCCATGTCTTATATTTAATTGGGACATCAGATGGTGGGAAGGATTGAATTGTACGGTAACTATTTACTCAAAGGTTCTTTAATGATTAATGTTGAAATCTATATTATCCGGAAAGTCGCTTGATCGCTAGGGAGGCTTATCCCTATCAGAATAAATATTATTTAAATAAATTAATTGTTTAATTTATTTATTTAAATAAGATTAGAATTGTTCTAATTGATTTATTCACAACCGATTTAATATGGAGAACCTAAAGGGTCACACCATAAAAGGAAGAATAATTATTTAAGAAGTTAATGGCATAATCGTAATAATATAGTTAAGTATATTTAATTTAATCTATGGTGATAGAATAAATTAAATAGCTTAATATTTATTATTTAATATTTTAGAAATATTAAATATAAATTAATAAGAGGAGTCTTATTAATATTATTACAATTATTATTATTTTAATTTCTAAAAGAGTTTAGGAATTAATTTAATATAAGTACTCTCATTTATTCCTAATTGATTAGAAGAAAAATTAATTAAAAGAGTTTAATTAATTATCCCTAATAAGATTAGGAGCCTAATTAATTAAAAGAATTTAATTAATTAAATAAAACCCAATTTCTTAATTGTTAAGAGGGTTGCCCACATCAATAAATAAGAGGAGTCTTATTATGGGTGGGATGGGTTGTTGACTTTTCAACATACGACATAATTCCAATTGTTGGAAGAGTACACCCTTTCTATAGAGATAGAAAAACTAGGGTTTGAGCCAATACCCCTTCTTCTTGAATTTTCTTCTTCCTTGGTGGATCACCTCTAGAGGCCAAACATTTGGGTGGCTAACGTTGATCAAAGGAAGGAACCAAACCCGGTGGATTCAAGTTGAACGCGAAAAGGATTGGAGGTGAACTCATACCTGAGGAAGCTCGATCTTCAAGGGTATGATTCTCATTCGTTATCTTTTTCGTTTAATTAATAATTATGCATAAAGGATGATCCGGGTATATGGTTTGTAAATTTTTAAACTCGATTTTACACGCTCAAGACTTTTTATGCAATTTGATCATAAGTATGAATATTACAAAACCTAATAAAGGGCATTAGAGCCAAACCTTTATGCAAATTATTAATTATTTTAATTTATATATTGATATGTGTTTAGAACAATTTTATTGGGCATAATTTTATGGTATAAAATTTATAATAAAAAAAAAAAAAACAAACCGGTCATTTTTTTGAAAAAGCCAGCAGGTATCACATGGCATGGCTTTTATAAAGTTGCCGATTTTTGGAATTGCATAGCAAGTTATTTTTTTTTGATGCAAAGGAGCACGGTTTTCAAGGCCATTAAAACTAAAAAGAATAATTTTTGGACAAGCAAAGAAGGTGATTCAAGTAAATCATAAGTTAAATGCATGCTTTTTTTTTTTTTTTGATTAAAAGGAACCCACGGTTATATATATATATTATTACCCTAATATTATATATATATTCTTAATTATTATATATAATTAAAATAAAAGTTTATTTTAATTTTAAAATAAAAGGTTTATTTTAATATTAAAATATAAAGTTTTATTTTAATTTTAAATAATTTTATAATTAAAATAAAAGTTATTTTAATTTTAAAATAAAAAGTTTATTTTAATCTTAAAATAAAAGATTTATTTTAATTTTAAAATTAGAATTTCATGATAACTAATTAGAGTTGGAATTGGATTCCATGATAACTAATTGGAGTTGAAATTGATCTTTCCTTAAATAAAGGAGTTTATTTAGATATGAAATAGATTTCATATTATTCAAAATAAAAGAGTTTATTTGTGAATAGGAAAGAGAATCCTAATTTCCTTAAATAAAGGAGTTTATTTAGATATGAAATAAGATTTCATATTATTCAAAATAAAGGAGTTTATTTGTGAATAGAAAAGAAAATCCGTGTTTCCTTTAATAAATTTTTTTTTTACATGGAATTGATTCATAATTAATTAAAATAAAAGAGTTTATTTTAATTAAAAGATTTTTTTTTACATGGAATTGATTCCATAATTAATTAAAATAAAAGAGTTTATTTTAATTAAATTTTTTTTTTTACGTGGAATCGATTCCATAATTAATTAAAATAAAGGAGTTTATTTTGATTAAAATTTTGATTAAAATAAAATAGTTTATTTTATTCAAAATTAGATAAATTAAAATAAAATAGTTTTATTTTGATTTAAATTTGGATTAAAATAAAGGAGTTTATTTTGATTCAAAACTAGATTTTATACTAATTAAATTTGCCCATTAAATGATATCAATATATATATTAAATGTTTATTATTCATGAGATGAATGTTATTTATTGATGCATATGGTGATGTGTATGATAATAAATGGGATTGATTATGGACTATCAATTAATATGATTGGATTTTATTTTAGTTGGATGCATGAATGTATGGGTTTTATTAAATGGGGTTCTGCAGATTGCCTTCTCTAATTTTTCTTAATGTAAATTCTATCTCCTCCTATGTACTTCCCTCGATCACGATCAAGGTTTCTATTTATTTTAAATAGTTATGTAATAGAATAGTTAGAATTAATTTTAGAAAATTAGAGAAAAAGGAATAAGGAGCGCTTGAAGACTCGCTTGTTATGGAGCCCGGGTTTAAATGTAATAGTTATATTTAAATATTATTTCTTGCACCCCTAGGGTTTGACCTTTTGGTTCACTTGGTGGCTCTAGTGAACCAAACTAGAATAAAAGTCCATAATCAATCCGGGTAGAATATAGATTCCTTATGTGCATGCTTATACTATATATATTATATATTATGCAAACATGTTTCGCATGTTTATTAATATGACGCGTATTTTATATATATATATGCATGCGCCGCTAAACAAGATGAGACAAATTAATAACAAACCCTCAATTTTTTATATTAAGTCCTAAGCGCTCAAAGATATTTGGAATATCGAACGTCCGCTTTCTAGCATGATAAAATTAATAGAGTATTAAATATTTAATATGAGTTTGTTGTGTCACCACAAGGCAAGTATTAAGTATTTAAGATGTTAATTTATCACATTTGATGCTTATAAAGAAAATTGAACAATATTGTTTTGTTGTGTCACCACAAGGATAATATTTTTCTTTTTTGAATATATGGAGTGCTAGGTCGGACTTAACTTGGATAATTTTGATTCGGATGTGCCACCACTTGATCAAAATAATCTAAGAGGCAAAATACAAGGAGTTGCATAGTTGATGTAATTGACAAAAGTTGTCTACCTATTTATTTATATATAGTTTGTTGTGTCACCACAAGGCTATATACATTTGAAATGGGATCCTTATTCTCACTAGCAAATCTTTAATTAGATTTTGCCAAACTATATATGTGAGGGTAATATAGTTTGAAGAAAATAGTGGAAGATACCAATTTAAAACAAGTCCTAATTTATTTTGGTAATTAATAAAAGAATGTATGTTAAAAATGTTGTTAATTACAAATTCATTTACAGAATTTTACAATGTCCAAAATTACTATCACTGCGAAGCATATTAGATGCTAAATTAACCTGACCAAATTAAACGGATTGGTTAAGGAATTTGAGAATAGTTCTCATAAATGAAAAAGATATCTTATGTCCTTAATACGCCTATCCTCGCAATGGTTGCGCATAATGCCTCCGAGGAAGACATTACTACTTTTAGAAAGTGGCAAGATGATGCACAATTGGCTCAATGCATCATGCTCAAGATCTACGAGTAACGAGCTTCAAATACAAGATGAAACTATGGATGCTCCTACTATATTCCCGCACATCAAGTAGTTGATGGTGAGGAAAGTAGGACCGATAGATATCGATATCTAAGTAGCTCTTCCGATCTAGAATGGCCAATGGCACTATAAATGCATAAAAGTTCTTAACATAATCAATTTGATTGATCAATTAGACAACCGGTTTTGTCATGGATGGAGAGTTGAGCCAAGATTTGATCTTGCACTCACTCCCTGACTCCTTTCATTAATTGTTGTGAATTTTTCATATGAATAAGCTAGATATCGCCTTTGGCCGATTTGCTTAACATGTTGAAAAATGTTGAGAGTCACTTTCCAACCAAGAAAGACCATGTCTTACTGGTAGGGGCCAAAGGATCTTCTGAAAAGAAGAACGATTCAAAGAAGGTAAATAGAAAGGCATAAACAAAGGATAATAAGAACAAAACTGATATGGATAGCAAAGGAGTTTGCTTCCACTGCAATAAGCCTGGACACTGGAAAGAAACTGCGAGAAGTATCTTGCAGAGGCTAACCATAGAAGCTTAATGAAGTTTCGGTTACAAATACAGTTTTTGTTCATGATTGAAATAAATTTTTCTTTAAGTCAAGGTTCTACTTGGGTATTGGATACCGACTTTGGTTATCATAAATATAGATTTATGAAGGGACCAAGCAAAAGTAGAAAGTTAAACAAATATAAGTAATCCTATGTGTGGGAAATGAAGCAAAGGTTGCAACATTAGCCATAGAAACTTATAGTTTAGCAATGCCTACGGGCAAATCTATTAAGTCAATAAGTTGTTATTGTATTCCGCTTCTTGTTAAAATATTATTTCCATTTTATTGTTGGACAATAAAATTTTTGGTATTATAATTAAGAACAATTGTTGTTCTATTTATAATAATAATGTTTTGTATAGAATCGAATATTACTTAATAAATTTAGTATACTGACTTACATGAAAATAATTTTGCATATCGAACAAATTAGTATAAGAAAAGAGATGATCATTCAAAGAGTTGAATGTGTGTATTTGCCGAATACAAGTGTGAATTATTTGAAAGGTTCAAAGAATTCGTAAATGAAACAAATTGGCAAAGTATTAAGATTCTTTGATTAGATCAAGGAATAAATACTTGTGCAATAAATTTTAGATCATCTCAAATGGTTTTCTCATAATGGACGCCTCGATACGCAATAATTGATTGATGTATTTGAATGGAAAAATCGTGACCTTGTTGGACATGGTGCGGTCCATAATGATTTTACCGACATTCCAAAGATCCTTCAGGATCATGTCCTAGAAATGGTCAGATATCTACGAAAAGGTAACCTCAAAATCCTACCCCCAAGACTCCATAAAAGTTATGGATGGGAGGATTCCTAATCTTAAGTATGTTAAGATAAGGGTTTGTCCAACTTATGTGAAAAGGTTTCAAAGGATAAGCTTGGGACAAGATTTTATAAGTGTCGATTTGTGGGACATCCTAAAGTAAGTTTAGGTATATGTTCTATAATCTTACTTAGCAAAAGGTGTTTGTTATGAAACACGCTTCTTCTAAGATAAAGGTGTTTATCATTGAAGGACTAGTGGGAGGATAATAGATCTTGAAGAGTTCAAGAACCACAAAATACTATAAGTCAAATAAGAGGAACCTATAGATAGACCTATTGTACCACAACAAATCAATCAGAATCGAATAGTACCAAGATACCTAGGAGGTATGGATTCATCATAGATGATGATGATGAGGTACACATCATGAAGATGATGATCCGTAGTTACATACGATGAGGTAAGAGTTCTAGTGTACACAAAGGGACAAGTTGGGAGCGCCGTGACATTCCTAGTATTATATGTTGATATACTACTACGGATAAGGAATGACATACCAATGCTACAATCAAGAAAGATAAAGTTGTCTAAACATTCCTCCATGAATGATTTGGAAGAGTATCTTAATTGGGGATAAAATCTATATAGATAGATTTAAGAGGATGCTCGACTTAACCCAAAGAACGATATTCATTTGATGCTAAAGTCGTTTAGCATGGCAAACTCAAGAGATGTCTCATGTTGATGAGCCATGGAGTGTATCTCTCTTAATAGTCCCCATAGACTCCAAAAGGAGAGGTCGCATGAGTGACAATCATGTATGCAATGAAATATACGACGACCTGATGTCGATCACCATATTCGGAGAAGTTCACGTGAGTCGTTGAAAACATCTTAAAGTGCTTAACCCAAGCACTAAGGATGTGATCATATTTATGGTGGGTCTAAATTAAAACTAGAGGGCTTAATGACTCAAGTTTTTTCGCATGCACTAAGATGACGAAAATCCACTTTAAGGTAAAGTGTTACCTTGAATCTATGGTGCAGTTGAATCGGAAAGGTTCCAAACAAAGAAAGAGTTGTTGATTTAGTAATAAAGACAAAGTATATAGCTATAAATGAAGTCGCAAGTTGATTGCTTGGATTAAAAGTTCATTACTGAGAACTAGAATAGTTCCCAAGTCTCATCTTGGATCTAAACATGTGTTGTGGCACTTTCATTTGATTATTAGAATCATTGAAAGATGGGAAATCACTATAGAGATAGTGGACTCTCAAGAACAACATTACATATCCATTAACTAAAGCTTATCCAAAAGCGGGATAATCGCTACTTAGAGAAGAAGAGTATAAGATACCATGACGATCGCTTTTAGTGCAAGTGGGAGATTGAAAGTAGTATGCACACAAGCCAATCATGTTTGATGATAAAGCATATACTTTGTAACAATCTTATTCATTTATTAATAAAAAGTATTAATTTATTAAAGGCTTTTAATTATCTACATGATGTCGTTTTTATAATATGTGATAAACCCATAGTTTTAAGCAATGCTTTTAGAATAATGATGATGATCATTCTAATGAGATCTAAATTCTTAGAAAGCTTAAAACTAAAATAGTTCCCAATCGTTGGATTACTAAATTGGGGATTAGTGAATCTGATAGATTGGTACATACGCTGTTTGCTCATGGATGAGGATGATTGATCTCACGATCATTTGTGTGGAGACACTAAAGCAAGTATGTAGGTGCTTATTAGAGAATAAGTTCATCGAACGTGGCTCGCTAAGGAATACCTAATGGAGTTTTATTTGCCCGTCAATAGAATTCTGTAGTGATAGTAGTACAAGTAATCCTTGGACTTGAGATCATCATAGTATCTTGTGTATGATGAGTTATACTTTGACTTATTCCTTAAGACCCTTAGGGTATATCAAAGGGTATGTTTGGGTATAATAAGTTGTATATGGAGATAATGTATGATCAATAAAGAATCTACCACTTCTAATAAAAAGAAGAGAAATGTCCTATGTGATTTGATAAATGACAACCCAAAGAGTCCTTGGCGGTTAAGGCGTAATGAAATTAGAAAGGAGTTTCTAATTTGCATTATTTGAGTCATGCATTTAAGAGTCGAAATACATATAATTAAATAAAATAAGACTTGACAAAGAAATTCCATGTCTTATATTTAATTGGGACATTGTATGGGGAAGGATTGAATTGTACGGTAACTATTTACTCAAAGGTTCTTTAATGATTAATGTTGAAATCTATATTATCCGGAAAGTCGCTGATCGCTAGGGAGGCTTATCCTTATTGTAGAATAAATATTATTTAAATAAATTAATTGTTTAATTTATTTATTTAAATAAGATTAGAATTGTTCTAATTGATTTATTCACAACCGGGTTTAATATGGAGAACCTAAAGGGTCACACCATAAAAGGAAGAATAATTATTTAAGAAGTTAATGGCATAATCGTAATAATATATTTAAGTATATTTAATTTAATCTATGGTGATAGAATAAATTAAATAGCTTAATATTTATTATTTAATATTTTAGAAATATTAAATATAAATTAATAAGAGGAGTCTTATTAATATTATTACAATTATTATTATTTTAATTTCTAAAAGAGTTTAGGAATTAATTTAATATAAGTACTCTCATTTATTCCTAATTGGATTAGGAAGGAAAATTAATTAAAAGAGTTTAATTAATTATCCCTAATAAGATTAGGGAGCCTAATTAATTAAAAGAATTTAATTAATTAAATAAAACCCAATTTCTTAATTGTTAAGGAGGGTTGCCCACATCAATAAATAAGAGGAGTCTTATTATGGGTGGGATGGGTTGTTGACTTTTCAACATACGACATAATTCCAATTGTTGGAAGAGTACACCCTTTCTATAGAGATAGAAAAACTAGGGTTTGAGCCAATACCCCTTCTTCTTGAATTTTCTTCTTCCTTGGTGGATCACCTCTAGAGGCCAAACATTTGGGTGGCTAACGTTGATCAAAGGAAGGAACCAAACCCGGTGGATTCAAGTTGAACGCGAAAAGGATTGGAGGTGAACTCGTACCTGAGGAAGCTCGATCTTCAAGGGTATGATTCTCATTCGTTATCTTTTTCGTTTAATTAATAATTATGCATAAAAGATGATCCGGGTATATGGTTTGTAAATTTTTTAAACTCTGATTTTACACGCTTCCGCACTTTTTATGCAATTTGATTGCGTTATGAATATTACAAACCTAACAAGTAGTCCTCACTATTCTGTAAAATAGTGTGATAATAAATGTAACGAGGACTATATTTAAGAATGGATATTGTCTAGAAGACAATATTTGTATTTAAACTTACAGCATATGTTTTGTCGTATTTTACACGACTGCTATATTATTAGTTTGTATTTGAATTTTGTACCATGTATTTGGCGACTCAAGATGGGTGATGTATACCTATTTTGGGGGCGCCACAATTAGTATAAAGCTTAGGATATGATCCTCAGCTAAGATGTGAGACAAGAACTAAGAGGGGAGAGACGGGGAATTCTTTCGCTAGTATAACCTACCTAAGTTTATTTGGTATTTAATTGGTCGGTCAAAGTATAGGGATAATATTTGATATTTTATTTAACTCTTGTTTTGTGGCAGTATTTGAAAATGACATCCGAGAATGTTGAGATTATCAATGGAGCACAGGAGACCGTTGAGTGAATCAGGAAGGCGACAATCCTCAGGAAAACAACAACACTGACCAAATTATGAACGATGGAATGTTCCGAGGCTTCATGCAATTCATGCAACATCAGGCAAGAGCGGCTCCTGTCCAAAATGCAGGTGGAAACACTGGCAACTCTCGGATGGTCACCGCCAAGCAGTTTAAGGAACTGGGACCACCGGACTTCTTTGGAGAGCCAAAACCACTTAAGGCGGAGACGTGGATTAAACAGATCATCAAGATATTTGATGTCTTGGGATGCTCCGAGGAGCAAAAGGTTCCCTTTGCCACCTTCATGTTGCATGCAGAGGCAGATTACTGGTGGAAATCAGAAAAGCGATCACTGCAAAAGATCAAGATGTCTTGGGAGAATTTCCAGGAACTGTTCAACGACAAGTACTTTCCCGAAAGTATTCGTCACATGAAAGAGTTAGAGTTCATCAAGCTAGAGCAGAACAACATGACCGTGTCGCAGTACGAAGCCAAGTTCGCCGAGTTGTCCCGATTTGCGTCCCATTTAGTTGATAATGAGGAGAGAATGACGTGAATGTTTTTAAGTGGTTTGAAACCAGAGATATGTCAATATCTTATCTCTCATAAACTGTGTTTGTATTCAGATGTTGTTAATAGTAGGGGTGTAAACGGTATTAAACGGATACGGATACGGGTATTTTGGTATCCGTATCCGAAAAACCAATCCGCTATTGTAACGACCCCAAAATAGGTCCATTCCATCCAACCCATCCTGAGTCGCCAAATATATGGTACGGAAAGCAACTACAACTTTATTACAACAATTGTCGTGCAAAATACAACAACACATATGCTGTGAGTTTAGATACAAATATATACCAACTGTAGCACGTCACAATGACACCTTACATAAAGGTATAGTCAAAAACTATTTTAGAAATTAGAATCTTTGGGAAGTGCTCAAGGAAACCTTCATACATGGGAGGCCATGCTTTTAGGTTATGGTAGATATCATATGGCCACAGAATTATCCTTGGTTGACCCAATAAACCCCAAAGAAAAACGAGAAGATTACTATCATATTCTTCCCAATGGTGAGTGTAAGACCCCGAAATTTTTTTAAATAAAAAGGAATTTTCTTTATTTATTATTTTGAAATAGTAAGGGTTGATTTGATTAATGTGGAT
This sequence comes from Panax quinquefolius, assembly GCA_020205615.1. Classification (NCBI taxonomy): domain Eukaryota; kingdom Viridiplantae; phylum Streptophyta; class Magnoliopsida; order Apiales; family Araliaceae; genus Panax; species Panax quinquefolius. The sequence goes on along the minus strand of CM035156.1, from coordinate 174,926,784 downwards.
AGTTAAGGGTTAAATACGCAAATATTTCAAAATAAGCAAGTGGTTATAAAATATTCATTATTATCGGGGAATATTCGTTTGGTCGTGGAATATTCAGATCGCTTGGGAATATCCGCATTTACGGCCAGAGCCATGTGTGGGCCCCATAACTGAAAGCGATTGGATGAGGAAAACGACAAATATAAGTTGTTTAAAAATAACTGCGTAATTGTTACCGCATCACTGTTGGAATACCCGGTGGTTAAAACAAACTAATACGCGTTGTTGAATAAGTAGACACCAGATTATTGCATCAATTATTGATCCTTACGTAAGAAGGCACTACTACTCAATAATTGTTACAGAATTACCGCTCAATATTTTATTTTATTGATTCAATAATTGTTTGCGTTGGTATTTTATATTATTCATTGTTTCAATAATTGTCACTACACGGTATTTCCCATTATCGATCAATAATTCATATTATTTGAATAATATTATTAGATAACATTATTGGCAATGTCTAGAAAGTTCTGCCTAAGGAGAGGTTTGGTCACCTAATTGCAAGGCGCCAAGAGAGATCCTTATTGAAAGCCCCTCTTCCGGAACCGCCGGTTGTCATAATTATGATTCTTCGTAATATTATTTGGGAATAATTAATTATTGATTTATATGATAAGAAAATATTTATTTGATATGGATATAAATGATGGATTTATTTATTATATGTGGTTATAATTGAAGGATTTAATGTTGAGGTGTTTTATCAATATTTTTGTCTGAATGGAGATATTAAAAATAAAATCGATTTTTACGATATATTGTGTGAGTTATAATTTTAATCGACCGCTGGATCGCTATGATTTTTGGATATGTTATACATATATAAGTTAAGTATATGTCTACAAATTTTGAACCGTTAAAAATGAACGAATGATTTGTTATAAATTTTAAGAGGTGTTTGATTCGAAAAGTAGGTTTATAATTGATTTTGGTGGAAAATTCTAGAATTGAGTGGGCCCCACTTGTGGTTGGTGAAAAAATGTGCTGAATTTTATTTCAAATGTGGTGGGTGGCAATAGTAGCGAGTAAAGCCATCGTGTAGCAGTCAAGTCTGCCTTTACGGCTAACATTTTCCTATAAATAGAGGGCTAAGTTAGAATTGAAAATCACACCGTAAACAAAGTTTTCTCTTTTCTCTCTCTATATTATTGAGCGTATTTTGTGAGTATTTAGATACTTTGAGAGTTGTTGTTCAAGATAAGTTTCATTCAAAGACCACTTCCGACCTTTCCTTCCGGTAATCGATTCTTTGAGGTAAGGGATGTTATTTTCTTCTCAAATGATATTATTTCTTCAATATCATTATCTTTGAAATATTGGTTGGAACTTTTTATCAAATTTGGAACTTTTTCGTGGTATCGGGTTACTATTCATGAGTTACTATTCACGAAGTTACTATTCATGAGTTACTATTCACGAAGTTACTATTCACAAGTACTATTCATGAAGCGTGAAAATGTTTTTGTGGAATTTCTATCTTTTGGTGTCTGAGTTACTATTCACGATACTAAGACTATTCACGTATCTGACACTTATATTCAATGCGATATCTGACACTATTCAATCGAAAAATAAAATTTCTTCTTTTCGTCCAAAACATCTATTCGGATACTAGCTCGATTGTATCCATGTTTTGATCATTCTTGAATTTTACACCACTATGATTATTTTGAGGTATTTTTGAACATGGATAAAACAAAGTACGAATCCTTAATCCTTAATCCTTGTCATTTTGTTTCACCGGATTCGCTTTCTTTAAAATATTTTCATCATCCTCGGTCTTAAATGATGATATTATTGAATATCTTTGGCCTCAGTAGTGCAAAAAGATGAATGATTTCTGAAGAATATCTTTGGCTCAGTAGTGCAAAGATGAACAGTGTTTAAATGAATATGACCAATCGATGAATATCTTTGGCACAGTGCAAAGATGAATATTTGATTCCGTATGTTTATGGAATGATGTTACAGGATAAAAGATAGAGATGAACTTTTAAATTCATACATAGAAGATAATAGTTTGCATTCTCTACTTAACTCTTCTAATGAATTATTATTTCCATGCGAATATTGATTTAAAATTTGTTGTCTATCAGATTCTATTAGATTTTTTCCTCAAAGACTAACGATAATTTGTTGTATATTATCTTAGTCATAATATTCTTTATCGAGCTAGTTGAGCTCACCCTTTTCTTTTTTGTTCCATTCTTCTCGTGGAGGCGAGAATATAAGCGATTTAAATCGGGTATGGAATGAAGGTTTTAGAAAGGATTGTTTAGTAGTCCTCACCATTTTTGTAAAATAATGTATCAATAAATGTGATGAGGATTTATTTGAGTATAGATATTGTCTAGAAGATAATATTTGTATTTAAACTCACAGTTTTCTTGTTGTAATAATAAAGTTGTAGTTGTTTCGCACTACGTATTGACAACTCGAATGGGTGATGTATACCTATTTTGGGGCGCCACGGTTGGTATCGAGCTTAGGATATGATCTCCAAGGAGATCGGGAATAGAACTAGGAGGGAGAGACGAGTAAATCCTTCGCTAAAGTGTCCTACCTAAGCTTATTTGTTAGTTGGTCAAGATATAGGGATATTATGTGATATATTGATTTCCTTAATTAACCCTTGTTTTATGATGATGATTTGAGAATGTCGAATCGAGAATATTAACAATGGAAATGAGACCGTGGAGACGCTCAGACTCACCAACGAGGAGAACGTACAACAGTCGACAATGTTCCTCCCGTGAACAACACCATTGAAAGCGATGATGAACGAGGGATGTTTAGAAGTTTTTTGCGCTTCATACAAAAATCGCATTTGAGGGAGACTCGTGTTCAAAATACGAGAGGAAATGATAGCAATTCACGGTGGTCACAAACCAAGCATTTCAAAGAGTTGGGACCACTGAATTTAAGGGAAAGCCAGATCCGATCACGGCGGAAACATGGGTCAAACAAATTACCAAGATATTCGATGTCTTGGGATGCACGGAGGAACAGAAGGTTCCATTCGCCACCTTTATGTTCCGTGGCGGCAGCAGACTCATCGGTGGGAGTCTCATGAAGCATACCCATCCACCAAGCACTCAAAGATGTCTTGGGAGACGTTTCAGAGACTATTTAATGACAAATACTTTCCGAAAGTGTTCGGCTATATGAAGGAAGTGGAGTTCATCGATTAGAGCAAAACAACACGATTTGTCTCAAAGACGAGGCAAAGTTTGCAGAGTTATCCAGTGTTCAGCACCTCATTTGGTGGAGAATGAGGAACGATGACGCGGATGTTTCTTAGAGGTTTGAAACCCCAGATACGCCAAGATCTCATTTCTCATAAACTTTCTTTATTCGGATGTTGTAAATGTGGCTCAATTATTAGAGCGAGATAACGAAAGTACGTGAACCCGAGGACCATAACCAGGATCGTACTCGTAGAGATAGCGAATAATGTAATAATGATAACTCATGGAGAAAAGAAATGACGGACAGAAATGGTAACCACTCTGTGGTAATCGTGGTCATGAAAATGAAGAAGCGAGTCGGGAGGAGATTTTAAAAGAGGAGATTTAACAACGACTATGTGAAGACGATCTCGTCGGCAAGAAGAATCGGTTCTAAGGGAGGAGAACGACCACCCATTATATGCTACAAATGCGGAAAAGAGGGACATATCGGTCCAAACCGCCCACAACAGTTCAAGGTATGCTATAGTTGTGGAAAGGAAGGACATATCGCCGAGATTATACGCAGAAGGAAACCTAGTTCAATGAGGGATGGTGACTCAAAAGATCGTCCCCGAAAAAGTCAAAGTCAACGATTCCGGAAGAACGTTTGTTGTGATCGGTCATAATGCGAGAACCCAAACGAGGTTATCACGGGTAAGCTATTTATAAATTCTCACAAGTTTATACCTTACTTGATACTGGTGTTACCCATTCATTTATCTCTCCCGCATGTGCTCAACGCTTAAACTTGACTCGGAGAAATTAGACTTTGACCTATCTGTGGAAACTCCGTTAGAGAAACTTTCATCACATCCACTCGCTTATAAATCTTGTTTGATTCAAGTTGGCACCATCACCTTACCCATTGACCTTATCTCGTTAAAGATACTTGCTTTTGATGTGATTTTAGGGATTGATTGGTTAACTACTCATCATGCCAAAATTGATTGTTTTCGTAAGGTTGTTAGTTTTCATATTCCTAACCAACCCATTGTATGCGAATTCAAGCAACTAAACCATTAAAATCAATCACTATCATATCTAATCATAAAGCTATTCGCTTATTGAAAAACGGATGTCAAGCTTTCTTAGCCCATGTTATGGATTTGAATAAAGACACGCCAAATTTGAATAATATTCCCGTTGTTATTGACTTTCCGACGATTTCTGAAGAACTTCCCGGTCTACCCCGTAACGTGAAGTTGAATTCTTTATTGATCTTGAACTCGGTACAAAGCCCATTTCTAAAACCCCATATCGAATGGCTCCTATTGAACTTCGAGTTAAAGGTCCAACTACGAATTGTTGGACATCGGTTTCATTCGCCCTAAGACATCTCCTCGGGGTGCTCTGCTTTATTCGTAAAGAAGAAAGATGGGAGTATGTGACTTTGTATTGACTATCGAGAATTGAACCATGTCACCATCAAGAATAGGTATCCTCACCTCGTATTGATGACTTGTTTGACCAGCTTGCAAGGGGCACAATTCTTTTCAAAATCGATCTTCGCTCGGATATCATCACCAAGATTAAAATCGAGGATATTCCAAAGACCGCTTCGAACTCCTGTATGGGCATTATGAATTCCTAGTCATGTCTTTCGGACTAACTAATGCTCCTGCGGCTTTCATGGATATGATGAACCGAGTATTCAAGGAATATTTGGATCATTTGTTGTTGTCTTTATTGATGACATCCTTATATATTCCAAAAGTCGTGAAGATCATGAGCACCATTTGAAGTTGGTACTCCAAAGGCTTCGTGAAAACCAACTATATGCCAAATTGAAGAAATGCGAGTTACGGCTTGAGGAAGTAGCATTTCTTGGGCATGTGGTGTCAAAACATGGAGTATCTGCTGATCCGGCCAAGATTGAAGCAATACAAAGTTGGAGCAACCAAGTCGGGTGATCAAGTCTGAAGCTTTTTGGGCTTAGTGGTTATTATCGGAGATTCAGGAAGGGTTTTCTCGAATCGCTACTCCATTAACTCATTTAACTCGAAGGATACTGAAATTCGTTTGGAGCGAAGAATGCGAGAAAAGTTTCCAAGAGCTTAAGAGGAGACTTATTTCTAACTGCTCTAACAATACCATCTGGTTCGGATGGATTTGTTATCTACAGCGATGCTTCAGGCAAAGGGTTAGGATGTGTTCTCATGCAACGTGGGAAAGTCATAGCCTATGCCTCGCGACAACTTAAAGAGTATGAGAGGAATTATCCTACTCATGATCTAGAGTTAGCGTGCAATTTCAGCGCTTAAAAATATGGAGGCACTATCTATATGGGGAGAAAGTGGAGATATATTCAGACCATAAAAGCCTTAAATATTTCTTCACTCAAAAAGAACTCAACATGCGGCAGCGACGTTGGCTCGAGCTATTGAAAGACTACGACCACACTATTCAATACCATCCTGGTAAAGTTTAACGTCGTGTGACGGCGCGTTGAGTAGAAGAAAGATCATATCTGGAACGAAAAGTGCGATGATGTCAAGTATACGACAGAGCCAACTTTAATAGAAAAGTTAAGGTTGCTCAAGCCACCGAATCTTGAGCTGATGCGTATGAAGAAGAAAGTACAAGAAGGAGCTATTCCAAGGCGAGAATTGATGAAGAAGGAGTACTTGAGTCCACTCTAGACTTTGTGTTCCTAACGACTCGATTTGAAGAACAAGATTATGATGGAGGCACACAATACACCATTTGCAATCCATCCTCGAAGTACTAAAATGTATCGTGATCTTCACATACATTTTGGTGGAACAATATGAAGAGAGAGATTGCAAAGTTTATCTCAATGTGTGTTTAACTTGTCAACGTGTAAAGCGCAGCATCTAGTACCTAAGGGTCCGTTGCAACCACTTAAGATTCCTAATGGAAGTGGAACACATTACCATGGATTTAGTTACGGGTCTTCCTACGGTTTCTCAAGGCATTAATGTTATTTGGGTTATTATTGATAGATTAACCAAATCGCTTTCATTTCTTCTTGCCGATCTGGAGACTTATTCCTTGAACGCCTTGCTAGTATATGCGTAAATGAGATTGTGAGGTTGCATGGCATGCCCCAGATCCATAGTTTGGATCGTGACCCAAGATTCACTTCAAGATTTTGGGTTAGCTTGCAAAAAGCTATGGGCACAGATTTGCGATTTAGTTCGCATATACCATCCCCAAACGGACGGACAATCGAGAGGACTATTCAAACTCTTGAAGATTTATTAAGACTCGTGTCCTAGACTTCAAGGGCGTTGGGATAAGTATTTACCATTGGTGGAATTCTCCTCACAACAACAACAGCTTATCGAGCAAGTATAGGTGTGGCTCCATTCAAGCATTATATGGACGAAAATGTCGCTTCTCCAATATGTTGGGATGAGGTGGGTGAAGCAACATTGTTGGGACCCGAGTTAAATACGTATGACTCACCGAAAAGATCCAAATGATTCGACAAACGATACAAACCAAGCACAAGATCGACAAAAGAGTTATGCGGATCTTCATCGAAAGGACGTGGAATTTAATGTAGGGATCATGTATTGTTGCGAGTTGCTCCATGGAAGGGAGTTACAAGATTTGGGAAGAGAGGAAAGCTCAATCCACGATTTATCGGTCCATTTCAAATTCTTGAGTGAGTAGGAAATGTAGCCTATAGACTTGCGTTACCTCCGGTATGTCTCGTGTTCATAATGTGTTTCACATATCCGTATTTCAGAATATGTGAAAGACCCAAACCACGTTATTGAAGTTAGAACCGGACGAGATAGCCAAGACTTAACGTATGAGGAGGTACCACAAGATCTTGGATAGGAAGGAGCATGTCCCACGCACAAAAAGTCATACCACAAGTTAAAGTTTTGTGGAGGAATCGTCTTATAGAGGAAATGACCCGGGAATTGGAAATGGAAATGAAAGCGAGGTATCCTCACCTTTTCAAACACTGTGTATCGTCGTCAATTTCGAGGACGAAATTTCATAAGGAGGGAGGTTGTAAGACCCTCAAAATTTTTTAAATAAAAAGGAATTTCCTTTATTTATTATTTTGAAATAGTAAGGGTTAATTTGATTAATATGGATAGTTAAGGGTTAAATACGCAAATATTTCAAAATAAGCAAAGTGGTTATAAAATATTCATTATTGTTTGAAATATTCATTTGGTCGTGGAATATTCAGATCGTTCAGAATATTCGCAATGCGGAAGAGCAAATGCATGTGGGCCCCATAACTTGGAAAGCGATTGGATGAGGAAAACGACAAATATAAGTTATTTAAAAATAACGGCGTAATTGTTACCGTTAATCATTGTTGGAATACCCGTGGTTAAAACACACTAATACGCGTTGTTGAACAAGAAGACACTCAGATTGCATCAATTATTGATCCTTACGTAAGAAGGCACTACTCAATAATTGTTACGATGAATTACTTATTCAATATTTTATTTTATTGATTCAATAATTGTCAAGTTGGTATTTTATATTATTCTTTGTTTCAATATTTGTCAACGCATGCATTTTCCCATTATCGGATCAATAATTCATATTATTTGAATAATATTATTAGATAACATTATTGGCAATGTCTAGAAAGTTCTCGCATCAAGGAGAGGTTTGGTCACCTAATTGCGGCTACCAAGAAGAGAGAGATCCTTATTGAAAGCCCCTCTTTCCTCGAACCGCTGGTTGTTATAATTGTGATTCTCGTAATATTATTTGGGAATAATTAATTATTGATTTATATGATAAGAAAATATTTATTTGATATGGATATAAATGATGGATTTATTTATTATATGTGGTTATAATTGAAGGATTTAATATTGAGGTGTTTTATCAAGATTTTTTGCTCTGAATGGAGATATTCAAAATAAAATCAAGTATTTTTACGATATATTAAGTGAGTTATAATTTTTAATCTAACCGTGGATCGTTATGATTTTTGGATATGTTATACATATATAAGTTGAGTATATGTCTACAAATTTTGAACCGTTAAAATGAACGAATGATTTGTTATAAATTTTAAGAGGTGTTTGATTCTGGAAAGTAGGGTTATAATTGATTTTGGTGGAAAATTCTAGAATTGAGTGGGCCCCACTTGTGGTTGGTGAAAAAATGTGCTGAATTTTATTTCAAATGTGGTGGGTGGCAATAGTAGCGAGTAAAAGCCATCGGTAAAGCGTCAAATGCTGCTTTGCGGCTAACATTTTCCTATAAATAGAGGGCTAAGTTAGAATTGAAAATCACACCGTAAACAAAGTTTTCTCTCTTTCTCTCTATATTATTGAGCATATTTTGTGAGTATTTAGATACTTTGAGAGTTCTTTGTTCAAGATAAGTTTCATTCAAAGACCACTTCCGACCTTTCCTTCCGGCACTCGATTCTTTGAGGTAAGGGATATTATTTTCTTCTCAAATGATATTATTTCTTCAATATCATTATCTTTGAAATATTGGTTGGAACTTTTATCAAATTTGGAACTTTTTCGGTTAGCCGGGGTTACTATTCATGAGTTACTATTCACGAGTTACTATTCATGAGTTACTATTCACGAGTTACTATTCACAAGTACTATTCATGAAGCGTGAAAATGTTTTTTTTGGAATTTCTATCTTTTGGTGTCGAGATTTACTATTCACGATACTAAGACTATTCACGATATCTGACACTATTCACGATATCGCACTATTCACCTAAAAAATAAAATTTCTTCTTTTCGTCTAAAACATCTATTCGGATACTAGCTCGATTGTATCCATGTTTTGATCATTCTTGAATTTTACACCACTATGATTATTTTGAGGTATTTTTTGAACATGGATAAAACAAAGTACGAATCCTTAATCCTTAATCCTTGTCATTTTGTTTCACCGGATTCGCTTTTTAAAAATATTTTCATCATCCTCGGTCTTAAATGATGATATTATTGAATATCTTTGGCAGTAGTGCAAAGATGAATGATTTCAAGAATATCTTTGGCTGTGTAGTGCAAAGATGAACAGTGTTTAAATGAATATGACCAATCGATGAATATCTTTGGCTCAGAGTGCAAAGATGAATATTTGATTCAGTATGTTTATGGAATGATGTTACAGGGATAAAAGATAGACGATGAACTTTTAAATTCATATATAGAAGATAGTAGTTTGCATTCTCTACTTAACTCTTCTAATGAATTATTATTTCATCGCTGAATATTGATTTAAAATTTGTTGTCTATTGTATTCTATTAGATTTTTCCTCGTTGAAGACTAACGATAATTTGTTGTATATTATCTTAGTCATAATATTCTTTATCTTGAGCTAGTTGAGCTCACCCTTTTCCTTTTTGTTCCATTCTTCTCGTGGAGGCGAGAATATAAATGAGTACGAGCTCTGGGTATGGAATGAAGGTTTTAGAAAGGATTGTTTAGTAGTCCTCACCATTTTGTAAAATAATGTATCAATAAATGTGATGAGGATTTATTTGAGTATAGATATTGTTTAGAAAATAATATTTGTATTTAAACTCACAGCTTTCTTGTTGTAATAATAAAGTTGTAGTTGTTTCGTACTATGTATTGACAACTCGTAAATGGGTGATGTATACCTATTTTGGGGGCGCCACAGTCTCTCTTGACATATCATTATCTCCACTTTGCCTCTAATTGGGTATTATACTCCAAACAAACACCAAGATTATATAGGTAGTGCTTGTAAATATACTCGCAAAGAGTAGATGTACACAACCTTGTCTTATGATAACATGAATTTGTATGTCATTAGACATCTTGTATGATATTGGCAAAACACCCTTCCAAAGTTAAATTCACCTCACCTCAACATCTATAGACCACCACTCTATTCCTCGCTATCCCCGCCGACCCAAATACACTTTTATTACCTCGAAAGGAATTGTGAAACAAAAGGGTGAGCACAACTAGCTCAGTAAAGAATATTATGACTAAAGATAACTAAATTATCAATAGTCTTCATCAGTAATAAATTAGAGATTTAGAACATATGGTAGATGATAAAACTTTTCAACCATAGTTGCAGCGGAACGAGCAATCCATTAAAAGAGTCAAATAGACTATAAAGTCTATTGTCTTCTCCACGTTAAAAGTCCACCAACAATATTTTATCCCTCAGTAACATCAATCAACAGCCTTTCCACAATCATATGAATAACTCATAATCATAATTGTGATTCTAAATTCTCTTCTCATCCGGGACGAAGATAATTTTCATCACCGCCTTTTACCTCAAACATCAAATATCATGGTTATACCAAATCACGCCTCTGCTCATAATCATACTAATAAATTCATCTTTGCACCACTTGAGCCAAAGATATTCATCAACAGCTCATCTTTACACTACAAAGCTAAAGATATTCAACAACAGTCATCTTTGCATTACGAGCCAAAGATATTTATCAATAATTCATCTTTGCACTACAAAGCAAAGATATTCAACAACAGTCATCTTTGCATTACGAGCCAAAGATATTCATCAATAATTCATCTTTGCACTACAAAGCAAAGATATTCAACAACAAATTCATCTTTGCACTACTAGCCAAAGATATTCATATATCAAAGAAATACATAATCATTTCGTAAGTTATATAACAATAATTATAACCATGTTGATCAATTCACCTTTTGCACTTAAGCTAAAAATATTCAATTGTAAATTCAATGGTCATGATCATACCAAATAACAATTCAACTTTTGCACTCTCGCCAAAGAGAAACCTATCGTCACGATCATACCAATAATCTACCCATCTTTACACTCAAGTCAAAGAGAAATATTATCATTGGGGTTATAAGAATGTTATATAAAAACAATATAATCAAAACATAGTTTTAATTTCAAGAGTAAGATTCATAAATCAATGATAATTTGGTCAAAGAAGAAACCAATTTGTCATGAATAAGACCAGTATTCGTACATAGTACCGTGATACGCGCATAAGAACCTCTATACCTAATAGATAAAGTTTCATAATAAAATTCATATCCATATTTATAACACCTTAATCCAAATGTTATAAATCACTTAGAAATCTCATAATCTAATATTATTAATATTATAATAATATTTTAATTATTTTTAAACTTATAAATAATTTAATCCAATTATTTACACTTTAATAATTAATGCATTTAATCATCTAAAATGCCAAACTCATAAGATTTCATCATCATTAACCAAAACCCTCATAAAAATCTGCATATATCTCATATATGATTCTCAAGCCAATAAATCATATTTTCCAATTTTCTTACTTCACATAACATATTTAATTCATTTACTCATAACTAGAACATTTTCATGAAAAATTCCAAATCAGGTTCCAAAATATTTCTTTTATGGGATTTAGCAGAATATAGTTCCATATTGAATATATATTTTTCTCGAATTTTAAAATTCATTTACTATTTTTCATACGGCCAACACCAATTGAATATTTAAACATTTATCATAAATTATACTTTTATCCAACAATTTTGAAATTTACACGATATACGATATTATATAGATGTACTCCCAATAAAAATTTCATCAATTTTGGAGTTAATCACAAGGAGTTATAAGTGGTTACTTTTAAAATAGTCATTTCTCATAAAATTCATAACTCTCAATCTATACATCCAAAAATCGCCATTTTTGGACACAATATATAAAACTCATCAAATTATCATTTCAAATTTTTCCAGAATTTTTGAAGGTTCAGAAAAATTTCAAACTAAAAACATAATAACCCTTAAAATCCCTTTACTATCCCTTACCTCAAAAGAGCAAGATTTTGACCGGAATAACGTCAATCTAACTTGCACCGTAGAGTAGCAATACTCAAAGTATACTCAAAATACTCACAAGAATACGCCGATAATATAGAGAGAGAAAACTTCAGTTTCTGGTGTGATTTTCAATTCTAACCTAAGCACCCTATTTATAGGAAAATACTTAGAACACCAAAGCAGAAAATTTAATAAAATATTAATATATATTATTTTTATTTCAAAGTACACTTATTTTGCTTCAAAATCTCAGCCACCAAACAGCCCACCTCACAAGACTTGCACAAAAAACGTTTTTGTTATTTAAATTATTTTAAACTTCCAAAAATCAATTATTTCAAAGTTTCAGAACTTCAATAATTCATAATAAATAGTTCTTTTATCAAAAAAATCAAATCTCGCGAGTTTTTATAGGAAATTCAATTCTCTACAACTTTACAGAAGAAAGTTTTTCCAAATTCCAAATGAAATTGACCGAAATCCACAAACAGACGATTTTACAATTATAATCAAATTTCAAAAAAAATGGGGTCCAATTTATTACATGTTTAACATGTTTTAAACATTTATTGTAACAAAAATATTCTTCCTCCTCATATACTCATATATTCCACATTCAATCGTAAAAATATCACCATTATTATATTATTAAAATAATATATTTAAATGAATTATTTTATCAAAAAAGATAAAATATTAATTTTCAATAATTGTCACTTTAAAAATTTTCTCCATCTATATCCACATAAAATAAATATTTTCTCATCATAAAATCAATAATTAATTATTCACAAATAATATTACATAATCACAATATTAACAACTAGGCAGCTTCCTGAGAAATAGGGGCTTTCCAATAAGAATTTCTCCTTCTTGCGCCGCAATTAGGTGACCAAACCTCTCCTGTATGTAACTTTCTAGGCATTGCCAATAATGTTATCCAATAATATTATTCAGATAATATGAATTATTACTCCGATAATGGAAAATATCATACGTGATAATTATCAAACAACAATAATATAAAATATCAACGTAGCAATTATCAATCAATAAAATAAAATATCGAACAAGAATTACTCGTAATAATTATTGAGTAATGCCTTCTTACGAAAAAAAAAATTATCATGCTTCATGAATAGTACTCATGAATAGTAGAATCGTGAATAGTAACTCATGAATAGTAACTCGTGAATAGTAACTCATGAATAGTAACTCGTGAATAAGAACTCATGAATAAGAACTCGTGAATAAGACTCATGAATAAGAACTCATGAATAGTAATTAAAAAAATTGAATACTTTTATTTCATAAAATTCGGGTTCTTACAGCTATCCGTATCCGTATCCGGTATCTGGAGGATTTTAAAAATATTATACGTATCCGGTATTCGAAAAAATATTTGAATACGGATAATATCCGTTACCGTTTATTTTATCCGAATAAACAAATTATTTATATCCGAATATCCGAATTCGTTTATCAGTAACCTAATATAAAATTCATTCAAAATATTTACGAAAAAAAAATAAAGTTTAAATCATACTTATTAATTAAACACAATTTAATATTTAAACCATACATATTAATTAAACATCCTAATCATAAGGGGAGGAAAATGAATGTATGTAAGTGATTAATTAATGAATGTAAGTCATTAATATATATATGTGTGTGTGTGTATATTGTATATATATATATATATAAGTTATTCGGATACGGATTCCGGATATCGGATTCCGGATATCTGTATCCACCGGATATATTTACGGACGGATGTTAATCGAATACGAATACGCCTATATCCGTATTCGTATCCGTTTATTTACGGATACCTTTAAACCGAATACGGATATATCCGTTTTTTTTCGAATGCGAATAATATCCGCTTTTTTCGAATACGGATGCGGACGAATACGAATTTTCCGGTTACCATTTACAGCCCTAGTTAATAGGGCTCAGTTATTGGAGCGCGATAATGAGTTAAACCAACCAAAGGAGAGCAAATTTAAAAACGATAATACCAAAGGATAACACCATCGTGAGCGGTGACAATAAGCGTGGAGGGAATCAACATGCCAGAAATGGTAACCACTTCGGTGGTAATAATGGCCAAAACCATAAGAACGGACATTTCAAGAAGAGGAGATTCAACAATGATGGAAAGACGTCAGCATCAGGACGTGTCGTTAAGGAAGGAGAACGACCACCTATCATATGCTTCAAGTGTGGAGGAGAGGGTCACATCAGTCCCAACTGTGCGATGCCATCCAAGGCATGTTACAACTGTGGAAGAGAAGGTCACCTGGCCCGATTTTGTCGTGCACCGAAGACAAGTCCAGCTGGGATGAAGGCACCAAAGGCCATCCCAGAAAAGTCAAAGCCGGTAGTACAAGGGAGAGTGTTTGTTGTAACCTCCCAGAAAGCAAGGAACCCGAACGAGGTCATCACGGGTAAGCTTATCATAAACTCTAACGAAGTTTATACTTTATTTGATACCGGTTCTACCCATTCTTTAATTTCTCCTACTTGCACTCAACGTTTAAATTTGACTCTGGAGAGATTAGACTTTGACTTATCTGTTGAAACTCCGTTGGGAGAAACCTTCATTACATCCACGGTTTATAAGTCTTGTTTGGTTCAAATCGGTACCCTCACATTACCTGTCGATCTTATTTCATTGAAAATACTTGCATTTGATGTAATTCTAGGGATTGATTGATTAACTACTCATCATGCAAAAATTGATTGTTTTTGTAAGGTTGTTAGCTTTCATATTCCTAATAAACCTATTATGCGAATTCAAGCAACCAAACCATTAAAATCAATCACTGTCATCTCAAGCCATAAAGTTATTCGTTTATTGAAAAACGGATGTCAAGCTTTCCTAGCTCATGTCACGGATCTAAACAAAAATACGCCGCTTTTGAATGATATTTCTATTGTTAATGAATTTTCCGGCGTATTCCTCAAGAACTTCTGCCGGCCTACCCCTGAGCATGAAATTGAATTTTGTATCGACCTTGAACCCTAAGACAAAACCCATTTCCAAAGTCCCATATCGAATAGCTCTATCAACTTCGTGAGTTAAAGACCCAACTGCAGGAATTGTTAGATATTGGCTTTATTCGTCCTAGTACTTTTCCATGGGGTGCTCCTGTTCTATTCGTGAAGAAGAAAGATGGGAGTATGCGACTTTGTATTGATTATCGGGAGTAGAATCATGTCACCATCAAAAATAGGTACCCGTTGCCACGTATTGATGAACTGTTTGACCAGTTGCAAGGAGCAAATTATTTTCAAAGATTGATCTTCGCTCCGGATATCACCAGTTGAAGATTAGAACCGATGACATTCCAAAGACGGCTTTCAGAACTCGGTACGGGCATTATGAATTCCTAGTCATGTCTTTTGGATTGACTAATGCTCCTGCTGCCTTCATGGATATGATGAACCGAGTATTCAAGGAATATTAAGATCACTTTGTGGTCGTCTTTATTGATGACATCCTTATTTATTCCAAAAGTCGTGAAGATAATGAGCAACACTTGAGGCTGATACTCCAAAAGCTTCGTGAATATAAGCTTTATGCCAAGTTGAAGAAATGCGAGTTCTGGCTTAAGGAAGTAGCATTTCTTAGGCACGTGGTATCAAGTCATGGAATATCTGTTGACCCAGCAAAGATTGAAGCTATTCAAATCTGGGTGCAACCTAAATCAGTGACCGAAGTACGTAGTTTTCTCGGTTTAGTTGGTTATTATCGGAGATTCGTGGAAGGATTTTCTCGAATCGCTACTCCACTAACTCAGCTGACTCGGAAAGATACAAAGTTCGGTTGGAGCGAGGAATGTTAGAAGATTTTTCAAGAACTCAAGAGGAGACTCATTTCAGCACCTGTTCTGACAATACCATCTGGTTCGGAGGGATTTGTCATCTACAGTGATGCTTCGGGAAAAGGGTTAGGATGTGTTCTCATGCAACATGGGAAAGTCATAGCCTATGCCTCACGACAACTCAAAGAATATGAGAGGAATTATCCTACTCATGATCTAGAGTTAGCGGTATTGTCTTCGCACTACTAAAGATTTGGAGGCATTACTTGTATGGGGAGAAAGTGGAAATCTTTACGGATCATAAAAGCCTCAAATATTTCTTCACTCAAAAGGAACTCAACATCGCGACAACGACGTTGGCTTGAATCTGCTGAAAGATTATGATCATACCATCTAATACCATCCCGAAAAAGCAACGTGGTAGTCGCGTTGAGTAGAAAGATCATATCGCGGTACGAAAGTGCGATATTGTCAACGCAAAGGCCCATTTTATATGACTTGCAAAGGATGGAGATAGAGATAAAGACTCCAGGGACCCACGTGATGATGGCGAATATACGAGTAGAACCGACTTTAATTGATAAAGTTAAAGCTGCTCAAACTACAGACCTGGAGCTGATGCGTATGAGAAAGAAAGTGCAAGAAGGTGATATGCCAGAAGCAAGAATCGATGATGAAGGAATACTTCGAGTCAACTCTAGACTTTGTGTTCCTAATGATCCTGAGTTAAAGTATAAAATCATGATGGAGGCGCACAACACACCATTTGCAATCTATCCTGGGAGTACCAAAATGTATCGTGATCTTCGTCATACATTTTGGTGGAGAAATATGAAGAGAGAGATAACGCTGTTTATCTCAAGGTGTCTAACTTGTCAACGAGTCAAGGCGGAGCATCAAGTACCAAAAGGTCCATTGCAACCACTTGAAATTCCAGAATGGAAGTGGGAGCTCATTACCATGGATTTCAATTCTTCGGTCTTCCCAAGGTTTCTCAAGGCATTGATGCAATTTGGGTCATTGTTGATAGATTGACCAAGTCTACTCATTTTTACCAATACGAGAAACTTATACACTTGAACGTCTTGCTCAGTATATACATAAAACGAGATTGTAAGATCATGGGTATGCCAAGATCCATAGTGTCTCGATCGTGACCCAAGATTCACTTCACGATTTTGGGTTAGTTTGCAAAAAAGCTATGGGCGCGGATTTACGATTTAGTTCAAAGATATCATCCTCGAGACGGACGACGACAATCGGAGAGAACTATTCAAACTCTTGAAGATTTATTAAGACTCGTGTCCTTGATTTCAAGGAAGTTGGGACAAGTTCTTCTGGTTGGTGGAGTTTTCATACAACAACGCTTATCAAGCAAGCATTGGCATGGCTCCATTCGAGGCGTTGTATGGAAGAAAGTGTCATTCTCCAGTATGCTGGGATGAGGTGGGTCAAGCAACGTTGTTGGGACCGGAGTTGGAATGTATGACTATGGAAAAGATTCAAACAATCCGACAACGTATAAAAACCTCACAAGATCGACAAAAGAGTTATGCTGATCTTCATCGAAAGGACGTGGAATTTGATATAGGGGATCATGTGTTGTTACGTGTTACTCCATGGAAAGGAGTTACGAGGTTTGGAAAGAGAGGAAAGCTCAATCCTCGATTCATTGGCCCATTTTTAATCCTCGATCGAGTAGAGGCGTGGCCTATGTACTCGCTTTCTGGGAAAGTATGTCTCGTGTTCATAACGTTTTTCACATATCCATGTTACGTAAATATGTGGAAGACCCGAACCACATTATTAATTTAGAACCAGATGAAATAACGGAAGATTTAACGTATGAAGAGGTTCCTGTTCAAATCTTGGATAAGAAGGAACATATTCTACGCTCCAAGGTTATACCTCAAGTCAAAGTTTTGTGGAGAAACCACAATGTTGAGGAAATGACCTGGGAGTTAGAATTTGAAATGAAGTTAAGGTATCCTTACCTCTTCGATATACCAGGTACGTACCCTAATTTCGAGGGCAAAATTTCTTAATAAGGGGAGGTTGTAAGACCCCTACTTTTTGAATAAAGATGAATTTTCTATAATTATCAATTTTGAATATTATGGAATGAATTTAATATAATGTTATAATTGTGGGTAATATTTATAAATTTTGCAAAGTACGCAAGTAGTTATATAATATTCGATTGGTCGGGCAATATTATTTTAAACAGGAAATATTTGTACTACGGCACAATCATTGGTGGACCCCACAATAGAATTATTGTCGGATTGAGAAAAAGACAAAAATATTTTATTGAAATAACGGCGGAATTTTTACCGTTGATCTTGTTGAACTACTTTCATTAGTAAAAGTACGATGTACATGCATGGTTGCGTAAGAGTACGAGGGTATTGATTATTAATGCTTATGTGAGAAGTCACTCGGTTTTGTTCAATTATTGCTACAATAGTTCTTTGATAGTATCTCACATTATTTGATTCAATTATTGTTGATTTATAAGTTTTATTTTATTAGTATTATTAACATAATAAAACAGAAAAGCTTTTTATATAAAACAGAATACTTTATTAAAGTTATTCTATAAATAGAATATATTATATTTTATTATGCATAGTGCCTGCATAGTATTTGCATAGTAAAAATCTTTTTATATAAATAGAATATATTATATTTTATTTAAAAGATTTTGCTTTAAATATGGACCGTCAGATTAAAGTAAATCAATCTGGACCGTTCATGAGTTAGTTACTATGCATTTTATTTTTCTATAAATAGAAGCTCATTCCTTCATTATTTTCTTACGAATTCACTGAACTCTAGAGAGAGAAATTATAGAGAAAAGAAGAAGAGTTTTCTGTTACTTCACTACTCTAATATCAAGTATTATTTTATGTTAAGGGATATTATTCTTTTGTATTCAAGAAGAGAACTTCTGTTATTCCATTTCTTTATTATTCTGTTGGAATAACCTGTATACGCGGAATACCCTATACTTGGTGACATTCTTCTATTATTCTGTCTTTATTATTCCGTTGAAACATCCTGCGTCAGGCTTTACGCGCCGGACTGGTTCCGCCTTTATTATTCTCGTCTTTATTATTCCATTGGAACATCCTCGTCGTGCTTTACGCCGCACGGTTTCCGCCTCTTTATTATTCTGCGTTTTATTATTCCGCTTGGAACATCCTTGCATCATGCTTTTCTGCCCGACTGGTTCCGCTCTTTTATTATTTTGTTAGAATATCATGTATGCATGTGTTTACACCGGACTGGTTCCGTCTTTATTATTCTATATTTATTATTACATTGGAATAACTCGCTATGCTGATCTGTATCGCATGCATGGTGATTTCTGTTGTTATTCCATTCTTTATTATTACATTGGAACATCCTGCTTGGTGTGATTTTCACCGACCGGTTCCGTTATTATTATTCTGTTGGAATAACTTGCCATCTGGCAAATCTGCATGCATGGTGATTTCTGTTGTTATTTCTTTCCTTATTATTCTCAGTTGGTTAAAATTTTAACTTCTATACTCCATGAAATTAGTGGAATATCCTTGATATTTGTGCTTCATCCAGTATCTTTTCATGGAAATATTTTTTTGAGCATTCTTGAATTTTACTTTACAAAGAAGTATCATGTTGACAATTTGGACGTTATTAGTTCCTGAATAACTTAATTCTTGAACTTGTTTTATTGAATTCTTATATCATTGTCATCATCCTCATGTTTATATTTTTTTTAAGTCATCTGTGGCCTGTAGAGCATGGATGGACTTGGTATGATTATGACTAGGGATTATTCGGTGTAATCATGACCGTAATGTTACAAATGATGTGGTAAAAGTCCTCATTGGCCTGTAGTGCATTGATGGACAGTTGTTGGCATGATCATGACCATTGATGAATACACAAATATCCTTGGCCCGTAGTGCATGGAATTTGTGGTCGTGAACCTAATGAATATCCTCGGTAGTAGTGCGGGGATGATGTGGATTATTTATTAAGTTTGAGTCTCAAATGATAAAAGTGATGAAAAACTTTTTAAATCATAAAAGATAGTAGATTTTATTCTCTACTTGACTCTTTTAATGGATTGCTTGATCAACTGCAGTTAAACTTGATGTCTATTGTATTTTATCAGTTTAACATTGTTGAAGGCTAATGATAATTTATTTTGCATTATCTTAGTCATAATTTTTCTTGTTGGGCTAGTTGAGCTCACCCTTTCTTTCACTGTTCTCTTCAGGAAATGAGAACGTAGCTGGGACTAGTCAAGGAACGGAGTGATGGTCCGAGATGGTGTCTTAGTAGTCCTCACTATTCTATAAAATAGTGTGATAATAAATGTAACGAGGACTCTATTTGAGAATGGATATTGTCTAGAAGACAATATTTGTATTTAAACTCACAGCATATGTTTTGTCGTATTTTACACGACTGTTGTATTATTAGTTTGTATTTGAATTTTGTACCATGTATTTGGCGACTCAAGATGGGTGATGTATACCTATTTTGGGGGCGTCACACAGGATGTTCCAACAGAATAATAAAGACAGAATAATAGAAGAATGTCACCAAGTATAGGGTATTCTGCATTATACGAGTTATTCCAATGTAATAATAAGGAATGGAATAATGAAGTTCTCTTCATGAATACAAAAGAATAATATCCCTTACCGTAAAAATACTACTGATATAAGAGTAGTGAAGTAGCAGAAAAATTTTCTTCTATCTCTCTATAGTTTCTCTATATAGTTTCTCTCTACAGAGTTCGAATTGAATTAATAAGAAAATTGTGAGACCCCAGTTTTTATCAATAAAGATTTAAATTTTGTCGAAATAATTTTTAATATTATGGTGTGAATTTGAGATAATATTATAGTTGTGGGTAGTATTTATAAATTTTGCAAAAGTATGCAAGTGGTTATATTATATTCGATTGGTTCAGGAATATTCTATTAGCGAGTGCAATATTCGTACAACTACTCAATCAATTGTAGACCCTACAAATGTAATTATTGTCGGATTGAGAAAACGACAAAAATATTTTATTGAAATAACGGCGGAAGTTTTACTGGTTGATCTTGTTGAACTACTTTCAGTAGTAAAAGTACGATGTCGATGTGTGGTTGCATAGTAGCACCAGGTATTGATTATTGATGCTTATGTGAGAAGTCACTCGGTTTGATTCCATTATTGTCAATTAATAATATGAATTATTATAATGATAATGACGTTTTGTTTTATTCAGTATTATTAACGTAATAAAATGTAAACATCTTTTATATAAAATAAAATACTTTATTAAAGTTATTCTATAAATAGAATATATTATATTTTATTATGCATAGTGTTGCATAGTGTTTTGCATAGTATTTTGCATAGTATTGCATAGTGTTTGCATAGTAAAATGTTTTTATATAAATAGAATATATTATATTTTATTTAAAAAAAATTCTTTAAATATGGACCGTCAGATTAAAGTAAATCAATCTGGACCGTTCATGGATTAGTTAGTATGCATTCCATTTTCCTATAAATAGAAGCTCATTCCTTCATTATTTTCTTACGAATTCATTGAAACTCTAGAAAGAGAAATTATAGAGAGAAGCTATAGAGAGAAAATTATAGAGAGAAAGAAGAAGAGTATTCTGCTACTTCACTACTTCTATATTCAGTTCTTTTACGGTAAGGGGTGTTATTCTTTCTTCTTGAAGAGAACATTCTGTTATTCCATTCTTTATTATTCTGTTAGAATAACATGTATACGCGGTATACCCTATACTTGGTGATATTCTTATGTTATTCCATTCTTTATTATTCTCATTGGAATAACTCAGATGCTATGCGGTTTACCTATACTTGGTGGAATGACCAATTATGCTGATTTCACCCAATACTTGGTGATCTTCTTCTCGTTATTCCATTCTTTATGATTATGTTGGAATAACCGTTTATCTAAGCACCGCATACTTGGTGAAACTCTGTTATTATTCCGTCATTTATATTTCGCGTGGAATATCCCATGCATGTATATATCTGGGACCGGGTTCCATTGTTTATTATTCCGCATTTATTATTACATTGGAATATCCATGCGTGTGTTTTACACCTTGACCGGGTTCCATTGTTTATTATTCAAAGATTTATTATTACATTGGATCATCCTCGATTGTGAATTTCACGACTGGTTCCGTTATTATTATTCTATTGGAATAACTTTGTCTATCAAGCATCTGCATGCATGGTGATTTCTTTTGTTATTCCATTCTTTATTATACCCAGTTGGTTAAAACATTGACTTCTAGACTCCATGAAATTAGTAGAATATCCTTGATATTTGCGTTTCATCTAGTATCTTTTCATGGAAATATTCTTCTGATCATTCTTGAATTTTACTATACAAAACAGTATCATGTTGACAATTTGGACGTTAATAATTCCTGGATTAAATAATTCTTGAACTTGTTTTATTGAATTATTATGTCATTGTCATCATCCTCATGTTATATTATGTTATCTTTGGCTTACGTGCATAGATGAACTTGGTATGATTATGACCGGATCATTCGATTAATCATGACTTGATGTAAATGAGGTGATAAAAGTCTTGATGGCTGTAATGCTTTGATGGATAGTTTTTGGTATGATTATGACTGGTTTGATTCGGTATAGTCATGACCATTGATGATTTGATGAAAATCCTTGGCCGTGGTACGAGGATGATTAGATGTGGTGGTTTATTTATTGTTTGAGTCTCGGCGATAAAAATTGATGAAAACCTTTTAAAACCTAAAAGATAGTAGACTTTATTCTCTCTACTTGACTCTTTTAATGGATTGCATATTCATTGCAGTTAAACCGGTTGTCTATTGTATTTTATCGGTTTAACATCATTGTTGAAGGCTAATGATAATTTATTCTGCATTATCTTAGTCATAATATTTCTTCTTTGGGCTAGTTGAGCTCACCCTTTCTTTCACTTTATTCTCTTGAAATGAGAACATAGGCCGGGACGAGTCGGGGAACGGAGTAATGGTCCGAGGATAGCATTAGTAGTCCTCACTATTACGGCGAAATAGTGTGATAATAATTGTAATGAGGACTCCTTGAGTATGGATATTGTCTAAATGACAATATTTCGTTTAGAACTCTCGCTTTATGTATTGTCGTATGTTACACCTACGGATGTATAATTAAGTTTGTATTTGGATTTATGTACCATGTAAGTGGCGACCCAAGATGGGTGGCGATACCTAATTTTGGGGGCGTCACGGTTGGTATTAGAGCTTAGGATATGATCCTAGTGAGATGTGAGATAAGAACTAGGAGGAGAGACGGGAATTCCTTCGCTAGTATGACCTACCTAAGTTTTTTTTGTTATTTAATTGGTTCGGTCGAGTATAGGGATAATATGTGATATGTTAATTAACCCTTGTTTTGTGACGGTGTTTGAGAATGACATCCGAAAATGCCGAGATAAGCAATGAAGCACATGAGAGTGTTGATTCAAATCAAACAAAAGGTAACGA
Organism: Panax quinquefolius; assembly: GCA_020205615.1. Taxonomy (NCBI): domain Eukaryota; kingdom Viridiplantae; phylum Streptophyta; class Magnoliopsida; order Apiales; family Araliaceae; genus Panax; species Panax quinquefolius. The sequence continues at coordinate 174,903,327 of CM035156.1, read as the reverse complement.
CCAACAACACGATAATAATCATCTTTGGTGGCAACGGCTATCGAGAACAATGATAACCATCGTGGGGAAATTATCATGCTAAGAATGGTAACCACTTGGTTGGTAATCATGGCAAAGATAATAGAAGTAGAAATTGCAAGAAGAGAAGGTCATTTAGCTCAATTTTGTTGTGCACCAAAGTCAAGTCTAGCTGGGACGGTGGCACCAAAGGTGGATATGGACAAAACAAAGTCGTTGGTTTTAGAAAGTGCATTTTTCATGACTTCTCAAAAAGCGAGTAAACCGAACGAAGTTAGCACGGGTTAGTTAATTATAAATTGCGAAGTCTATACCTTATAAGATACCGGTTCTACCCATTATTTTATCTCTCTTGCTTGCGTTCAACGTTTAAATTTGACTCCGGAAAAGTTAGACTTTGACTTATTGGTTGAAACTTCGTTAGTAGGAGCCTTCGTTACCGCTACTATTTTTAAATCTTGTTTGGTTCAAATAAATATTTTCACGTCGATCTTATCTTTTTGAAAATATTTGCCTTTGATGTGATTTTAGGAATCAATTGGTTAACTACTCATCATGTTTTTCGTAAGGTTGTTAGCTTTTATATTAATAACCAACTTGTTGTGCGAATTCAAATAACCAAACTACTAAAGTCAATTATTGTCATATTAAGCCATAAGTAAAGAGCCCCGAACCTTTCGTTGTTGACTTCCTTGTGTGGAATGCACCGAAGCCAGACTTTCTGTAGGCGACATCGTGAATGAAGATGGCAAGTTTATAGGTATCATTGTGAGGTGCTAACTAGGTTAAGGGATAGAAGTCACAGTTGGTATCAATGTGACGTACTATCCAAGTCTTGGATGAGAGTCACAGTTTTGAATGATATTTCTATTATTAATAAATTTCCTGGCGTATTCTTGAAGACTTCTTAGCCTACTTAGAGCGTGAAATCGAATTTTGTATTGACCCCAGTACAAAACCCATTTCTTAAACCCTCAAATATTTCTTCAACTAAAATGAACAATTTACGTGGTTTATGATAAAAGTCATAATAAAAGCATTGGACTAATGAAAACCATGGGTATACGTAGTATTAGTAAGTGTTATGATGAGTTATGTTGGTTATTATGTGAAAACATGAAAGTTTCTTAGAAATCACAAAGAGTTGAAAATCAGATTTTGGTGAAAAACGTAACATGAAATTCAATTGACCATATTTCCTATTATATTTTGAATTTTTGAGTGTGGTCAAGTCCTAGAGTTAGATCTATGAGTTACCTAACTAATCCAAGTGAAATTACTGGAAAAGGTGTTGTAGATTTTTGTGTGGACTGATTTTAGCAAAGGAGTGCAAAGCTGCAAAAACTGAAAAAGCTGCTGTCATGATTTTAGAGGGGCTGTTTCGGCCACTTAAATTATGAGAAAAATTCTGGCCTTTTGGGACATGAAAGTATATGGTATAAAGTACCTCCTGTCCAAAAATGAGCTCATTCTGACTTAAAATGAGCAAGTTATGACTATTTCAATATTTAGGTTTTTCCTCGAATGAAAAACGCTATAACCGGAGTTCTATAACTCCGATGACCATGAAATTTAAACTGGAAGCTCATGTTAACATGTGTAAGGTCCTTCCAAGATTTGGGAATTTTGGAGTTAAACTTGAGGTAGCTAATTTCTTAAGGAATTAATTAGAAATTGATTTTAAAAATAGTAAATGAATTTTAAAAATTCGAGAAAAATATATTTTCATTATGGGACTATATTATGCTAAATCCCAGAAAATAAATATTTTTGGGACTGATTTGGTATTTTTCATGAAAATAGTTTAGTTACGAACATATGAGTTAAATATGTTATGTGAAGTAACAAAGTTGAAAATAGGATTTTATGACTAGAGAATCCTATATAGAATATATGCATATTTTTTGATGAGGGATTTGATAATTGGTGATGATATCTTATGAGTATGGCATTTTTGAATGATTAAATGCATTATATGGTAAAGCGTAAACAATTGAGATAAATTATTTATAAATTTAAGAAGTGATTAAAATATTGTTATAATATTAATGATATTAGATTATGAGATTATTAAGTGATTGATAACATGGGGATATTCTTGAATCCTGAATAAATTATATTATAAATGTTTAATATTTATCCTTTATCTCATTTGATTGATTCTTTATATCATTATCCTCATGTTTATATTATGTTGAAAGTCATCTGTGGCCTGTAGTGCATAGATGGACTTGGTATGATTATGACCAGGGATTGTTCGGTATAATCATAACCGTAATTGAATACACAATTATCTTTGGCCGTAATTCATGGATAATTTGTGGTCGTGATACTAATGAATACACAATTATCTTTGGTCGTAGTGCATGGATAATTTGTGGTCGTGATACTAATGAATACACAATTATCTTTGGCCGTAGTGCATGGATAATTTGTGGTCGTGATACTAATGAATACACGATTATCTTTGGCCGTAGTGCATGGATAATGAATACACGATTATCTTTGGTCGTAGTGCATGGATAATTTGTGGTCGTGATACTAATGAATACACAATTATCTTTGGCCGTAGTGCATGGATAATTTGTGGTCGTGATGCTAATGAATACACGATTATATTTGGTAGTAGTGCATGGATAATTTGTGGTTGTGATACTAATGAATACACGATTATCTTTGGTAGTAGTACATGGATAATTTGTGGTCGTGATATTAATGAATACACAATTATCTTTGGTAGTAGTGCATGGATAATTTGTGGTCGTGATACTAATGAATAGACGATTATTTTTGGTAGTAGTGCATGGATAATTTGTGGTCGTGATACTAATGAATACACGATTATCTTTGGTGCGTAGTGCATGGATAATTTGTGGTCGTGATACTAATGAATACACGATTATCTTTGGTAGTAGTGCATGGATAATTTGTGGTCGTGATACTAATGAATACACGATTATCTTTGGTAGTAGTGCATGGATAATTTGTGGTCGTGATACTAATGAATACACGATTATCTTTGGTAGTAGTGCATGGATAATTTGTGGTCGTGATATTAATGAATACACGATTATCTTTGGTAGTAGTGCATGGATAATTCGTGGTCATGATACTAATGAATATCCTTGGCACATGTAGTGCGGGGATGATTCGATGATATGGATTAATTATTGAAATGAGTCTCGTGAATGAAATATTAATTCATGGATGTGGTAAAAGTCATCTTTAGTAGTAGTGCATTGATAGACTTGGTATGATTATGACCAAGGATTATTCGGTATAATCATGATCAGTATTGAAAACACGAATATCCTTGCCGATTGGTGCATGGATAATTCGTGGTCGTGATACTATTAAGTCGCTGCGTCTCGGCATTATTGGTGTTATTCTGATTGTATATCTTTGGCACAGTAGTGCAAAGATGAGTTGTTAATAAATATCTTTGGCCGGATTGCGAAGATGAATTTAATATTTTTTTTACGATAAAGGTATTCAAGGTATCCTCACCTCTTTATCATATCAGGTACGTACCCTAATTTCGAGGGCTAAATTCCATAAGGAGGGAGATTGTGAGACCCCGATTTTTATCAATAAAGATTTAAATTTTGTCGAAATAATTTTAATATTATGGTGTGAATTTGAGATAATATTATAGTTGTGGGTAGTATTTATAAATTTTGCAAAGTATCGAGTGGTTATATTATATTCGATTGGTCTGGGAATATTCGGTTTAGCGGGAATATTCGTATGACTACTCAATCATTGGTGGACCCTATTAATGTAATTATTATCGGATTGAGAAAACGACAAAAATATTTTATTGAAATAACTACGGAAGTTTTACCGTTGATCTTGTTGAACTACTCGGTAGTAAAAGTACATGAATACGTGTGGTCGCATAAGTAGACACCTGCGGTATTGATTATCGATGCTTATGTGAGAAGTCACTCGGTTTGATTCCATTATTGTCAATTAATAATATGAATTATTATAATGATAATGACGTTTTGTTTTATTCAGATTATTAACGTAATAAAATGAAACATCTTTTATATAAAATAGAATACTTTATTAAAGTTATTCTATAAATAGAATATATTATATTTTATTATGCATAGTGTTGCATAGTGTTTTGCATAGTATTGCATAGTGTTTGCATAGTAAAATGTTTTTATATAAATAGAATATATTATATTTTATTTAAAAGATTTTCTTTAAATATGGATTTGTCAAATTAAAGTAAATCAATCTGGACCGTTCATGGATTAGTTACTATGCATTCCATTTTCCTATAAATAGAAGCTCATTCCTTCATTATTTTCTTACGAATTCATTGAAACTCTAGAGAGAAATTATAGAGAGAAGCTATAGAGAAAAATTATAGAGAGAAAGAAGAAGAGTATTCTCGCTACTTCACTACTTCTATATTCATTTCTTTTACTAGTAGGGGTGTTATTCTTTCTTCTTGAAGAGAACATTACATTATTCCATTCTTTATTATTACATTGGAATAACTTTTGTTTACGCTAGATATACCTATACTTGGTGATATTCTTATGTTATTCCATTCTTTATTATTACATTGAAATAACTCAGATATGCGGTTTACGCTATACTTGGTGGAATGACCAAGATATATGGTTCACCCAATACTTGGTGATCTTCTTCATTATTCCATTCTTTATGATTATGTTGGAATAACCGGTTTATCTAAGTACAATCGCATACTTGGTAAAACTTCTGTTATTATTCCGTCATTTATATTTACGCTTAATATCCTATCTGCATCTATATCTGTAGGACTGGTTCCATTGTTTATTATTCCGCATTTATTATTCTCATTGGAATATCCTGTCTCGTATGTTTTACACCGACCGGTTCCATTGTTTATTATTCAAAGATTTATTATTACGTTGGATCATCCCGCTTGCGTGAATTTCACGACCGGTTCCGTTATTATTATTCTATGGAATAACTCCGCTCATGCTGGTACCGCATGCATGGTGATTTCTTTTGTTATTCCATTCTTTATTATACCCAGTTGGTTAAAACTTTGACTTTCAGACTCCATGAAATTAGTAGAATATCCTTGATATTTGCGTTTCATCCAAAGATCTTTTCATGGAAATATTCTTCCGATCATTCTTGAATTTTACTATACAAAACAAAGATATCATGTTGACAATTTGACGTTAATAATTCCTTGATTAAATAATTCTTGAACTTGTTTTATTGAATTATTATGTCATTGTCATCATCCTCATGTTATATTATGTTATCTTTGGCTTACGCGTATGGTAGATGAACTTGGTATGATTATGACCAGGGATCATTCGGTATAATCATGACTTGATGTAAATGAGGTGATAAAAGTCTTCAGTGGCCTGTAATGCTTTGATGGATAGTTTTTGGTATGATTATGACCAGGGGTGATTCGGTATAGTCATGACCATTGATGATTTGATGAAAATCCTTGACCGTGGTACGTGGATGATTAGATGTGGTGGTTTATTTATTAAAATCGAGTCTCGTGATAAAATTGATGAAAACCTTTTAAAACCTAAAAGATAGTAGACTTTATTCTCTACTTGACTCTTTTAATGGATTACATATTCAACCGCAGCTTAAACTGGTTGTCTATTGTATTTTATCGGTTTAACAACATTGAAGGCTAATGATAATTTATTCGCATTATCTTAGTCATAATATTTCTTCTTGGGCTAGTTGAGCTCACCCTTTCTTTCACCGTTCTCTTGAAATGAGAACATAGCCGACGAGCCTGGGAACCAGAGTAATGGTCCGGAGGATAGCATTAGTAGTCCTCACTATTCGTGAAATAGTGTGATAATAATTGTAATGAGGACTCCTTGAGTATGGATATTGTCTAAATGACAATATTCCTATTAGAACTCTCAGTTTATGTATTGTCGTATGTTACACGACAGATGTATAATTAAGTTTGTATTTGGATTTATGTACCATGTAAGTGGCGACCCAAGATGGGTGATGTATACCTAATTTTGGGGGCGTCACAAAAATAATGAAAGAATGAGCTTCTATTTATAGGAAAATGGAATACATAGTAACTAATCCATGAACGGTCTAGATTGATTTACTTTAATCTGACGGTCCATATTTAAAGCAAAATCTTTTAAATAAAATATAATATATTCTATTTATAATCTAATAAAACGAAAAACTTTATAAAAAGATTTTACTATGCAAAACACTATGCAACACTATGCATAATAAAATATAATATAATCTAATTATTATTAAATAAAACGAATAACTTTATAAAAGTATTACATTTTATATAAAAAGATTTTACTATTAGCCTAATAAAACGAATAACTTTATAAAAGTATTCTCATTTTATATAAAAGATGTTTCTATTTTATTACGTTAATAATACTAATAAAACAAAACTTATAAATCAACAATAATTGAACCAAATAATGTGAGATACTATGCAAAGAACTATTGTAGCAATAATTGAACAAAACCGAGTGACTTCTCACATAAATATCAATAATCAATACCGCAGTGTATACTATGCAACCACGCCAGACATCGCATTTTTTTACTACCGAAAGTAGTTCAACAGTATTAATGGTAAAACTTCCGCCGTTATTTTCAATAAAATATTTTTGTCATTTTCTCAATCCGATAATAATTCAGTTGTGGGGTCCACCAATGATTGTACCGTTGTACGGATATTCCCTGACAAAAAGAATATTTCCCGACCAATCGAATATAATATGACAACTTGCATACTTTGCAAAATTTCTAAATACTACCCACAACTATAACATTGTATCAAATCCACATCATAATATAAAAAATTATTTCGAGAAAAAATTAAATATTTATTCATAAAATCTGGGGTCTCACAATCTCCACTCCTTATGGAATTTTACCCTCGAAATTTACGTACGTACCTGGTATGCCGAACAGATGAGGACACTTTGTCCGATTTTAACTCTTGAGGTATAACCTTTGAGTGTTGAATACGATTCTTCTTATCCAAGATTTTAACACGTATCTCCTCATACGTTAAATCATCCGCTATCTCGTTCGATTCTAAATTAATAATGTGGTTCGGGTCGTCCAAATATTTACGTAACATCGATACGTTAAAAATGTTATGAACACGCGACATACTTGGCGATAAAACGAGTCTATAAGCCACAGTTCCTACTCAATCAAGGATTTCAAATGGGACAATTAAATCGAGGGTTGAGATTTCCTCTCTTCGTCGATTTTTGCTTTTAAAATAATGCCCTCTTGAACTTTCTTCTTCACATTCATCAGCTCCTGGTGTGTAGCTTGAGCAGCTTTAACTTTATTGATTAAAGTCGATTCTACTCTTATATTCGTTATCTTCATGTGGGTCCCTAGAGTCTTTAACTCTATCTTCATCATTTGTAAGTTATACGAAATGAGTCTTTGTGTTAACAACATCGCACTCGTAAACGCATACGATCTTCTACTCAACACGTCAGCTATCACATTTGTTTTCCCACTATGGTATTGAATGGTACGATCGTAATCTTCAACAGCTCAAGTCAATGTCTTTGGCGCATTATACGTTCGTTTTAAGTAAAGAAATATTTGAGGGTTTAAGAAATGGGTTTTGTACCGGGGTCAATACAAAATTCGATTTCACGCTCTACGGTAGGCTAAGAAGTCTTCAAGAATACGTTAGAAAATTTATTAACAATAGAAATATCATTCAAAACTGTGACTCTCATCCAAGACTTGGATAACACGTCACATTGATACCTATCAATTTGCCACCGTCATTCACGACGTCGCCTTTCTAGAAAGTCCGCTTCTGTCATTCCACACTAGGAAGTCAACAACGAAAGGATTTGGGGATCTTTACTTATGGCTTGATATGACAATGATTGACATTAGTGGTTTGGTTACTTTGAATTCGCATAACAGGTTGGTTAGGAGTATGAAAGCTAACAACCTTATGAAAAGAATGATGAGTAGTTAATCAATCAATTTCTAAAATCACATCAAAGGCAAGTATTTTCAAAGAGATAAAATCGACAGGTAACGTGAAAGTGTTGATTTGAATCAAACAAGATTTATAAATAGTAGAGGTAATGAAGGTTTCTCCCAACTGAGTTTAAACAGATATATCAAAGTCTAACTTCTCCGGAGTCAAATTTAAATATTGAGCGCAAATAGGAGAAATAAAAGAGTGAGTAGAACCAAAGATTCAACACTTGCAGATGCAGACTTGAGAGCTTATGATTAACTCGCCCGTGATAATTTTATTCAGGTTCCTCGTCACGGGAAAAAAATGCTCTCACTTAAACTACCGGCTTTGACTTATCTGGGACATCCTTTGGCATCACTATCCCAGCTGGACTTGACTTCACCATACGACAAAATCGAGCTAGGTGACCTTCTCTTCCGCAATTAAAACACGCTTTGGATTGTCACAGACACGCTTTGGACGGATGTGTCCCTCCCCGTCGCATTTGAAACATACTGACCGGGTGGTCGTTCTTCTTCCTTAGAAATGGGTGCTGATGCCGACGTCTTCACGTCATTGTTGAACCTTCTCTTCTTGAAATGTCCATTCTTATTGTTGTGGCCATGATTACCACCGAAGTGGTTACCATTCTTGGCATGATAATTTCCCCACGATGGTTATCATTGTTACGATGACCGCTACCACCGGTATGATTATTATCGTGTTGTTGGTCGTTGCCTTTTGGTTGTGCTGACTCATTATCGCGCTCCAATAACTGAGCCCTATTCACAACATCTGAATACAAACAAAGTTTGTGAGAAATAAGGTATTGACGTATATTTGGTTTCAAACCTCGCAGAAACATTCGTGTCATTCTCTCCTCATTATCGACCAAATGGGATGCAAACCGGGATAACTCCGCAAACTTACCCTCGTACTACGATACGGTCATGTTATTTTTCTCCAACTTGATAAATTCGACCTCCTTCATGTGACGAATGCTTTCGGGAAAGTACTTGTTATTGAACAACTCTTGGAACTTCTCCCAAGACATCTTGAGTGCGTCAGGCTGAGTACGTTTTACAGATTCCCACCAGTAATCTGCCTCTTCACGCAACATAAAGGTGGCAAAGGGAACCTTTTGCTCCTCGGAGCATCCCAAGACATCAAATATCTTAGTCATCTGCTTTAACCACGTCTCCGCATTAACTGGTTCTGGCTTTCCCAAAAACTCTGGTGGTCCCAGCTCCTTAAATTGCTTAGCGGTGACCGACCGTGGGTTGCCATTATTTTTACCTGCATTATGAATAAGAGCCGTCTTCGCCTGATGTTGCATAAATTCTAAAAAGCTCCTAAACGTACCGTCATTCGTCAATTGATCAGTGTTGTTATTTACAGGAGGATTATCACCATCCTGTTGCATATTGTCTTGATTATTGATCTGTGGAGACTTAACGGTCTCCTGTGCTCCAATGTTATTCTCAACATTCTAGGATGTCATTTTCAAATACTGCCACAAAACAAGGGTTAAATAACATATCACATATTATCCCTATACTCTGACCGACCAATTAAATACCACATAAACTTAGGTAAGTCATACTATCGAAGGAATTCCCCGTCTCTCCCCTCCTAGTTCTTGTCTCACATCTTAGCCAGGGATCATATCCCTAAGCTCTAATACCAACTGTGACGCCCCCAAAATTAGTATACATCACCCATCTTGAGTTGCCAAATACATGGTACAAAATTCAAATACAAACTAATAATACAGCATCCATGTATAATACGAAAAAACATATGTTGTGAGTTTAAATACAAATATTGTCTTCTAGACAATATATCCACTCTCAGAATAAGTCCTCATTATATTTATTGTCACACTATTTAACAGAATAGTGAGGACTACTAACTAATACTATCATCTGGGCCCTCACTCCATTCCCCGACTAGTCCCGGCTACGTTCTCATTTCCTGAAGAAAACAGTGAAAGAAAGGGGGTGAGCTCAACTAGTCCAGTAAGAAATATTATGACTAAAATAATGCAGAATAAATTATCATTAGTCTTCAACAATGTTAAACTGATAAAATACAATAGACATCAAGTTTAACTGCAGCAGAACAAGCAATCCATTAAAAGAGTCAAGTAGAGAATAAAATCTACTATCTTTTATGATTAAAAAAGTTTTTCATCACTTTTATCGCTGAGACTCAGCTCAATAAATAATCCACATCATTAAATCATCCCTGCACTACAAGCCAAGGATATTATTTAGTATCACGACCACAAATTATCCATGCACTACGGGCCAAAGATAATTGTGTTTTCATCAACGGCCCTGATCATGACATAAAATAATTCATCTTTGCACCCTTGGCCGAAGAGAATCCATAGCCATAATCATACCAAAAACTGTCCATCAATGCATTACGGGCCAATGAGGATTTTTTTCACATCATTTGTAACATTACGGTCATGATTATACTGAATAATCCCTGGTCATAATCATACCAAGTCCATCTATGCACTACAGGCCACAGATGACTTTTAACAAAATATAAACATGAGGATGATGACAATGACATAATAATTCAATAAAACAAGTTCAAGAATTAATTTATCCAAGAACCAATGATGTCCAAATTGTCAACATGATACTGCTTTGTAGAGTAAAATTCAAGAATGCTCAAAAGAATATTTTCATGAAAAGTTACTTGATGAAGCGCAAATATCTAGGATATTCCATTAATTTCATGGAGTATAGAAGTCAAAATTTTAACCAACTGAGAATAATAAGGAATGGAATAACAACAGAAATCACCATGCATGCGGTATTTATGTATGTGTTATTCCAACAGAATAATAATAATCGGACCAGTCGTGAAAATCACAATCGAGCGGGATGTTCCAACAGTAATAATAAAGAATGGAATAACAACAAATCACCATGCATGCGGTACTTGGCATGTAGACAAAGTTATTCCAACAAAATAATAATAACGGAACCAGTCGTCGGTGAAAATTACAATCGGGATGTTCCAACGAGAATAATAAAGAATGAAATAACAACAAAATCACCATGCATGCGGTGCTTGGCATAGATGAGTTATTCCAACATAATAATAAATACGAATAATAAAGAAGGAACCAGTTCTGTAAAACACATGCATGTGATATTCCAAATGTAATAATAAAGACAGAGTAATAAAGATTTTAAACCAGTCCCAAGTAAAAGCACGATGTGATGTTCCAACGAAATAATAAAGACGAATAATAGAAGAATGTCACCAAGTATAGGGTATTCAGCAGATACAAAGTTATTCCAATGTAATAATAAGGAATGGAATAATGAAGTTCTCTTCATGAATACAAAAGAATAATATCCTTATTGTAAAATAATACTTGATATAAGAGTAGTGAAGTAATGTAAAAACTTTTCTTCTATCTCTGAGTTCCGTGAATTAAGTAAAGAAAATAATGAAGGAATGAGCTTCTATTTATAGAAAATGGAATGCATAGTAACTAATCCATGAATCTGGTCCAGTTGATTTACTTTAATCGGACGGTCCATATTTAAAGCAAAATCTTTTAAATAAAATATAATATATTCTATTTATAATCTAATAAAACGAAAAACTTTATAAAAGATTTTACTATGCAAAATACTATGCAATACTATGCATAATAAAATATAATCTAATCTAATTATTATTAAATAAAACGAATAACTTTATAAAAGTATACTGTTTTATATAAAAAGATTTTACTATTAGCCTAATAAAACGAATAACTTTATAAAAGTATCCTATTTTATATAAAAAGATGTTTCTATTTTATTACGTTAATAATACTAATAAAACAAAACATATAAATCAACAATAATTGAATCAAATAATGTGAGATACTATGCAGCAACTATTGTAGCAATAATTGAACAAAACTGAGTGACTTCTCACATAAATATCAATAATCAATACCGTATGCTACTATGCAACCACGTGTATTACTGTACTTTTACTACCGAAGTAGTTCAACAAGATAACGTGAAAACTTCCGTCGTTATTTTTAATAAAATATTTTTGTCATTTTCTCAATCCGACAATAATTCAGTTGTGGGGTCCACCAATGATTGTACCGTTGTACGGATATTCCCTGACAAAAAGAATATTTCCCGACCAATCAAATATAATATGACAACTTGCATACTTTACAAAATTTCTAAATACTACCCACAACTATAACATTATATCAAATCCACATCATAATATAAAAAATTATTTCGAGAAAAAATTAAATATTTATTCATAAAATATGGGGTCTCACAAGTAGTGCAAAAGTTGAATTGTTGACTGGTATGATCATGACCATTGAATTTACAATTGAATATTTTTAGCTTAAGTGCAAAGGTGAATTGATCAACATAGTTATAATTATTGTTATATAACTTCTGAAATGATTATGTATTTCTTTGAGATATTAATATCTTTGGCATGTAGTGCAAAGATGAGATATTGATGAATATCTTTGGCCCGTAGTGCAAAGATGAATTATTGATGAATATCTTTGGCCCGTAGTGCAAAGATGAATTATTGATGAATATCTTTGGCCCATAGTGCAAAGATGAATTATTGATGAATATCTTTGGCTCGTAGTGCAAAGATGACTTGTTGATGAATATCTTTAGCCTGTAGTGCAAAGATGAATTATTGATGAATATCTTAGCCTGTAGTGCAAAGATGAATTATTGATGAATATCTTTGGCTCGTAATACAAAGATGACCTGTTGTTGAATATCTTTAGCCTGTAGTGCAAAGATGAATTATTGATGAATATTTTTGACTCGTAATGCAAGATGACCTATTGTTGAATATCTTTAGCCTGTAGTGTAAAGATGAACTGTTGATGAATATCTTTGGCCCGTAGTGCAACGATGAATTTATTAGTATGATTATGAACAGGAACTGTGATTTGGTATAACCATGATCTTTGATGTTTCAGGTAAAGATAGGTGATGAAAATTATCTTCGTCCTGGATAAGAAGAGTAATTAGAATCACAATTATGATTATGAGTTATTCATATGATTGTGGAAAGGAACTGTTGATTGATGTTACAGGGATAAAACATTGTTGGTGGACTTTTAACGTGGAGAAGACAATAGACTTTATAGTCTATTTGACTCTTTTCATGGATTGCTCGTTCCGCTGCAATTATGGTTGAAAAATTTTATCATCTACCATATGTTCTAAATCTTTGATTTATTACTGATGAAGGCTATTGATAATTTAATTATCTTTAGTCATGATATTCTATACTGAGCTAGTTGTGCTCACCCTTTTGCTTCACAATTTCTTTCAGGTAATAAAAGTGTAGCTGGGTCGAGCGGGGGATAACAGGGGAATAGAACGGTGGTCTATAGCTGTTGAGGTTCTCACTAAATAGTATGAAAATAATTTTAATGAGAACTTTAGATAAGTGTGTCGTATTATATACGTCATTTGATATTTAATTTTGGTGAACCGAATAGGGTGAGGTGAACCCAACTTTGTAAGGATGTTTTTCCACTATCATACAAGATGTCTGATGACATACAACCTCGTGTTATCATAAGACAGGGTTGTGCACATCCACTTGCTGAGTATATCTACAAGCACTACCTATATGATCTTGGAGTTTATTTGAAATATAATTCTCACTTAGAGACAACGGAGATAATTATATGTCAAGAGAAGACTCACCACTGGAAAGAACATGATAGTAATCTTCTCGTTTTTCTTTGGGGTCTATTAGGTCAACCAAGGATAATTCTGTGGGCATATGATATCTATTATAACCTGTATTTAGCGCATGGCCTCCCATGTATGCGAAGGTTTTCTGGAGCACTTTCCAAAGATTTTAATTTCTAAAACAGTTATTGACTGTATCTTTATGTAAGGTGCCATTGTGACGTGCTATCTAAGGTTGGGACATGAGTCACAGTTGATATATATTTGTATCAAAACTTACAGCATACGTGTTGTTGTGTTTTGCACGACAATTGTTGTAATAAAGTTGTAGTTATTTTCTGTACCATGTATTTGGCGACTCAGAATAGGTTGGATAGATTGGACCTATTTTGAGGGCATCACATTAATTCTTTTCATTTACAGAATCTGCAACCTTTACAACCTGGTATTACACTTTTAATACTATTCTGTCTCCCCAAAACCTTTCATCACCCATCTCTCTCTATTCTCTTTCATTCACACAAAAACTAGGGTTGCATCACTAGATTCGATCTTCTTTAAAAATAAGAGGGGGTCACACTGTCAACATCGGTCGGGAACCAGTTCGCAGAGGAATGGAAGAAACCAGGGCTCCCAGGGAAACTTGACGTCTTAATCAAAATCTTCTAAAGCTCGTTGTCAATTTGAGGGTTTCTTCAAAGTGCATGAAATAGAAATGGCAATCATCAAAGGGTAAAACCCTTGCCTCTTTTAGTATCCCTAATTCACCCCCTTCAATCCCTAAGTCTCATGGTACTGCTTTAAATTTTAGTTCCCCTAAGTTTTCAAGTCGATTTCAAAAACTCATGGTGAACAAGAACATTAATTGTCTATGGTAAATTTGTTGACCCCGTTTTGTTTCACCAAATTGGGGTTTCTACCATATTTGAAATTGTTGGTTTGAGGGACATGTTAACTCCTCCTTAGAATGTCTATCCAATTTTAATCAAACAGTTCTTTTGGAAACATGCTCATTAAATCTTATAAGATAATCACTTTTATGCAAAACAAAACTCTGTCTATTGATTCTAAGCTTTTGAGCACTCTGTTCAATATCCCTTGTTCTGGTGTGTCCATTTAATCTAAATGGTCCATGCGAGTTTGAAAACTTTAGTGTTCTTAATCAGTTAAAACTTGTTTTAACTCTTCTGCTATTGAATTCGTTGAGGTACCTACTATTATTGAAACTTCTCCCATAAACAGTGTTATCAATAAAATTATTCGAGCCAATTTAATTCCTCGAACTGGTGGCAAGTCCGACATAACTTTTCAAGATCTAATTCTATCAGCATTGATCTTGTCTTGCACAAAATTTAACTTTTCTCTATTTATGATCAAACATATGGAGAGTTGCATCAAAAACAAAACAAAATGTTTTCCCTGTAGAGGGTTTATAACTAAAATTTTAGCACATTTTGAAATCTATTTTGAAAATTAGGATGTTGTTCAAATTACTGTTGTTATTGATCGATGAAGCGAATCTGCATAATTCCATGTTAAAAGGCAATTATGATGGTTTGTTATCTTGGGAAATCGAGGACTACACTCACATCATTGTTTCATTTGCTCTTCTCTCTCACAATCCTACATCTTCTATTATTGTTCCTCCCATTGGTCCTAAATACTATGTGCTTTTTCAACTTGTTCAAAACATGGGGCATAAACTTAACATTGTTCTTGCCATAATTAATTATCTCTCAGACTTAGTCCAATCCTTATCAGATAAGGTGACCATAGTATCAGGAAAAGTTGAGGCATTGGTGGTCAGACATGATTCTTTAGATGTTAAGATGAAGGACATTGATAAGAAGGTGGAAGAAGGTTTATATGAGACAGGTCCCGATGAAGCATAGTACCCTTTTTGATAATGCCAAAGGGGGAGAGTTTTTTGGTTTGGAAAATATTGATATCCATTGGTTATAATAATGGTTGGATATATTGATTATGGCTTATCTATTATGATTATGAAATTATATGGCATGATGTATCTATTTGCATCTATCATAAACAGTTTGTGTGACGCCTCCAAAATAGGTCCACACAACCCATCTTGGGTCGCCGTAAACAACACTCATCGACAACTTCATTTTACAATTGTCGTGTAAAATACAACAACACACATATCTTGTGAGTTTCAATACAAATATTGTTACGTATATAATACGACAATATTCATACTCAAATTATTACAATATCATATTAAATACAGCAGCAAATATTTCAAGACCTCAAAGAAAAATGAGAAGATTATAATTATGTTCATTCTAATGAGGTGCACTTTTGACGCTTTCAAAGTCGGGTTCTCATCACCATATTGTTGTTCACCAAAATCAACGGTTAAATGACCTATAATATACGACACACCCATCTTAGGTCCTCAATACAATTATATGTTGTTTTATAATGTATTGGGAAACTTCCACAGTCTCAGACCATCACACTATTCCCTTGGTATCACCGCTCGACCCAGCTACACTCTTATTACCTGAAAGGAATTGTGAAACAAAAGGGTTAGCACAACTAACCCAGTAAAGAATATTATGACTAAGATAAATAATTTATCAATAGCCTTCATTAGTAATAAATTAGAGATTTAGAACATATTGTAGATAATAAAAGTTTTCAACCATAATTGTAGCGGATCGAATCAACAATCCATTAGAAGAGTTAAGTAGAACATAATGTCTATTATCTCCTCCAAATTAAAAGTCCATCGTTAATATTTCATTCCTATAATACTCATCAACAGTTCATTGTTGCATCCAAGACAAAAAGAACTTTCATCACCTGTCTTCACCAGAACCACTAAAGATTATAGTTAAATTCATATTTATAATCATGTAAATCAACAGTTTCTCCTTGCCACAAAGGCTAAAGATATTCAAATGTAATAACAATGATCATATCAATCAGTTGTTTGTCAGTGAACTACGGCCAAAGACATTCAACTGTTAACTAATGGTCATGATCCTGCCAATCACATCATCGAATTATTCATGCACTACGGGCCAAAAATATTCGTTAGTATCACCAGTAGTCATGATCATGTCATACACCTGTTCATCTTTGCACTACGGGCCAAAGCTATCAATCAACAGTTCGTCTTTGCACATAAGCCAAAGATATACAACTGTAAAATAAATAATCAACAGTCCATCTATGCACTACGGGCCAAAGATGACTTTCGTTATAATATAAGCATGAGGATAATGACCATGCTATAAGTATCAATCAAACGAAATCAAGGATAAATATTAAAGATTTTTAATTTATCCAGAGTTTAAAAAAATGTCCAAATTGTCAACATGATACTACTTTGTGGAGTAAAATTCAAGAATAATATTCACGTATCAAAAATAATTTGGACAGAAAAGAATCAATTTTTTGTCATGAATAGTATCCCGTGAATAGTACTTCATGAATAGTATCCCATGAATAGTACTTTGTGAATAGTACCCCGTATTCGTAAATAGTGTCGTATACGTAAATAGTGCTGTATACATAAATAGTGTCATATACATGAATAGTGTCGTATACGTGAATAGTAACCTCGACATGAAAAGATAAAAATTTTATAATAAAACTCATACCAATATTTCGGTGAAATGATATTAAAGGAAATAACATCATTTACTTGAAAAATAACATCCCTTACCAAAAAATAGCATCCCTTATCTCAAAAAAATAGCACTTCTGACTAGAATATCGGATATAATACTGAAGAAAACTTGCACTGTATAGCAACACTCAAGATATCTAAATACTCATAAAAATACGCTCGATATTATAGAGAGAGAAAACTTCTGATTCTGGTGTATTTTTCAATTCTAACCTAAATACCCTATTTATAGGAAAATGCTTAGAACGCCAAAGCAGAAAATTTAATAAAATATTATATTTATAAAAAAAAATATTCGCACACCTCCTTGACCAATTCATCAGTCCACAAAGTGGGGCCCACCTCAAAAAAAATATTTTTTATTAAAAAATATTTATAACCCCAAAATTAATTCAGACCCAATATTCCAAAACTTCAATAATTCATAATAAATAGCCCTTTTATCAGAAAAAATATGAATTTTATGTCCATTCCATAGAAAATTTAATTCTCTACACCTTTGTAGAAGAAAGTTTTTCCAAATTCTAAATGAAAAATGACCAAAAATCCACATACTGAATGATCTTGTATGCTTTATAATCAAATTTCAGGTCAAAAATGGGGCCCACCAACATATTTAACATGTTTTTTGTAACAAAATACTCTGGACCCAATTTGTTCTCTTCCTCCTCATTTATTCATATATAGTGCATTCATTGTAAAAATATCATCATTATTATATTATTATATTATTACATCATACACTTATAATGTAATATTACAATAATATATTTGAATGAACTATTTTATCGAAGAAGATAAAATATCAACTCTTAATAATTGTCTCTTTAAAATTTCTCCATTAAATAAATATTTTCTTATCATTTTTATCAATAATTAAGTATTCACAAATAATATTACAGAATCACAATATTGACAACCAGATCGTTCCTAGGAAAGAGGGGCTTTCCGATAAGGATTTCTCCTTACTAGCGCGCAATTGGGTGACCAAACCCCTTTCCTAGACAGAACTTCCTTATACATTGTCAATAATGTTATCTAATAATATTATTCAAATAATATGAATTATTGATCTGATAATGGGAAATATTGTGTTGTGACAATTATTGAAACAACAATAATATAAAATAATGTGCAATCTGGTGTAGCATCTCTTGTGCAATGGTAGCATTACTTTACTTTAACCACCGGGTATTTCAACAGTATTAATGGTAACAACTACGTCGTTATTTTTAGAAAACTCATTAAAAACTCATTCTTGTCGTTTTCTTCATCCGACAATTTTCCATTACGGGTCCCACAAATGGCTTTGCCGTCGTACGAATATTCCACGACAACAAGAATATTCCACGACCAAACGAATATTCCCCGACAACAATGAATATTTTATAACTACTTGCTTATTTTATAAACTTTACATATATCACCCTTAACTTTAACTTTTTATCAATTTAACCATTTACTGAATAATAATTATAAGAAAAATTGAATACTTTTATTTCTTAAAATTCGGGGTCTTACAGTTTGTGTGATCATGGCTTTTTTCTGTTATAGGCATAAACTTAGGGGGATTCATAGAGTTAGAGGGAGTTTATTAATTTAAGGGGAATAATATATTTTCATCATCAAAAAAAAGGGGAGAATATTGGTTTATATTCTTTGTGATTTTAAGGAAGACAATATACTTGTGTTTGTGATAAATTTAAGGGACAATTACATATTCTATTATATTTTAAAAATAATTACAACAATAGTGTCCTCATAAAAATTTTACACAACTAATACACTTCCATATTTATTTACAATACTAGTGCAATACTTAATTACAAAAGAGTGTAATCTTATCCCTTTAATTATGCACACGATTTTCTCCCCCCATCTCTCCCACAATTTTTTCTCCCCATCTCTCCCACGATTTTCTCCCACTCCATTTTGTTTCCTTCTTCTTCTCCTCCTCCGCCTCCTCCTCCTCCTCCTCCTCCTCCTCTGTCCCAACCCTCCCCACCTCACGCCTCCCCCCTCCCACCTCCGCCTCCCGCCCCCGCCTCCCCCTCCTCCCTCCTCCTCCTCCTCCGCCTCCACCTCCTCGCCTCCCTCCTTCCTCCTCCCTTCCTTCCGCCTCCCCTCCTCCTCCTCCCGCCACCTCCCCACCCCTCCTCACCTCCCGCCCCTCCTCCCTCCTCCTCCTCCTCCGCCTCCACCTCCTCCGCCTCCCCTCCTCCCTCCTTCCTCCTCCCGCCTCCACCTCCTCCCCCACTCCCTCCCCACCCTCTCTCTCTCCTCCCATCGCCGCCTCGCCTCCGCCTCACCACCTCCCTCCTCTGCCTCCCCTTCCTCCCACATCCCCCTCCTCACGCCTCCTTTCTCCTCCCCTCTTCCCCCCCCCTTCTCCTCAACCTCCTCCTCCCGCCTCCTCTCCTCGATCCCTCCGCCTCCCACCGCCACCTGGTCCATTCTTTATTTTCATTGGTAACGAAATCTTCCGATAAGGTAACCAATTTAGTTTTATTAGGTTACTAATTTATTTTGGATGTGATGCGGTTGTAATCAAACTTCATGTAGTTGGTTACCAAATCATTTGATAAGGTAACCAATTCAGCTTTTATTAATTTACTAATATATTTTGAATGTGATGCGATTTGGTAACCAAAATTTATGCAAATTGGTTACTAAACCTTCCGATAAGGTAACCAATTTAGTTTATTAGGTTACTAATTTATTTTGGATGTGATGCGCTTGGTAACCAAATTTCATATAGTTGGTTACAAACCATTTGATAAGGTAACCAATTTAGTTTTATTTGATTACCAATTTTATTTTAAATGTGATGCGATTCTTAGTCAAAATTGTGATAAAGGTAACCATTTCAATTTTTGTGGGTAACCAAATCGTCAAAAGAAATTGAATAGCAACTCCTCAAGTGGCATGCGATGTGTGGCGGCCAATGGTGATGGCGAGAGAGAGGATGATGAACATTAGCTCCTTCATAATTTTTATTTTTAATTTTCTCATTTTGATTTGAATTTTGAAACATGGATTTGAAATTGTTGTTAGAGACAAGATTTGAATTTGAATTTGAATTATTAGTTATCCTTGATTTTAGGTTTCTTTATTAATGTGAATTGTACTATTTTTGTAATAATTACATTCTTTTTGTAATTATTTAGTTGATGCACTTTTCTTGTAATTACTTTCTATTTGTTGTATACTTATGTAAAGGACCCTAAATTTAATGGTCTTGTTTGATTTGTTTGGGCTGCTTTAATATGTTATAGATTTCTTTCTTTGTTGACCCAAGTTGGATTGATAGTCCATTAGAAATCTCTCTACTGGATCCAGGAAACACTTAGGACTGCAAGTTATAAATTCAATGTATTATTATTGAAAAGATTTCCTTAATATATCATGTAATTAGACATAAAATAAAGATATGCAATCTTATTTGATTAGGAGTTTATTAAGGAATCCATCATGACTGTACAATGGTATTTCAAATCAGACTCTTTCTCTCCTTGAATTAAGTTATTTAGTTTACTTTGGAAACTATTTATTTAAAAAAGTTGTTGTGAAGAATATTTTATATCCGTTGGATAAAACAAATTGCTAGAATCATGAGATTTCCCAAATATGGTCGTATCTTTTATGCTAATGACTCTTGATATAGTTGTTGGTCTTAATATTATAAATGATCTTCCTTCTCGTCTAATCAATTAAGAAAAACACAGAAAGCCAATATCAACCTTGGTATACAGAGATATTTTCATAGAGTGCTATCAAAATTTATTTCCAGCAAGTTATTATATTATTGTTAATTCTTTGTTGACTAGAAAATAAGAGTTCATTGTAATCATATTTTCTTGTATTAAATTCTGAGTTCAAGCCTTGTTTGGCTTGATCAATCTATTAGTGGATAGGATCTATTTAAATGGAGCTTTCAAGGTTGTAGATGTGCAAAGGGGCACTACTGTCCATCTCAATGCAAAGCTACTTTGAACAGAGAGTCTCTTGTATTTAGTTTGAACAAGTTTATTTAATAAAATGAGTCTTCAATACCAATACCAATTGGTATTGGACGTAGATTAAGCCACTAGATTAGAGAAAAAAGGTTGAACCACGTAAAAATATTTTTGTCTGTGGTTTGCAAATTTGTGTGGCCTGATCATTTACCTTCTTATTCTGCACTTGAACAAGACCATTTAATCAAACAGTTCTTTTGGAAACATGCTCATTAAATCTTATAAGATAATCACTTTTATGCAAAACAAAACTCTGTCTATTGATTCTAAGCTTTTGAGCACTCTGTTCAATATCCCTTGTTCTGGTGTGTCCATTTAATCTAAATGGTCCATGCGAGTTTGAAAACTTTAGTGTTCTTAATCAGTTAAAACTTGTTTTAACTCTTCTGCTATTGAATTCGTTGAGGTACCTACTATTATTGAAACTTCTCCCATAAACAATTGTTATCAATAAAATTATTCGAGCCAATTTAATTCCTCGAAACCGGTGGCAAGTCCGACATAACTTTTCAAGATCTAATTCTATCAAGATTGATCTTGTCTTGCACAAAATTTAACTTTTCTCTATTTATGATCAAACATATGGAGAGTTGCATCAAAAACAAAACAAAATGTTTTCCCCAGAGAGGTTTATAACTAAAATTTTAGCACATTTTGAAATCTATTTTGAAAATTAGGATGTTGTTCAAATTACTGTTGTTATTGATCGATGAAGCGAATCTGCATAATTCCATGTTAAAAGGCAATTATGATGGTTTGTTATCTTGGGAAATCGAGGACTACTCTCATCATTGTTTTTCATTTGCTCTTCTCTCTCACAATCCTACATCTTCTTATTATTGTTCCTCCCATTGGTCCTAAATACTATGTGCTTTTTCAACTTGTTCAAAACATGGGGCATAAACTTAACATTGTTCTTGCCATAATTAATTATCTCTCAGACTTAGTCCAATCCTTATCAGATAAGGTGACCATAGTATCGTGAAAAGTTGAGGCATTGGTGGTCGATACATGATTCTTTAGATGTTAAGATGAAGGACATTGATAAGAAGGTGGAAGAAGGTTTATATGAGGCGAGTCCCGATGAAGCATAGTACCCTTTTTGATAATGCCAAAGGGGGAGAGTTTTTTGGTTTGGAAAATATTGATATCCATTGGTTATAATAATGGTTGGATATATTGATTATGGCTTATCTATTATGATTATGAAATTATATGGCATGATGTATCTGTTTGCATCTATCATAAACAGTTTGTGTGACGCCTCCAAAATAGGTCCACACAACCCATCTTGGGTCGCCAGAAACAACACTACTGACAACTTCATTTTACAATTGTCGTGTAAAATACAACAACACATATACTGTGAGTTTCAATACAAATATTGTTACGTATATAATACGACAATATTCATACTCAAATTATTACAATATCATATTAAATACAGCAGCAAATATTTCAAGACCTCAAAGAAAAATGAGAAGATTATAATTATGTTCATTCTAATGAGGTGCACTTTTGACGCTTTCAAAGCTCTGTTCTCATCACCATATTGTTGTTCACCAAAATCAACGGTTAAATGACCTATAATATACGACACACCCATCTTAGGTCCTCAATACAATTATATGTTGTTTTATAATGTATTGGGAAACTTCCACAGTCTCAGACCATCACACTATTCCCTTGGTATCACCGCTCGACCCAGCTACACTCTTATTACCTGAAAGGAATTGTGAAACAAAAGGGTTAGCACAACTAACCCAGTAAAGAATATTATGACTAAGATAAATAATTTATCAATAGCCTTCATTAGTAATAAATTAGAGATTTAGAACATATTGTAGATAATAAAAGTTTTCAACCATAATTGTAGCGGATCGAATCAACAATCCATTAGAAGAGTTAAGTAGAACATAATGTCTATTATCTCCTCCAAATTAAAAGTCCATCGTTAATATTTCATTCCTATAATACTCATCAACAGTTCATTGTTGCATCCAAGACAAAAAGAACTTTCATCACCTGTCTTCACCAGAACCACTAAAGATTATAGTTAAATTCATATTTATAATCATGTAAATCAACAGTTTCTCCTTGCCACAAAGGCTAAAGATATTCAAATGTAATAACAATGATCATATCAATCAGTTGTTTGTCAGTGAACTACGGCCAAAGACATTCAACTGTTAACTAATGGTCATGATCCTGCCAATCACATCATCGAATTATTCATGCACTACGGGCCAAAAATATTCGTTAAGATCACCAAATAGTCATGATCATGTCATACACTGCTCATCATTTGCACTACGGGCCAAAGCTATCAATCAACAGTTCGTCTTTGCACATAAGCCAAAGATATACAACTGTAAAATAAATAATCAACAGTCCATCTATGCACTACGGGCCAAAGATGACTTTCGTTATAATATAAGCATGAGGATAATGACCATGCTATAAGTATCAATCAAACGAAATCAAGGATAAATATTAAAGATTTTTAATTTATCCAGAGTTTAAAAAAATGTCCAAATTGTCAACATGATACTACTTTGTGGAGTAAAATTCAAGAATAATATTCACGTATCAAAAATAATTTGGACAGAAAAGAATCAATTTTTTGTCATGAATAGTATCCCGTGAATAGTACTTCATGAATAGTATCCCATGAATAGTACTTTGTGAATAGTACCCCGTATTCGTAAATAGTGTCGTATACGTAAATAGTGCTGTATACATAAATAGTGTCATATACATGAATAGTGTCGTATACGTGAATAGTAACCTCGACATGAAAAGATAAAAATTTTATAATAAAACTCATACCAATATTTCGGTGAAATGATATTAAAGGAAATAACATCATTTACTTGAAAAAATAACATCCCTTACCAAAAAAATAGCATCCCTTATCTCAAAAAAATAGCACTTCTGACTAGAATATCGGATATAATACTGAAGAAAACTTGCACTGTATAGCAACACTCAAGATATCTAAATACTCATAAAAATACGCTCGATATTATAGAGAGAGAAAACTTCTGATTCTGGTGTATTTTTCAATTCTAACCTAAATACCCTATTTATAGGAAAATGCTTAGAACGCCAAAGCAGAAAATTTAATAAAATATTATATTTATAAAAAAAAATATTCGCACACCTCCTTGACCAATTCATCAGTCCACAAAGTGGGGCCCACCTCAAAAAAAATATTTTTTATTAAAAAATATTTATAACCCCAAAATTAATTCAGACCCAATATTCCAAAACTTCAATAATTCATAATAAATAGCCCTTTTATCAGAAAAAATATGAATTTTATGTCCATTCCATAGAAAATTTAATTCTCTACACCTTTGTAGAAGAAAGTTTTTCCAAATTCTAAACAGAAAATGACCGAAATCCACATACGAATGATCTTGTATGCTATAATCAAATTTCAGTCAAAAATGGGGCCCACCAACATATTTAACATGTTTTTTGTAACAAAAATACTCTGGACCCAATTTGTTCTCTTCCTCCTCATTTATTCATATATCGTGCATTCATTGTAAAAATATCACTGTTATTATATTATTATATTATTACATCATACACTTATAATGTAATATTACAATAATATATTTGAATGAACTATTTTATCGAAGAAGATAAAATATCAACTCTTAATAATTGTCTCTTTAAAAATTTCTCCATTAAATAAATATTTTCTTATCATTTTTATCAATAATTAAGTATTCACAAATAATATTACAGAATCACAATATTGACAACCAGATCGTTCCTAGGAAAGAGGGGGCTTTCCGATAAGGATTTCTCCTTACTAGCGCGCAATTGGGTGACCAAACCCCTTTCCTAGACAGAACTTCCTTATACATTGTCAATAATGTTATCTAATAATATTATTCAAATAATATGAATTATTGATCTGATAATGGGAAATATTGTGTTGTGACAATTATTGAAACAACAATAATATAAAATAATGTGCAATACCGTGTGCTACTGTGCAACAGCGCGTATTACTTTACTTTAACCACCGGGTATTTCAACAGTATTAATGGTAACAACTACGTCGTTATTTTTAGAAAACTCATTAAAAACTCATTCTTGTCGTTTTCTTCATCCGACAATTTTCCATTACTGGTCCCATAAATGGCTTTGCCGTCGGTCATTTAATATTCCACGACAAACAAGAATATTCCACGACCAAACGAATATTCCCCGACAACAATGAATATTTTATAACTACTTGCTTATTTTATAAACTTTACATATATCACCCTTAACTTTAACTTTTTATCAATTTAACCATTTACTGAATAATAATTATAAGAAAAATTGAATACTTTTATTTCTTAAAATTCGGGGTCTTACAGTTTGTGTGATCATGGCTTTTTTCTGTTATAGGCATAAACTTAGGGGGATTCATAGAGTTAGAGGGAGTTTATTAATTTAAGGGGAATAATATATTTTCATCATCAAAAAAAAGGGGAGAATATTGGTTTATATTCTTTGTGATTTTAAGGAAGACAATATACTTGTGTTTGTGATAAATTTAAGGGACAATTACATATTCTATTATATTTTTAAAAATAATTACAACAATAGTGTCCTCATAAAAATTTTACACAACTAATACACTTCCATATTTATTTACAATACTAGTGCAATACTTAATTACAAAAAGAGTGTAATCTTATCCCTTTAATTATGCACACGATTTTCTCCCCCATCTCTCCCACAATTTTCTCCCCATCTCTCCCACGATTTTCTCCCACTCCATTTTTGTTTCCCTTCTTCTTCTCCTCCCTCCGCCTCCTCCTCCTCCTCCTCCTCCTCCTCCTGTCCAACCCCTCCCCACCCTCACGCCTCCCCCTCCTCCCACCTCCCGCCTCCCGCCTCCCGCCTCCCCTCCTCCCCTCCTCCCTCCTCCCGCCTCCACCTCCTCCGCCTCCTCCCTCCTCCTCCTGCCTTCCGCCTCCCGCCTCCACCTCCTCCCGCCACTCCCTCCCCACCCCCTCCCTCACCTCCCGCCCCTCCTCCTCCTCCTCCTCCCCTCCACCTCTCCCTCCC
The DNA here is from genome assembly GCA_020205615.1 of Panax quinquefolius. Lineage (NCBI taxonomy): Eukaryota > Viridiplantae > Streptophyta > Magnoliopsida > Apiales > Araliaceae > Panax > Panax quinquefolius. The sequence continues at coordinate 174,876,837 of CM035156.1, read as the reverse complement.
TCCCTCCTCCCCCTCCTTCCTCCTCCCCCTCCACCTCCTCCTTCCACCCTCCCCCCCTCTCTCTCTCCCTCTTGCGCCCTCGCCTCCGCCTCACCACCTCCCCTCCCTCTGCCTCCCCTTCCTCCCACATCCCCCTCCTCACGCCTCCCTTTCTCCTCCCCCTCTTCCCGCCCCCCTTTCTCCTCAACCCTCCTCCTCCCGCCCCTCCCTCTCCTCGATCCCTCCGCCTCCCACCGCCACCGGTCCATTCTTTATTTTCATTGGTAACGAAATCTTCCGATAAGGTAACCAATTTAGTTTTATTAGGTTACTAATTTATTTTGGATGTGATGCAGTTGGTAATCAAACTTCATGTAGTTGGTTACCAAATCATTTGATAAGGTAACCAATTCAGTTTTATTAATTTACTAATATATTTTGAATGTGATGCGGTTGGTAACCAAAATTTATGCGAAATGGTTACTAAACCTTCCGATAAGGTAACCAATTTAGTTTATTAGGTTACTAATTTATTTTGGATGTGATGCAGTTGGTAACCAAATTTCATATAGTTGGTTACCAAACCATTTGATAAGGTAACCAATTTAGTTTTATTTGATTACCAATTTTATTTTAAATGTGATGCAGTTACTAGTCAAAATTAGTAGATAAAGGTAACCATTTCAATTTTTTGTGGGTAACCAAATCGTCGAAAAGAAATTCGAAATAAGAACTCCATGCATGGCAAGGCCAGACGGCGATATAATGGCAATGGCAGTGATGAGAGAGAGGATGATGATGAACATTAGCTCCTTCATAATTTTTTATTTTTAATTTTCTCATTTTGATTTGAATTTTGAAACATGGATTTGAAATTGTTGTTAGAGACAAGATTTGAATTTGAATTTGAATTATTAGTTATCCTTGATTTTAGGTTTCTTTATTAATGTGAATTGTACTATTTTTGTAATAATTACATTCTTTTTGTAATTATTTAGTTGATGCACTTTTCTTGTAATTACTTTCTATTTGTTGTATACTTATGTAAAGGACCCTAAATTTAATGGTCTTGTTTGATTTGTTTGGGCTGCTTTAATATGTTATAGATTTCTTTCTTTGTTGACCCAAGTTGGATTGATAGTCCATTAGAAATCTCTCTACTGGATCCAGGAAACACTTAGGACTGCAAGTTATAAATTCAATGTATTATTATTGAAAAGATTTCCTTAATATATCATGTAATTAGACATAAAATAAAGATATGCAATCTTATTTGATTAGGAGTTTATTAAGGAATCCATCATGACTGTACAATGGTATTTCAAATCAGACTCTTTCTCTCCTTGAATTAAGTTATTTAGTTTACTTTGGAAACTATTTATTTAAAAAAGTTGTTGTGAAGAATATTTTATATCCGTTGGATAAAACAAATTGCTAGAATCATGAGATTTCCCAAATATGGTCAGTCTTTTATGCTAACAGCTCTTGATATAGTTGTTGGTCTTAATATTATAAATGATCTTCCTTCTCGGCTAATCAATTAAGAAAAACACAGAAAGCCAATATCAACCTTGGTATACAGAGATATTTTCATAGAGTGCTATCAAAATTTATTTCCAGCAAGTTATTATATTATTGTTAATTCTTTGTTGACTAGAAAATAAGAGTTCATTGTAATCATATTTTCTTGTATTAAATTCTGAGTTCAAGCCTTGTTTGGCTTGATCAATCTATTAGTGGATAGGATCTATTTAAATGGAGCTTTCAAGGTTGTAGATGTGCAAAGGGGCACTACTGTCCATCTCAATGCAAAGCTACTTTGAACAGAGAGTCTCTTGTATTTAGTTTGAACAAGTTTATTTAATAAAATGAGTCTTCAATACCAATACCAATTGGTATTGGACGTAGATTAAGCCACTAGATTAGAGAAAAAAGGTTGAACCACGTAAAAATATTTTTGTCTGTGGTTTGCAAATTTGTGTGGCCTGATCATTTACCTTCTTATTCTGCACTTGAACAGCTAGTATACATATGCATAATTGTGTTATTCTGATATCATTAACAAACTAATTTAGACTCCAACTCACACTAGTTTGTCATGTCTGCATTATAACTAAAGTAGAAATTAATCAAATCCAAACACCAACTCTCACTAGCTTGTCATGTCTGCATTATAACTAAATTAGAATTTAGTCATGTCTGTCATTGTCAAGCACTTCTAGCTTAGACACCTATTCACCCCCTCTCACCCTCCACCCCCACCCTCACCCTCACCCTCACCCTCACCCTCACTCTCTACGTGTGCACTTATACAAAATTACATGCATCTCCATACACATAGCACCATTTACATTTAATTATTATTTAATTATTTTCTTATATAGTCAATTTTCCCATAATTATATTTATGCTACCTAGTATCGTCATAATATCAGTCAATTTTATGTTTTTCGACTTAATAACTTAAATTTATCATTAAAAAAATTTCTTTAATACAATTTTTTTTTGCTATATTTAATTAAAATTTAATATTCTTGCATTTAGCAAGAATGGATCCCAAAAACTCATGCATTCATGACAATTGAGTACAACTATACATTTTATCCTTTTCAAACATTATTATGCTCCTAAATTAAGGTACTCCCTCCTTTTTATTATGTTGGTCATTTAAGACAAAATCTCACATATAAAAAATTTCATCAATAGCAATGTTATGTAATTAATTTTGTTGTAAAATTTAATTTTTATCCACTAATACTCCCCTCTCTCTCTCTCTCTCTCTCTCACACAATTACTTCTAATCCGTTCAATTTTGCGAGTCCAGCAAGTAACTTTTCATTTTCTCTCTCATTTTTTCCATAATCCGATCATTAAATGCAAATATTTTTTTCCCTCTAAAATGTCTTAATAAAAGAAAAGAAAAGAGGGAGTATTATTTTTGAACATAGATACGGTCCTCAAGTCTAGGGGTGTAAACGGTATTAAATGGATACGAATACAGGTATATCTGTATCTATATCCGAAAAATCAATTCGCTATCCGTATCCGTATCCGGTATCCGGCGAATTTTAAAAATATTATCCGTATCCGGTATTCGGAAAAATATTCGAATACGGATAATATCCGTTACCGTTTATTTTATCCGAATAGACAAATTATTCAATATCCGAATATCCAAATTAGCTTTATCAAGAACCTAATATAAAATTCATTCAAAATATTTACGAAAAAAAAATAAAGTTTAAATCATACTTATTAATTAAACACAATTTAATATTTAAACCATACATATTAATTAAACATCCTAATCATAAGGGGAGGAAAATGAATGTATGTAAGTGATTAATTAATGAATGTAAGTTATTAATATATATATGTGTGTGTGTGTGTATATATATATATATATAAATTATTTGGATACGGATTTCGGATATCCGTATCCACGGATATATTTACTATTTGGATGTTAATCGAATACGAATACGCCTATATCCGTATTCGTATCCGTTTATTTACGGATACCTTTAAACCGAATACGGATATATCCGTTTTTTTTCGAATGCGAATAATATCCGCTTTTTTTTGAATACGGATGCGGACGAATACGAATTTTTCAATTACCATTTACAGCCCTACTCAAGTCAATGTATTCAAAAACTTTCCCTTCCCTTTGCCTATCTAATGAGTCTATTACCAATCTAATTTTGTCGGAAATTTTTTAGGACAATATATAAAAATGAAAAATATCTAATTAAAGTTTTATCTCGTTTTTTCACTCAATTTTTTTAATATCTCAATCAATTATAAAAAAAATAATATTAATCATATATTTTTGTTGGAATATATAGAAGGAGAATGTTTTTATATTTTACTTCTAGAGTTAAATGCATTTTATATCCCTTGCGTATACTCAATTTTGCACATTTTATCTTATATTTTAAAACGTGACATTTTGTATCTCGCACTTTTAGCAAATTGACACATAACATCCTTCGACCAAAAATTGTCGCTAAAAATGCAAAATCTGACACTAGTTATTTTTAATGACGGATTTTGAATCAGAGCGTGTTAAGTGTCGGTTTTTTAAAGTGCAGGATACAAAGTGTCACAATTTGAAGTCTAAGATGTAATGTGCAAAATTAAATATACGTAGCAGATACAAAGTGCATTTAACTATTTACCTCTAGTATAAAATTAAATAAAATTTACATCACTAAACCATGTTATAGTAGCTCATGAACTAGTAGTAAACAATTGAGTCCATCGACTCTGGTCTAAGGCTCCGTTCCGTTTGTTTCAAGTAAAACATTTTTCAAAAAATGTTTTCTTAATTTTTGAGTTGAAAACCAAGGTTCTTTCATTTGCACCGTTCATCGAATCGAAAAAAGTACGGGATGGATGGATCACTGGTCCAACCAATAGTCGAACCGTTATTGACCCAGTGACATCATTAATATAGAAAAATATATATTATTAATAATTAATTAAATTTTAAAAAATCTCATTTTTATGAATTAAAACATAATAAAGATGAGTTACAATATTAATAAAAGTGGTTAATTTTAATATTAAAAATTTTTGGTAAAAAAAAAATGGGTCAATCGAGTCAATTAACCAGGTTTATTAGTTGAACCGATGATCAATAGGTCAACTCGAGTTTTGACCAAAACCAATTCAGTGGTCCAAACCGGACCGAAAAATGAATCGATTATAATTTTTACCGGTTCGACCGCCGGATCAAATAATGAGAAGAAAAAAAATGTTTTTTTTTAAATAAAGAAAAAACAAAAAATGTCACAAACTAAATAAACAAACAGAAAAATTTCTACAGAAATTAAATTTAAGAAATTGGTATTAGAGAGGGTGTTTCGTCTTAATAGAATACATCAAGCAAGATAAGAAAATGTTAAATATTACAAATGTTATTTCAACTTTTTAATTGTCAATGTCTTGAATAAATATTAGTGAATCTTTTTGGAAAGATGTGTAATAAGAAATACTTTTATAATTTTTATAATCAACTTTTTAATTGTCAATTACGTAAATAAATATCCATATTACTTCCTTCCTCCGTCCGACTTTACTTGTCCTAATTAATTTTTAAAAGTCAAAATTGACCGATTTTAAAATTAATAATTAAATAAATATATCAAAAAATAAAAATCAAATAAATTGACTTTTATAACATATTCAATGTAGTTTCTAATAATACTTTTGTCTATAACCAGAATAAAATTTTATTCTAAATATGATCAATTTGATCATAAAAGATCAATTGGGACAAATATATTGCATCCAGATATTCCATATTGGGACAAATTGCTATCTTTGCATCAAGAAGAAAAGAATAACTACTTCATTCCATTTTTTTTAATAACATTTTAGTTTTCAAAAAAACTAACATGTCCAAGAAAAAACTAAATAAAAGAGGACTAAACACTTTAGTTTAATTGCAACATTGGAATAAATTTGTAAAAAAAATAAATTATATTATAGTCCTTCAACAAATCATCCTTTTTTTCATTATCCCTTTAAAGAAACAAACACTCACAGGGATTGTAAACCTATAATAAACCTATAATTATATGGACATGAACACAGTAATTATATGAAACAACTTGAGTTATACACATTTTTTGCAGACCATCTAAGAATGTATACATGAAAGGTAAAATCAATTCACTAAAAATCTTAATATTAATAATAATAATAATAGATGAACAAACATATACAATCATCATGTCTATCATTCTATCCTTGTAAATAGGATAATTTCAAAGCATTGTCTATAATCTAAAGTTGTAATATGACTTCTGTATGGCTGCTGTAAACATTGTTGTTGTTTGCTTCTGTTTTGTTGCTTCATTTTGTAATAAGTCAAAATATTCTTGGATAGCACCTCATATTGATACTTTACATAAAGGTAGTCAATAACTATTTTAGAAATTAAAATCTTTGAAAAATGTTATTGATACAAACACTAAGACCATTCCTCCTGCCCAACAAAATAATGAAGAAATCATAGAAACTAACAATGAGTTAGAACATGTGGAACTAAAGGAAAAGGAGATAGATGAGCAGGAGGAGCAAGAAGAAGCCGAGCTAGATGATTTGTACACACTCAATAGGACACTCAATAGGATGAGGAAGTCAAGAAGACAAACTAAGAAACCTAAAGGTTACATCAGGAGCAAAAAAGGAAGCTAGTAGTATATTTGTAATTATCAGTTTTCCCATCTAAGGGATGTGGTGATGAAAGCATCTTATAAATAAAGATATACATGAATAAAGTAATATATCCTCTTACTCTAAATTCTTTCTATCTTTTCAGCCGAATACTATAATTGTATATCTAAGTTATAATAGATATCATATGACTTATTGGTTGACCCAATAGACCCCAAAGACCAATAGACCCCAAAGAAAAACGAAAAGATTGCTATCATGTCCATCTCTACATTTTTCGTTATTGTATGCACTACCAGGGACAATGCACGATCAGGAACTCGAGCAACTCTAAAGACGCTTGTAATTTTTTTATAGATCTATCAAATTGAACTCCGAAAAATATTTTCAAATATATGTATGATCGGGATAAAGCTATAGCCTAAATTCCAACCCACCAGATCCTTTAAACAGAGAAATCACGGCCGAACATATTTTAGTAAGACCACATACTTGATTTGACTGAAAAATCCACCCAATTTCGCATTCCGATCAATTGATTTAATAAAACCAGATCATCCTGCAGAATATCAATATGGTAAGACCCAGATTTAAGTTTCTTTGAATACAAATTGTGGTTTAACAGATCCCTTAAAACAACAACAATAATATAATAATATGAGAATATGAGAAGCACTTTTATTAATATTCGAAAGAGAATCATGGATGTACCTTTCGTCAGCCCAACAATATGAGAAGCTTATTCAGATCTTTTTGCTCGCATCGATCACTTCCAGAAAATAAGATAGAAGCGAGCAGAGATGAGGAAGGCAAAAGAAAGGTCTAGAGGAGGCTTAGGTAGTAAATATCAAAAGAGGGACTTTCACCCATTATAAAACTCTTTACTGAGTTGATAGTTTTTATCCAATTTGTACTTGTAGTTTACCTAAAGACTTGATAATTATCTTAAATATAAAAAGATAAATAAACTTGATAATTATCTTTTTTATACAAAAAGTATATATATATCTGGCATGCCAGTATTACATGAAATTATAATGACGATGATTTTTTGGCTATATTGATGATGGCTATGTCATTAGTAGCGAGAATAATATATAACGACGGGTGAAACTGTCGCTATAAAAAAAAAAAAATCGTCGTTATAATCTCTTGTGTAATACTGCACATTTGTATACATCATTTTTTTCCTTATACAAAAGGATAAACAATAATTATGGTTAATTTCATTTATTTAAAGTATATAAGAGTGATGGACAATTAATTAATGACATTACCAGTTAATATTGTGAACCAATATATTTTATATTTTTCAAATTTACCTCATCTTACATATTGCATCCTATAATTTAAAATGTAATACTTTTAGCGAACAAACATATAACACCCTCGGGCCTAAAATTCATCGTTAAAAGTGCAAAATATGTCACTTTTAAACACTAACTCAATCATTTTTAGCGACGAATTTTGACTTTGAGGGTGTTATGTGTTGATTCTCTAAAAGCGTGTGATGCGAAATGTCACGTTTTGAAGTATAGAATACAATGTACAAAATGAGGTAAACTTAGAAATTTAAAATGTATTTAACTCTTAATTTTTTTAATGTTTGGCAAACAAAGATAAAACATGGTCAAATGTAAAATAATTTCCAATCAATAAAAAATTTCTTTTATTTTTGGAAAATGACTTGGGAGTTTGAGATTTGTAAGTCATTTTTCGGAAAAAAAAATGTCCCAACTCTATCTCCCAACAATGAGTTTTAGTAAAAAAAAATTTAATTCTGTTAATATTTTTTAATCACTCTTTAGCAAATTAATTCATTTTTTTCAATAAATTTAATTGTTTTCTTCATATATATCTCTTATTCATCTTTAAGTTTTCAAATTTGGTAATATTTAACTCATTCTCCTAATTTGTCTATTTTTCTCTCTAGAAGAAATTATAAATATGATAATATTTATTTATTATAACGTGGCGTATATTGAAAAGGCAAAATACAATAAAAAATATCTAATTAATTCAAATAATTAGAGAAGATAAATGTGACGCCCCCAAAATAGGTATACATCACCCATCTTGAGTCGCCAAATACATAGTACAAAATTCAAATACAATCTTTAATATACAACAAGAGAGCTATGAGTTTTAATACAAATATTGTCTTCTAGACAATATCCACTCTCAGAATAAGTCCTCATTACATTTATTGTCACACTATTTAACAGAATAGTGAGGACTACTAATACTATCATCTGGACTGTCACTCCATTCCCCGACTAGTCCCGGCTACGTTCTCATTTCCTGAAGAGAACAGTGAAAGAAATGATGAGCTTGTGACGCCCCCAAAATAGGTATACATCACCTATTCTGAGTTGCCAAATACATGGTACAAAATATAAATACAATATTAATTATACAACAAGAGAGCTGTGAGTTTAAATACAAATACTGTCTTCTAGACAATATCCACTCTCAAAATAAGTCATCATTACATTTATTTTCACACTATTTAATAGAATAGTGAGGACTACTAGTTAACACTATCATCCGAACCATCACTCCGTTCCCCGACTCGTCCCAGCTACGTTCTCATTTCCTGAAGAGAACAGTGAAAGAAAGGGTGAGCTCAATTAGCCAAACAAGAAATATTATGACTAAGATAATGCAAAATAAATTATCATTAGTCTCCAATAATGTTAAACTGATAAAATACAATAGACATCAAGTTTAACTGCAGCGGAACAAGCAATCCATTAAAAGAGTCAAGTAGAGAATAAAATCTACTATCTTTTATGATTTAAAAGGTTTTCATCACTTTTATCATTTGAGACTCATTAAATAAATAATCCACATCATCCCCGCACTACTGGCCAAGGATATTCATTAGGGTCACGACCACAAATTCCATGCACTACGGGCCAAGGATATTTGTGTATTCATCAATGGTCATGATCATGCCAACAATCGGCCCATCATGCCTGCACTACGACGAACGAGGACTTTTACCATATCATTTGTAACATTACGGTTATGATTACACCGAATAATCCCCAGTCATAATCATACCAAGTCCATCTATGCACTCACAGAAAGCGGATGACTTTAAAAAAATATATAAACATGAGGATGATGAAAATGATATAAGAATTCAATAAAACAAGTTCAAGAATTAATTTGTCCAGCAATTAATAACGTCCAAATTGTCAACATGATACTTCTGCATAGAGTAAAATTCAAGAATGCTCAGAAGAATATTTCCATGAAAAGATACTGGATGAAGCGCAAATATCAAGGATATTCTACTAATTTCATGGAGTATAGAAGTCAAAACTTTAACCAACTGAGTATAATAAAGAATGGAATAACAAAAGAAATTATCATGCATGCGGTACTTCGCATAAACAGGTTATTCCAACAGAATAATAATAACGGAACCAGTCGGTGAAATTCACACCGAGGGATGTTCCAACAGAATAATAAAGATTTTAACCGGATCCGGGTGTAAAACACATGAGATAGGATATTCCAAATGAGAATAATAAAGACGGAACCAGTCCGGTTGTAAAATACATGAGATATGATATTCCAACCGAATAATAAAGAGCGGAACCAAGTCCTGTAAAACACACAGATAGGATGTTCCAATGAATAATAATAAAGATGGAACCGGTCCCGTGTAAAACACATGAATGTGATGTTCCAACAAGATAATAATAAAGATTTTACCGTGTCCCAGATAAAAAATACACAGATGGATGTTCCAATGGAATAATAAAGACAGAATAATAGAAGAATGTCACCAAGTATAGGGTAGCTCACAGATACTGAGTTATTCCAATGAATAATAAGAAATGGAATAATGAAAATTCTCTTCATGAATACAAAAGAATAATATCTATTACCGTAAAAGAAATCTGAATATAAGAGTAGTTAAGTAGCGAGAATCTATTCTTCTTTCTCTCTTACAATTTATCTCTCTAGAGTTTTTGGTGAATTAAATGAAAATAATGAAGGAATGAGCTTCATTTATAGAAGAATGGATCCATAAGAACTAACTCATGAATCTGGCCTAGATTGATTAACTTTAATCAAAGGTCCATATTTAAAGCAAAATCTTTTAAATAAAATATAATATATTCTATTTATAATTTTACTATGCAAAAACACTATGCAACACTATGCATAATAAAATATAATATAACCTAATTATTATAAAATAAAGCGAATAACTTTATAAAAGTATTCTGCATTTTATATAAAAGATGTTTCATTTTATTACGTTAATAATACTAATAAAACAAAACCGAGTGACTTATCACATAAGCATCAATAATCAATCTGGTGTCTTCTTACGCACTTGGCACGATTCTTCGTACTTTTACTACCAAGTAGTTCAACAGTATTAACGGTAAAACTTCCGCTGTTATTTTCATAAAAATATTTTTGTCATTTTCTTAATCCGACAATAATTCTGTTATGGGGTCCACCAATGATTGTACCATCGTACGGATATTCCCTAACAAAAAGAATATTTTCCGACCAATCGAATATAATATGACAACTTGCATACTTTACAAAATTTGTAAATATTACCCCCAACTATAACATTATATTAAATTCATTCCATAATACTCAAAAATGATAATTATAGAAAATTCATCTTTATTCAAAAAGTTGGGGTTTTACAACCTCCCCTTCTTAAGAAATTTCACCCTCGAAATTAGGGTACGTACCTGGTATATCGAAGAGGTAAGGATACCTTGACTTCATTTCAGATTCTAACTCCCAGGTCATTTCCTCAACATCGTGGTTTCTCCACAAAACTTTGACTTGAGGTATAACCTTGGAGCGTAGAATATGTTCCTTCTTATCCAAGATTTGAACAGGAACCTCTTCATACGTTAAATCTTCCGCTATTTCATCTGGTTCTAGCTCAATAATGTGGTTCGGGTCTTCCACATATTTACGTAACATGGATATGTGAAAAACGTTATGAACACGAGACATACTTGGCGGTAAAGCGAGTCTATAGGCCACAGTTCTTACCCGATCGAGGATTAAAAATGGGCTAATGAATCGAGGATTGAGCTTTTCTCTCTTTCCAAATCTCGTAACTCCTTTCCATGGGGCAACACGTAACAACACATGATCTCCTATATCGAATTCCACGTCCTTTCGATGAAGATCAGCATAACTCTTTTGTCGATCTTGTGAGGTTTTTATACGTTGTCGGATTATTTGAATCTTTTTCGTAGTCATACGTACCAACTCCGGTCCCAACAACGTTGCTTCACCCACCTCATCCGAGCATACTGGAGAACGACACTTTCTTCCATACAACGCCTCGAATGGAGCCATGCCAATAATTGTTTGATAACTGTTGTTGTAGGAAAACTCCACCAATGGTAAGAACTTATCCCAACTTCCCTTGAAGTCAAGGACACAGAGTCTTAATAAATCTTCCAGAGTTTGAATAGTCCTCTCTGATTGTCCGTCCGTCTGAGGATGATATGCCGAACTAAATCGTAAATCTGTGCCCATAGCTTTTTGCAAACTAACCCAAAATCGTGAAGTGAATCTTGGATCTCGATCAGAAACTATGGATACTGGCATACCATGCAGTCTTACAATCTCGTTTATGTAATACGAGCAAGACGTTCAAGTGTATAAGTTTCTCGTATTGGTAAGAAATGAGCAGACTTGGTCAATCTATCAACAATGACCCAAATCGCATCTATGCCTTGAGAAACCTTGGGAAGACCAGTAATGAAATCCATGGTAATGTGCTCCCACTTCCATTCTGGAATTTCAAGTGGTTGCAATGGACCTTTTGGTACTTGATGCTCCGCCTTGACTCGTTGACAAGTTAGACACCTTGAGATAAACAAATATTATCTCTCTTTCATATTGCTCCACCAAAATGTATGACGAAGATCACGATACATTTTGGTACTCCCAGGATGGATTGCAAATGGTGTGTTGTGCGCCTCCATTATGATTTTATACTTTAACTCAGGATCGTTAGAAACACAAAGTCTGGAGTTGACTCGAAGTATTCCTTCATCATCGATTCTTGCTTCTGGTATAACACCTTTTTGCACTTTCTTCCTCATACGCATCAGCTCCAGGTCTGTAGTTTGAGCAGCTTTAACTTTATCAATTAAAGTCAGTTCTACTCGTATATTCGCCATCATCACGTGGGTCCCTGGAGTCTTTATCTCTATCTCCATCCTTTGCAAGTCATACAAAATGGGCCTTTTGCGTTGATATATTGCACTTGCGTGCGCGTATGATCTTCTACTCAATGCGGCACCACCACGTTCGCTTTTCCAGGATGGTTTTGGATGGTATGATCATAATCTTTCAATAGTTCAAGCCAACATCGTTGTCGCATGTTGAGTTCCTTTTGAGTGAAGAAATATTTGAGGCTTTTATGATCCGTAAAGATCTCCACTTTCTCCCCATACAACTAATGCCTCTAAATCTTTAGTGCGAAGACAACAGCTGCCAACTCTAGATCATGAGTAGGATAATTCCTCTCATATTCTTTGAGTTGTCGTGAGGCATAGGCTATGACTTTCCCATGTTGCATGAGAACACATCCTAACCCTTTGCCCAAAAAATCACTGTAGATGACAAATCCCTCCGAACCAGATGGTATTGTCAGAACAGGTGCTGAAATGAGTCTCCTCATGAGTTCTTGAAAAATTTTCTCACATTCCTCGCTCCAACCGAACTTTGTATCTTTCCGAGTCAGTTGAGTTAGTGGAGTAGCGATTCAAGAAAATCCTTCCACGAATATCCGATAATAACCAGCTAAACCGAGAAAGTTACGATTTCATTGGTCCATCGATTTAGGTTGCTTCTCCACTTTGAATAGCTTCAATCTTTCTTTGGGTCAGCAGATATTCCATGACTTGATACCACGTGCCCAAGGAATGCTACTTCCTCAAGCCAGAACTCGCATTTCTTCAACTTGGCATAAATCTTATATTCACGAAGCTTTTGGAGTATCAGCCTCAAGTGTTGCTCATGATCTTCACAGGTTTTGGAATATATGAGGATGTCATCAATAAAGACGACCACAAAGTGATCCAAATATTCCTTGAATACTCAGATCATCATATCTATGAAGGCAGCAGGAGCATTAGTCAATCCAAAAGACATGACTAGGAATTCATAATTCCCGTACCGAGTTCTGAAAGCCGTCTTTGGAATGTCATCGGTTCTAATTTTCAACTGGTGATATCTGGAACAAAGATCAATCTTTGAAAAGAATTTGGCTCCTTAAAACTGGTCAAACAGGTCATCAATACGTGGCAATGGGTACCTATTTTTGATGGTGACATGATTCAACTCCCGATAATCAATACAAAGTCGCATACTCCCATCTTTCTTCTTCACGAATAGAACAGGAGCACCCCAAGGAGAAGTACTAGGACGAATAAAGCCATGTCTAACAATTCCTGCGGTTGGGTCTTTAACTCCCGAAGTTCAATAGAGCCATTCGATATGGGGCTTTAGAAATGGGTTTTGTCTTAGGGTTCAAGGTCGATACAAAATTCAATTTCACGCTCTGGGGGTAGGCCAGGAAGTTCTTCAGGGAATACATCAGAAAATTCATTAACAATAGAAATATCATTCAAAACTGGCGTATTTTTGTTTAGATCCGTGACATGAGCTAGGAAAGCTTGACATAAGTAGATTTATGAAGGGACCAAACAGAAGTAGAAAGCTAAACAAATATAAATAGACCTATGTGTAGGAAATGAAGCAAAGGTTGCTGCATTAACTATAGCAACTTATAGTTTAGCACTGCCTACGGGCAAATCTATTAAGTCAATAAGTTGTTATTGTATTCCGCCTCGTTAGAAACATTATTTCTATTTTATTGTTGGACAATAAAAATTACGGTATTATAATTAAGAACAATTGTTGTTCTATTTATAATAATAATGTTTTTATAGAACTGGAATATTACTTAATGGATTTTGTATACTTGACTTACGTGAAAATAATTTTACAAATTGAACAAACTAGTATAAGAAAAGGAGATGATCATTCAAAGAGTTGAATGTGTGTATTTGTTGAAATACAAGTCTGAATTATTTCAAAGGTTCAAAGAATTCAGAAGTGAAATAAATTGACAAAGTATTAAGATTCTTTGATCGGATCAAAGAAGGAATAGTTGTGCAATAAGTTTCTAGATCATCTCAAATGATTTTCTCATAATGGACGCCTCGATCTGTGATAATTGATTGATGTATCCGAAAGAAAAATCGTACCTTGTTGGACATAGTGCGGTCCATAATGATTTTAATTGACATTCCAAAGATCCTTACGGGGTAATGTCCTAGAAATGGCTGCATATCTAGGAAAAGGTAACCTCAAAATCCGGCCCCAAGACTCCATAAAAGTTATGGACAGGGAGGATTCCTAATCTTAAGTATGTTAAGATAAGGGGTTGTCCAACTTATGTAAAAAGGTTTCAAAGGATAAGCTTGGGACAAAATTTGACAAGTACAGATTTGTGGGACATCCTAAAGTAAGTTTAGGGCATATGTTCTATAATCCTACTTAGCAAAAGGTGTTTGTTGAGAAACATGTTGCCTTCTAAGATAAAGATGTTTATCATTAAAGGGGCTAGTGGGAGGATAATAGATCTTGAAGAGTTCAAGAACCACAAAACACTATAAGTCAAATAATGGGAACACAGAGATAGACTATTGTACCACAAACCAATCGTAAATGCGGAATAATCTACCAAGATACACGGGAGGTATGGATTCATCATGGATGATGGTGATGAGGTACGCATCATAGAAGATGATGATCCAGAGTTACATGCGATGAGGTAAGAGTTCTAGTGTGTACAAAAGGGTTAGTGGGAGCGTCGTGAAATTTCTAGTATTATATGTTGATATACTACGGATAAGGAATGACATACCAATGCTACAATCAGTAAAGATAAAGTTATCTAAACATTCCTCCATGAATGATTTGGGAAGAGTATCTTAATTGGGGATACAAATCTATATAGATAGATTTAAAAGGATGCTCGGCTTAACCCAAGGAACGTATATTCATTTGATGCTAAAGTCGTTTAGCATGGCAAACTCCATGGGATGTCTCATGTTGATGAGCCATGGAGTGTATCTCTCTTAATAGTCCCCATAGACTCCAAAAGAGAGATCGCATGAGTGACTATCATGTATGCAATGAAATGTACGAGACCTGATGTTGATCAGTCATATTCTGGAGAAGTTCACTGTGAGACAGTGAAAAACATCTTAAAGTACTTAACCGGCACTAAGGATGTGATCATATTCATGGTGAGTCTGAATTAATACTAGAGGGCTTAACAGACTCAAGTTTTTTCAAACAGACCAAGACGACAAGAAAATCCACTTTAAGGTAAAGCGTTACCTTGAACGGTGGTGCTGTGAAATTAGAAAGGTTCCAAACAGCAAAGAGTTGTTGGTTTAGTGATAAAGACAAAGTATATAGCTATAAATGAAGCTGCAAGTTGATTGTTTGGATTAAAAGTTCATTACAGAACTAGGAATAGTTCCTAAGTCTCATCTTGGATCTAAACATGTGTTGTGGCACTTTCATTTGATTATAAGAATCATTGAAAGATGGGAAATCACTATAGAGATAGTGGACTCTCAAGAACAACATTACATATCCATTTACTAAAGCTTATCCAACAGCAGGATAATCGTCACTTAGAGAAGAAGAGTATGGGATACCATGACGATTGGCTTTAGTGCAAGTGGGAGATTGAAATTAGTATACATACAAGCCAATCATGTTTGATGATAAAGCATATACTTTGTAACAATCTTATTCATTTATTAATAAAAAGTATTAAAGGCTTTTAATTATCTACATGATGCTGTTTTATAATATGTGATAAACCCATAGTTTTAAGCAATGCTTTTAGAATAATGATGATGATCATTATAATGAGATCTAAATTCTTAGAAAGCTTAAAACTAAAATAGTTCCCAATCGTTGGATTACTAAATTGGGGATTAGTGAATCCGGATAGATTGGTACATACGTTGTTTGCTCATTGGATGAGGATGATTGATCTCATGATCATTTGTGTGGAGACACTAAAGCAAGTATGTAGGTGCTTATTAGAGAATAAGTTCAATTGAACATGGCACGCTAAGGAATACCTAATGGAGTTTTACTTGCCTGTCGATAGGAATTCTGTAGTGATAGTAATCTGAGTCATCCTTGGACTTGAGATCATCATAGTATCTTGTGTATGATGAGTTATACTTTGACTTATTCCTTAAGACCCTTAGGGTATATCAAAGGGTATGCTTGGGTATAATAAGTTATACATGGAGATAATGTATGATCAATAAAGAATCTACCGCTTCTAGTAAAGAAGATAAATGTCTATGTGATTCGATAAATGACAACCCAATGAGTCCTTGGCGGCGCGGAATAAAATTAGAAAGGAGTTTCTAATTTTCATTATTTGAGTTGTGCATTTAAGAATCGAAATACATATAATTAAATAAAATAAGACTTGTGATAATTTCATGTCTTATATTTAATTGGGACATTGTATAGTGGAAGGATTGAATTGTGCGGTATTATTTACTCGAAAGGTTCTTTTATGATTAATGTTGAAATCTATATTATCTGCAAAATGCGTTGATCATTTGGGGAGACTTATTCTATTGTAGAATAAATATTATTTATTTAAATAAATTAATAGTTTAATTTATTTATTTAAATAAGATTAGAATTGTTCTAATTGATTTATTCACAACCGGTTTAATATGGAGAACCTAAAGGGTCACACCATAAAAGGAAGAAAATTATTTAAGAAGTTAATGGCATAATCGTAATAATAAATTAAGTATATTTAATTTAATCTATGGTGATAGAATAAATTAAATAGCTTAATATTTATTATTTAATATTTTGAAAATATTAAATATAAATTAATAAGAGGAGTCTTATTATTATTATTACTATTATTATTATTTAATTCCTAAAGGAGTTTGGGAATTAATTAATAAAATTACTCTCACATATTCCTAATAAGATTAGGAGGTTAAATTAATTAAAAGAGTTTAATTAATTATCCCTAATAAGATTAGGGAGCTTAATTAATTAAAAGAATTTAATTGATTAAATAAAACTCAATTCCTTAATTCTTAAGGAGGGTTGCCTACATCTATAAATAAGAAGAGTCTTATTAAGGGTGAGGTGGTTGACACTTTCTTAACACGTGAATACGTAATTCCAATAGTTGGGAGAGTACGCCTTTTCTATAGAGATAGAAAACTAGGGTTTTGCCAAATACCCATCTTCTTGAATTCTTCTTCTTCCTCGGTGGATCACCTCTAGAGGCCAAACACTTGGGTGGCTAACGTTGATCAAAGGAAGGAACAAAACCCGATGGATTCAAGTTGAACGCGAAAAGGATTGGAGGTGAACTTGTACCTGAGGAAGCTCGGATCTCCAAGGGTATGATTCTTGTTCTTTCTTTTCGTTTAATTAATAATTGCGCATAAAGGATGATCCGGGTATATGGTTTGTAAAATTTTAAACTCTGATTTTTACACGTTTTTGCTTATTTTTGTAATTTGATTACGTTCATGAATATTACAAACCTAACAATTATTGTTTAGAACTGTGACATGAGCTAAGAAAGCTTGACATCCGTTTTCAATAAACGAATAGCTTTATGGCTTGAGATGACAGTGATTGATTTTAATTGTTTGGTTGTTTGAATTCGCATAATAGGTTGGTTAGGAATATGAAAGCTAACAACCTTACGAAAACAATCAATTTTTGCATGATGAGTAGTTAACCAATCAATCCCTAGAATCACATCAAATGCAAGTATTTTCAAAGAAATAAGATCGACAGGTAACGTGCGGTTACCAATTTGAATCAAACAAGACTTATAAACCGTGGATGTAATGAAGGTTTCTCCCAACGGGGTTTCAACTGATAAATCAAAATCCAATTTCTCTGGAGTCAAATTTAAACGTTGAGCGCAAGTAGGAGAAATGAAAAAGTGGATAGAACCAGTATCAAACAAAGTATAAACTTCGCTACAGTTTATGATTAGCTTAACCGTGATGACCTCGTTCGGGTTCCTTGCTTTCTGGGAGGTCACAACAAACGCTCTCCCTTGCACTACCGGATTTAACTTTTCTGGGACGGCCTTTGGTGCCTCCATCCCAGCTGGACTTGTCTTTGGTGCACGACAAAATTAGGCCAGGTGACCTTCTCTTACACAGTTGTAACATGCCTTGGATGGCATCGCACAATTGGAACTGATGTGTCCCTCTCCTCCACACTTGAAGCATATGATAGGTGGTCGTTCTCCTTCCTTAACGACAGGTGTTGATGCTGACGTCTTTCCATCATTGTTGAATCTCCTCTTCTTGAAATGTCCGTTCTTATTATTTTGGCCATGATTACAACCAAGTGGTTACCATTTCGCATATTGATTCCTCCACGCTTATTGTCATACCGCTTCATGATCATTATCACTAGTATTATCATTTTGCCGATTTGCTCTCTTTTGGTTGGGTTGACTCATTATCACGCTCCAATAATCGAGCCCTATTAACAACATCTCGAATACAAACACGCTTTATGAGAGATAAGATATTGGCGTATCTCGGTTTTCAACCTCTTAAAAACATTCGCGTCATTCTCTCCTCATTATCAACCAAATGGGATGCAAACCGGACAACTTTCGTGTATTCATCAATGGTCATGATCATGCCAACAATCATCCATCAATGCACTACGGCCAATGAGGACTTTTACCACATCATTTGTAACATTACTACTATGATTACAATCAATAATCCACAGTCATAATCATACCAAGTCCATCTATGCACTTCTGAGCCACGAGATGACTTTAAAAAAATATATAAAACATGAGGATGATGACAATGATATAAGAATTCAATAAAACAAGTTCAAGAATTAATTTGTCCGAAATTAATAACTTCCAAATTGTCGACATGATACTTACATGTAGAGTAAAATTCAAGAATGCTCGGAAGAATATTTCCATGAAAAATCTTGGATGAAGCACAAATATCAAGGATATTCTACTAATTTCATGGAGTATAGAAGTCAAAACTTTAACCAACTGAGTATAATAAAGAATGGAATAACAAAAGAAATCACCATGCATGTGGTACTTCGCATAAACAAAAGTTATTCCAGCGAATAATAATAATAACGGAACGAGTCGGGTGATATTCACACCCAAGCGAGGATGTTCCAATGTAATAATAAAGACGGAACTAGATCCGTGTAAAACACACAAATAGGATATTCCAACGAAATTATAAAGATTTTAACCGAGTCCGGTGTAAAACACACAGACAGGATGTTCCAACAGAATAATAATAAAGACGGAACCAGGTCCGGTGTAAAACACACAGACAGGATGTTCCAACAGAATAATAATAAAGACGGAACCAGGTCCGGTGTAAAACACACAGACAGGATGTTCCAACAGAATAATAAAGACGAATAATAGAAGAATGTCACCAAGTATAGGGTAGCTCAGCAGATCTGAGTTATTCCAAAGAATAATAAGAAATGGAATAACAGAAATTCTCTTCATGAATACAAAAGAATAATATCCCTTACCATAAAAGAAACTGAATATAAGAGTAGTTAAGTAGCAGAATACTATTCTTCTTTCTCTCTTACAGTTTATCTCTCTAGAGTTTAAAGTGAATTAAAAAAAAATAATGAAGGAATGAGCTTATTTATAGAAGAATGGACTACGTAATAACTAACTCATGAACGGTCCAGATTAATTTACTTTAACCTGACGGTCCATATTTAAAGCAAAATCTTTTAAATAAAATATAATATATTCTATTTATAAAATTCAAAAATGCTCAGAAGAATATTTTCATGAAAAGATACTGGATGAAGCGCAAATATCAAGGATATTTGTAAGACCCCAACTTTTTGAATAAAGATAAATTTTCTATAATTATCATTTTTGAGTATTATGGAATGAATTTAATATAATGTTATAGTTGTGGGTAATATTTACAAATTTTGCAAAGTATGCAAGTTGTCATATTATATTCGATTGGTCGAAAAATATTCTTTTTGTCAGGGAATATCCGTACGACGGTACAATCATTGGTGGACCCCATAACAGAATTATTATCGGATTGAGAAAACGACAAAAATATTTTATTAAAAATAACGGCGGAAGTTTCTACAGTTATCTTGTTGAACTACTCGGTAGTAAAAGAAATATGATAATATCGTTAGTTGCGTAGTAGCACACCAGATTGATAATTAAGGCTTATGTGATAAGTCACTCGGTTTTGTTTTATTAGTATTATTAACGTAATAAAAGCGAAAATATCTTATCTTTTATATAAAATGTAATACTTTTATAAAATTATTCGTTTTATTAGATAATAATTAGATTATATTATATTTTATTATGCATAGTATTGCATAGTGTTGCATAGTGTTGCATAGTGTTTTTTATAGTAAAATCTTTTTATATAAAACAAAAAACTTTTATAAAGTTACTCGTTTTATTATATTATAAATAGAATATATTATATTTTATTTAAAAGATTTTGCTTTAAATATGGACCGTCAGATTAAAGTAAATCAATTTAGACCGTTCATCAATTAGTTACTATGCAATCAATTCTTCTATAAATAGAAGCTCATTCCTTCATTATTTTCTTACGAATTCACTTAAACTCTAGAGAGATAAACTGTAGAGAGAAAGAAGAAAAGTATTCTGCTACTTAACTACTCTTATATCCAGTTTCTTTTTACTAGTAAGGGATATTATTCTTTTGTGTATTCATGAGGAGAACTTACATTATTCCATTCCTTATTATTCGTTGGAATAACTTTGATACGCGTGAGCTACCCTATACTTGGTGACATTCTTCTATTATTCTGTCTTTATTATTCATTTGGAATATCCTGTGCATGTTTTACACACTGACTGGTTCCGTCTTTTATTATTTTGTTGAATATCCTCATGCGTGTGTTTTACACGTGCACGTTCCGTTTTATTATTCATTTGGAATATCCTCGTCTGTGTGTTTTTACTACATTTATTTCTGCTTTTTATTATTCGTTGAATATTCACTGTATGCATGTGTTTACACCGACCGGTTCCATCTTTATTATTCTCATTGGAATATCCCGCGCTTGGTGAGAATTTTTGCCTGACCTGGTTCCGTTATTATTATTATGTTAGAATAACCTGTTTATACGAAGTACCGCATGTATGGTGACTTCTTTTGTTATTCCATTCTTTATTATACTCAGTTGGTTAAAATTTTGACTTCTATACTCCATGAAATTAGTGGAATATCCTTGATATTTAAGGCTTCATCCAGAGATCTTTTCATGAAAATATTCTTAAGCATTCTTGAATTTTACTCTACATAGAAGTATCATGTTGACAATTTGGATGTTATTGGTTCTTGGACAAATTAATTCGTGAACTTGTTTTATTGAATTCTTATATCATTGTCATCATCCTCATGTTTATATTATGTTAAAAGTCATATATGGCCTGTAATGCATGGATGGACTTGGTATGATTATGACCAGGGATTATTCGGTGTAATCATGACCGTAATATTACAAATGATGTGATAAAAGTCCTCATGGGCCCGTAGTGCATTGATGGACAGTTGTTGGCATGATCATGACCATTGATGAATACACGAATATCCTTGGCCCGTAGTGCATGGATAATTTATGGTAGTGACCCTAATGAATATCCTTGGCCGTAATGCAGGGATGATGTGGATTATTTATTAAGCTGAGTCTCAGCGATAAAAGTGATGAAAAACGTTTTAAATCATAAAAGATAGTAGATTTTATTCTCTACTTAACTCTTTTAATGGATTGCTTGTTCCGCTGCAGTTAAACTTGATGTCTATTGTATTTTATCAGTTTAACATTGTTGGAGACTAATGATAATTTATTCTACATTATCTTAGTCATAATATTTATTGCTGGGCTAGTTGAGCTCACCCTTTCTTTCACTGTTCTCTTGAGAAATGAGAACGTGGTTTGGAGACGAGTCGGGGAACGGGCGTGATGGTCCTGATGATAGTATTAGCTAGTAGTCCTCACTATTACATTAAATAGTGTGACAATAAATATAATGAGGACTTATTAAAGGAGTGGATATTGTCTAGAAGATGATATTTGTATTTAAACTCACAACTCTCTTGTTGTATAATTAAGATTGTATTTGTATTCTGTACCATGTATCTGGCGATCCAAGATGGGTGATGTATACCTATTTTGGGGGCGTCACAGTTGGTATCAAAGCTTAGGGATATGATCACTGGCTAAGGTGTGAGACAAGAACTAGGAGTGGAGAGACGGGGAATTCCTTCGCTAGTATGACCTACCTAAGTTTATTTGATATTTAATTGGTCGGTCAGAGTATAGGGATAATATGTGATATATTATTTAATCCTTGTTTTGTGGAAGTATTTGAAAATGGCATCCGAGAATGTTGAGATTAGCAATGGAGCACAGGAGACCGTTGAGTCTCCACAGATCAATAATCAGGATAATGTGCATCAGGAAGGCGACAATCCTCAGGCAAACAACAACACTAACCAAATGATGAATGATAGAATGTTCCGAGGCTTCATGCAATTCATGTAACATCAGGCGAGAGCGGCTCCTGACCAAAATGCATGTGGAAACACTGGCAACTCTCGGACGGTCATCGCCAAGCAGTTTAAGGAACTGCGACCACCGGAGTTCTTTGGAGAGCCAAAACCACTTAAGGCGGAGACGTGGATTAAGCAGATCAATAAGATATTTGATGTATTGGGATGCTCCGAGGAGCAAAAGGTTCCCTTTGCCACCTTCATGTTATGTGCGGCAGAGGCGATTCTTGGTGGGAATCAGTAAAAGCGTACAAACTTCCGCCGTGACTTGAAGATGTCTTGGGAGAAGTTCCAGAACTGCTTCAATGACAAGTACTTTCCGAAAGTATTCGTCACATGAAAAGGGTAGAGTTCATCAAGCTGGAACAAAACAACATGACCGTATCGCAGTACGAAGCCAAGTTTGCCGAGTTGTCCCGGTTTGCGTCCCATTTGGTTGATAATGAGGAGAGAATGACGCGAATGTTTTTAAGAGGTTTGAAACCTGAGATACGTCAATATCTTATCTCTCATAAACTGTGTTTGTATTCAGATGTTGTTAATAGGGCTCAGTTATTGGAGCGTGATAATGAGTCAACCAAACCAAAAGAGAGTAGCAGGCAAAATGATAATACCAATGAGAACAGTCATCGAAGCGATGACAACAAACGTGGAGGGAATCAACATGCTAGAAATGGTAACCACTTCGGTGGTAATCATGGCCAAAATAATAAGAATGGACATTTCAAGAAGAGGAGATTCAACAATGATGGAAAGACGTCGAAGATCGACACGCATCGTTAAGGAAGGAGAACGACCACCTATCATATGCTTCAAGTGTAGAGGAGAGGGACACATCAGTCCCAACTGTGCGATGCCATCCAAAGCATGTTACAACTGTGGAAGAGAAGGTCACCTGGCCCGATTTTTTTGTGCACTGAAGACAAGTCCAGCTGGGATGGAGGCATCAAAGGCTATCCCAGAAAAATCAAAGCCGGTAGTGCAAGGGAGAGCGTTTGTTGTAACCTCCCAGAAAGCAAGGAACCCGAACGAGGTCATTACGGGTAAGCTTATCATAAACTCTAGCGAAGTCTATACCTTATTTGATACCGGTTCTACCCATTCTTTTATTTCTCCTACTTGCGCTTAACGTTTAAATTTGACTCTGAAGAAATTGGACTTTGACTTATCTGTTGAAACTCCGTTGGGAGAAACCTTCATTACATCCACGGTTTATAAGTCTTATTTGATTCAAATTGGTAACCGCACGTTATCTGTCGATCTTATTTCTTTGAAAATACTTGCATTTGATGTGATTCTAGAGATTGATTGGTTAACTACTCATCATGCAAAAATTGATTGTTTTCGTAAGGTTGTTTGCTTTCATATTCCTAATCAACCTATTATGCGAATTCAAGCAACCAAACCATTAAAATAAATCACTATTATTTCAAGCATAAAGCTATTCGCTTATTAAAAAACGGATGTCAAGCTTTCTTAGCTCATGTCACGGATCTAAACAAAAATACGTCAGTTTTGAATGATATTTCTATTGTTAATGAATTTCCTGACGTATTCACGAAAGACTTCTTCAGGCCTACCCAGAGCGTGAAATTGAATTTTGTATCGACCTTGAACCCGGTACAAAACCCATTTCTAAAGCCCCATATCGAATGGCTCCTATTGAACTTCAGGAGTTAAACACCCAACTGTAGGAATTGTTAGACATTGGCTTTATTCGTCCTAGTACTTCTCCTTGGGGTTCTCCTGCTCTATTCGTGAAGAAGAAGAAAGATGGGAGTATCGCGACTTTGTATTGATTATCGGAGTTGAATCATGTCACCATAAAAATATAGGTACCCATTGCCACGTATTGATGACCTATTTGACCCGGTTACAAGGAGCCAAATTCTTTTCAAAGATTGATCTTCGTTTGGATATCACCAGTTGAAGATTAGAACCGATGACATTCCAAAGACGACTTTCGACTCCTAGATGCGGCATTATGAATTTCTAGTCATGTCTTTTAGATTGACTAATGCTCTTGCTGCCTTCATGGATATGATGAACTGAGTATTCAAGGAATATTTGGATCACTTTGTGGTCGTCTTTATTGATGACATCCTCATATATTCCAAAACCCGTGAAGATCATGAGCAACACTTGAGGTTGATACTCCAAAAGCTTCGTGAATATAAGCTTTATGCCAAGTTGAAGAAATGCGAGTTCTGGCTTGAGGAAGTAGCATTCCTTGGGCATATGGTATCAAGTCATGGAATATCTGTTGACCCAGCAAAGATCGAAGCTATCCAAAGCTGGGAGCAACCTAAATCAGTGACCGAAGTACGTAGCTTTCTCGGTTTAGTTGGTTATTATCGGAGATTCGTGGAAGGATTTTCTCGAATCGCTACTCCACTAAATCAGCTGACTCGAAAAGATATAAAGTTTAGTTGGAGCAAGGAATGCGAGAAGAGTTTTTAAGAACTCAAGAGGAGACTCATTTCAGCACTTGTTCTAACAATGCCATCTGGTTCGGAGGGATTTGTCATCTACAGTGATGCTTTGGGCAAAGGGTTAGGATGTGTTCTCATGCAACATGGGAAAGTCATAACATATGCCTCACGACAACTCAACGAATATGAGAGGAATTATCCTACTCATGATCTAGAGTTGGCAGCTATTGTCTTCGCTTTAAAGATTTGGAGGCATTACTTGTATGAGGAGAAAGTGGAGATCTTTACGGATCATAAAAGCCTCAAATATTTCTTCACTCAAAAGGAACTCAACATGCGACAACGACGTTGGCTTGAACTATTGAAAGATTATGATTATACCATCCAATACCATCCTGGAAAAGCGAACGTGGTAGCTAACGCATTGAGTAGAAGATTATATGCGGGCACGAGTGCAATATTGTCAACGTAAAGGCCCATTTTGTATGACTTGCAAAGGATGGAAATAGAGATAAAGACTCCAGGGACCCACGTGTTGATGGCGAATATACGAGTAGAACCGACTTTAATTGATAAAGTTAAAGTTACTCGAAACTATGAACCGGGAGGTCGATGCGTATGAGGAAGAAAGTCTGAGAAGGTGCTATACCGAAGCAAGAATCGATGATGAAGGAATACTTGAGTCAACTCCGGACTTTGTGTTCCTAACGATCCACGAGTTAAAGTATAAAATCATGATGGAGGCGCACAACACACCGTTTGCAATCCATCCTGGGAGTACCAAAATGTATCGTGATCTTCGTCATACATTTTGGTGGAGCAATATAAAGAGAGAGATAGCGTTGTTTATCTGAAGGTGTCCAACTTGTCAACGAGTCAAGGCGGAGCATCAAGTACCAAAAGGTCCATTGTAACCACTTGAAATTCCAGAATGGAAGTGGGAGCACATTACCATGGATTTTGTTACTGGTTTTCCCAAGGTTTCTCAAGGTATAGATGTGATTTGGGTCATTGTTGATAGATTGACCAAGTCTGCTCATTTTTTTACCAATACGAGAAACTTATACACTTGAACGTCTTGCTCGTATGTACATAAACGAGATTGTTAGACTACATGGTATGCCAGTATCCATAGTTTCTGATCGAGACGCAAGATTCACTTCACGATTTTGGGTTAGTTTGCAAAAAGCTATTGGCAAGGATTTACGATTGAGCTCGGCATATCATCCTCAGACGGATGGACAATCAGAGAGGACTATTCAAACTCTAGAAGATTTATTAAGACTCTGTGTCCTTGACTTCAAGGGAAGTTGGGATAAGTTCTTACCATTGGTGGAGTTTTCCTACAACAACATTTATCAAGCAAGTATTGGCATGGCTCCATTCGAGGCGTTGTATGGAAGAAAGTTTCGTTCTCCAGTATGCTGGGATGAGATGGGTGAAGCAACGTTGTTGGGACCGGAGTTGGTACGTATGACTACGGAAAAGATTCAAACGATCCGACAACGTATAAAAACCTCACAAGACCGACAAAAGAGTTATGTTGATCTTCATCGAAAGGACGTAGAATTAGATATTGGAGATCATGTGTTGTTACGTGTTGCTCCATGGAAAGGAGTTACGAGATTTGGAAAGAGAGGAAAGCTCAATCCTCGATTCATTGGCCCATTTTTAATCCTCGATCGAGTATGAACTGTGGCCTATAGACTCGTTTTACCGCCAAGTATGTCTCGTGTTCATAACGTTTTCATATATCCATGTTACGTAAATATGTGGAAGACCCAAACTACATTATTGAGTTAGAACCAGATGAAATAGCGGAAGATTTAACGTATGAAGAGATTCATGTTCAAATCTTGGATAAGAAGGAACATATTATACGCTCCAAGGTTATACCTCAAGTCAAAGTTTTGTGGAGAAACCACGATGTTGAGGAAATGACCTGGGAGTTAGAATCTGAAATGAAGTCAAGATATCCTTACCTCTTCGATATACCAGGTACGTACCCTAATTTCGAGGGCGAAATTTCATAAGAAAGGGAGGTTGTAAGACCCCAACTTTTTGAATAAAGATGAATTTTCTATAATTATCATTTTTGAGTATTATGGAATGAATTTAATATACTGTTATAGTTGGGGGTAATATTTATAAATTTTGCAAAGTATGCAAGTTGTCATATTATATTCGATTGGTCGAAAAATATTCTTTTTGTCAGGGAATATCCGTACGACGGTACAATCATTGGTGGACCCCATAACAGAATTATTGTCGGATTGAGAAAACGACAAAAATATTTTATTGAAAATAACGGCGAAAGTTTTATCGTTAATATTGTTGAACTACTCGGTAGTAAAAGTACAGTAATTTGCGTGGTTGCATAGTAGCACACGGTATTGATTATTAAGGCTTACGTGATAAGTCACTCAGTTTTGTTTTATTAGTATTATTAACGTAATAAAACAGAAACATCTTTTTATATAAAACAGAATACTTTTATAAAGCTATTCGTTTTATTAGATAATAATTATATTTTATTTTATTTTATTATGCATAGTATTGCATAGTGTTGCATAGTGTTTTGCATAGTAAAATCTTTTTATATAAAACAGAAAACTTTTATAAAGTTATTCATTTTATTATATTATAAATAGAATATATTATATTTTATTTAAAAGATTTTGCTTTAAATATGGACCGTCAGATTAAAGTAAATAAATTTAGACCGTTCATAAATTAGTTACTATGCAATCCATTCTTCTATAAATAGAAGCTCATTCCTTCATTATTTTCTTACGAATTCACTAAAACTCTAGAGAGATAAACTGTAGAGAGAAAGAAGAAAAGTATTCTGCTACTTAACTACTCTTATGTCCAGTTTCTTTTACGGTAAGGGATATTATTCTTTTGTATTCATGAGGAGAACTTCTGTTATTCCATTCCTTATTATTCTGTTGGAATAACCTGTATACGCGGGCTACCCTATACTTGGTGACATTCTACTATTATTCTGCCTTTTTATTATTACATTAGAATATCCTCATGCATGTGTTTTTACACCCTGACTGGTTCCGCTCTTTATTATTTTGTTGGAATATCACATGCATGTGTTTTACACCGCACACAGTTCCGCCTTTTTATTATTCTTTTGGAATATCCTCGTCATGTGTGTTTTACAGGACCGGTTCCGCTTTTATTATTATGTTGGAATATCCTGCATGCAGATGTTTTACATCGACCCGGTTCCGTCTTTATTATTCTGTTGGAACATCCTGCTTGTGCAAATTTTTGCCGACTCGGTTCCGTTATTATTATTCTATTGAATAACTTTGTTTATCTGAAGCACCGCATGCATGGTGATTTCTTTTGTTATTCCATTCTTTATTATACTCAGTTGGTTAAAGTTTTGACTTCTATACTCCATGAAATTAGTGGAATATCCTTGATATTTGCGCTTCATCCAGTATCTTTTCATGGAAATATTCTTCTGATCATTCTTGAATTTTACTCTACAAAGAATTAGTGGAATAATTCATGGTCGTGATACCAAATAATATCCTTGGCCTGTAGTGCCGGGATGAATTGATGATGTGGATTATTTATTAAGCTGAGTTCCAGCTATAAAAGTGATGAAAAACTTTTTAAATCATAAAAGATAGTAGATTCTATTCTCTACTTGACTCTTTTAATGGATTGCTTGTTCCGCTGCAGTTAAACTTGATGTCTATTGTATTTTATCAGTTTAACATTGTTGAAGGCTAATGATAATTTATCCTGCATTATCTTAGTCATAATATTTCTTACTGGGCTAGTTGAGCTCACCCTTTCTTTCATTGTTCTCTTCAGGAAATGAGAATATAGCTGGGACTAGTCGGGGAACGGAGTGACGGACCAGATGATAGTATTAGTAGTCCTCACTATTCTGTGAAATAGTGTGATAATAAATGTAATGAGGACTCCATTGAGAGTGGATATTGTCTAGAAGGCAATATTATTGTTTAAACTCTCAACTATGTTTTGTCGTATTTTACACGACTGTTGTATAATTAAGTTGTATTTAAATTTATGTACCATGTATCTGACGACTCAAGATGGGTGATGTATACCTAATTTTGGGGGCGTCACATAGAGAGTAGATGATAAGTATATAATATTCATGATTTTTATTCCTTCACGTTTGGTTTTATTGCATGTTTTGTTATGTAAATGGATTTATTAGTGTGTTTATTGATTTTAGGAGTAATTGAAGCTGAAAAGATGAAAACAGGACGAATCGAAGCTAAATGAGGAAGAAAAGATCAAAGTGTTATTGATCAAGGTCAAGTCACGGCGGCCCTGTTCCCGTCTGCAGAGGTCAGTATTGGCATGGTACAACAAGGAAAACTCAGAAACTATAGAATTCTCCTCGGCGAGCCCAAATGGCCTAGATGAATCCGCCCCGGCCAGTTCACCTCCTCTATCCCAATCCACTTAAGCGCGTTATATAGCTGCCTCGGCCAAGACCTCTCTGTTCTTAGGCACGACCGCGTCGTTCCCAAGTACAAATAGGGTGCGACCACGCTAGGTTGGGAAGTTGGTTTTTTGAATGTTCTCAAAGCAGATTTTGACCGACTTCTACATGGAATGAGATTGATATTTCTATTAGATTTAGGATGTTTTTAGAGTGAGATTTATTTCCAAATTGGTTTCTATTTCTTTATGGAAACTAGAATTATGATGGTAATTCCTCTTTGAATTTGGATTTCTAGTTCTCATAGGATTTAGGATTATGTCTAGCACTATAAATACATTGTAATAGTCAGGTTTAATTATTCTATCTTCTACATTGAATCTTAGCTACACCATGGAAAACCTTAGTCTTGGGAGATTGGAGAGTGAAGATTGAAGACATGAGCTAAGTTCTTTATATTCAGTTCTAAGGGTTATTGAACCTTATTTATAATTACTAATTAATTGAGTATTCATTATTTATTTCTTCTTACATGAAATTCATTATTGATAATCTGATTTAACTGTTGAATGTTATTTGGCTTAATTGATTTGATTTTTACATAATTTAATTGATTAACTATTATCATATGCTAGATTAAGGAATAGTATTACGTGTAATTGATATTGTTCCTAATCACAAGTAGTAATTAGTAATACCTGATTGTGGACAAGCTTTTTAGTATTGCTATGATTATCAGAAGACAAGTTAAACAATTTGAGATTATGTGTTTGTTGCTTGGAATAGTTAAATTCCCTGGTTCTTAATGTTGTTATATTAAATCTAGAGAGTTTGTTCTAGGTTGTATAATGGTTAGATTCTTGTGAAGAACTTGTTTCATTAAGTGATAATCTAAGGGGAGTTTCAGGTAGCAGAGCTTGTTGTTACCTAGCGCTATTAGTTTCATTGAATGGTAAACAATGTTACATTTGATTAATTCATTGTTGTAAAAAAGTGATACTGAACTGAAGAACTGAAGTTTTAATTAAATATTTTTCTTTACTTGGAAACATTAGAATAAATTTAAAATAAATCACTCTATAGAATAGATCATTATTTAGTATTGTGCTAATTGTTTGAATTCGTGTAAACGACAATTACCGGTAGAATTTGACAATTTTGATTTATGCAATGAATCTTACTGGTGTGTTTTACACATAATTTTTTACAAAACTAGAAATATTAGGGGTATCAAATTTTTTTATATCAAATAGTGTCTCAAATGATTTGGTATTATTATATTGACTTTGTACATCTCGTGTGATTCAGCTATATTATAAAGTAACATTTCTCTTATTCATTATCACATCATTCAAGAAATTTTTGAGATGAAATTTGCGACTTCTAACAGTGCCCTTCACAAAATACAACATATCAATACACACCGATATCATTATGCTATACTTTAACAAATAAATCATCATACTTATGGACGGTCTGGATCTTAAGCTCACCCCTTATTTAACTCACCCAAGCTCATCCCCTTTAGCGACGGACCCGACGACGGTTTAGTCGTACAACCGTCGTTTATACTTTTAGCAACGCTATATGTTGTCCGTCGCTAAAAGTATAGACGACGGTTGTATGATCTCGAACCGTCGCCGGATCCGTTGTTAAAGGAGTGTGAGCTCGGGTGAGTGGGATAAAAAATAAGCTTAAAAGATCCGGATTCTACTTATAGGTACGATTTGTAACTACTCTCCAAAGACAAAAAACACCACAAAATTTCAAAGTATTTGTGATATAAATTAAGAAACTTGATAACAATAAGTAGTTTTCTAGTAGTTACCTAAACTAAACCAAGCCAAACCCCAAAAACCAAGGCTAACTATTAATTAGACACAAGCCTTCTTTTGTATCTCTTGTAGCACAAATCCTTTAACTTCCAAAAGCAAATGAAAGAGATTCAGAAACTTAAGAAACATATAAAAAGCATGAATCATATTTGGGTACTCCACCAAATAAGCTTCTTTCCCGCACTTTTTAAGCCACTTATAATATCTCCTCCGCTAATCTTAAGGATATCTAAACCACCAACAAACACTATACTCATTAAAAAACCCTTTATCCGGAAATGTCACGCTTCTTGCCCGCTTAACGTTTATTACTGGTGGTCTCGATGCCGCCTAGCGGCATGAATGACTTCCATGCTCAATCGGTCCCATCCAAGTGTCACCAAAATCGGGTTCACCACTTTTTTCTCGCAGACTTCAAATGCGCTCCTCTCCGCCAAAAAAATGGTTGTATCGCCACTAATCCAATCACCTTAATTTGATCATAACAAAATTTATAAATATTAGACATGTACTTTTTTTTATATTTATCACTAAAAATAATAAGTTTAAATTTAATATAATAATAGTGATATTCTAATAAAATTAGAATGACAAATTTGTGAATATAATTTTAGGTCGATGTTAACGAGTCAAGGCAGAGCATCAAGTACCAAAAGATCCATTGCAACCACTTGAAATTCCAGAATGGAAGTGGGAGCACATTACCATGGATTTCGTTACTGGTCTTCCCAAGGTTTCTCAAGGCATAGATGCAATTTGGGTCATTGTTAATAGATTGACCAAGTCTGCTCATTTCTTACCAATACGAGAAACTTAGACACTTGAACATCTTGCTCGTATGTACATAAACGAGATTGTAAGACTGCATGGTATGCCAGTATCCATAGTTTCTGATCGAGACGCAAGATTCACTTCACGATTTTGGGTTAGTTTGCAAAAAGCTATGGGCACGCAATTTACGATTTAGTTCGCATATCATCCTCGAGACGGACGACAATCGCAGAGAGGACTATTCGAGACTGGAAGATTTATTAAGACTCGTGTCCTTGACTTCAAGGGAAGTTGGGATAAGTTCTTACCATTGGTGTAGTTTTCCTACAACAACAGTTATCAAGCAAGCATTGACATGGCTCCATTCGAGGCGTTGTATGGAAGAAAGTGTCATTCTCCAATATGCTCGGATGAGGTGGGTGAAGCAACGTTGTTGGGACCGGAGTTGGTACGTATGACCACGGAAAAGATTCAAACGATCCGACAACGTATAAAAACCTCACAAGATCGACAAAAGAGTTATGCTGATCTTCATCGAAAGGACGTGGAATTCGATATAGGAGATCATGTGTTGTTACGTGTTTCTCCATGGAAAGGAGTTACGAGATTTAGAAAGAGAGGAAAGCTCAATCCTCGATTCATTGGCCCATTTTTAATCCTCGATCGGGTAGGAACTGTGGCCTATAGACTCGCTTTACCGCCAAGTATGTCTCGTGTTGATAACGTTTTTCACATATCCATGTTACGTAAATATGTGGAAGACCCGAACCACATTATTGAGTTGGAACCGGACGAAATAGATGAAGATTTAACGTATGAAGAGGTTCCTGTTCAAATCTTGGATAAGAATGAACATATTCTACGCTCCAAGGTTATACCTCAAGTCAAAGTTTTGTGGAGAAACCACGATGTTGAGGAAATGACCTGGGAGTTAGAATCTGAAATGAAGTCAAGGTATCCTTACCTCTTCGATATACCAGGTACGTACCCTAATTTCGAGGGCGAAATTTCTTAAGAAGGGGAGGTTGTAAGACCCCAACTTTTTGAATAAAGATGAATTTTCTATAATTATCATTTTTGAGTATTATGGAATGAATTTAATATAATGTTATAGTTGTGGGTAATATTTACAAATTTTGCAAAGTATGCAAGTTGTCATATTATATTCGATTGGTCGGAAAATATTCTTTTTGTCAGGGAATATCCGTATGATGGTACAATCATTGGTGGACCCCACAACAGAATTATTGTCTGATTGAAAAAACGACAAAAAATATTTTTTAAAAATAACGGCGGAAGTTTTACCGTTAATACTGTTGAACTACTCGGTAGTAAAAGTAAAGTAATACACGGTATTGATTATTGATGCTTACGTGAAAATTTATCTCGGTTTTGTTTCATTATATATATATATATATATATATTTATATATGTGGTAAAAGTTCTCATTGGCCCGTAGTGCATTGATGGACAGTTGTTGGCATGATCATAACCATTGATGAATACACGAATATCCTTGGCCCGTAGTGCATGTATAATTTGTGGTCGTGACCCTAATGAATATCCTCGCCATAGTGCGGGGATGATGTGGATTATTTATTAAAATCGAGTCTCGGCGATAAAAGTGATGAAAACGTTTTAAATCATAAAAGACAGATAGATTTTATTCTCTACTCAACTCTTTTAATGGATTGCTTGTTCATTACCGCAGCTTAAACTTGATATCTATTATATTTTATCGGTTTAACATTGTTGGAGACTAATGATAATTTATTCTGCATTATCTTAGTCATAATATTTCTTGCTGGGCTAGTTGAGCTAACCCTTTCTTTCACTGTTCTCTTCAGGAAATGAGAACGTAGCTGGGATGAGTCGGGGAACAGAGTGATGGTTCGGATGATAGTGTTAGCTAGTAGTCCTCACTATTATGTTAGATAGTGTGACAATAAATGTAATGAGGACTTATTCTGAGAGTGGATATTGTCTAGAAGACAGTATTTGTATTTAAACTCACAGCTCTCTTATTGTATAATTAAGATTGTATTTATATTCTGTACCATGTATTTGGCGACTCAGAATAGGTGATGTATACCTATTTTGGGGGCGTCACAAGCTAGGTGACCTTCTCTTCTGCAATTAAAACACGCTTTGGATTCCTGCGTACAGTTTGGACGGATGTGTCCCTCCTGTCCGCATTTGAAACATACGACCGGTGGTCGTTCTTCTTCCTTTGAAACGGGTGCTGGTGCCGACGTCTTCACGTCATTGTTGAACCTTCTCTTCTTGAAATTTCCACTTCTATTATCTTGGCCATGATTACCACCGAAGTGGCTACCATTCTTGGCATGATAATTTCTCCTACGATGGTTATCATTGTTCCGATGATCGTTGCCACCGGTATGATTATTATTGTGTTGTTGGTCATTGCCTTTTGGTTGTGCTGACTCATTATCACGCTCCAATAACTGAGCCCTATTCACAACATCTGAATATAAACAAAGTTTGTGACAAATGAGGTATTGGCGTATATTGGGTTTCAAACCTCGCAGAAACATTCGCGTCATTCTCTCCTCATTATCGACCAAATGGGATGCAAACCGGGATAACTCCGTAAACTTTGCCTCGTACTGCGACACGGACATATTGTTTTGCTCCAGCTTGATGAACTCCACCTCCTTCATGTGACTAATGCTTTCGGGAAAGTACTTGTCATTGAACAACTCTTGGAACTTCTCCCAAGACATCTTAAGTGCGTCAGGCTGGGTACGTTTTACAGATTCCCACCAGTAATCTGCCTCTTCACGCAACATAAAGGTGGCAAAGGGAACCTTTTGCTCCTCTGAGCATCCAAAGACATCAAATATTTTAGTCATCTACTTTAATCACGTCTTCACCTTAAGTGGTTCTGGCTTTCTCAAAAACTCCGGTAGTCCCAGCTCCTTGAATTGCTTAGCGGTGACCGACCGTGGGTTGCTATTATTTTTACCTGCATTATGAACAGGAGCCGCCTTCGCCTGATGTTCCATGAATTCTAAAAAGCTCCTAAACGCATCAAAATCGTTAATCGATTGATCGATGTTGTTGTTTACAGGAGGATTATCGCCATCCTGTTGCACATTATCCTGATTATTGATCTGTGGAGACTCAACGGTCTCCTGTGCTCCATTGCTTATCTCAACATTTTCAGATGCCATTTTCAAATCGCCGCCACAAAATAAGGGTTAAATAACAAATCACATATTATCCCAATACTCGTGACCAATTAAATACCAAATAAACTTAGGTAGGTCATACTAAGCGAAGAAATTCCCCGCTCTCCCTCCTAGTTCTTATCTCACATCTCACCCGGGGATCATATCCTAAGCTTTGATACCAACCGTGACGCCCCAAAATAGGTATACATCACCCATCTTGAGTCGCCAAATACATGGTACAAAATTCAAATACAATCTTTAATATACAACAAGAGGAGTCATGAGTTTTAATACAAATATTGTCTTCTGACAATATCCACTCTCGAAATAAGTCCTCATTACATTTATTATCACACTATTTAATGTAATAGTGAGGACTACTAATACTATCATCCGGACCGTCACCCATTCCCCGATTAGTCCCGCTACGTTCTCATTTCCTCAAGAGAATAAAGTGAAAGAAAGGGTGAGCTCAACTAGCCCAGTAAGAAATATTATGACTAAGATAATGCAGAATAAATTATCATTAGTCTTCAACAATGTTAAACTGATAAAATACAATAGACATCAAGTTTAACTGCAGCGGAACTAGCAATCCATTAAAAGAGTCAAGTAGAGAATAGAATCTACTATCTTTTATGATTTAAAAGGTTTTTCATCACTTTAATCGCTGAGACTCAGCTCAATAAATAATCTACATCATCAAATCTTCCCTGCACTACAGGCCAAAGATATTCTTTAGTATCACAACCACGAATTATCCATGCATTACGGCCAAAGATAATCGTGCTTTCATCAACGGTCCTGATCATGCCATAAAATAATTCATCTTTGCTCCCTTGGCCGAAGAGAATCCATAGTCATAATCATACCAAAAACTGTCCATCAATGCACTACGGGCCAATGAGGACTTTTTCCACATTATTATTTGTAACATTACGGTCATGATTATACCGAATAATCCCTGGTCATAATCATACCAAGTCCATCTATGCACTACAGGCCACAGATGACTTTCAACATAATATAAACATGAGGATGATGACAATGATATAAGAATTCAATAAAACAAGTTCACGAATTAAATTGTCCAAGAACCAATAACGTCCAAATTATCAACATGATACTTCTGTGTAGAGTAAAATTCAAGAATGCTCAGAAGAATATTTTCATGAAAAGATACTGGATGAAGTGCAAATATCAAGGATATTCCACTAATTTTATGGAGTATAGAAGTCAAAACTTTAACCAACTGAGTATAATAAAGAATGAAATAATAAAAGAAATCACCATGCATGTAGTACTTCGCATAGACAGGTTATTCCAACAGAATAATAATAACGGAACCGATCAAAGAAATTAAATGCAAGCGGATGTTCCAACGTAATAATAAAGAATGGAATAACAACAAAAATCACCATGCATGCGGTATTGCATGAGGCGGGTTATTCCAACGTAATAATAAGTATCTAACCAGTCCGACGTAAAACGCATGCATGTGATATTCCAAATGTAATAATAAAGATGAATAATAATAAAGACGAAAACCAGTCCGATGTAAAACACACAGACATGTGATATTCCAATGTAATAATAAAGATTTTAAACAGTGCCGTGTAAACACACGCATGTAATATTTTAACGAGAATAATAAAGATTTTAACCAGTCCTGTAAAAAACACACGATGTGATATTCCTACGTAATAATAAAGATGTAATAATAGAAGAATGTCACCAAGTATAGGGTATTCACGTATACAAAGTTATTCCAACAGAATAATAAAGAATGGAATAACAGAAGTTCTCTCCATGAATAATAAAGAAATAATACCCCTTACGGGTACAACAAATAATATCCCTTACCGTAAAAGAAACTTGATATCAGAGTAGTGAAGTAGCAGAATACTCTTCTTCTTTCTCTCTATAATTTCTCTCTCTAGAGTTTCAGTGAATTCGTAAGAAAATAATGAAGGAATGAGTTTCTATTTATAGAAGAATGGATTGCATAGTAACTAACTCATGAACGGTCCAGATTGATTTACTTTAATCGAATGGTCCATAATTAAAGCAAAATCTTTTAAATAAAATATAATATATTCTAATTATTGCCTAATAAAATAAATAACTTTATAAAAGTATTTTGTTTTATATAAAAAGATTTTACTATGCAAAATACTATGCAATACTATGCAGGCACTATACAACACTATGCATAATAAAATATAATATAATCTAATTATTATCTAATAAAACGAATAACTTTATAAAAGTATTACATTTTTTATATAAAGATTTTACTATTAGCCTAATAAAACGAATAACTTTATAAAAGTATTCATTTTTATATAAAAAAACTTTTCATTTTATTACGTTAATAATACTAATAAAACAAAACCGAGTGACTTATCACGTAAGCCTTAATAATCAAAATCGTGTCTTCTACTACGCAACCACGCCAGATTCTCGTACTTTTTACTACCGAGTAGTTCAACAAGATAATAAGAAAACTTCCGTCGTTATTCTCATAAAAATATTTTTGTCGTTTCCTCAATCCGACAATAATTATGTTATGGGTCCACTAATGATTGTACTGGTGCATTTGATATTCCCCGACAAAAAAAGAATATTTCCCGACCAATCGAATATAATATAACAACTTGCATACTTTGCAAAATTTATAAATATTACCCACAACTATAACATTATCTCAAATCCACACCATAATATTAAAAAAAATACTTCGAGAAATTTAAATCTTTATCCATAAAATCTGGGATTTTACAATAAAGGATCGAACAGAAAAGGTACTAGGTGGATGGGTCAATGGTTCAATCAATGGTCGAACCGTCATTAACCCAGTGATGTCATTAATATATAAAAATATATATTATTAGTAATTAATAAATTTTAAAAAATTACATTTTGTATGAACTAAAACATAAAAAAGTTGATTTATAATATTACTAAAAGTCGTTAATT
Source organism: Panax quinquefolius (assembly GCA_020205615.1). Lineage (NCBI taxonomy): Eukaryota > Viridiplantae > Streptophyta > Magnoliopsida > Apiales > Araliaceae > Panax > Panax quinquefolius. The sequence goes on along the minus strand of CM035156.1, from coordinate 174,838,302 downwards.
TTAATATTAAAAATTTTTTGGTATAAAAAAAAAATAAAACCCGGTTCACTTGGTTAATTAAATCGATTTTATCGGTTGAACCACCGATTGAACTGGTAGTCAACCGAGCCAACCAATTTTTGACCAAATTAAAATAATTGGGTTAAATCGGACTGGAGAGTCGTCCGATTTTTACCAATTGAACCAGCGGAACGGTCCGAGTTTAATAATACTTAAATGATGTTGTTTTTCAGTTTTCAGTTTAGCAATCAAATAAGGGAAAATAAGTGTCTAAATTGTAAAACAGTTGTCACATTTCTAAATTATAACTGAACTTATTTTAATCATCCACTCCAACCAATGGTCAAACCAAAAAATATACCGGGTGAATGGGTTACTGGTCCAACCAGTAGTCGAACCATTATTGACCTAGTGACGACATTAATATATATTATTAGTAATTAATCAAATTTTATAAAAATCTCATTTTTTATAAACTAAAACATAATAAAGTTGAATTATAATATTACTAATTAATTTTAATATTAAAACTTTTTTTGGAACATAAAAAATAAAAAATTAATTTACTAGGTCAATTAATCAATTTTACCGATTAGATCGATGGTCAACTGAATCAATTAATTTTTGGGTGATTTACATATTCTATTACATTTTTAAAAATAATTACAACAAAAGTGCCCTCATAAAATTTTTACACAACTAATACACTTCCATATTTATTTATAATTCTAGTGCATTTAGGATTCCTTAATTTAAGGAATTAGTATTCAATTAGGATTCATTAATTTATGGATTAGTTATACCCATGACTTCTTCTCTCTCTCTCATCTATAACAACCGGTTATATATATATATATATGAAAATAGTATGCACACAAGCCAATCATGTTTGATGATAAAGCATATACTTTGTAATAATCTTATTCATTTATTAATAAAAGTATTAATTTATTAAAGGCTTTTAATTATCTACATGATCTTTGTTTTATAATATATGATAAACCCATAGTTTTAAGCAATGCTTTTAGAATAATGATGATGATCATTCTAATGAGATCTAAATTCTTAGAAAGCTTAAAACTAAAATAGTTCCCAATCATTGGATTACTAAATCGGGGATTAGTGAATCCGGATAGATTGGGTACATACGTTGCTTGCTTCATTGGATGAGGATGATTGATCTCATGATCATTTGTGTGGAGACACTAAAGCAAGTATGTAGGTGCTTATTAGAGAATAAGTTCAATCGAACGTGGCTCGCTAAGGAATACCTAATGGAGTTTTATTTGCTGTCAATAGGAATTCTTGTAGTGATAGCGATCAAGTGATCCTTGGACTTGAGATCATCATAGTATCTTGTGTATGATGAGTTATACTTTGACTTATTCCTTAAGATCCTTAGGGTATATCAAAGGGTATGCTTGGGTATAATAAGTTGTACATGGAGATAATGTATGATCAATAAAGAATCTACAACTTCTAATAAAAGAAGAGAAATGTCCTATGTGATTCGATAAATGACAACCCAAAGAGTCTCGGTTGGCGTAAGAATGAAATTAGAAAGGAGTTTCTAATTTTCATTATTTGAGTTGTGCATTTAAGAGTCGAAATACATATAATTAAATAAAATAAGACTTGATGAAGAATTCCATATCTTATATTTAATTGGGACATTGTATGGTGGAAGGATTGAATTATGCATTTAACTATTTACTCAAAGGTTCTTTAATGATTAATGTTGAAATCTATATTATCCGGAAAGTCGCCGATCATTGCTAGAGAGGCTTATCCCTATTGTAGAATAAATATTATTTATTTAAATAAATTAGTTTAATTTATTTATTTAAATAAGATTAGAATTGTTCTAATTGATTTATTCACAACCTAGGTTTAATATGGAGAACCTAAAGGGTCACACCATAAAAGGAAGAATAATTATTTAAGAAGTTAATGGCATAATCGTAATAATATGTTAAGTATATTTAATTTAATCTATGGTGATAGAATAAATTAAATAGCTTAATATTTATTATTTAATATTTTAGAAATATTAAATATAAATTAATAAGAGGAGTCTTATTAATATTATTACAATTATTATTATTTTAATTTCTAAAAGAGTTTAGGAATTAATTTAATATAAGTACTCTCATTTATTCCTAATTGGATTAGGAAGGAAAATTAGTTAAAGAAGTTTAATTAATTATCCCTAATAAGATTAGGGAGCTTAATTAATTAAAAGAATTTAATTAATTAAAACCCAATTCCTTAATTGTTAAGGTGGGTTGCCCACATCTATAAATAAGAGGAGTCTTATTATGGGTGATAGGTGTTGTTGACTTTTTCAACATACGACATAATTCCAATTGTTGGGAGAGTACACCTTTTCTATAGAGATAGAAAAACTAGGGTTTAGCCAACCACCCTTCTTCTTGAATTTTCTTCTTCCTTGGTGGATCACCTCTAGAGGCCAAACATTTGGGTGGCTAACGTTGATCAAAGGAAGGAACAAAACCCCGGTGGATTCAAGTTGAATGCGAAAAGGATTGGAGGTGAACTTGTACTGCGAGGAAGCTCGAATCTTCAAGGTACGTTTGTTCTTCATATCTTTTCGTTTAATTAATAATTGTGCATAAAGGGTGATCCGGGTATATGGTTTGTAAATTTTTAAACTCTGATTTTTACACGCTTCCGCACTTTTTATGCAATTTGATTGCGATCATGAATATTACAAACCTAACAGTGGTATCAGAGCCAAACCTTTATACGAATTATTAATTGTTCAGATTTGATATGTATGTTGATATGTGTTTAGAACAATTTAATTGGGCATAATTTAATTGTATAAAATTTAAATTAAAAAAAAAAAAAAATCGCAAAATCTGTTTTGGTTTTTCAGTGATTCACGTTATTCAAATTTTTATAATATATGTTATAACGTTATATATATAATTTTAAAAACCGAAATCCGTTGGTGATGATTTGGCAGACATCATCTTAAAACCGAAACAATTCAAGATTTGGCAGCATGTGCACGGTTTTATAAAGATAAAAACAAAAGGTTACAGGATATTCCTTTTAAAAAGTAAGTCAGGATTTCTTACTGATTTACTTGATTCAAAGATTAAAGGAATTAAGTTGTTAACAAGGCACGGAAACCGAAGTCAGCAACATGTATTCCGCCTATATTGCTGGCCATGTGATAATATATATATATATAATATTTAATATACCGTATTATATATATATATATTATATATATACCGTAACTAATATATATATATATATATTATATATACGGTTAATATATATATATATATATATATATATATTATTCTCAATAATTTTATAATTAAAATAAAAGTTTATTTTAATTTTAAATAAAAAGTTTATTTTAATTTTAAAATAATAGTTTTATTTTAATATTAAAATTAAATTTCATGCTAACTAATTAGAGTTGGAATTGGATTCCATAGTAACTAATTGGAGTTGAAATTGAATTTTATTTTTCCTAAAATAAAGGAGTTTATTTGTGAATAGGGAAGTAAATCCATCTTTCCTTAAATAAAGGAGTTTGTTTAGATATGAAATAAGATTTCATATTATTCAAAATAAAAGAGTTTATTTGTGAATAGGAAAGAGAATCCATGTTTCCTTAAATAAAGGAGTTTATTTAAATATGAAATAAGATTTCATATTATTCAAAATAAAGGAGTTTATTTGTGAATAGGAAAGAATATCCGTGTTTCCTTTAATAAAAGATTTTTTTTTATATGGAATTGGATTCCATAATTAATTAAAATAAAGGAGTTTATTTTAATTAAAGATTTTGATTAAAATAAAATAGTTTATTTTATTCAAAAATGGATAAATTAAAATAAAATAGTTTTATTTTGATTTAAATTTGGATTAAAATAAAGGAGTTTATTTTAATTCAAAATTAGATTTTATACTAACTAAATTTGCCCATTAAATGATATCAATATATATATTAAATGTTTATTATTCATAAGATGAATGTTATTTATTGATCGTATGGTGATGTGTATGATAATAAATGGGATTGATTATGACTATTGACCAATGCGATTGGATTTATTTTAGTTGGATGCATGAATGTATGGGTTTTATTAAATGGGGTCTGCACAGACTGCCTTTTCTAATTTTTCTTAATGTAAATTCTATCTCTCTCCTATGTACTTCCCTCGATCACGATCAAGGTTTCTATTTATTTTAAAATAGTTTTGTAATAGAATAGTTAGAATTAAATTTTGAAGAATTAGAGATCAAAGAGCAAGGAGCGCTTGAAGACCCGTTTGTAATGGAGTCCGGGTTTAAATGTAATTGTTATATTTAAATATTAATTCTTGCACCCCTAGGGTTTGACCTTTTGGTTCACTTGGTGGCTCTAGTGAACCAAACTAGAATAAAAGTCCATAATCAATCCGTGTAGAATATAGATTCTATATGTGCATGCTTATACTATATATATTATATATTATGCAAACATGCTTCGCATGTTCATTAATATAACGCGTATTTTTATATATATATATGTAATGCAGCGCTAAACAAGATGAGAAATTAATAACAAACCCTCAAATTTTTTATATTAAGTCCTAAGCGTTCAAAGATATTTGGAATATCGAACGTCGCCTTTCTAAGCATGATAAAATTAATAGAGTATTAAATATTTAATATGAGTTTGTCACAATCACCACAAGGCAAGTATTAAGTATTTAAGATGTTAATTTATCACATTTGATGCTTATAAAGAAAATTGAACAATATTGTTTTGTTGTGTCACCACAAGGATGATATTTTTCTTTTTGAAATATATGGAGTGCTAGGTCGGACTTAACTTGGATAATTTTGATTCGGATGTGCCACCACTTGATCAAAATAATCTAAGAGGCAAAAGAAAAGGAGTTGCATAGTTGATGTAATTGACAAAAGTTGTCTACCTATTTATTTATATATAGTTTGTTGTGTCACCATAAGGCTATATACATTTGAAATGGGATCCTTATTCTCACTAGCAAATCTTTAATTAGATTTTGGCTTAACTATATAAGTGAGGTAATATAGTTTGAAGAAAATAGTGGGAGATACCAATTTAAAACAAGACCTAAATTATTTTGGAAATTAATAACAGAATGTATGTTAAAATGTTGTTAATTACAAATTCATTTACAGAATTTTACAATGTCTTAATTACTATCACTGCGAAACATATTAGATGTTATTTAATCGGACCGTATTAAACGGATTGGTTAAGGAATTTGAGAATAGTTCTCATAATTTGAAAAAGCTATCTTATGTCCTTAATCGCCTATCCTCAATGATTTGCGAATAATGCCTCTGAGGAAGACATTGCTACTTTTAGAAAGTGGCAAGATGATGCACAGTTGGCTCAATGCATCATGTTCGCATCTATGAGTAACGAGCTTCAGCGTCAGCATGAAACTATGGATGCTCCTACTATATTCATGCACATCAAGTAGTTGATGGTGAGGAAAGTAGGGCCGAAAGATATCGAGATATCTAAGGAGCTCTTCCGATCTAGAATGGCCAATGGCACTATAAATGCATAAAAAAGGTTCTTAACATAATCAATTTGATTGATCAATTAGGACAACTGGTTTTGTCATGGATGGAGAGTTGAGCCAAGATTTGATCTTGCACTCACTCCGGACTCCTTTCATTAATTGTTGTGAATTTTTCATATGAACAAGCTAGATATCGCCTTTACGATTTGCTTAACATGTTGAAAATGTTGAGAGTCACTTTCCAACCAAGAAAGATCAAGTCTTCTTGGTAGGGGCCAAAGGATCTTCCGAAAGAAGAACGATTCAAAGAAGGTAAATAGAAAGGCAAAATAAAGGATAATAAGAACAAAAGCGATACGGATAGCAAAGGAGTTTGCTTCCACCGCAATAAGCTTTGGACAATCGAAAGAAATCTGAGAAGCATCTTGCGAGAGGCTAACCAAAGAAGCTTAGTGAAGTTTCTACATAATGCAATTTTGTTCATGATTTAAATAAATTTTTCTTTAAGTCAAGGTTCTACTTGGGTATTGGATACCGACTTTGGTTATCATAAATATAGATTTATGAAGGACCAAGCGGTAGAAAGCTAAACAAATATAAGTAGATCTATGTGTGGAAAATGAAGCAAAGGTTGTTGCATTAGCTATAGAAACTTATAGTTTAGCAATGCCTACGGGCAAGTCTATTAAGTCAATAAGTTGTTATTGTATTCCGGTTCTCGTTGAAACATTATTTCCATTTTATTGTTGACAATAAAATCTTTGGTATTATATTTAAGAACAATTGTTGTTCTATTTATAATAATAATGTTTTGTATAGAACTGAATATTACTTAATAAATTTTGTATACTTGACTTACATAAAAATAATTTTGCAAATTGAACAAACTAGTATAAGAAAAGGAGATGATCATTCAAAGAGTTGAATGTGTGTATTTGTTGAAATACAAGTGTGAATTATTTGAAAGGTTCAAAGAATTCTGTAAGTGAAATAAATTGGCAATGTATTAAGATTCTTTGATTAGATCAAAATAAATACTTGTCAATAAGTTTCTAGATCATCTCAAATGGTTTTCTCATAATGGACACATCCCGATACGCAATAATTGATTGATGTATCTGAATGAAAAATCGTACCTTGTTGGACGTAGTGCGGTCCTTAATGATTTTACCGACATTCCAAAGATCCTTCCGGGATAATGTCCTAGAAATGGTGCATATCTCTACGAAAATGGTAACCTCAAAATTCTACCAAAGACTCCATAAAAGTTATGGACGGGGAGGATTCCTAATCTTAAGTATGTTAAGATAAGGGGTTGTCCAACTTATGTGAAAAGGTTTCAAAGGATAAGCTTGGGACAAGATTTGACATGCATGATTTGTGGGACATCCTAAAGTAAGTTTAGGGTATATGTTCTATAATTCTACTTAGCAAAAAGGTGTTTATTACTGAAACACGTTTGCCTTCAAGATAAAGGTGTTTATCATTGAAAGGGCTTGTGGGAGAATAATAGATCTTGAAGAGTTCAAGAACCACAAAACACTATAACTCAAATAAGAGGAACACAGTAGATGAACCTATTATTACACCAAACCAATCAGTAAATGAATAATAGTCACTCAAGATACACAGGAGGTATGGGTTCATCATAGATGATGATGATGAGGTACACATCATAGAAGATGATGATCCAGTTACATACGATGAGGTAAGTGTTGTAGACACTCAGAAAAATAGATTGAAGCAAGTTTCTCAAATATGGAACATTCGTTTTGATGAGGCAATCAAAAGAGTTTGATTTTATCAAAAATAAGAATGAACATAGTGTGTACAAAAGGGTCAGTGGGAGCATCGTGACATTCCTAGTATTATATGTTGATATATTATGGATAAGGAATGACATACCAATGCTACAATCAGTAAAGATAAAGTTGTCTAAACATTCCTCCATGAATGATTTGGAAGAGTATCTTAATTGGGGATATAAATCTATATAGATAGATTTAAGAGGATGCTCGACTTAACCCAAGGAACGTATATTCATTTGATGCTAAAGTCGTTTAGCATGGCAAACTCCAAGAGATGTCTCATGTAGATGAGCTATGGAGTGTATCTCTCTTAATAGTCCCCACAGACTCTCGAAAGAGAGGTCGCATGAGTGACTATCATGTATGCAATGAATATATCTGAGACCGATGTTGATCGGTCATATTCGGAGAAGTTCACTATGAAGTCGATGAAAACATCTTAAAGTGCTTAACCTAAGCACTAAAGATGTGATCATATTCATGGTGAGTCTAAATTAAAACTAGAGGGCTTAACGAGACTTAAGTTTTTCGAGACGCACCAAGATGACGAAAAATCCACTTTAAGATAAAGCGTTATCTTGATCGGTGGTGCGATGAATTGGAAAGGTTCCAAACAAAGAAAGAGTTCTTTGGTTTAGTGATAAAGACAAAGTATATAGCTATAAATGAAGTCGCAAGATGATTGTTTGGATTAAAAGTTCATTACGTAACTAGGAATAGTTCCTAAGTCTCATCTTGGATCTAAACATGTGTTGTGGCACTTTCATTTGATTATTAGAATCATTGAAAGATGGGAAATCACTATAGAGATAGTGGACTCTCATAAACAACATTACATATCCATTAACTAAAGCTTATCCAACAAACAGGATAATCGCCACTTAGAGAAGAAGAGTATGAGTTACCATGACGGTTGGCTTTAGTGCAAGTGGGAGATTGAAAGTAGTATGCACACAAAGCCAATCATGTTTGATGATAAAGCATATACTTTGTAACAATCTTATTCATTTATTAATAAAAGTATTAATTTATTAAAGGCTTTTAATTATCTACATGATCTTTGTTTTATAATATGTGATAAACCCATAGTTTTAAGCAATGCTTTTAGACTAATGATGATGATCATTCTAATGAGATCTAAATTCTTAGAAAGCTTAAAACTAAAATAGTTCCCAATCATTGGATTACTAAATTGGGGATTAGTGAATCCGGATAGATTGGTACATAAGTTGCTTGCTTTCATTGGATGAGGATGATTGATCTCATGATCATTTGTGTGGAGACACTAAAGCAAGTATGTAGGTGCTTATTAGAGAATAAGTTCATTGAACGTGGCTCGCTAAGGAATACCTAATGGAGTTTTATTTGCTGTCGATAGGAATTCTGTAGTGATAGTAGTCTAGTGATCCTTGGACTTGAGATCATCATAGTATCTTGTGTATGATGAGTTATACTTTGACTTATTCCTTAAGACCCTTAGGGTATATCAAAGAGTATGCTTGGGTATAATAAGTTGTACATGGGAGATAATGTATGATCAATAAAGAATCTACCACTTCTAATAAAAGAAGAGAAATGTCCTATGTGATTCGATAAATGACAACCCAAAGAGTCCTTGGCGAAAGCGAGAATGAAATTAGAAAGGAGTTTCTAATTTGCATTATTTGAGTTGTGCATTTAAGAGTCGAAATACATATAATTAAATAAAATAAGACTTGACAAAGAATTCCATGTCTTATATTTAATTGGGACATTGTATGGTGGAAGGATTGAATTGTCACGGTAACTATTTACTCAAAGGTTCTTTAATGATTAATGTTGAAATCTATATTATCCGGAAAGTCGTTGATCGCTAGGAGGCTTATCCTATTGTAGAATAAATATTATTTATTTAAATAAATTAATTGTTTAATTTATTTATTTAAATAAGATTAGAATTGTTCTAATTGATTTATTCACAACCTAGGTTTAATATGGAGAACCTAAAGGGTCACACCATAAAAGGAAGAATAATTATTTAAGAAGTTAATGGCATAATCGTAATAATATATTAAGTATATTTAATTTAATCTATGGTGATAGAATAAATTAAATAGCTTAATATTTATTATTTAATATTTTAGAAATATTAAATATAAATTAATAAGAGGAGTCTTATTAATATTATTACAATTATTATTATTTTAATTTCTAAAAGAGTTTAGGAATTAATTTAATATAAGTACTCTCATTTATTCCTAATTGGATTAGGAAGGAAAATTAGTTAAAGGAGTTTAATTAATTATCCCTAATAAGATTAGGGAGCTTAATTAATTAAAAGAATTTAATTAATTAAAACCCAATTCCTTAATTGTTAAGGTGGGTTGCCCACATCTATAAATAAGAGGAGTCTTATTATGGGTGATAGGTGTTGTTGACTTTTTCAACATACGACATAATTCCAATTGTTGGGAGAGTACACCTTTTCTATAGAGATAGAAAAACTAGGGTTTAGCCAACCACCCTTCTTCTTGAATTTTCTTCTTCCTTGATGGATCACCTCTAGAGGCCAAACATTTGGGTGGCTAACGTTGATCAAAGGAAGGAACAAAACCCCGGTGGATTCAAGTTGAATGCGAAAAGGATTGGAGGTGAACTTGTGCCTGAGGAAGCTCGAATCTTCAAGGGTATGTTTGTTCTTCATATCTTTTCGTTTAATTAATAATTGTGCATAAAGGGTGATCCGGGTATATGGTTTGTAAATTTTTAAACTCTGATTTTTACACGCTTCCGCACTTTTTATGCAATTTGATTGCGATCATGAATATTACAAACCTAACAATATATATATAACCAAACCATAGCCACCGTCGTCACTTTCACGTCTCTGCCCAATAGAGTCACTTAGGAAAACTAGGGCAATGGTCAGGATTCACCGGGAGTTCACCGAGAACTAGGAAGACAACAACATGGCTCACCCTTCCCGAAGAGAAAGCGAATGGCCGATCTGCATCTAGTATACTTAGTAACACCCATTAATGTTGATGTTGAGCAGTTAGGGAATTGTATTCTGAAAGATTTATGGAGTTGTCTCCCCTTGATCAGGTAAAATTCCTATCTTACTCGCTGTTAGGGTTCAATGTCCAAATAGGAAAATAAAAAATGTCAGTGATAATTATTGCATGCTACTTCTGAAATCATTCTGCCTGGAACTTTAGTGTATTCTTCTAATACATTCAATTGGTTACTGTCATATGCTACTTATAAATGGTCTTTTTTAAATCGTAAGTATTCACCTACAATATCACTCTTACAGGGCAAAGAGGAACCAAACCTTCATATCTAGATAACCAAACTGTCATATCAAAGTAATCAATCAACCTCCAAACTTTAAATTTTTCTCTTAGTACAATTGGTTACCAAACCTTCAGATCAAGGTAACCAAAACTTCGTACCAAGGTAACAAAACCTTCATAACAAAGTAACTAATTCACATCCACACCTTTAGTTTTTTCATAGTGCGATTTAGTAACCAAACCTTGCACCACAGTAACTAATTCATTTTATCAAGTTACCAATTTCGTTTGAATGTGATGCAATTGGTAACCAACTATTCATTCAAAGGTAACCATTTTATTATTTATGAGTAACAAAGTATTTATAAAAAAATTGAACATTAATAGTTACATTTATTTATTTTTAAATTTTTGTAGGGTAGAATCTTCTTCTTATTCTCATTTGGCGTTTTGACAATGAAAAATTCATGCATGATGTAGCGGCGGACTATTATTTCAAGTGTATGTGAGGAGATGAAGATTTGAATTTGAGTATTTAAATTTGAATTATTATTTTGAATTTGAATTTATTTTTGTTGTTAGATCCAAATATTTGAATTTGAATTATAGCAGTTATTTGTCTTTGATTTTAGGTTTCTTTATTAATGTGAATTGTCTTATTTTTATAATAATTACCTTCTTTTTTGTAATTATTTAGTTGATCTGACTTTTCTAGTAAATACTTTCTATTTGTTGTATACTTATGTAAAGTACCCTTAATTTTTTACCAAATAAAAAAACCGGGCCGGACTAAATCTGACAGTATTTCGATTCCAGTTTTTACCCGTTGGATCAGCGGGGTGATCCGGGCAATCAAATAAGAGAAAATAATAAGTGCATAAATTGTAAAACAGCTGTCACATTTCCAACTGATGACTGAACTTATTTTAATCCTCCAGTCCAACCGCCAAAATTGATTCTTACACCTCTCCATCAAAAACCCGCCCCAGACTTTCTCTTCTCCTCAAAGAATCTTAATTTTGCCGAATTTCTGCTGAAATTTTATTGGTTTATTGTCGAAATCCATAGCTTCCCTCAATTGGGAATCGGAGTCTTGCACTGTTCACCAAGATTTCTGGGCCTTTCCTTGTTTATTCTGTTCTTCCCCTTTGTACGCTTCATACTTGATACATATTTATTCGAGGTAATTTACTTTGATTTATTTTTATATACTGTATATTGTATATGTATGTACAAATGTAATGGGTCCTTTTTAATTTTTAATTAGCTTTTGGTTTTCATTGATTAGTCAGTTAAAGTAGATTAAATGAAATAGGAAAATGATTTTTGTGTTCTAATTTTAATTGAATGTGAACTGCAAGGAATGAAAAAATGTAGGTGATAAATGTTAGAGAATAACAACGAGCGAAAACAATAGCAAAGAGAAAATCTAAAGAAAACAATCACACAGTGACTGATCTGTTTCGCTATATTTTGGAAATTTCATATATCTTACGATTGCATGATCCCCTCCAAATATAACACAACATAAAAAGCCCTAATTCAATCCGAAAGTACAAAACTACCTTTTGGGTAGCTTTACGATCACCTCTAAATTAAAATTCAGATCAGACTTCACCACCAACAAGGATAAAATAGAAAAACAATATGTGGGCTCCTTATTTACGAGCGATGCATCCACATATGTAGTATTTAGTATCAACATGAATTTGTCATATATGTCGCATATAACACTCAATGCACTAAGCTTGATTAATATTCCAATTGGTATAGATTAAGTTGAATATACTGTTGGCTGTAGTAGTTGCATTTTACTTGGTGATTCAAAACTTCTTGTGTCTCTCTTTAGATTATGTAGCATTAGGATTTAGGCTAATCTTTTCATTAGGAGTATATAGTTAATTGATCAATGTTTTATTTATGATAGTGTGATTCAAGTCTTTTTATTTTTTTCTTCACACAAGCCATGATTCTATAGATTATTTTGATTTCTTCTTATTTGTTCGTTGTATTGGAGGTAGTGTAATCTCGTGTTATATATGCTTGATTCCTGTGAATCGTGGTTGATTTAGGGTGGCTATAGCAAGTATGTTGGAAGAAAAAGAAAATAATGTTGAAAATTATATTATTTTTTTAATCTTTTTTTTTTCTTTAATGAGTTTTCTCTTTTTGGCCCTTAATAAAATGTCCCTAAGGTAATGTAATCTGCATAAGAACTGCAGAACCCCCAATTATTATAGATGATGTCTTTGTCTACTCTCTTGTTGACAATGCAATATTTTATGCTTCCAAGTTGCAACATGCATTTTGCCTATCAGTAATTACAATCTGTTTGCAGCTTAATTGGCTTCTCTGCCAATGTGGGAACTGGTAACACTATGATGGTAAGGTACCACTATGAACTGGTGACATGCATAGCTTAACCTCGTAGAGTATAGCTTCCATTCAATTGGACCAAAAAAAAAAGGAATTTACATCTGTACTAGAATAAATCCCAAGTATTGATATGTGCAGAAAAGGGGATCTACACTCCAATCAAGATATCAGTTGTGTACAAAAGAAAAGAAACATTTGACCTTCTTGAGAATTTTCTGGTCTGGAGTCTCAGTTTTCTGAAGTTATTCTCTATCACCAATTATTACCTTATTCCATTATAGACTTATTTCTGGGATTAGTCAATCAATCACATACATCAATTCTCCTTGGTCTACTTATGCCATTGCGGAAATTCAAACCTGAACATTTTCTTAAATTTGCAGACTCTTTTTCATGTATGGTATCAATTTTCTTTGGTTGGTTCACACAAAATGTTGTCAATCTTGTATTGTATTAATTTTCTTACTCTGGCATTTATCATTGGTGCTGGAACATCAATATGCTGAATGTTAATAATCATAATATGAGTTATTCTGTTTAGAAGCATTTCTAGCTGTTTCTAGTAGTCTCTCTGTTAATGAAAATCTTTTAAGGCTTTTCCTTGTTGATATTGTCAACCCTATCTACTGCATAGAAAATAGAAAATAGAAAAATAAACATTATAAAAGCACTGGAAATTTGTATTTTTCCTTTTTCATTTCCTAGTTATAGAAACAACGTCATAGTACCCAATATGCATAATTGTCCTATCTAAATTGCATACAACGTCGACCTCAAAATTATTTTCCTGCAGAAATTGACTGGAATACCTGACCTGCCAAAGAACATGCTTGGTTTTATATGGTTTGACTGTATTCGAGATACGGTTTGACTTAATAAAAAATTAAATATTTCTAAATATAATTAACCTCAAATTAAAATACTTCAATACAATTAACCTCAAATTAAAATACTTCTAAATACAATTAACTTCAAATTAAAATACTTCTAAACACAATTTACCCCAAATAATGTCAACTTTAAAATATACAAATAAAATTATACCAAATAGTGTTTAACAAATTAAAAAAAATACTAATTAATACTATATATAGTTAAATCATTTGCTTCCTAATTTTTTTCACACTAACTCCAAGCTCTATTTTTTCACATAGCCAAGCTCATTTCTCGAATACACCAGATCCAAATTTGAAATCACATACTGATTATAATCAAAATCATATACTAAATTTACTTATTGATTGGACAAAATCGTAAACATCATTTGCAACTCCATTAGAATCGCGTGAGGGAGAGAATCATGACCACAAAATCAATTTTGTGCTTATGGAGGAATTTGTTAGAGGACCCATTTGCAGTGACGGAAAGATTCACATCGAACTGATTCAATCATGACGGCAATCAAATCCTATATATTTTCATCTAGAACGTGCATATTGAACTAAGGGGGTAAATTTCTAGAAATCCTATTCTCCATCTTCATCTTTCATCTTCTCCTTATGAGCCCTAATTAATTTTTTCTTCTTCACCTTTCATGGAATCTCTTTCAATTTTCACCACCATCCAAAATTTTCACACCGTGAAAAAAGAAAATCATCCAAATTTGGGTTCAATTTTGACAATGACAGAAGATCAAAGAGGTGGGTTCAATTTTTATTTGTTATTTTTTTTATATACTTTGCTTTCAATTTTGTGCTCAGATCTATTTATTTGAAGGTGAAAATTTTGAAGATTGTGTTGTGATTGTGAAGTAATTCGAGATACGATTGGAGTTTAGGAAAGAAAGGGGTGCTTGATTGATGATGGAGATGGAGGAGTTGGTAATGGTGTTGGTGATGTTGGCGGTGTTGGTGGTAGTGGTGGTGATAAGGGGCAGTGGTGGTGATAAGGAGCGGCGGTTGTGTGGTGATATTTTTTAGTTTTTTTTTTACACTATTAAGTCTTTAAAGTAATTAGTATAAAAATAATTCCTTTAGTTAGTATTTTTATTGTATAATGAAGTCAAACGTTATCTAAATACGGTCAAATCGTAGAAAATCAAACGAGTTGCTGGAAAATGGAGTGTTTCAGCCAATTTCCACCAGAAAGTGATTTTGGGGTCGACATTGTATGCAATTAGGTAATTTATGTAGCAATTTGTAAGTCCAATTACTTTGGGGGGCGAATTATGAATTTGGTGATACTTGGTGTAACATAAGTGTATTTAGCCCTAGAATTTTATGCATACATTTTGGGTGAACTCCAGTGAGCTTTTCATTCGACTTTTGTTTCCATGTTGAGCCTGCCTTACTTTTTGCATCTTTCTTTCATGAAAGGTAAAGGGGACTAGATATTTCACGGTTCAGCTTGACAAAATAGAAGATTAGCTTTGCAACTTGATACAACATAAATATGAAATTAAGAGGTGTATGAATTACTCCTTAAAATATTTTATCTTCACTTGCTACTCTTCAAGGAGAAAGGCTTGTCATTTATTCTATTTAATTGTTGTTGTTACTAGTATTATATAATATTTAATTCATTGAAAATTATTCAACTTTGATTTATTATATGCTTGCAACGGGTTATTGTTTGTGGTAGTTGAAGAAGCTAAAGCCAACACGTTAATATATATATATATATATATATATATATATATATATATAGCTCAAAATTATATTTTCTAATACATGTGGGATTCAAATTTCAAACCATTTTAGATTTTTGCAGTGTTATAATCAGGTAACTTTGAGTTTATAATCTGCTTTATTTGAGGTTAGGTGCTGCAAGATGTTACAAATTGGAGAAGCTGTAGCTTGATGTACTGTGGCAACCTGCATAGAACTTGATTGGTTGGCTAAGGAAGCTTTAGATGTATTTTGCTTAAGGCGTTTTATGCGTAACTTTGAGATCAGTGGTGCCTTTTCTGATGTGTATTTCACTATTTCTTTTTCGGAGAGTGGGGTGAGGGTCTGCAAGAACCATGTAAATGGCAACCAAAGGCAGTGAAGAATTAGATACCTGATCAAGGGAGTGTAAAAGCTAAGGCCAGGTAGGATGATTGAGATAAAGATGAAAACAATGGCCATATATTATTTAAGAGTATGATTCTAGAGTACTTTAACTCACCTACTCATTCCTGAAGTAGATAAAGTGCAGAGTTTAACCAATTAGAACGCTGAAGCAGAGATACTTCACATGGAACACAAGTGCAGAGGATCACTTACGATCCGAATCAAAAGAAATCGGATTTGTCTATCCAATATGGTTCACATCTGCCAATAAAAGGTTGTCATATAGTTTTGGACATACTGTACAGGAGGACTCCAGAGAGCCTTTCATCCCACTTTTGCTTGCATGTGGTTGAGCTTGCTTTACTTTTTGCACATCTTTCCTTTCATGAAAGATGAAATGTGCTACTTGGACTAGGTACTTGGTAGTTCAGCTAGCGCACCTTTATTACCTAACTTTTCTTCTCCTTCATGGGAAAAAACTGAAGATTAGGTTTAATTGCAACTTGATACAGCATTTAAACGAAGTTAATGCTACGGCGGTACATATGCTTAGAATGAAAACATCTAAGGTATCAACGGTTCAGCTTTGGTTAAGCACAACTTAAGCTATCCTAATTATATTTTCAAATACATGGGGGATTCATACCGCCTTAGTTTTTTGCAATCTTGGGGTCGGTTACCTCTGACTTTATAATGTGCTTATTTGAGGGTAGGTTCTGCAAGGGTAGACATTACAAATTGGAGAAACTAAGCTTGATATGGCATCCTGCTGCATAAGACTTGATCGTTTGGCTAAGGAATACCATTTATATTTAGACATATTTTGCTTAAGGTGTTTTATGCATAACTTTGATGACATGGTGACTTTTTTTATGTGTTTCTTTTTTGCGGAGTGGGGTGAGGGTCTTCGGAACCATGTAAATGGCAACCAAAGGCAGTGAAGAATTAGATACCCGATCAAGGGAGTGTAAAAGCGAAGGCCAGGTAGGTTAATCGTTTGGCTAAGGAATTCCATTTATATTTAGACATGTTTTGCTTAAGGCGTTTTATGCATAACTTTGATGACATGGTGACTTTTTTTATGTGTATTTCTTTTTTGCGGAGTGGGGTGAGGGTCTTTGGAACCATGTAAATGGCAACCAAAGGCAGTGAAGAATTAGATACCCGATCAAGGGAGTGTAAAAGCGAAGGCCAGGTAGGTTAATTGAGATAAAGGTGAACAGGAGGACACTTTATATGAACCCACTCATTCCTACTTACTAGATCCTTTCCACAAATTCTGTGTGGGGCAAATTGGGTGCATCTTTCCATCAGAAAGGTGAAAGTGCAATCAGCTTTTCTTTTCCCCCCTCTAAGATCACTACCATATTCTTAGTAGAAACCAAATCCTAAATAGCTCAAGATAAAGCTCTATATGGATGAGTACCTTGCAATACATTGCTATCAAAAGTATAAAACTTTACAAGAACAATGAGAATTTGTGGAAATTTTAACTGTATTACAGTTGGTGAGAAACTTCTAATCACAAACTCAGAAAAATAAAAATAAATTATTAATGTGTAAAATTTGTAGAATTAGATAAGGAATTCTTTTGATAGGTTACCAAAAAGTTCACAATTTTACTTTTCATTTATGAAAAATCCAAGTATAGTATCTCCACCCCTCATCTGAGTAGAGCCACGACCTTTTTTTTCTTAGGTGTATATCTATTAACTCTCACATTGACATCTTGTAGTTGTCAAAACAGGCTCCATTAAGTTCTTTTTTGTATAGAATTAAAAGTTATGTAACAGATGCATATGTCCCCCAAATTCAGTAAACTTAAAAGATGGTAAAGTTTTATCTGATAGAAAGTATTTTGATACTCATCCAAGCCTTCTTTTACAGTCGATTATTACTGTATCTTCTTCTTCTCGTCAAGTATTTGAAGAAATGAGCTTATTAAGAACAACTAATGAGACTAACTGAGAAAAGAGAAAAGTGAGTAGTCTTTCGGTCCAGTCTAGTTCATGGTATCTTAGTGTTGGATAGGACAATTGATGCTGCCAGCACGATTGATTTTGTCGTTGTCAATGGATTCTCATTCTGGTGGTCCAACTACAAAACACAACGGACTGTTGAGTGACCTTTAAGACTTACTAGCTTTCGCCTGTATAACCATTCTCTTCCGCCTATTAGACACTTTTATATGATTTGCATGAATTCTATGTGATTGATAAACCCAACATAAATAAAAAAGTTCTATTGAAATGAATATCAACCAAAGGGAAAATCTGAGCATATTTGAAAGTACTTATGATAAGAAGGGGGAGGGAAACCATGTATTCAAATTCTTAAGTCAATAATATAAGGAGCTTTCATATTTCTTAGGTGATATATTCTGTACAAAAACCTTATGAATATTTCTTCTGGTCATTCAAGCACTCTAACAATAAGAAGCTGTCATTGTTAGTCTTGCATAGTTATTTATTACAGCATTAGCCTAGAAATTAGAAAGTAACATTTTAGGGACCAAATGTGATGTTTCTCCCATTACTTATTGACGATGGAACAATTGCATAGCCTTGTTCTGTTATAGAGGGCATTTGATCCGGTTCAAGATCCATTTCTGATCTCCTAGCAAACCTGCCACTTACTCGGTGTCTTGTCTCTGCATTGGCCTTCCTCGAGCTGTATCTTATTTTCTTCTCAAACTTCCGTGTTTTCCTTTTCTCTCTATATCTTAAGACTTTGGCTTCCCTGGTCACGGGACAATATTGGGGTGGAACTATCTCCACAGTGCTCGAGAATAATCCAAATGTCTTTTCTTGAGGTATGCTGTCCAAATTTGTGTAGCTGCCCGTTGTTGCCTGTGGTACAATGCAAGCATCCATTGATGGGAGAGAGGCCTGCTTGTAAAGTTAAAATTAGAGTAGGTTACTACTCCCTTTGTCAGATTTTACTTGTCCTAATTGACTTTTTAAGATCAAATTTTCTAATTTAAAGATTAATAATTAAACAAATGTATTAGAAATTTTTAAATCAAATAAGTTGACTTGTATAGTACGTACTTTCTTATGATAATAATTTTGTACACTTTGATAATATATTCGATGTACTTTCTTATGACAATAATTTTGTGTCTATATCTAATAAACTTAAGAATATTTTCTTATTCTAAATATGGTCAATTTGACCATAAAAAGTCGATTATGACAAATAAAACTTGGTAGAGGGAGTATTAATTAAAGAGCAAGATCTTCTAGATGTGAATCTAACAAGTTGAAAGCAGCCTTAGAGCAAGAAGGGAAAAAAGGGAAATGTCAGGAAAAATTGAATCTAAAGAAATAAAGGAGCGAGTAACTAATTAACTGACAGAGAAAAAACTCCATGAATTTGAAGCTGTTGAGCTTATAAGAGTGGAACTAGATCAAGAATAGAACAAGCATTAGGGATATTTTTTTCCTGATGATCCGAGTGAAAATCATGTAAGTCCTTGAATACGTACCTGAATGCTCTAAATCTATCAGAGCTGACCTTTCAGTTAGAGCTGTTAAACTAATCTTCTACTCTAAGGGAGCGCACAGTTATTAATCTGCTTTGTTAAAGAGCCAATTATGACTTCCCTGCAGAAAAAGTACTGCTTTATGTCCATGGAGAGGACGAAATATCTAAGAATGCATCTCAGAAAAGAGAAAGAGGAAAAGGGTATATCTTACCTTTCGGACCCCAATTAGGATACAACCAAAAAAAGTGAGACTTTTTTTTCTGAACCATAAATTTACACACTACAAAGAAGAGATTAGAAATCCAGATAGAAATCTCGAGGTTCAGAAACTTACAGTACTCCACCTACTTGAAGGGGTTTGTCTGAAGCCATCTTTAAAAGCTTCATTTTCAAGTCCCAAATAAAAGCTGTGAAGCTGTACTGGATGTTCTTCCACGGCTTGCATTGATTGAACTGGCACTATGCTCTCGGTTCCATTACAAGCCTGCTGAAAACTGTAGGGTTGCAGCTGATTGTACTGCTGTTGGTACTCAATTTGAGTACCAACACGATAATTTACAATATCCACGTTCTCATCAACATTTTCATATGTCAGCCCATCGTTGTTAATCTGCTCTTCCTCATTGTTGTGATTGAACAACCACCAAGAAATTATTTCATCCCCACACTGCTTGGTAATTTTGTAGTTGGCATCTTGAGTTATGACTCTGTTTTCTATGTTGAATTTAGGGACAAGTGGATCAACCACGTAAGCTGACAAGGGGCCATACGGAAAACCAGAGACATGGTTTACCTCTTCGTGGTGGCTGCGTGCCAGTAGGTTGGCCGAGTTTAGCTCATTGTTGCACTTGGTGGAAAGAGAAGCTGCTGCTGCGCCATGCAGACATGCAGTACACATGGATACGTGATTCTGGGACAATGCCTCTAGGTTGGAACTGTAGATGCTTGCGCTGCAACCAGCACAAGGGTAAGAGTAGGTAGGATAAAAGCCACTACCATTACAACTCTCCGTAAACATTTTTGTTCTAGCTAGCTAGCTTGCTTGTAGTAATGTCTTATATAAATTTATAAGGTTGCAACTTATTTTTGAAAATTTAAGCTTGTAGTTTTATAGGGAATTCGGAGAATCCATAGGGAAAAAAAAAAGTGGGAGGAAATTAATGTGGTTGAGAGGTTTCATATGCGACTTTGTGGTTTGTTGAGAGGAAATTAATGTGGTAAATTTGTGCCTCGGATGTTATTATGCGCCAGGAATCTTCCTTTTGTGGAGCCTTGCAATATTATGTGTGCGCGTGTACAGTGGCGAAGTCAGAAGTGGGTCAAATTACTAAATTCTACTCACAAAAATCTATTACATTATATATATATATATATATATATATATATATATATATACACGGTCCTGATCTTAAGTTCACTCATTATCCAACTCACCCGAACTCACCTCCCATTTAGTGACGGATCCGCACGGTTTCGGTCATACAATCTGTCGCCTCATACTTTTAGCGACGGACAACATATAGTGTCGCTAAAAGTATGTAGCGACGGTTGTATTGAATCGAATCGTCACGGTCCGTCGCTAAAGGCTGCTTCGAGATGAGCTTAGATAAGCAAGTGAGTTTAAAATTGGACTATATATATATATATATATATATATATATATATATATATATATATATATATATAAAAATTAAAAATTTTAGTGAGTTAAATTATTAAATTACATTTACAAAAAATTATTACATCATATATATATAAAAAATTAATGGGGTCAATTGACCCCACATTACAATACCTAGTTTCGCCCCTGCTCGCGTATATATTCATGTATCTTTGCGTGTGAGAGAGAATGGTTTAATTTATTTTATTTTTTTATTTTTTGTGCAATATATGGCAGAGCACATTGCTCCTATATAGTTTATTTAGTAAAAAAAATAAAATTGGCCAGGCTACAGCCCCAAAAGCCTACTCATGGCTTCGCCCCTGAACAGATGGTTTCATTAGTGTTGTAACCGGATAAAAAAAAGTTCGTATATGGTATTCGATGGATATATATATATATATACACTATTTATACTCGTTTATTTATGGATACCTTCTAATCAAATACAATTAATATTCATATCAATCGAATACGAATGATATCCACAAGTTGAAGTTGTGATTGGAATGGAAACAACACGTTTCCCAAAATTAAATTAAAAAACATTAATTAATGAGAAAATGGCCATCTGAGACTCTTGTTCTATGCCCAGTTGGAGCTTCATGTGGGGTTGAAGAAATTGAGCTTCCTTTTCTTCGCACCGGACCGGCGGCAATCAACCAACACAACTGCAAGACTGGATTTGAATATTAGACTTATTATCTTCTTCTTCATCTGGCCTCTCTTTGGAGCAGGCCTTTGATTCTGGTGTTTTGAAGCGCACATCATTTCCATTTCTATGAAATTGAGCTATGTACCAGAAACAGAGCAAAAACAGGGGAAAACAGAGTAAAACGCAGAAGCTAGTGTGAGGAATGAAGAAACTAGAGACTATTTGTAAAGGTTGATAGGGACTTCATTGCAAATTTCAGTTACTTGATTATTAAGTTTTATACAGTAGTTTCAGTTACTTGATTGTCAAGTTTTATACAATTGAGAAAATGCCTCATTTCATTTTAGCCATTGAGTTTACTCATGATTGCAATTTCATCCCTTCGTTTAACTCATGGTTTAGTTTGTTTTTTTGGGAGGAAAGTTTAATGAAGTTTTTAAGTTTTTTCTTTAGGGATGAAAGTGCAATTGCTAGTAAAAGTTAGAAATAAAAGTATAATAAAGCCTAAAATCAATAAGAAATTGAATTGCGCATTGTAAATATTATTATTAAAAATAATAAATAATTGTTTTATAAAAAAAAACACTAAATTTACTTTTCCTCTAATAGTGTGATTATATTCATAACAGGGGGTGGCAACAAAACAAAAATAGAAACAAGCACAAGTTTTTAGAAAACTCAAGAAACATGTAAATTCCACTTCCTTCAAATAGTAAAAGAAAACTAAAGCAAAGCCTAATCGTCAATAAAAAAAAATTAAATAAAAAAAAACCTTTGCGAATAATATTTCAACGCTTTGGAACCTTTAGTAAGTAATATTTGAGCATAAAGCTATGAACTAATTCAGCATTTATTTGATTCCCATTTGTTCAATGAGTAAACTTTGCGATTAATTTGTCAACATGAATGATGATATCATCTATGCAAGGTCGAACCGCGCCTTGGGGCTGGAGCATCCATGTCACAAACTGGTGAAGCGCGTCTGGATATGGAGGATTTGGCCCGGCTGGCCACTTTACCTGTGCATTTACAATAGCCAACTGCAGGCTTCCTCCGGATTCACCAAGTGCATACTCAAATGGTGATACACCGTACCTGCAATACAGACATTATGAACTGTTTCATACGATGGTTATTTTGCAAAAGAATTGGCATTACAATAAACAGAACGAAATGAATAAATGCTTGCATTAAAAAAAAGAATAGGACAATTGAGACACTTTTAATTGAGATAATAATATGAGAAACTGCAGGTAATGTGTACAATATCGTATCTAAATAAAAGATTGAATACTAGTCCATTCATAAGACAGCTTTTTAAACATAGAAAGTTCATTTTGATCATAAAGAATGGCATTTCCCAGCATTGCACCCACAAATGCAGGGTGCTTATGGTGACGGTTGTGAGTTTTATTTTGCGAGGAAGCAAAGGGAAAGTAAGGAAAATTGGATGCTTTCTTTCCAAAATTGGAAGGAAAATGTTCTACTTTCCTTCCCATCCCTTCCCTTCCTTCCCCACCCCCCCCCCCCCCGGAAATAAAACTCAGAAATGAACCTTCAAGGGAAGACTGGAAAAAGACTGCCTGCATTCTAATGACTCGTGCTTGGTAACCATTGCATATATTACTAATTTATTATTGGACCAATCCATGACTTCCTATAGATATATGAATATAGGAGTGTATCTGACATTCGGTGTTCATAGCAATTAACGAGATACTACCATTGAACCAAACCATGGTTTCCAAACAGAGATATTTATTCGAGTGATCTAATATTCAGTGTACATAACAATTAACAAGCATGATGAGCTATGTGTACAATAGGTCTGGCAATACACACACGCACACATATAGGGAAGTAATCCTAACTTGTATATGTACAAAATATATACAGAAGCCACATGAATGCCTACACATACAAATATTCAGATATACATCGGTTTTGGTATATGTGTTTGTGTTCATTAGATGACATAATTAGTTGAGTAAATCCATGTATGAGCATCATGATGCTGATATTCTTAAATGGGTATTACTAAAAGTAATGATGAGGCAGTTAAGCAGAAAATCATGTCTGGCTTTGAAAATCTGGATTCTAGTTTAGCACATACAAATTCCTATCAACAAATAATAGTTGGAATACTTGCAGAACTAATTACTACCATAAAACCCTTGTACTAGTACCACCTCCCAATCACATAAATGAGCTCCAACCATAAGTTTATAGACACTTAGTAACTGATATTGATGTACCATTAACTAACAAGATGATGAAGGTGCAACTATATAGTATATACTATACTTGTTCACAAGTTAGACACTGATTACTCAAAGCAAAGGGAAGAAGGGAGCATACATTACAGCGTATAAGGTGCAACCTAATGACCAGATATCAGTTCTTTCATCAATATCTGCATGGCTTGGGCAATCCCACAACTCAGGAGCTCGGAAAGGTGCTGAACAGTGCTCAGATGCCCATTCCTACGTCATAAAATTCCAGAAAACCAATAAGAAGCACATTCGATAAAGCAATGAGCCTCTGAAAGAATGAAATGTGGACAGCACTACAGTACTCATAAATCTGATTGTAACAATAAAGGCTGATTTCAACTAATTACAGGCGGAGAAATAAGAATCCATGGTGTGAATCAAACTACAAAAAACATTTGAAACTTGAAAGCAAAGATATGAACCAAAATTGATTCGTAAATACATTATAGGTAACATAAATGCAAAAATGGAAGAAACCAAACTGCTAGACAGGACTTGCAAATCATAGAAGCTTGGATATGCAGCACTATTAAGGATGCTTGAGATCCGGCTTTTGTGTCTTGTCAGAACCATGCTTTTTAAAAATTATATGCAACACCAAAAATTTTCTCCTATATGAGTGACAATCAACTAATTATTCATCACTCGTAATAACATGTCAATGGCTTGATCTATTAACGAGATCTATCCAATTACCCAATTTTTTCACAAAATAAAATAAAATAATCCATAGTAGCGTAGAGCATGTAACCATTCCTTTTCCATTCATCTACTTGGTCATTCAATCATCAGCCATCACACCTTTTCTCACCATCAACGCGGCTATGCCCATGGGCTGTCAATCGTGTAGTTTGAGCAGGGCGGGCATCGTGTCAAGTCATAGTATTACATTAAACACCTCTCTTTAACTTGTAGTGTCAAGACTCTCAACTCTAACAACCACCTTCTAATTGTTTAATACTCAAATTTTGTCAACCAGTTTGACTTGTTTAATACTCATATTTTGTAACACAACACAACTCAATATGATTCTTCACCAAACAGTAACACAAAACATTATAAATAAAATTATGCATTTTATATAACACACTTTCGTATAAAACAATTCAAGAATATACGTTTAAACAAATAACTAAGAAAGTTATAACTTGTATATAGAGTCAATTCATAGTGTTTTATCGTACAAATTCTAATTTATTATAATAAAATCCTAATTGAATGGGTTAATCGTGTTAAACGTGTCAATCTGTATATAAAACTAAGCCAAACCATTTTACTTTTGTGATTAAAATGTCACCTGTTTATGACACAAACCCATTTATGCTAAACCCAAACCCTCGTATCAGTTGTCGGGCAGGATAGTCAAGTAAGAAAGGAATGTTCGGCTAACGGTTTGTTTCTCTCTTCTAACTCTAATATCGTGTTTCATCTCCAATTCACATTGTGGCTATATATATTATGTCCGTGTTTCTTGACAAAGCAACAAAATATGCTGCATGTGCACTTGCATATCTTTTCATGTGTTGTGATGTGTGCCAGAGCTAAAAATAAGTATGCCGAGCATATCCTAACTTCATATTTGACAGAAATTTAGATAACAGTTGAAAGCCAGTCACAGAAAGCTTGTGCCAAGCACAATATCGTAACTTCAATAAGACCAAGATTAGACATTCTTTATTTCTTTTGCATGGCTGCGCTTGACTATACTGTCCAGTAGAAAAGCATGAGGAAACAATTAACACTGATAAGTGTAGACACTATATAATCCTCAGAAAAAGCATATATATAAATATATACTCACACATGCATGTATATAAGCGAAACATACGAGTACCTGTAGCTGTAATGCCTCTGAACGAGAGCGGATTTGCTTTCTTGCTGGACGAGCACTTCCAAAATCCATCAATATTGCAAGAGGTGGCTGACCTTTTCTATGTGTTAAAAGGACATTACCAGGTTTGACATCGTTGTGTGCATATGGAGGCTCAAGATTGTGCATATGCTTGAGTCCTGCACACAGCTGCAAACAAGTGTCTTAACAATAATATGCTTCTGGCACATCAATGCAAATGCAGCACCAAATAATGACATGAATGCATTAACCCACTTTCATTGTCATTAAGAAACAGGAAGCCATTGAATAAGTACACAGCACTTAGCTTGATTCCACAATCTATCAAGTACAAACCTTAAATATTCCTGTTTCTTAGGAAGAAGAGATGAGGGAGGGGGAAGAGGTTGGGGAATCTGCATTACAGGGAATACCATGTACTTCATATCTCAACACTTTCCAGCTTAAATGACGTCTACTATTTTTTCTTAAAATAGATGTCGATAGACATTCATGAAAAACAGGTAGTTTTGAAAACATACATGCCAAAGAAAAATAGTCTGACGAAGGACATGATTCTTATCTACCTGCCGGAATATTTGAAGAACATCTGAGGTAGAAAAGAACTCTTTCTTATCTTTCATTACTTTAGCATTGTCCAGTAATGTTCCGTCCAAGTGAACTGGAAACAGCAGGTATGCTTCATGCGTCCAAGATTGTTCTGGTGTGGTCTGGACAATGGAAAATAACATTATTGACTAAAAATTGACAAGGAAGAAAAAAGTTGTGCATGAAAAATACGGAAGGAAAAGAGAGGTCTGCCTCTTAAAATTTAGAAAACACAAAACCCATTGTTCACATGATTATAGAAAGCAATGAATTAAAGTAAAGGTTTCCACAATACAAAAGGCAACATGCATATTCCTTTAAACTCAAAAGTACTGCAGACTTCAGAACAGGAGTCCATTTCATTTTTCAAGAATACAAAGAGAGGCTCTGACTGAACGTGGATATATGTATATATATATATGGGAAATGATCCATAGCCAAAAGGGGAAGGGAACCCCCATCCTTCCAACCCAATCTGAGCCGTCCATGAAGAGATCTAATGGTGTGATAGGAACCCAATCCGCAGGATAATTATTAGGAGTCTTTACAATTGTCTAGCAGAGCCGGACCCACAAAGGGAATGTACAAGATTGCCCCTGATTAAACTTATAGCCCATCGCACGATTATTATGCGGTAGGAACTGGCTCTACTTCACAATCTCGCAGATGGAACGGGGCTCCGCTAGATAGTCTAGCGGTAGGCAGTTTTTTACCCAAATTGTTTGGCCGATTGGGAAACTCACTTTTTCCAACATTAAATTGTCCCACAAAAAAAATCACAACCCACAGGTCCCACACTCCCCTCCCCCTGTATTTAAACCACACAGACGTACCCTTCTCCAATAAAGCAGAACAAAACAAAACAAAAAATAAAAAATGGAAACCTCCCATTCCCAATCTACAAACCATTTCCTTTCTTCAATTCTTCTTGCTTTTGTGCTGCTTTTTTCTCTCAATTCTATCTCATATGCAGCCTCTGATTCAGATTACACCACTTTTCTCGATTGCCTAACTAAAAACTCAAGCCCAAATGACAAAATCCCCGCCATTGTTTACAGTCCCCAAAACTCATCATTATCCTCTATTTTACAAGTTTATATCAAGAACCGTAGGTTCAATACATCCTCAACTCCAACACCCACAATTATTGTTACTGCTTTGAAGGAATCCGATGTCCAAAACACCATAATTTGTGCCAAAAACATGAGAATTCAACTCAAAATTCGTAGTGGTGGGGCATGAAGTTGCAATCAATAACTGCATATTTTCGTAAAACACCATATTTTTGAAGACAATAACTGCACCCCTGTGGCCTAATTTAGCCACCCCCAAAATTCTCGTAAAATTATCTTTTTTACAATTTAATACTAGAAAATCTGCACCCATTAATCCGATAAACGCTTCCTCGACTCCCCTACAATAACTCCTGCCGACATTCTGGCCCTTTCCATGGATTGGATGTATTCAGATTGTCAGAATTCATCTGGGACTATGCATACATGCCGGCCGCACGTGTACCGGCTTGCAATTGCAAGGCCAACGCTTGTTGTTGTAGCTCCACCATGGGACAATGTTTCTACTGTCAATTTGGAATTCCACCCTGCAGCCATGGTTGAGATTAGCTCTGCTACACTTGAATCTTTCAAAATTTCACACTACATATAGAAAATTGTA
Organism: Panax quinquefolius; assembly: GCA_020205615.1. Classification (NCBI taxonomy): domain Eukaryota; kingdom Viridiplantae; phylum Streptophyta; class Magnoliopsida; order Apiales; family Araliaceae; genus Panax; species Panax quinquefolius. Next base: position 174,810,112 of record CM035156.1, on the reverse strand, counting down.
ATGGGTAGAAAATTTCACCACTCGCGAGATCATGAAGCGGAGCCAGTTCCTACAGCATAATAATCGTGCAGTAGGCTAAAAGTTTAATCAGGGGCAATCTTGTACATTCCCTTTGTGGGCCCGGCTCTGCTAGACAATTGTAATGGCTCCTAATAAATATCCTGCGGATTGGGTTCCTATCACACCATTAGATCACTTCATGGACGGCTCAGATTGGGTTGGAAGAATGGGAACAGAAAATAGGCAGATAGAATGAGAAATGTGACAACGTAAAAAAATTACCATTAAGCAAGAAGAGGAATGGGAAAGTGTTGGGCGTTGGTTTCGAACCTTGCTACAGAAATATCACATGCCCAATAAAAGTTTGATGTAAAATATGTATGTATTTTTAGGTATGAGGAAGCATGTATGTATTTTTAGGTATGAGGAAGCTTAACATTGTGGGACTCAAGCTTTAAGTAATCTATCCAACTATTACATTATTCTCCTTTTACAGTTTCATTCAGCAAATTATTTCATTCTGCAATGTTTAGTATATCAAAAGGGAGCAACATAAGGAGGGGATACTTGAGAATCAAGATCTGGTCTAATGAAATAACTATTAGTTTTACTTTGTTGCTAGTTCATCTTTAATATTGGAGGATTTAATGAAGTTGGCTTTTATTCTTGAGGCACTATCTTCTTGCATGAGTAAATTTTATTATTGTGCTTTACTCAAAATTCGTTTTAATACTCCCTCTCACAGTTCTAAAAATCACCACCTAGGCGTTAGGCAGTCCTCTATCGTCTCAATTTGGCTAGGCGCCAGGGTCCCCGTCTAGGCAAAACCAAACCTCTACTTTGAAGCTCTACAGTACTTGAAATGAATTTATTAAACTTTAAAAGTTTTTTTTGGTAATGTTTCATGTAAAATTTTAAAAAAAAAATTACATCAACTATATGTTTTGTATAGTATAACAAGTATGTACAACAGAAAAATAAATAAATAAGATCGCCTAAGAAAACACCTAGTCTGCCTTCGCCTAGGCACCCCCTAACATGTAACATACTCAATATGTAACAAAGCTTAAGGAAGAAAAAAAATGACCAACTTACTCAATATTTACCCCTCCTATAAATGTGACAAGAGAAGGGTCTACAATTCCACATAAATTTATCTCAAACATTCAAGTATGCAATATAGTTTTGTAAAAAAAAATAGCATTGGTTTGTAAAAGTGAAAAGACTGAGAAATCCATATCTAAGCACAACACTCATTTGATGCAGAAGAAGTAATTATATTTTGCTGAAGAGCAACTATTACCAGATTCAATCGTGATGAGTTTCCTCTTAAATAGACTGAGAGGGACTCCATCAAAGTTAATGGGGAACCTCGAGAGACTTTTATTTTATTTTAACAAGTAGCCTCTTGAGAATGTGTTAAACCTACAAAGCTGGACGAGTTTGGGAAGTCCAAAAAGAAGGCTTAATTTGATGCTATGCCCAGTCTACCACAAGATTTCTAGCAAGGATAACTCTGATTTGTTATTTTTTGAAATGTTGATAGGGGAACCTGGACAGGGCTTGTTACAAATAAACATAATCTTGCTTTTTGCAAGTGAAATTCACATAACAGACTGAACGTGTGTTCCCAATGGTGTTAGTATGGTCTATTTCATATAACACTTTAGATCTCATTCTATAGTTATTGGGCAGGAATATGTTTGCAAAGCATAAATAAGAGAAGTAGAGTAGTTTTGAAGTAGTTGTACATAATCATACATTACAATAAGATATAAGCTGAGTGCTATCCCACCTTCACTGAGATGATAGCATGATCGAGGAGAGGCAGCAGATTCGAGTGGCTAAAAAGAGACGAAACACGGATCTCCTCCCTAACCAACTCCAACTGCTCACTATTTTGAATGAGAACTTTTTTCATTGCATATGTTCCATCATCTGCACAAGAAATCAATCCCAAAAATCAAAATCAAGAATGAATATAACTCTATATGTTTCCACTTCCTCATATAACATTATAACTCTATATGTTTCCACTAACTAATATTAACATTATCAAAACAAAAGTAAAAATTAAATTAGACTCATCTTCCACAGTCCCATATATATACCACTCCCAAATCACAAATTGAAAAATAATACAATATGATATCCATAATTTAAAAAAGAAATTGCAATTTTTTAAGTTTAAAACATCAAATAGAAGAACAAAAAGCTGATTAAATTTAAGAAAATGAAACAGATCCATCTTCCTTGCTCACCCATATCACAATTCCTAAACAAATACCTGAAAACTGACACAATAGGATACCAAAATCAAAGATTTGCAATTTAGTTGAGCACTTCCAAGTAAAAAAAAACATTAAATCATTTTAAAATTTGGAAAAGACCCATCTTTTACACTCCCATATAAACACCTATTCCTAAATTAGAATTTGAAATTTCACACAACACAATACCCAGGTACAAAAAAATCACCTTTTTTCAAGTTAAGAGCTTCCATCAAAAGAACAAACAAGAAACAACCACTAATTTGTAATAAGAAATTGACTTGGGCCCATTTCCCTCTCTCCGTATAAGCATCAATTCAGATAAAATACCAAATAAAAATCCACGCTTGAAATATCTAATAACTTGCAGAATCAAATTGAGCAATCAAAAAGAGAGAGGATCAACCAGAGATGTGAGATGGGTTTTTGAATTTCTTCGAAATGCCACCAGAAGAAGCGTCGGTGAGGATCTCCTTAACCAGATAGACAAAGGCGAATCCACCTTCACCCAGCTGCCTAATGACCTTGAATCGATTCTCATTGATCCAAACATCTCCGCCTCCATTAACGGCGTCGTATAACGAGTTCAATCCAGAAAACGAGCACCCCATTTTTTGTATCCGAGTATCTGCAACTGGTATATACACTTTCTCTCTCTAAAGTATGCTTCACAAAATAAGATCTCCGCTTCTTCTTCTTCTCTTTAATCTTTAGCTTTGTCCCTAATTTAGTGTCTCTAAATCGTAGAAACAAAATTTACAAAATTTCATTGCGATGGCTCAGAGTTTCATACAGTTCACCAGGCTCGATCGCCCTCCATTATGGGCCCTTGGGCAACTGGTTAAAATTAAAATTCAAGTTTACTCATAAGTTCTTTTAAGTGCACTTATCACTAGTTTGACTTAAAAATTAAGTTAGAGCAAATTGTAATTTGACTTATAAATAAAAAATTAAATTAAAATAAATTGTGAAGGTGTTTGTCTAATAATAATTTATAAATAAAAATAAAAATGAGTGACTAGGTTATATTATTCAGGCCCACATTATTTGCTTAAAATAATTATAACCCTTTTTGGTTGGTAAAAGGATTTTTAAATTTAAAAGTGACCCTACAAGTTTTACAAAATTCTTATTGTAATCTTAAAGAAAATTGTTAAATTTACAATAAAAAAATTTATTTACACAACAAAAGTATCGCTATAGATTCTATAGCGATAAATTTTACCGTCGTTATATATCTACAACGTCATTTTTATTGTAAAAAATAATAAAAAGATTTTCATCGTCTCAAATTAATTCTTCAGCTTTGATTTTTTTTAAGTCAAATCGACTATTTTAAAATTAATAATTAAGCATATATAAATATATTTCTAAAATTATAAAAATTGGAGTTAGTAATAAATTATATATACTTTCTTTTGGTTATAATTTTTTCACCTATATTTTAGAAAAAATAGTAAAAAGATTAGTTTTAAAAATGGTCAATTTGACTTTAAAAAATCAAAATTGAGCAATTAATTTGGGATGGAGGGAGTATTATAAATTTAACCATTCCCTATTTTTAATTGTGCTTGTTGATATTCTTAATTTTACAATTATTTTCATTTCTTTACTGTATGGATGATCACCATAATTAGGTCATATTCGATTTGACTATAGATTTTAAAGTTATGAGCTTTCCTAACAGTATAGAGTTGTATAAAGTTGTGTTTAATAAAATTGAATATTAAATTTCAACAATTTGTATATCCGAATAATGTAAAAGTATCTTAATAAAATTGTATCCGAATAAAAATATTGTTTAATAATTAATTTTTTCAAAATATTTTAATAACAGTAATTTACCATATTTACCCAATTAACTCTTTTTTCTTTCTCATCTTTTACTCTCTTATCTAATCTCTCGTATCTGATATGTTCTTGCAATTTTATTGAATCATTTGAAAAACTCTTTTTTCTTTCAGAGCTCTATTCTCTTATCTTGTTTAAATTTAATGTGGGTTTTTTTCTTCTAATTTTTCAATTCTAGTACAATACATGAAGCACAATATATGAAATCAATTAATTATACAGCTTTAACCATATCAATTACTTACCACATATTTCTCATACCAATTGTTTCTGTTCGTTCCACCCTTTTGTTTTATCTCACTTGTTTTTTCTTCTTCAATCTCCATTAGATTTGCGCTCAGAGTGAAGCTCAAATCATTCAGCTCAATCATCTTACCGATTCAGCAATTCAGATAATTTTTTTTCAAAACAAAAGCATTTAATGACTGACCGATTCAACTATTCAGTCATTCAGATGTATTAAGTCCTAAACGAACAGTCCCTTAATTAAGAATCAAAAATTGTAGGATATAATTCTGTAATCTCTGTAATAGCTGAAGTTGTCCAAAGCAGACTAGCATTACGTTGAGTAGAAAATGAAATCCTAAAATAAAGTACCAGATCGATATCGCAGAGTCACTTGAAGACTGCTCCGGTGCCGGAGTGATTCCGCTCGACATCATTTCTCCCGCATAGAAAACCGAAACTGTGCTATAAAGTCAGTTATTGATTCATCTAATTAGTTGATAATTTTTCTTTTGTTTTTCCATGTATGATGAGGCTGGATATACAAACAGAGGTTTGTAAGGTAAGCCTACAATTTTGTTCATAAATTTCTACTTAAAATACACATTGAAGTATCAATGCTTATAACCCACTTAATTTAACAAATAACTAACGAGTTATTGCCCATTCTGGTTTGTGCAAAAGATGGCAAAAAAATTAGGAAAAATATGAATTGAAGAGCTCTTTCATGCTTACAAATGCAAACATGTAAAATGATTCGGACATTTTGATGGCCGTCAATAAGGGTGTAAATGAATCAAGTTAAATATCGAGTTGCTCGTATTTGGTTAACAAAATTTATCGAGTATAAAACAAAGTTTGATTAAGACTCGTTTAGTTACTCAAATCGAGTCCGAACCGTTTAAATTTTTTGAACGAATATGATCCGAATATCAATAAAAAATTACAATCGAGTAATTTATCAAATTTGTCTATTAGTAAAAATTATCCATGTTGCAATTGGTTGAAATTATAAGAAAAAAGCAGGACCCAAAGAAATTTCAGTTCAAACATATAATGTTAATAGTGGCCGACAAGTTTCTAAACCAGAACAAAGTTGCAGCAACTCATAAAGATTTAGCAACTACGGATATATCATTCATGAGACAACATATTCTGGGCTTGCTACGAAACTAGTTGGTGGTTACCATGATCCCTCAGCACCCACTGTTGGATTCTGAAAAGCTCGGAAACCCCAGAAAGTCTTCAAAGCGTATGGCTGGGATATTGTTACACCCTCTTCGGTGATTTTCGCTATCTGTAATTCATAAATTTTTAGTTATGTTAGGTATCAATATAAATAAATAAATAAATGCGTGTACAGTGTGTGTGTATATATATAATGTCCAAAAGCTGCCAAGCCACATTCTTCTTCTCTAAGACAAAAAGATCAGTTAAACATTCAATACAAAAGATCAATGTATGCTTGATGCATTTGACCCTGCAATGGAAAAAGGCTATTTCCTGAATTTCTCAACTCAGAACCTAAAAGTCTAATATGAGATGACGGTTAACATGAAATAAACTACACTTGACATGAATGTATCCAAATATGCTCACCTGAAACCATATCTTGACCCAAAAGGTTAACCCATCAGGTCTATGGTGTCCTCAATCTTTCTCCTTGAATTGATAGCTTGTACTTCTGTTGTATCTTTATGTATCGATGTCGGACTTTATTATCATGCGGTACCTCAACAATCTCCCCCTTAACGCGTAATTTCTCCATTCACATTGACACCAAGCTCCCCCTTGAACTTTAACCATATTCTTTTTTAGCATTAGCCCATACGAGTCACTCTCTTCAATATCTCTTGTTTAATCCACCAAGAGCCTCCCCAAGAAGAGTCCACCACTGTACTCAAAGAGTACATAATCCACAAGCATCTATAATTCATTGAGCCTAGCACATCATGTATCTCCCTAATGACGAGCCCACACTCTTCGATATCTCTTGTCAAAGTCAGCCAAGAGCCTCGCAGAAGAGTCCACCACTTGCTCAATGAATTATTTTTGTTTATCATGCGCAGACGGCAGACCATATTCATAACCCAAGCCATAGTCATGGCTCTGATACCAATTATTGGGAATATCAGACACATATACGCTCATCTAAAACTGCATCTTAACCCAAAAGATTAACCCATTAAGTCTATGGACAATTATTGAAATACTCCTCGAATCCTATTCAGAAAAGAATTGTTATTATGAACAAGATGTCATATTTTTAATAAGAGTATTATTTTGGAGAGCAATCTATTTGTAGTAGGAGTTTTATTTTGGAAGTGTCCTATTTTGAGTAGGAAGAGGAGAATTGTTAGTACTCTATAAATAGAGTCGTATATTTAGTTGAAGTGTAGCACAATCAAAATTCATGCAGCATCCTAAGAGTTGAGAGAGGATGTGAGTGGGTTTTGTGCTTATGTGAGGGGAAGAGTTTTTGTAGCTTTTATATTTCGTGCAACAAAAATTGTATTGTGGGCGGGAGGGTTTTGCTGCTTTTAGTCCACGCAAAAAGTTGTGTCGCGATATTGTGAAACCTCAAGTTTTTGAGCGTAAGTAAAGCTTGGGAAGATTATTGTAAGCCCATTATATAGATATGGTGAAGATTCGGAGTTGGCCTGTGGTTTTTCGATTTTTCACATTAAATCTTATGTTGTTTTATCTCTTTATTTTATTGTGTGGTTTGCGTCGATTTAATTCCCAACATGTATTTCAATGTAGTGGTTAGGACAACGTCCTTTCATGTCAAAGACACGGGTAAACTGTTTAGGAACAATAATTGATTTTAGACCGAATGAAAAGAAATATATTTACGATATGCACAATAAATATTTGCTACTGCGTGTAGCAGAATATCTATAAAGCTTGCAGAAAGGATTAAATGCAGAATAATATTCCCCCTCAATCTGGAACTGAGAGTCCCATCTTTTGTCCACTTTTTCGGATAAGATTTGTAGTGGTCAAAAAATCAATATTAAACTTTAAAGAATAAATTTTACTAACACAGAAATTTTATTGACAAGTATTTTTAAAAATTTCAAAGCGCAAACATTATTTTTTTTTTTTTTTTTTTTTTTGGGGGGGGAGGAGCCCAACCAAAAAAAAATATAGGAATCACATTTTCCAACTGTTGTAGTACTAAAATTTTATCACGAACTTAAGTAACCAAATCACAGCAAGCAATCCCTTTTTAAAACTTCAATTTTCTTTTCAATTTTTTACAAATATTAAAATTCAAAACAAAAATCGAATGATCTGGTTATATTTATTCCATTGATGATAATTCGTCAAAAGTATCTAAAGTACAGGTCCTACTCCTACAGTTGCAGCCCAAATCACTAGTATGCATAGAGTGCCCTATTATTGGTACATATAACATCAGTGCATGGACTGTTTTATACATTCATCACTGGTTCTGTTTAGATTCCCTCGTCTTTTGAGATATCCTCGACTCTATGAAAGTCAGCATATCGATTGAGCTTTATATGTCATTTTAGACTCCCAACTTACGTCACATGTACAAAAACTCATTTTAAAAAATAATACATTGATGAAACTAGAGTAACCAAATAACAGGAAGCAATACCTTTTAAGGCTTCAATTTTCTTTTCAAATTTTTACAAATATTAAAATGCAAAACAAAAATCGAATGATCTGGTTATATTCATTCCATTGATGATAATTCGTCACAAGTATCTAAAGTACAGGTTCTAGTCCTACAGTTGCAGCCCAAATCACGAGTATGCATAGACTGCACTATTATTGGTACATATAACATCAGTGCATGGACTGTTTTATACATTCATCACTGATTCTGTTTAGATTCCCTCCTTGTCTTTTGAGATATCCTCGACTCTTTGAAAGTCAGCATATTGATTGAGGTTTATATGTTATTTTAGACTACCAACTTACGTCACATGTACACGAACTCATTTTAAAAAATAAAACACTGATGAAACTAGATTGCTATTTCCGACTCACTAATGATAACAACAATCCATTGTGAGAACAAGGCTTCAAGTTGATGAAGTATAAAGCATTCACCAAATTAAGATTTGAAGAAGTTCAGAAATCTCAACAATGAAATGTGATGTAAAATCTGTACAAATAAGGCTAATTCACTCCAAGCATATTAGAAGGCATGTCAAGAATATATTTACAGTAGTCATCGAGTGTCAAAGAATTAAACCTGAAGCTTGTTGACAGCAGACCTATCACGATATAGAAGAACACGCATGCATTTCTCCAGTAACTTGACACCTTCTTCAAAAGTCAAGTCCTCTTTCCATTCATCGCGGAGAATTGGTCGTGCAAGGTGATTACCAAATCCAGTTGCCACATGATTGTCCTCAAAATGTACACCAATCATACTAACCTGAATAGATTTATAAGCAATAAATTAAGTCTACCATCAAATACATAATGGCCTTTTACTAATCATCAGATAGTGGCATCAGATAACGGTGAACCAACAAAAAATTAAGTTTACCGTTCCAAGATACTTATGACCATTTTTCACTCCACCAAGCACAAGTGAGTTCCATAATGGGTTAAACTTGTTGCGGCGATTGTACATTAGCCGAGTTAAATAGTTGTGCACCTCTTTAGGGCCCAGTGAGTTCCCATCATCCCACATATTGTCATGCAAGCTGCATAAGTAAAGCACCCAAATTTCAGTCAGTCAGAACTTGTAAATAACTCAAAGAAGCACCACATTCAGCACAATATAACTCCAATATTAAACCATGTCATAAATACAGGACAGATTGGTATACTCATTAAATGGCAAGTAGTCTTCATACAAGAACAGATACTTACATAAGCTCATCAAGATAGCGTAAAATCTCCTGTAAATCACTAATTTCCCCACTAGCTCCTAGAAGAGAATGTTTCCCCACTGGCTTCATTCGCTCCACACTCTTGTAACGTAGGGTAGACCCATAGGAGCCTGTAAAAGGACAGCATGAATCACATGACAATGAAGGTTCAACCAAACGATATATATATATATATATATATATATATATATATATATATATATATATGCATAGCCATTATCACTCTACTACTCTTGAGATTACAGGTTCCATAGTGTAACCATAAGTGGTAGAAACAATGAAAATACCATCCTACAATCAAAGAATAGACAGACTTTTTCATATGACACTAAACATCATACAAAAATTAATGGAAGTCCATTACTATGAGATTATAATTAAGCAAGTAGCAAAGAGTGTATTACTCTGCAGGCAGCAGGCCTTGCCATGTGAAGTGCAACAAACCTACAAAATCAGTTAAACATATTTAATTTGTCCCAAAATGAGTATTTGTTTGGGGGATCTCGTTTTGAGACCAAAGAATACTATAAATGTGACTTCAGAGACTCTCTAGTTTGACAGGCTAATCTTCACTCATTCAGATAATGACACAAAACCTTGAAAGAAATATTTAGAGATAGTAAGATACGGTAACATGGTATGTAATACAATATGTTAACTCGGTGATCCAGATCCATAGTTATCACATCTATATTGTGTTGGTACCATGCAACTGCTCGCTTGAACCTTTAATTAAACTTTTAAATGAATATCTGTAAGTAAGCATATTAAGAGGGGGGGGGTCAAAAAAAAACTTAATTAAGGTACGGGGAGAAGGTGGCAGGGAAGACAGCGACAGTTCCAACTTACTGTTCTCAATGTAAGATAAAAGACATGAAAAAATATAAAGTAACCAAGAAATAAGAATAACAAAATAGCCCAGAGGCCCCAGACCCTTCAGATATCATAAGTGATGCACTGATGCTTATGTATAGCTTACTTAGAAGCAAGGATTCATGCTTCTGAACACATTATGATTGTATAAAGTTCTATAAAACAAAATCTAAGCAACGAGGGTTTGGAATAGCAGTCAATCCCACCAAAAGGGACTAATATGAGCAATGAAATAACAAAGGTTTAACTTTAACCTAAGGAGCTATGCTAAGTGCACCTAATTCATACCCCTAATGGCCTAATCCTTCTTTTAACTTGAAAATAACAAAACCTAACTTTTCAATTAATTTCAGCAAGCAAGCCCTTGACGCATTAGCTAATGTACAAATGTATTTAACAACTTCCTGAAAAATCACAATATGACAAAAAAAAAAATTGGATTCCACATCTAACCTCCCATATCAGCAGCCATGAGGATCCCATCCTTGTATTTGATGGCGACCACCGATGTGCCAGTCACATATGGGTACCTGTTTGCAAATCATGAGTTCATATCCAAAAAAGAAATACTAACAGAAAAATACTACAAAACAAAAAAATATCACTAATCTCTAAACCATTCTCATATATGTATGTGTGTGACTTGGATGTCTACTAGGGTTCAACAATTCAATCTCTATCCCTGTGAGCCTTAAACAGATCTTGAATTTTACATGTTCAGATATATAGAGCGAGAGAAAATACTTACAGGGTTCTTTCAAATGATAATAAGCTATTTTTAGCTTCGGTAGAGTCCAACAACTGCAAAAATTTCACAGGATTATCAGTCAAGAATATTCAATGGAGATCAAATTGTCAGTTATAGAAACTTACGCTCATTTTTCGATTTGATCACTGAAGTGAGACTGATTTTTGGGAGAGAAATCGAAAAAAGCTACTGCTGAACTATATGAATTAACTTTTTCGTTTCCCTTCGCTCAAGAAAAGTAGAAAGCTGGGTCTCCAAATCAGAGTCGCTGATTCGGCCCAAAACTACTGGGCCATCTTAACGGGGAATTTAGCCAGGACTTGGGTAAATTTATGTCCATGAAATACAACAATAGTGCATTCATAAAATCTTTACACAACTAATACACTTTTATATTTATTAACAATACTAGTGCAATTAGAATTCTTTAATTTAAGGATTAGTTATACCCATGACTTATTCTCTCTCCTCATCTATAACAACTGCAGTTAGTCATCACCATTCTTCTTCATTCAATGTATATATATATATATATATATATATATATATATATATATATATATATATATATATATATAAGCGGGATCGGTTATGTATATATACATAAGCCGATCGGTTATGTTTATTCCTCAAGGCCATTTTCACAATCAACAAATGTCATGTTACGCCACCCGCAATGCTTTATAAAGGAAAAGGAAGGAAAAAAAAAGAAATACCATCTTGCTTCTTTTTTGTCACCACACGGAAGGGCCTTTAGCATGCACTTGGGCCTTTACTAAAGTGATGTAATTTTCCAACCTATCCAAACCGGATGGATGCCCGAGATCGGTAAAAGCGGAAGATTGATTGAATGAACCTAGCACTAATTTTTAATTTTGATTTTTTTTTGAGATTTTTAGTGACCTATATATATATATATATATATATATATATATATATATATAATTAGGCCTCTCGTTGCGGCTTTAGCTTTTCATCAAATCTTTGAAGGCATGGGTGGAAGCTGGGTCTAATTTGGCGGTGGAGCACAAAAAAGTGGATTGAGGAGGTGGTGGGAATGGACGTATTTTATTTGATGAGACGTGTTCAATATGTTCCTTCAAATACTGGATGATGGTAACCAAACTTTCATACCAAGGTAACCAAACTATCATATCAAAGTAATCAATCAACCTCCACACTTTTTATTTTTTCTTAGTGTAGTTGGTAACCAAACATTCAGATCAAAGGTAAGCAAACCTTCATACCAAGGTAACAAAAATTTCATACCAAGGTAACCAATTTACATCCACACCTGCAGTTTTTTCATAGTGCAGTTGGTAGCCGAATCTTCAGACCAAGGTAACCAATTCAGTTTTATTACGTTACCAATTTCGTTTGAATGTGATGCAATTGGTAGCCAACCATTCATACAAAGGTAACTATTTTATTATTTATGAGTAACAAAATAGTTATAAAAAAAATTCAAAACAGTAAAAGTTACATCTATTTATTTTTAAACTTTTTGTAGGGCGAATCTTCTTATTATTCTCATTGGCGTTTTAGACAACGGAGATTCGCGGCGGTGTAGCGGCGGAATATGTGAGGTGTAGCGGCATACTATTATTTCAAAGTGTATGTAAGGGAGATGAATATTTGAATTTGAATTTCTATTTGTTTTTGTTGTTAGATCCAAATATTTGCATTTGAATTATTAATTACGGTAGTTATTTGTCCTTGATTTTAGGTTTCCTTATTAATGTGAATTGTACTATTTTTGTAATATGGGTCCTAATGACATTCTTTTTGTAATTATTTGGTTGATGCACTTTTCTTGTAATTACTTTTTTTTTTGTATACTTATGTAAAGAACCCTTAAATCTATCTAATAAAATACAAATGATTTTGAATTTCCTGTTCACCCTAATAAATCATCTAGACAGTCCAAAGTTTGGGATAAATCCCACCGTCCATAGTGCCGGAGGCACGAGACTGTTGCTAGTTCTAAATAAATCTCAAACAATTCTAACCTACAACTATAAATAATACCCGACTACAAAAAGTTAAATTCTTGAAAATCAATTATAAATTAATTTAAAAGTTTCAATTTCTCAAATTGAAAAGTTAAAGTTTATTACGAAGCAAATTTTAAAGGATGCATACATTACTACTGAAAGTAATATGCACACAAGCCAATCATGTTTGATGATAAAGCATATACTTTGTAATAATCTTATTCATTTATTAATAAAAAGTATTAATTTATTAAAGGCTTTTAATTATCTACATGATGATGTTTTATAATATGTGATAAACCCATAGTTTTAAGCAATGCTTTTAGAATAATGATGATGATCATTCTAATGAGATCTAAATTCTTAGAAAGCTTAAAACTAAAATAGTTCCCAATCATTGGATTACTAAATTGGGGATTAGTGAATTCGGATAGATTGGTACATCGTTGCTTGCTTCGTTGGATGAGGATGATTGATCTCACGATCATTTGTGTGGAACACTAAAGCAAGTATGTAGGTGCTTATTAGAGAATAAGTTCACCGAATGTGGCTCGCTAAGGAATACCTAATGGAGTTTTACTTGTGCATCGATAGGAATTCTGTAGTGATAGTAATCTAGTGATCCTTGGACTTGAGATCATCATAGTATCTTGTGTATGATGAGTTATACTTTGACTTATTCCTTAAGACCCTTAGGGTATATCAAAGGGTATGCTTGGGTATAATAAGTTGTACATGGAGATAATGTATGATCAATAAAAATCTACCACTTATTAAAGAAGAGAAATGTCTATGTGATTCGATAAATGACAACCCAGATAGTCCTTGGCGGCGAAATGAAATTAGAAAAGAGTTTCTAATTTGCATTATTTGAGTTGTGCGTTTAAGAATCGAAATACATATAATTAAATAAAATAAGACTTGACGGTAATTCCATGTCTTATATTTAATTGGGACATTGTATGGTGGAAGGATTGAATTATCTGTAACTATTTACTCAAAGGTTCTTTTATGATTAATGTTGAAATCTATATTATCCGGAAAGTCGTTGATCGCTGTGGAGAGGCTTATCCTGTATTGTAGAATAAATATTATTTATTTAAATAAATTAATTGTTTAATTTATTTATTTAAATAAGATTAGAATTGTTCTAATTGATTTATTCACAATAGGTTTAATATGGAGAACCTAAAGAGCGTCACACCATAAAAGGAAGAATAATTATTTAAGAAGTTAATGGCATAATCGTAATAATATGTTATGTATATTTAATTTAATCTATGGTGATAGAATAAATTAAATAGCTTAATATTATTATTTAATATTTTAGAAATATTAAATATAAATTAATAAGAGGAGTCTTATTAATATTATTACAATTATTATTATTATTTTAATTTCTAAAAGAGTTTAGGAATTAATTTAATATAAGTACTCTCATTTATTCCTAATTGGATTAGGAAGAAAAATTAGTTAAAGGAGTTTAATTAATTATCCCTAATAAGATTAGGGAGCTTAATTAATTAAAAGAATTTAATTAATTAAATAAAACTCAATTCCTTAATTGTTAAGGTGGGTTGCCCACATCTATAAATAAGAGGAGTCTTATTATGGGTGATGGGGTTGTTGACTTTTACAACGTAATAATTCTAATTTGTTGGAGAGTACGTTCTTTTTCTATAGAGATAGAAAAACTAGGGTTTAGCCAACCACCCATCTTCTTGAATCCTTATTATTATTCCTTAGTGGATCACCTCTAGAGGCCAAACACTTGGGTAGCTAACGTTGATCAAAGAAAGGAACCAAACCCGGTGGATTCAAGTTGAACGCGAAAAGGATTGGAGGTGAACTTGTACGAGGAAGCTTTTGATCTTCAAGTATGTTTCTTATTCATCTTTTTTCGTTTAATTAATAATTGTGCATAAAGGGTGATCCGGGTATATGGTTTGTAAAATTTTAAACTCTACGATTTTCCACGTTTCCGCTTAATTTTGCAATTTGATTGCGTTAATGAAATATTACAAACCTAACGATTGGTATCGAGCCAAACCTTTATGCAAATTATTAATTGTTCAGATTTAATTTGTATATTGATATGTGTTTAGAACAATTTAATTGGGCATAATTTAATTATATAAAATTTATAAAAAAATAAAATAAAATTCAAAAATTCGCTGCATGAGTCCGTGGTTAGTATAAATTTTCGGAAGTTTTAGAAATTTATTAAGCCTGTTTGAAAATTTCGTGGAGGTCTGATGGAAGTCATATATATATATATAGATATGATTTTCTTAATTATTTTTTTATTAAAATAAAAAGTTTATTTTAATCTTAAAATAAAAGGTTTATTTTAATATTAAAATAAAAGAGTTTATTTTAATTTTAAAATTGAATTTCATGCTAACTAATTAGAGTTGGAATTGGATTCCATGATAACTAATTGGAGTTGAAATTAGATTCATGTTTCCTTAAATAAAGGAGTTTATTTAGATATGAAATAAGATTTCATATTATTCAAAATAAAAGAGTTTATTTGTGAATAGGAAAGAGAATCCATGTTTCCTTACATAAAGGAGTTTATTTAAATATGAAATAAGATTTCATATTATTCAAAATAAAGGAGTTTATTTGTGAATAGGAAAAGAATTCGTGTTTCCTTTAATAATTTTTTTTATATATATATGGAATTGGATTCCATAATTAATTAAAATAAAGGAGTTTATTTTGATTAAAGATTTTGATTAAAATAAAATAGTTTATTTTATTCAAAATTGGATAAATTAAAATAAAATAGTTTTATTTTGATTTAAATTTGGATTAAAATAAAGTAGTTTATTTTGATTCAAAAATAGATTTTATTCTAACTAAATTTGCCCATTAAATGATATCAATATATATATTAAATGTTTATTATTCATAAGATGAATGTTATTTATTGATCGTATGATGATGTGTATGATAATAAATGGGATTGATTATGGACTATCAATTAATGTGATTGGATTTTATTTTAGTTGGATGCATGAATGTATGAGTTTTATTAAATGGGGTCTGCATGACTCGCCTTCTCTAATTTTTTCTTAATGTAAATTCTATCTCCTCCTATGTACTTCCCTCGATCACGATCAAGGTTTCTATTTATTTTAAATAGTTTTGTAATAGGAATAGTTAGAATTAATTTTGAAAAATTGGAGATCATGGAGCATGGAGCGCTTGAAGACCCGTTTGTAATGGAGCCCGGGTTTAAATGTAATAGTTATATTTAAATATTATTTCTTGCACCCCTAGGGTTTGACCTTTTGGTTCACTTGGTGGCTCTAGTGAACCAAACTAGAATAAAAGTCCATAATCAATCCGGGTAGAATATAGTCTATATGTGCATGCTTATACTATATATATTATATATTATTGTGACGCCCCCAAAATAGGTATACATCACCCATTCTGAGTTGTCAATACATGGTACAGAAACAACTACAACTTTATTATTACAACAGTAAAACTATGAGTTTGAATACAAATATTATCTTCTAGACAATATCTATACTCAAATAAATCCTCATCACATTTATTGATACATTATTTTATAAAAATGGTGAGGACTACTAAACAACTCTTTCTAAAACTTTCATTCCATACCCCCAGACTAAATACTCGCTATATTCTCGCCTCCAAGAAGAAAAATGGAACAAAAAGGAAAAGGGTGAGCTCAACTAGCCCAAAGAAAGAATATTATGACTAAGATAATATACAACAAATTACAGTTAGTCTTCAACAGGAAAAATCTAATAGAATACAATAGACAACAAATTTTAAATCAATATTCGCAATGAAATAATAATTCATTAGAAGAGTTAAGTAGAGAATGCAAACTACTATCTTCTATGTATGAATTTAAAAGTTCATCGTCTATCTTTTATCCCCTCGTAACATCAATCAATATACATCCGAATCAAATATTCATCTTTGCACTACAGCCAAAGATATTCATCACCGGTCATGTTCATCTAAACACTGCTCATCTTTGCACTACACGGCCAAAGATATTCTTCAAATCATTCATCTTTTTGCACTTCTGTGCCAAAGATATTCTATAATATCATCATTTAAGACCAAGATGATGAAAAATATTTTTAAAGAAACGAATCCAAAGTGAAACAAAATGACAAGGATTAAGGATTAAGGATTCGTACTTTGTTTTATCCACGTCCAAAAATACCTCAAAAATAATCACAAAGGTGTAAAATTCAAGAATGATCAAAACATGGATACAATCAAAGCTAGTATCCGAATAGATATTTTGACGAATTTTTTTTTTTTCATTTTTCGATGAATAGTCTTCAGTATTCGTGAATAAGATCAGATATCGTGAATAGTGCCGTATACGTGAATAGTAACTCCGACACCAAAAGTTCTAAATTTGTTAAAAAAACTTCAGATAAATATTTCAACATAATGATATTGAAGAAATAATATCATTACGAAAAAAAAATAATATCCTTACCTCGAAAGATTAAGACTTACAAAATAATCTAGGGTATAGTCTTTGAAGGAACTTGCACCGTCTAACAATACTCAAAGTATACTCAAAATACTCACAAGAATACGCTCGATAATATAGAGAGAAAAACTTCGATTTAAGGTGTGATTTTCAATTCTAACCTAAGCACCCTATTTATAGGAAAATGCTTAGAACACCAAAGCAGAAAATTTAATAAAATATTAATATATATTAAATTTTCCTACATCAACCTTCCAAGAACTGAATTCAGCTCATTCAACACACATGTGTAACACACCATAATGAAAAAACGTTTTTGTTATTTAAAATATTTTAAACTTCCAAAAATCAATTATTTTGAGCTTGAACTTCAATAATTCATAATAAATAGCTCTTTTATCGAAAATTGAATCTCATGAATTTTTATAGGAAATTCAATTCTCTACAACTTTTCGAAGAATGTTTTTCCAAATTCCAATCGAAATTGACCAAATCCATAAACGAAGCGATTTTACAAAAGCTATAATCAAATTTCAAATAATAAATGGGGTCCACCGACATGTTTAACATGTTTTAAACATTTATTGCAACAAAAAATACTCTTCCTCCTCGTATACTCATATATCCCACATTCGTTGTAAAATATCACCATTATTATATTATTAAAATATAATAATATATTTAAATGAATTATTTTATCGTAAAAGATAAAATTTCAATTTTCAACAATTGTCACATTAAAATTTTCTCCATCTATATCCACATAAAATCAATATTTTCCTCATCATATGAATCAATAATTAATTATTCACAAATAATATTACAGAATCACAATATTGACAACCAAAGCAGCTTCCTCAGAGAAGAGGGCTTTCCAATAAGAATTTCTCCTTATTGGCGGCGTAGAATTAGGTGACCAAACCTCTCCTCGCATAAAATTTTCTAGACATTGCCAATAATGTTATCTAATAATATTATTCAGATAATATGAATTATTGCATCGATAATGAAAAATACCGTGTAATGACAATTATTGAAACAATGAAGAATATAAAATATCAACGCAAAGAATTATTAAATCAATAAAATCTTCGAATAAAGAATTATCAGAACCATTATTGAGTAAGTGGCCTTCTTACGTAAGAATCAATAATTGGTGCAATACCGTGTATTTCGTGTTTTAACCAATCGAGTATTTTAACAAGATAATTAACAAATAACTAACTACTGTTGTTATTTTAAACCACTTATATTTGTCATTTTCTTCATCCAATCGCTTTTAAGTTATGGGGCCCACACATGGTCATTCATTGCATCGTCTAATATTCCCGAAAGATCTAATATTCCACGACCAAACGAATATTCCTCGACAACAATGAATATTTTATAACCACTTGCTTATTTTGAAATATTTGCGTATTTTACCCCTAACTATCCACATTAATCAAATCAACCCTTACTATTTCAAAATAATAAATAGAAAAATTAAATTTCATTAATAATAAGTTGGGGTCTTACAACCTCCCTCCTTATGAAATTTCGTCCTCGAAATTGACGTCGTACTGGTGTTTCAAAAGGTGAGGATACCTCGCTTTCATTTTCGTTTCCAATTCTCGTGTCATTTCTCATAGCATGATTCCTCCACAAAACTTTAACTTGTGGTATGACCTTTCTTGGCGTAGGGACATGCTCTTTCCTATCCAAGATCTTAACAGTACCTCCTCATACGTTAAGTCTTGGCTATCTCGTCTGGTTCTAACTCTATAATGTGGTTCGGTCTTTCACATATTTACGAAGTACGATATGTGAAACACATTATGAACACGAGACATACTTTCGAGAGTAACGCGAGTCTATAGGCTACATTTCCTACTCGGTCAAGAATTTGAAATGGACCAATAAATCGTGGATTGAGCTTTCCTCTCTTCCCAAATCTTGTAACTCCCTTCCATGGAGCAACTCGCAACAATACATGATCCCCTATACTAAATTCCACGTCCTTTCGATGAAGATCCGCATAACTCTTTTGTCGATCTTGTGCCATTTGTATACGTTGTCGAATCATTTGGATCTTTTCCGTAGTCATACGTACTAACTCGAGTCCCAACAATGTTGCTTCACCCACCTCGTCCCAACATATTGGAGAGCGACACTTTCGTCCATATAATGCTTCAAACGGAGCCACACCTATACTTGCCTGATAACTGTTGTTGTAGGAGAATTCCACCAATGGTAAATACTTATCCCAACTGCCCTTGAAGTCTAGGACACAGAGTCTTAATAGATCTTCAAGAGTTTGAATAGTCCTATCTCGATTGTCCGTCTGCTTTGAGGATGGTATGCGAATCCAATCGTAAATCTGCGCCCATAGATTTTTGCAAGCTAACCCAAAATCTTGAAGTGAATCTTGGGTCACGATCCAAACTATGGATACTGGCATGCCATGCAACCTCACAATCTCATTCACGTATATACTAGCAAGACGTTCAAGGAATAAGTCTCCGTGTCGGCAAGAAATGAGCGAGACTTGGTTAATCTATCAACAATAACCCAAATAGCATTGATGCCTTGAGAAACCGTAGGAAGACCCGTAATCTAAATCCATGGTAATGTGTTCCCACTTCCATTTCG
The DNA here is from genome assembly GCA_020205615.1 of Panax quinquefolius. Classification (NCBI taxonomy): domain Eukaryota; kingdom Viridiplantae; phylum Streptophyta; class Magnoliopsida; order Apiales; family Araliaceae; genus Panax; species Panax quinquefolius. Next base: position 174,790,139 of record CM035156.1, on the reverse strand, counting down.
GAATCTCAAGTGGTTGCAACGGACCCTTAAGTACTAGATGCTCTCGCTTTTACATGTTGACAAGTTAAACACATTGAGATAAACTTTGAAATCTCTCTTCTTCATATTGTTCCACCAAAATGTATGTCAAGATCACGATACATTTTGGTACTTCTAGATGGATTGCAAATGGTGTATTGTGTGCCTCCATCATAATCTTGTACTTCAAATCGTAGTCGTTAGAACACAAAGTATAGAGTGGACTCAAGTATTCCTTCTTCATCAATTCTAAACTCGAATAGCTCCTTCTTGTACTTCCTTCTTACATACGCATCGACTCGGCCTGGTGGCTTGAGCAACCTTAACATTTTCTATTAAAGTTGGCTCTATGCGTATACTTGACATCATCGTACTCATTCCTGCATATGATCTTCTACTCAATGTGTCAACTACCATGTTCGCTTTACCAGGATGGTATTGAATAGTGTGGTCGTAGTCTTTCAATAGCTCGAGCCAACGTCGCTGCCGCATGTTGAGTTCTTTTTGAGTGAAGAAATATTTAAGGCTTTTATGGTCTGAATATATCTCCACTTTCTCCCCATATAGATAGTGCCTCCATATCTTTAGCGCAAACGATCTGCTGCTAACTCTAGATCATGAGTAGGATAATTCCTCTCATACTCTTTAAGTTGTCGCGAGGCATAAAGCTATGGCTTTCCCACGTTGCATGGGAACACATCCTAACCCTTTGCTCAAGCATCATGTAGAGATAACAAATCCATCCGAACCAGATGGTATTGTTAAAACAGTCTTAAAATAAGTCTCCTCTTAAGCTCTTGGAAACTCTTCTCGCATTCTTCGCTCCAAACGAATTTTGTGTCCTTCCGAGTTAGCTGGGTTAATGGAGTAGCGATTCGAGAAAACCCTTCCACAAATCTCCGATAATAACCAGCTAAGCCCAAGAAGCTATGTACTTCGGTCACCGACTTTGGTTGCTCCCAACTTTGTATTGCTTCAATCTTCACCGGATCAATAGATACTCCATGTTTCGACACCACGTGCCCAAGGAATGCTACTTCCTCAAGCCAGAACTCGCATTTCTTCTTCAATTTGGCATATAGTTGGTTTTCACGAAGCCTTTGGAGTACCAAACTTCAAATGGTGCTCATGATCTTCACGGCTTTTGGAATATATGAGGATGTCATCAATAAAGACAACAACGAATTGATCCAAATATTCCTTGAATACTCGATTCATCATATCCATGAAAGCCAGCAGGAGCATTAGTTAGTCCAAAAGATATGACTAAGAATTCATAATGCCCATACCGAAGTTCGAAGGCGCCTTTGGAATATCCTCGCCTAATCTTGGTGATGATATCCGAGCGAAGATCGATTTTTGAAAAGAATTGTGCCTCAGAATCGGTCAAACAAGTCATCAATACGAGGTAGAGGATACCTATTCTTGATGGTGACATGGTTCAATTCCCCGATAGTCAATACAAAGTCGCATACTCCGTCTTTCTTGTGAGACCCCGATTTTATCAATAAAGATTTAAATTTTGTCGAAATAATTTTTAATATTATGGTGTGAATTTGAGATAATATTATAGTTGTGGGTAGTATTTATAAATTTTTCAAAGTATGCAAGTGGTTATATTATATTCGATTGGCTGGGGAATATTCTTGTTTAGCGGGGAATATTCGCATAAACTACCAATCATTGGTGGACCCTACAATGTAATTATTGGCTTGATTGAGAAAACGACAAAAATATTTTATTGAAATAACGGCGGAAGTTTTACCGTGGTTCTTGTTGAACTACTCTTAGTAGTAAAAATACGATAATAAGTGTGGTTGCATAAGAAGCACCATTAGATTGATTATTGATGCTTATGTGAGAAGTCACTCAGTTTGATTCCATTATCATTTATTAATAATATGAATTATTATAGTGATAATGACGTTTTGTTTTATTCGTATTATTAACGTAATAAAAATGAAACATCTTTTATATAAAATAGAATACTTTATTAAAGTTATTCTATAAATAGAATATATTATATTTTATTATGCATAGTGTTGCATAGTGTTTTGCATAGTATTGCATAGTGTTTGCATAGTAAAATGTTTTTATATAAATAGAATATATTATATTTTATTTAAAAGATTTTTCTTTAAATATGGACCGTCAGATTAAAGTAAATCAATCTGGACCGTTCATGGATTAGTTACTATGCATTCCATTTTCCTATAAATAGAAGCTCATTCCTTCATTATTTTCTTACGAATTCATTGAAACTCTAGAGAGAGAAATTATAGAGAGAAGCTATAGAGAGAAAATTATAGAAAGAAGAAGAGTATTCTGCTACTTCACTACTTCTATATTCAGTTCTTTTACGGTAAGGGGTGTTATTCTTTCTTCTTGAAGAGAACTTCTGTTATTCCATTCACTATTATTCTGTTGGAATAACCTGTAAAAGTGATATACCCTATACATAACCTGTATATGCGGCATATCCTATACTTGGTGAAATCCTTATGTTATTCCATTTTTATTTATTCTGTTGGAATAACCTTTTGTAATGCGTGGTTTACCTATACTTGGTGACATTCTTCTATTATTCGTTGGAACATCCTCATGCATGTGTTTTACACCCACACGGTTCCGCTTTTTATTATTCATTGGAACATCCATACATGTGTTTTACACCGGACTGGTTCCGCTTTTTATCATTCTCGCTGGAATATCCTATCTGTGTGTTTTACACGGATCCGGTTCCATCTTTATTATTCTGTTGGAACATCCTGCTTGTGTGAATTTCACCACCGGTTCCGTTATTATTATTCATTGGAATAACCTTTTCTACATGCAATCCGCATGCACGGTGATTTCTTTTGTTATTCCATTCTTTATTATACCCATTGGTTAAAACTTTGACTTCTATACTCCATGAAATTAGTAGAATATCCTTGATATTTGCGTTTCATCCAAAGATCTTCTCATGGAAATATTCTTCCGATCATTCTTGAATTTTACTTCACTGAAAGCAAAGATTATGTTGACAATTTGGGCGTTAATAATTCATGGATTAAATAATTCTTGAATTTGTTTTATTGAATTATTATGTCATCATCATCATCATCCTCATGTTATATTATGTTATCTTTGGCTTACGTGCATAGATGAACTTAGTATGATTATGACCGGGATCAATCGGTATAATCATGACTTGATATAAATGATGTGACAAAAGTTCTCGGGTGGCACATAATGCAATGATGGATAGTTTTGGTATGATTATGACCGGGGTGATTCGGTATAATCATGACCATTGATAACTTGATGAAAATCCTTGGCCGTGGTACGTGATGATTAGATGTGGTGGTTTATTTATTAAAATTTAGTCTCAAATGATAAAATTGATAAAAACCTTTTAAAACCTAAAAGAGAGTAGATTTTATTCTCTACTTGACTCTTTTAATGGATTGCATATTCCGCCGCAGCTTAAACCGGTTGTCTATTGTATTTTATCGGTTTAACATTTGTTGAAGGCTAATGATAATTTATTCTCGCATTATCTTAGTCATAATATTTCTTCTTTGGCTAGTTGAGCTCACCTTTCTTTTCACCGTTTCTTCGTGAAATGAGAACATAGCCGGACGACGAGTCGGGGAACGGAGTAATGGTCCGAGGATAGCATTAGTAGTCCTCACTATTCTCGTGAAATAAAGGTGATAATAGTTGTAATGAGGACTCCTTTTGAGTTTGTATATAATATCTAGTAGACAATATTTGTATTCAAACTCACGCTTTATGTCGTATTGTATACGGCAGCTTATATTAGTAAGTTGTATTTGAATTTATGTACCATGTAAGTGGCGACCCAAGATGGGTGACGTATACCTAATTTTGGGGCGCTACATTTCTTCTTTACTGAATAAAACAGGGCACCCCAAGGAGATGTACTAGGGCGAATGAAACCGATGTCCAACAATTCTTGTAGTTGGACCTTTAACTCCCGAAGTTCAATAGAGCCATTCGATATGGGGTTTTAGAAATGGGCTTTGTACCGTGTTCAAGATCAATAAAGAATTCAACTTCACGCTTACGGGGGTAGGCCAGGAAGTTCTTGAGAAATACGTAAGGAAAGTCAATAACAACGGAATATTATTCAAATTTGACGTGTCTTTATTCAAATCCATAACATGGGCTAAGAAAGCTTGACATCCGCTTTTTCAATAAACGAATAGCTTTATGATTAGATATGATGATGATTGATTTTAATGGTTTAGTTGCTTGAATTGCATAACAAAGTTGGTTAGGAATATGAAAACTAACAACCTTACGAAAACAATCAATTTTGGCATGATGAGTAGTTAACCAATCAATCCCTAAAATCACATCAAAAGCAAGTATTTTTAAAGAGATAAGGTCAACAGGTAAGGTGATGGTGCCAACTTGAATCAAACAAGATTTATAAACAATGGATGTGATGAAAGTTTCTCCTAACGGAGTTTTCATAGATAGGTCAAAGTCTAATTTCTCCCGAGTCAAGTTTAAACGTTGAGCACATGCAGAGAGATAAATGAATGGGTAGCACCCAGATTGTCAAGTAAGGTATAAACTTCGCAAGAATTTATAAATAGCTTACCCGTGATCACCTCGTTTGGGTTCCTCGCATTTTGACCGATCACAACAAACGCTTCTTCCGGAATCGTTGACTTTGACTTTTCTCGGGATGATCTTTTGAGTCACCGTCCCATTGAACTAGGTTTCGCTACCGTACAATCTCGAGCGATATGTCCTTCCTTTCCACAATTATAGCATACCTTGAACTGTTGTGGGCAGTTTGGACTGATATGTCCCTCTTTTTTGCATTTGTAGCAGATACGACCGGTGGTCGTTTCTCCTCCCTTAGAACCGATTCTTTGCGGGCCGCGTCGTCTTCACATGGTCATTGTTAAATCTCCTCTTTTAAAATCTCCTCCCGACTCGCTTCTTCTATTTTCATGGCCATGATTACCACCAGAGTGGTTACCATTTTTGTCCGTCTCTGCTTTTTCTCCACTTTGGTTATCATTATTACATTGATCGCTATCTCCAGTACGATCCTCGGTTATGGTCCCTCGGTTGAACATACTCGTTATCTCGCTCTAACAATTGAGCCACATTAACAACATCCGAATAGAGAAAAATTTATGAGAAATGAGATATTGTCAGATGTCGGGTTTCAAACCTCTCGAAACATCCGCGTCATACGTTCCTCATTCTCCACCAAATGAGGTGCAAACCTCGATAACTCTGCAAACTTTGCCTCGTCTTTGAGACACCGCCATGTTGTTTTGTTCTAATCGATGAACTCCACTTCCTTCATATAGCGAACACTTTCGGAAAGTATTTGTCATTAAATAGTTTCAAACGTCTCCCAAGACATCTTTGAGTCTTACGGATGGAGTACGCTTCACGAGACTCCCACCATGAGTCTCGCCTCGCCACGGAACATAAAGGTGGCGAATGGAACCTTCTGTTCTCTCGTGCATCCCAAGACATCGGATATCTTGGTAATTTGCTTGACACATGTTTCCGCCATGATCGGATCTCGCTTTCCCTTAAATTCGGTGGTCCCAACTCTTTGAATCGCTTGGTCATGTGACAACCCGTGAATTGCTATCATTTCGTCCTCTATTTTGAACACGAGTCTCCTCGTCTGATTTTGCATGAATCGCAAAAAAGCTTCTAAACATCCCTCGTTCATCATCTCGCTTTCAATGGTGTTGTTCACAGGGAGGAACATTGCCACTGCTGTACGTTCTCCTCGTTGGTGAGTCAAAGGCATCTCCACGTCTCATTTCCATTGTTAATATTCTCGATTGACATTCTCAAATCATGTCATAAAACAAGGGTTAATTAAGGAAATCAATATATCACATAATATCCCTATATATTGACCAACTAACAAATAAGCTTAGGTAGGACACACTAGCGAAGGATTTACTCATCTCTCCTCTAGTTCTATTCCCCGATCTCCGCTGAGATCATATCCCTAAGCTCGATACCAACCGTGGCGCCCCAAAATAGGTATACATCACCCATTCCGAGTTGTCAATACACGGTACGAAACAACTACAACTTTATTATTACAACAAGAAACTATGAGTTTGAATACAAATATTATCTTCTAGACAATATCTATACTCAAATAAATCCTCATCACATTTATTGATACATTATTTTACAAAAATGGTGAGGACTACTAAACAACTCTTTCTAAAACCTTCATTCCATACCCAGACTTCGTACTCGCTATATTCTCGCCTCCCGAGAAGAAAAAAATGGAACAAAAGGAAAAGGGTGAGCTCAACTAGCCCAAGAAAGAATATTATGACTAAGATAATATACAACAAATTACCGTTAGTCTTCAACAGGAAAAATCTAATAGAATACAATAGACAACAAATTTTAAATCAATATTCGCAATGAAAATAATAATTCATTAGAAGAGTTAAGTAGAGAATGCAAACTACTATCTTCTATGTATGAATTTAAAAGTTCATCGTCATCTCTTATCCCCGTAACATCAATCAATATACATCCGAATCAAATATTCATCTTTTGCTTTACAGCCAAAGATATTCATCGATTAATCATGTTCATCTAAACACTGCTCATCTTTGCACTACGGGCAAAAGATATTCTTCGAAATCATTCATCTTTGCACTACAAATAGCGAAGATATTCTTTAAGACCCGAAGATGATGAAAAATATTTTTAAAGAAACGAATCCAAAGGAAACAAAATGACAAGGATTAAGGATTAAGGATTCGTACTTTGTTTTATCCACGCCTAAAAATGCCTCAAAAATAATCACAGTTGGTGTAAAATTCAAGAATGATCAAAACATGGATACAATCAAAGCTAGTATTCGTATATAGATATTTTGAATGAAAAGAAATTTTTCATTTTTCGATGAATAGTCTTAGTATTCGTGAATAATCAGATATCGTGAATAGTCTTTATACGTGAATAGTAACTCAGACACACCAAAGTTCTAAATTTGTTAAAAAACTTCAGATCAATATTTCAACATAATGATATTGAAGAAATAATATCATTCTGAAAAAAAAAATATCCCTTACCTCGAAAGATTAACACTTCTAAATTGGAATACCGGGTATAGTCTTTGAAGGAACTTCAGACCGCCTAACAATACTCAAAGTATACTCAAAATACTCACAAGAATACGCTCGATAATATAGAGAGAAAACTTCGGTTTACGTGTGATTTTCAATTCTAACCTAAGCACCCTATTTATAGGAAAATGCTTAGAACACCAAAGCGAAAAATTTAATAAAATATTAATATATATTAAATTTTCCTACATCAACCTTCCAAGAATATCCGTACGATAGTATGCCAGTCATTTAGGGCCCCCATATGCGGTAATAACATCTTGGATGAAGAAAATGACAAGTTTGAATTTTTATAAATAACGACGTAATTATTACCGTTAATACACTTTGTTGGAATACACAGTGGTTAAAATACGATGTCTGGCGTGGTTGCATGATGGCACATGGTATTGCATACGATTTTTGAATTATTGATTCTTACGTAAAAGGCACTTCTCAATAATTGTTACGTAATTCTTGCTTCAATATTTTATTTTATTGGTTCAATAATTCTTGCGTTGATATTTTATATTATTGTTATTTCAATAATCATCACTACTGAATATTTCCATTATCGGATCAATAATTCATATTATTTGAATAATATTATTAGATAACATTATTGACAATGTCTAGAAAGTTACGTCGAGGAGAGGTTTGGTCATCTAATTGCACGCCAAAGTAAGGAGAAATCCTTATTGAAAGCCCCTCTTTTACGAGAACCGCACTGTTTGTCATTATTGTGATTCTGTAATATTATTTGTGAATAATTAATTATTGATTTATATGATAAGGAAATATTTATTTGATGCGGATATAAATGATGGATTTATTTATGTGGTTATAAATGAAGGAATTAATGTTGAGGTGTTTTATCAGTATTTTGTCGGATTGGAGGTATTAAAAGGTCAAATCGGTGTTCTTAAAGCTCTATTGCGTGAGTTATAATTTTAATCCGACTGTTGGATCGTTGTAATTTTTGGATATGTTATACATATATAAGTTGAGTATATGTCCACAAATTTTGAACCATTGAAAATTAACGCATGATTTGTTATGAATTTTAAAAGGTGTTGAAACGGTGTTGAAAATCATCCGTTTGTAGATTTCGGATATTTTCTGTTCGGAATTTGAAAAAACTTTCTTCTATAAAGTTGTAGAGAATTCGATTTCATACAGAATGGACATAAAATTCATATTTTTCTGATAAACGGGCTATTTTCTATGAATTATTTAAGTTTCAAAAATAAAATGATTTTTATTAAAAAAGGGGTGGGACCCACTTTTGTTTTAACACATGTGAAATTTCTTTTTTTTTTTTTAGGACTTGACATGCTTTGATGGTGATGGTTGGTGCGTAGAAAATAGAGAATAAATAATATTAATTTATTATTTTAGTCTCTTATGGCGTTCTAGCATTTTCTTATAAATAAGTGCTTACGTTAGAATTGAAAATCACACCAGAAACAAGTTTTCTTTCTGTCTATATAATCGAGCGTATTTTTGTGAGTATTTAGATACTTTGAGAGTTGCTATTTAGTGGAAGTTTCCTTCGGCTTTAGGTCTGATATTCTAGTCAGAAGTACTGCTCTTTTGAGGTACGGGATTTTAAGGGTTATTATGTTTTTTAGTTTTGAAATTTTTCTGTACCTTCAAAAATTATGGAAAAATTTGAAATGATAATTTGATGAATTTTCTAGATTGTGTCCAAAAATGACGATTTTTGGATGTATAGATTAGGAGTTGTGGATTTTATGAGAAAAGACTATTTTAAAAGTAACCCTTATAACTCCTTGTGGTTAACTCCAAAATTGGTAAAATTTTTATTGAGAGTACATCTATATAACATCAGTATACTCTGTAAATTTTAGAATTTTTGGACAAAAGTACAATTTATGATAAATGTCTAAATGTTCGGCAATTTCGGCCATGTGAAAAATTGTAAATGAATTTTAAAAATTCCGAGAAAAATATATGTTCAATATGGGACTATATTCTGCTAAATCTCAGAAAAGAAATATTTTTGAAACTGATTTGGTATTTTTTCATGAAAATGGACTAGTTACAAGTAAATGAATTAAATATATTATGTGAAGTAAGAAAATTGGAAAAATGTGATTTTATGGCTTGAGAATTCTATATGAGGTATATGCAGATTTTTTATGAGGGTTTTGGTTATTGGTGATGAAATTTTATGAGTTTGACATTTTAAGATGATTAAATGCATTAATTAGTAAAGTGTAAATAATTAAAATAAATTGTTTATAAGTTTAAGAAATGATTAAGATATTGTGGTAATATTAATGATATTAGATTATGAGATTATTAAGTGATTTATAACATTTGGATTAAAGTGTTATGAAATCATTGATTTAGGAATCTTACTTTTGAAATTAAATGCAGTTGTTGATCATATTATTTTTATTATCATATATAACATTTTTATAATCTCGATGATAAAATTTCTCTTTGACTTAAGTGTAAAAAGATGGGTAGATTATTGGTATGATTGTGACTATGGGTTCTCTTTTTGGCGATGGTCTGAAGATGAATTTTTGACTCGTATGATCATGACCATTGAATTTACAATTGAATATTTTTAGCTTAAGTGCAAAGGTGAATTGATCTTTATGATTATAATTATGGTTTATATAAATTTTGAAATGATTGTATGTTTCTTTGAGATATGAATATCTTTGGCTTTTGTAGTGCAGATGAATTATTGATTAATATCTTTGGCCGTAGTGCAAAGATGACTGTTCTTTTTGAATATCTTTGGCATGTAGTGCAAAGATGAACTGTTGATGAATATCTTTGGCCCAGACATAAAGATGAATTTATTAGTATGATTATAAATGAGAATGTGATTTGGAATAACCATAATCTTTGATGTTTCGGTAAAGGCAATGATGAAATTTATCTTCGCCACAGGTGTGAAGTGGAATTTGGAATCACAATTATGATTATGAGTGTAAGACCTCAAATTTTTAAATAAAAGGAATTTCCTTTATTTATTATTTTGAAATAGTAAGGGTTGATTTGATTAATGTGGATAGTTAAGGGTTAAATATGAAATATTTCAAAATAAGCAAGTGGTTATAAAATATTCATTATCATTTGGGAATATTCGTTTGGTGGTGGGATATTAAATCGCTTCGGGGAATATTAAATGCGACGACAGCGCCAGACCGTGTGGGGCCCCATAACTGAAAAGCGATTGGATGAAGAAAACGACAAATATAAGTTGTTTTTAAATAACGGCGTAGTTATTCTGAAGTTATCTTGTTGGAATACACGGTGGTTAAAACACACTAATCTGGCGTTGTTGAAGCGGTTTACACAGACGGTATTGCACCAATTATTGATTCTTACGTAGAAGGCACTTACTCAATAATGGTTACATAATTATCTTCATTCGATATTTTATTGAGTTAATAATTCTTTGCGTTGATATTTTATATTCTTTGTTGTTTCAATAATTGTCATTACACGATATTTTTTCTTTATCGAAGCAATAATTCATATTATCTTAATAATATTATTAGATAACATTATTAGCAATGTCTAGAAAGTTACGTACAAGGAGGTTTGGTCACCTAATTGCTTGGCCAAGAAAAAATTCTTATTGAAAGCCCCTCTTTCTGAGGAGCGCTGCACGGTTGTCAAGATTGTGATTACGTAATATTATTTGTGAATATTTAATTATTGATTTATATGATGAGGAAAATATTGATTTTATGTGGATATAGATGAGAAAATTTTTAAAATGACAATTGTTGAAAATTAATATTTTATCTTTTTCGATAAAATAATTCATTTAAATATATTATTATATTTTAATAATATAATAATGGTGATATTTTTACAACGAATGTGGGATATATGAGTATACGAGGAGGAAGAGTATTTTTGTTGATAATTTGATTATAGCTTGTAAAATCGACCATTTGTGGATTTCGTCAATTTCTATTTGGAATTAGGAAAAACTTTCTTCTGCAAAGTTGTAGAAATTGAATTTCCTATAAAAACTCATGAGATTCAAATTTTCTGATGAAAGGGCTATTTATTATGAATTATTGAAGTTCTAAAGTCTCAAAATAATTGATTTTTTAAGTTTTAATTATTTATTTTATGAAAAACGTTTTTATCATTTCTTTCTAGAAGGTTGGCATGTGGGAAATGTTGGGATCTGATTTCCAAAGAGGCGTAGGAAATTTATTAATAATAATATATTTTATTAAATTTTACTGCTTTGGTGTTCTAAGCATTTTCCTATAAATAGGTCTTTAGGTTAGAATTGAAAATCACACCCGAAATCGAAGTTTTCTCTCTATATTATCGAGCATATTCTTGTGAGTATTTTGAGTATACTTTGAGTATTGCTATCTGATGCAAGTCCAAGTCATAGCCTATATCCCAGTGTTTCAAATGAAGACTTGATCTTTCGAGGTAAGGGATATTTTTTTTTTTTCGTAATGATATTATTTCTTCAATATCATTATCTTTGAAATGTTGATCTGAAGTTATTATCAAATTTGGAACTTTTTCATGTATGGGGTTACTATTCATGAGTTCTTATTCACGAGTTACTTATTCATGAGTTCTTATTCACGAGTTCTTATTCACGAGTACTATTCACAAGAAAGCGTGAAGATGTTTTTGTGGAATTTCTATCTTTTGGTGTCGAGTTACTATTCACGATATATGCCTTATTCAACGTATCGACACTTATTCACGTATCTGGTCTTATTCAATAGAAAATAAAATTTCTTCTTTTCGTCGTCAAAACATCTATTACGGATACTAACTCGATTGTATCCATGTTTTGATCATTCTTGAATTTTACACCACTATGATTATTTTTGAGGTATTTTTGACGTGGATAAAACCAAGTACTGAATCCTTAATCCTTAATCCTTGTCATTTTGTTTCAATTTGGATTCGCTTTCTTTAAAAAATATTTTCATCATCCTCGGTCTTTAAATGATGATATTATGGAATATCTTTGGCCCCATGAGTGCAGATGAATGATTTCTTAAGAATATCTTTGGCTGTGTAGTGCAAAGATGAATGATTTCTGAAGAATATCTTTGGCCCGTAGTGCAAAAGATGAGCAGTGTTTAAATGAACATGACCAATCGATGAATATCTTTGGCTTTAGTAGTGCAAAGATGAATATTTGATTCAGATGTATATTGATTGATGTTACTGGGGATAAAAGATAGACGATGAACTTTTAAATTCATACATAGAAGATAGTAGTTTGCATTCTCTACTTAACTCTTCTAATGAATTATTATTTCATTGCGAATATTGATTTAAAATTTGTTGTCTATTGTATTCTATTATATTTTTCCTGTTGAAGACTAACGATAATTTGTTGTATATTATCTTAGTCATAATATTCTTTATCGAAATTTAGTTGAGCTCACCCTTTTCCTTTTGTTCCATTTTTCTCGGGAGGCGAGAATATAGCGAGTACGAAGTCGGGGGTATGGAATGAAGGTTTTAGAAAGGATTGTTTAGTAGTCCTCACCATTTTGTAAAATAATGTATCAATAAATGTGATGAGGATTTATTTGAGTATAGATATTGTGCAGAAGATAATATTTGTATTCAAACTCACAGCTTTCTTGTTGTAATAATAAAGTTGTAGTTGTTTACGTACATTATGTATTGACAACCTCGGAATAGGTGATGTATACCTATTTTGGGGGCGTCACAGATTGGTATCGAGCTTAGGATATGATCTCCAAGTGAGATCGAGGAATAGAACTAGGAGGGAGAGACGAGTAAATCCTTCGCTAAAGTGTCCTACCTAAGCTTATTTGTTAGTTGGTCAAGATATAGGGATATTATGTGATATATTGATTTCCTTAATTAACCCTTGTTTTATGACAATATTTGAGAATGTCGATGAGAATATTAACAATGGAAATGAGACCGTGGAGATGCCTGTACTCACCAACGAGGAGAACGTCTAACAGTGGCAATGTTCCTCCCGTGAACAACACCATTGAAAGCGAGATGATGAACGAGGGGATGTTTAGAAGTTTTTTGCGCTTCATGCAAAATCGGACGAGGAAACTCGTGTTCAAAATACAGAGGAAATGATAGCATTACACGGGTTGTCACAAACCAAGCGCTTCGAGAGTTGGGACCACGAATTTAAGGGAAAGCCGATCCGATCATACGCGGAAACATGGGTCAAACAAATTACCAAGATATTCGATGTCTTGGGATGCACGGAGAACGAAGGTTCCATTCGCCACCTTTATGTTCCGCGGCGAGCAGGATCATCGGTGGGAGTCTGTGAAGCGTACCCATCCAAATAAGACCGAGCATGTCTTGGGAGACGTTTGAAGCTATTTAATGACAAATACTTTCCCGAAAGTGTTCATTATATGAAGGAAGTGGAGTTCATCGATTGGAACAAAACAACACGACGGTGTCTCAAATGAGGCAAAGTTTGCGAGTTATCCAGTTTTCAGACCTCATTTGGTGGAGAATGAGGAACGATGACGCGGATGTTTCTTAGAGGTTTGAAACCCAGTGATACGCCAATATCTCATTTCTCATAAATTTTCTCTTTATTCGGATGTTGTAAATGTGGCTCAATTATTAGAAGCGAGATAACGAGTACTACCAACCGAGGACCACAACCAGATCGTATCGAGATAGCGATCAATGTAATAATGATAACCAAATGGAGAAAGAAACAGACGGACGAAATGGTAACCACTCCGTGGTAATCATGGCCATGAAAATAGAAGAAGCGAGTCGGGAGGAGATTTTAAAAAGAGGAGATTTAACAACGACCATATGAAGATGACAAAGGTCTTATGCAAGAATCGGTTCTAAGGGAGGAGAACGACCACCCATTATATGCTACAAATGCGAAAAAGAGGGACATATCGATCAAACCGCCCACAACAAGCTCAAGGTATGCTATAATTGTGGAAAGGAAGGACATATCGCTCGAGATTATACAAGAATAAACCTAGTTCAATGAGGACGGTGACTCAAAAGATCGTCCCGAGAAAAGTCAAAGTCAACGATTCCGGAAGAGCGTTTGTTGTGATCGGTCATAATGCGAGAACCCAAACGAGGTGATCACGGTAAGCTATTTATAAATTCTTGCGAAGTTTATACCTTACTTGATCAATCTGCTACCCATTCATTTATCTCTCCTGCATGTGCTCAACGCTTAAACTTGACTTCGAGAAATTAGACTTTGACCTATCTCGTGGAAACTCCGTTAGAGAAACTTTCATCACATCCAATCGCTTATAAATCTTGTTTGATTCAAGTTGGCACCATTACCTTACCCGTGACCTTATCTCTTTAAAGATACTTGCTTTTGATGTGATTTTAGGGATTGATTGGTTAACTACTCATCATGCCAAAATTGATTGTTTTCGTAAGGTTGTTAGTTTTCATATTCCTAACCAACTGTTTATGCAATTCAAGCAACTAAACCATTAAAATCAATCACCGCTATATCTAATCATAAAGCTATTCGCTTATTGAAAAAACGGATGTCAAGCTTTCTTAGCCCATGTTATGGATTTGAATAAAGACACGCCAAATTTGAATAATATTCCTGTTATTATTGACTTTCCGACGTATTTCAAGAACTTCCCTTGCCTACCCCCGTAACGTGAAGTTGAATTCTTTATTGATCTTGAACCTCGGTACAAAGCCTATTTCTAAAACCCCATATCGAATGGCTCCTATTGAACTTCAGAGTTAAAGGTCCAACTACGAGGAATTGTTGGACATCGGTTTTATTCGTCCTAGTACATCTCCTTGGGGTGCTCTGTTTTATTTGTAAAGAAGAAAGACGGAGTATGCGACTTTGATTAACTATCGGGAATTGAACCATGTCACCATCAAGAATAGGTATCCTCACCTCGTATTGATGACTTGTTTGACCAACAGCAGGAGGGCACAATTCTTTTCAAAAATCGATCTTCGCTCGGATATCATCACCAAAGATTAGAATCGAGGATATTCCAAAGACCGCCTTGTAACTCCCCAGTATGGGCATTATGAATTCTTAGTCATGTCTTTCGGACTAACTAATGCTCCTGCGGCTTTCATGGATATGATGAACCGAGTATTCAAGGAATATTTGGATCAATTCGTTGTTGTCTTTATTGATGACATCCTCATATATTCCAAAAGCCGTGAAGATCATGAGCACCATTTGAAGCTGGTACTCCAAAGGCTTCGTGAAAACCAACTATATGCCAAATTGAAGAAATGCGAATTCTGGCTTGAGGAAGTAGCATTCCTTGGGCACGTGGTGTCGAAACATGGAGTATCTGTTGATCCGTGAAGATTGAAGCAATACAAAGTTGGAGCAATCAAGTCGGTGATCAAGACGTAGCTTTTGGGCTTAAATTGGTTATTATCGGAGATTCGTGGAAGGGTTTTCTCGAATCGCTACTCCATTAACTCACGGCTAACTCGGGAAGGATACAAAATTCGTTTGGAGCGAAGAATGCGAGAAAAGTTTCCAAGAGCTTAAGAGAGAGACTTATTTCTAAGACTGTTCTAACAATACCATCTGGTTCTTGGATGGATTTGTTATCTACAAATGATACTTCGAGCAAAGGGTTAGGATGTGTTCTCATGCAACGTGGGAAAGTCATAGCCTATGCCTCGCGACAACTTAAAGAGTATGAGAGGAATTATCCTACTCATGATCTAGAGTTAGCGGCCAATCGTTTCTGCTAAAAATATGGAGGCACTATCTATATGGGGAAAAAGTGGAGATATATTCGCACCATAAAAGCCTTAAATATTTCTTCACTCAAAAAGAACTCAACATGCTGGCAATGACGTTGGCTCGAGCTATTGAAAGACTACGACCACACTATTCAATACCATCCATCGGTAAAAGTTTAACGTGGTAGTAGGCGGCGCATTGAGTAGAAGATCATATGCGGAACGAAAAGGATGATGTCAAGTATCTGATAGAGTTAACTTTAATAGAAAAGTTAAGGTTGCTCGAGCCACCTTAACTTTTCTATTAAAATAGGTATACATCACCCATTCCGAGTTGTCAATACATGATACGTAAACAACTACAACTTTATTATTACAACAAGAAAAGCTGTGAGTTTGAATACAAATATTATCTTCTGTATAATATCTATACTCAAATAAATCCTCATCACATTTATTGATACATTATTTTACAAAAATGGTGAGGACTACTAAACAATTCTTTCTAAAACCTTCATTCCATACCCCGACTGCACTCGCTATATTCTCGCCTCCCGAGAAGAAAAATGGAACAAAAAGGAAAAGGGTGAGCTCAACTAGCCCAAGAAAGAATATTATGACTAAGATAATATACAACAAATTACCGTTAGTCTTCAACAGGAAAAATCTAATAGAATACAATAGACAACAAATTTTAAATCAATATTCGCAATGGAAATAATAATTCATTAAAAGAGTTAAGTAGAGAATGCAAACTACTATCTTCTATGTATGAATTTAAAAGTTCATCGCTCATCTTTTATCCTCGTAACATCAATCAATATACATCCGAATCAAATATTCATCTTTGCACTACAGCCAAAGATATTCATCGATTGGTCATGTTCATCTAAACACTGCTCATCTTTGCACGACTACCAAAGATATTCTTAAGAAATCATTCATCTTTGCACTACAGCCAAAGATATTCAATAATATCATCATTTAAGACCGAGGATGATGAAAAATATTTTTAAAGAAACGAATCCAAAGAAACAAAATGACAAGGATTAAGGATTAAGGATTCGTACTTTGTTTTTATCCATGTTCAAAAATACCTCAAAAATAATCATAGTGGTGTAAAATTCAAGAATGATCAAAACATGGATACAATCAAAGCTAGTATCCGTAATAGATATTTTGGACAAAAAGAAGAAATTTTATTTTTCTATGAATAGTACCAGTATCGTGAATAGTAACTCAGACACCAAAAGATAGAAATTTCCCAAAAACATCTTCATGCTTCATGAATAGTACTCGTGAATAAGAACTCGTGAATAAGAACTCATGAATAAGAACTCGTGAATAAGAACTCATGAATAGTAACCCCACATGAAAAAGTTTCAAATTTGATAAAATTTCCAACCAATATTTTAGCATAATGATATTGAAGAAATAATATCATTTGAGAAGAAAATAACATCCTTACCTCGTAAAGATTAAGTACTTAAATTTGGAATACCGGGTATAGTCAAGAAAAACTTGCACCGCCTAAAAATACTCAAAGTATACTCACAAGAATACGCTCAATATATCGAGAGAGAAATAGAGAGAAACTTCAGCCGTGTGTTTTTCAATTCTAACCCAAGCACCCTATTTATAGGAAAATGCTTAGAAACACCAAAGTAGAAAATTGAATATAATATTAATATATTTTTCACATTTTCTTTAGCCCACCTTAGACAACTGATCTCAGCCCATTTGAATCACATGTGAGGCCAACTTAGTTGCAAAAAATGTTTTTCTCAAATAAATAACTAAAACACCCAAAAATTAATTATTTCTAACTTCTAACTTCAATAATTCATAATAAATAGTCCTTTATCAGAAAATTCAAATCTCATGAGTTTTTATAGGAAATTCAATTCTCTACAACTTTGCAGAAGAAAGTTTTTCCGAATTCCAAATAAAATTGACCAAAATCCACAAACCAAGGCGATTTTACATGCTATAATCAAATTTCACCAATAAATGGGGTCCACCGACATGTTTAACATGTTTTAACAATTTATTGCAACAAAATACTCTTCCTCCTCAGATACTCATATATCCCACATTCGTTGTAAAAATATCACCATTATTATATTATTAAAATATAATAATATATTTAAATAATTATTTTATCGTAAAAAGATAAAATTTCAATTTTCAACAATTGTCACATTAAAATTTTTCTCCATCTATATCCACATAAAATCAATATTTTTCTCATCATATGAATCAATAATTAATTATTCACAAATAATATTACGTAATCACAATATCGACAACCGTGCAGCTTCCTGTGAAAGAGGGGCTTTCCAATAAGAATTTCTTTCATCGGCGCCGCAATTAGG
This sequence comes from Panax quinquefolius, assembly GCA_020205615.1. NCBI lineage: Eukaryota > Viridiplantae > Streptophyta > Magnoliopsida > Apiales > Araliaceae > Panax > Panax quinquefolius. The sequence continues at coordinate 174,771,880 of CM035156.1, read as the reverse complement.
TGACCAAACCTCTCCTTAAGACGTAACTTTCTAGACATTGCCAATAATGTTATCTAATAATATTATTCGGATAATATGAATTATTTCTTCGATAATGAAAAATACCGTGTAATGACAATTATCAAACAACAAAGAATAAAAAATATCAACGCAAAAGCAAATTATTAACTCAATAAAATATTGAATAAAGAATTATCGTAACCATTATTGAGTAAAGCCTTCTTACGTAAGAATCAATAATTGGTGCAATACCGTGCTACCGTGTTTTAACCACCGAGTATTTTAAATGAAGATTAATCTGTAATAACTACACCATTATTTTTAAACAACTTATATTTGTCGCTTTCTTCATCCAATCGCTTTCACATGGGGCCCATACATGGTCGCTATTTGCTACCGTCAGTATTTTAATATTCCCCGACAGCGATCTGAATATTCCACGACCAAACGAATATTCCCCGACAACAATGAATATATTATAACCACTTGCTTATTTTAAAATATTTGCGTATTTTACCCTAACTATCCACATTAATCAAATCAACCCTTACTATTTCAAAATAATAAATAGAAAATTAAATTTCATTAATAATAAGTTGGGGTCTTACAAATGACCCTTTAGGTTCTCCATATTAAACCTATTGTGAATAAATCAATTAGAACAATTCTAATCTCATTTAAATAAATAAATTAAACAAATAATTTATTTAAATAAATAATATTTATTCTACAATAGGATAAGCCTCCCTAATGATCAACGACTTTCCGTATAATATCGATTTCAACATTAATCATAAAAGAACCTTTGAGTAAATAGTTACCGTGACAATTCAATCCTTCCACCATATAATGTCCCAATTAAATATAAGACATGGAATTACTTATCACAAGTCTTATTTTATTTAATTATATGTATTTTGATTCTTAAATGAACAACTCCTAATGAATGCAAATTAGAAACTACTTTCTAATTTCATTCCACCTCCTTAATCAAGGATTCCAGGTTATCATTTATCGAATCACATAGACATTTCTCCTTTTACTAGAAGTGGTAGATTCTTTATCGATCATTCATTATCTTCATATATAACTTATTACACCCAAGCATACCCTTTGATATACTCTAAGAGTCTTAAGGAATAAGTCAAAGTGTAATTCATTATATATAAGATACTATGATGATCTCAAGTCTAAGATCATTTTTATATTACTATCACTACAGAATTCCTATTGACAAAAGTAAAACTCCATTAGGTATTCCTTAGTGAGTCACGCTCAATGAACTTATTCTCTAATAAGTACCTACATACTTGCTTTAATTCCACACAAATGATCACGAGATCAATCATCCTCATCCAATGAAAGCAAACAACGTGCGAATAATCTATCCCATTCATTAATCCCTTTTTTAGTAATCCATTGATTGGGAACATTTTAGTTTTAAGCTATCTAAGAATTTAGATCTCATTAGCATGATCTCATCATGATTCTAAAAGCATCATTAAAACTATGGGTTTATCAACGACGCCCCCCAAAATAGGTATATACATCACCCATTCCGAGTTGTCAATACACGGTACGTAAAAACAACTACAACTTTATTATTACAACAAGAAATCGTGAGTTTAAATACAAATATTATCTTCCTGACAATATCTATACTCAAATAAATCCTCATCACATTTATTGATACATTATTTTACAAAATGGTGAGGACTACTAAACAACCCTTTCTAAAACCTTCATTCCATACCCCAACTCGTACTCGCTTATATTCTCGCCTCCCGAGAAAAAATGGAACAAAAGGAAAAGGGTGAGCTCAACTAGCTCAAGAAAGAATATTATGACTAAGATAATATACAACAAATTATCGTTAGTCTTCAACAGGAAAAATATAATAGAATACAATAGACAACAAATTTTAAATCAATATTCGCAATGAAATAATAATTCATTAGAAGAGTTAAGTAGAGAATGCAAACTACTATCTTCTATGTATGAATTTAAAAGTTCATCGCTCATCTTTTATCCCCGTAACATCAATCAATATACATCTGAATCAAATATTCATCTTTGCACTACGCCAAAGATATTCATCACCAATAGTCATGTTCATTTAAACACTGCTCATCTTTGCACTACTTGCCAAAGATATTCTTCGAAATCATTCATCTTTGCACTACAAAGCAAAGATATTCTTAAGAAATCATTCATCTTTGCACTACAGTGCCAAAGATATTCCATAATATCATCATTTAAGACCGAGGATGATGAAAATATTTTTTTTTTAAAGAAACGAATCCAAAGGAAACAAAATGACAAGGATTAAGGATTAAGGATTCGTACTTGGTTTTATCCAGCCCAAAAATACCTCAAAAATAATCATAGTGGTGTAAAATTCAAGAATGATCAAAATATGGATACAATCGAAGTTAGTATCCGTAATAGATGTTTTAGACGAAAAAGAAGAAATTTTATTTTCTCATTGAATAAGACCAGATAATGTGAATAAAGCCGATATCGTGAATAAGTAACTTCGACACCAAAAGATAAAAATTCCACAAAAACATCTTCACGCTTACATAGTTAATAAGACTCGTGAATAAGAATCGTGAATAAGAACTCATGAATAAGAACTCGTGAATAAGAACTCATGAATAGTAACCCCGACATGAAAAAGTTCCAAATTTGATAAAACTTCAGATCAATATTTCAAAGATAATGATATTGAAGAAATAATATCATTACGAAAAAAATAATATCCCTTACCTCGAAAGATCAAGATTTAGCTAGAATAAATCGTGTATAGTCTTTGAAGGAACTTGCAATCGCCTAGCAATACTCAAAGTATACTCAAAATACTCACAAGAATACGCCGATAATATAGAGAGAGAAAACTTCAGCTTCGGTGTGATTTTCAATTCTAACCCAAGACCCTATTTATAGAAAATGCTTAGAACAAAGCGTAAAAAATTTAATAAAATAATAATATAATTAAACAAATTCAAGCCCACCTTAGACCAACTGAATTCAGCACATTTGTATCACATGTGGGATTGCAAAAAACGTTTTTCTTAAATAAAACAATTAAAACTTCCAAAATTAATTATTTCGAACTTCGTAGCTTCAATAATTCATAATAAATAGCCCTTTCATCGAAAAATTAGAATCTCATGTGTTTTATAGGAAATTCAATTCTCTACAACTTTGCGTAAGAAAGTTTTTCCAAATTCCAAACAAAAATCGACCAAATCCACAAACCAAGCGATTTTACGTGCTATAATCAAATTTCACCAATAAATGGGGTCCACCGACATGTTTAACATGTTTTAAACATTTATTGCAACAAAAAATACTCTTCCTCCTCAGATACTCATATATCCCACATTCGTTGTAAAATATCACCATTAATATATTATTAAAATAATATATTTAAATGAATTATTTTATCGTAAAAGATAAAATATTAATTTTCAACAATTGTCATTTTAAAAATTTTCTCCATCTATATCCACATAAAATCAATATTTTCCTCATCATATAAATCAATAATTAATTATTCACAAATAATATTACAGAATCACAATATTGACAACCAGTGCGCTCCTGTGAAAGAGGGGCTTCCAATAAGAATTTCTTCTTCTTGGCAAGCAATTAGTGACCAAACCTCTCCTTAGATGTAACTTTCTAGACATTTCCAATAATGTTATCTAATAATATTATTCAGATAATATGAATTATTGCTTCGATAATGAAAAATACCGTAAATGACAATTATCAAACAACAAAGAATATAAAATATCAACGCAAAGAATTATTAACTCAATAAAATATCAATAAAGAATTATCGTAACCATTATCGAGTAGTGCCTTCACGTAAGAATCAATAATTGGTGCAATACCGCAACAACGCATCGCGTGTTTTTAACCACCGAGTATTTTAACAAGATAAATTCAGAATAACTACGCCGTTATTTTTAAACAACTTATATTTGTGGTTTTCTTCATCCAATCGCTTCACATGGGGCCCACACACGGTCAAGTACTGTCCGCATTTAATATTCCCCGACAAAGATTTAATATTCCACCACCAAACTAATATTCCCCGACGATAATGAATATTTTATAACCACTTGCTTATTTTGAAATATTTATGATTTTACCCTTAACTATCCAAATTAATCAAATCAACCCTTACTATTTCAAAATAATAAATAAAGGAAATTCCTTTTATTTAAAAAATTTCTGGTCTTACAACCTCCCTCCTTATGAAATTTCGTCCTCGAAATCGACGACGTATTCGGTGTTTCAAAAGGTGAGGATACCTCGCTTTCATTTCCGCTTCCAATTCCCATGTCATTTCCTCTATAAAGCATGATTCCTCCACAAAACTTTAACTTGTGGTATGACCTTTGTGCGTAGGGACATGCTCCTTCCTATCCAAGATCTTGACAGTACCTCCTCATACGTTAAGTCTTCTATATCTCGTCCTGCTTCTAACTCAATAACGTGGTTCGGTCTTTCACATATTTACGAAGTACGATATGTGAAACACATTATGAACACGAGACATACTTTGAGGTAACGCAAGTCTATAGGCTACATTTCCTACTCCTGGCCAAGAATTTGAAATGGACCAATAAATCGTGGATCGAGCTTTCCTCTCTTCCCAAATCTTGTAACTCCTTCCATGGAGCAACTCGCAACAATACATGATCCCCTACATTAAATTCCACGCCCTTTCGATGAAGATCCGCATAACTCTTTTGTCGATCTTGTGCCGCTTTGTATACGCTTGTCGAATCATTTGGATCTTTTCTTTAGTCATATCGTATTAACTCGGGTCCCAACAATGTTGCTTCACCCACCTCATCCCAACATATCGAGAACGACATTTTCGGCCCATATAATGCTTCAAATGGAGCCACACCTATACTTGCTCGATAACTCGTTGTTGTAGGAGAATTCCACCAATGGTAAATACTTATCCCAACTACCTTTGAAGTCTAGGACACGAGTCTTAATAGATCTTCAAGAGTTTGAATAGTCCTCTCCGATTGTCCGTCTGCTTTGGGGATGGTATGCCAACTAAATCGCAAACTGCGCTCCCATAGCTTTTTGCAAGCTAACCCAAAATCTTGAAGTGAATCTTGGGTCACGATTCAAACTATGGATACAGTACATGCCATGCAACCTCACAATCTCATTCACGCATATACTAGCAAGACGCTCAAGGAATAAGTCTCCAGATCGCAAGAAAAACGAGCAGGCACTTGGTTAATCTATCAACAATAACCCAAATAACATTGATGCCTTGAGAAACCGTAGGAAGACCCGTAATCGAAATCCATAGTAATGTGTTCCCACTTCCATTCCTAAATCTCAAGTGGTTGCAACGGACCCTTAGGTACAAGATGCTCCGCTTTTACACGCTGGGCAAGTTAAACACATCGAGATAAACTTTGCAATCTCTCTTTCATATTGTTCCACCAAAATGTATGTCAAGATCACGATACATTTTAGTACTTCCAGATGGATTGCAAATGGCGTATTGTGTGCCTCCATCATAATCTTGTACTTCAAATCGTAGTCGTTAGAACACAAAGTCTCAGAGTGGACTCAAGTATTCATTCTTCATCAATTCTCGCCCCTAATAGCTCCTTCTCAGTATTTTCTTCTTCATACGCGATCGCCTCCCGCCTGCGGCTTGAGCAACCTTAACTTTTTCTATTAAAGTTGGCTCTATGCGATACTTGACATCATCGCACTCTGCTCCCCAGATATGATCTTTTACTCAACGCGCCGCCTACCACGCTCGCTTTTACCGTGATGGTATCAATAGTGTGGTCGTAGTCTTTCAATAGCTCGAGCCAACGTTGTCACCAGATGTTGAGTTCTTTTTTTGAGTGAAGAAATATTTAAGGCTTTTATGGTCCTAATATATCTCCACTTTCTCCCCATATAGATAGTGCTTCCATATTTTTAGCAATGAAACGATCGGCGCTAACTCTAGATCACGAGTAGGATAATTCCTCTCATACTCTTTAAGTTGTCGCGAGGCATAGCCTATGACTTTCCCACGCTGCATGAGAACACATCCTAACCTTTTGCCTCAAGCATCGTCAGAGATAACAAATCCATCCGAACCAGATGGTATTGTTAAACAAAATAAATAAGTCTCCTCTTAAGCTCTTGAAACTTTTCTCGCATTCTTCGCCCAAATGAATCTTGTATCCTTCCGAAAGTTAGCCGAAGTTAATGGAGTAGCGATTCGAGAAAACCTTCCACGAATCTCCGATAATAACCAAATTTAAGCCCAAAAGCTATGTACTTCAACACCGACTTTCTATTGCCTAACTTTGTATTGCTTCAATCTTCACGGATCAACAGATACTCCATGTTTCGACACCACGTGCCCAAGGAATGCTACTTCTCAAGCCGTAACTCGCATTTCTTTAATTTAGCATATAGTTTGTTTTCACGGCCTTTGAGTACCAAATTTCAAATGGTGCTCATGATCTTCACGACTTTTGGAATATATGAGGATGTCATCAATAAAGACAACAACGAATCGATCCAAATATTCCTCAATACTCTGGCTCATCATATCCATGAAAGCCATAGGAGCATTAGTTAGTCCGAAAGACACGACTAAGAATTCATAATGCCCATACCGAGTTCAAGGCGCCTTTGAATATCCTCGCCTAATCTTCACCGATGATATCCGTAATCTAAGATCGATTTTTGAAAAGAATTGTGCCCTTTGCAATCGGTCAAACAAGTCATCAATACGAGGTAGAGATACCTATTCTTGATGGTGACATGGTTCAATTCTCGATAGTCAATACAAAGTCGTGATACTCCCGCTCTTTTTTTTTACAAATAAAACAGAGCACCCCAAGGTGATGTACTAGACGAATGAAACCGATGTCCAACAATTCCAGTAGTTGGACCTTTAACTCCGAAGTTCAATAGAGCCATTCGATATGGGGTTTAGAAATGGGCTTTGTACCAAAGTTCAAGATCAATAAAGAATTCAACTTCACGCTCTGGGGTAGACCGGAAGTTCTTCTGAAATACGCCAGAAAGTCAATAACAACAGAATATTATTCAAATTCGACGTGTCTTTATTCAAATCCATAACATGGGCTAAGAAAGCTTGACATCCGCTTTTTAATAAACGAATAGCTTTATGATTAGATATGATAAAGATCGATTTTAATGGTTTAGTTGCTTGAATTGCATAAACAGTCAAGTTAGAAATATGAAAACTAACAACCTTACGAAAACAATCAATTTTGGCATGATGAGTAGTTAACCAATCAATCCCTAAAATCACATCAAAAGCAAGTATCTTTAAAGAGATAAGGTCAACAGTAAGGTAATGGTGTCAACTTGAATCAAACAAGATTTATAAACAAAGGATGTGATGAAAGTTTCTCCTAACTGAGTTTCCACAGATAGGTCAAAGTCTAATTTCTCCGAGTCAAGTTTAAACGCTGAGCACATGCAGAGAGATAAATGAATGGGTAGACCCCAGATCAAGTAAGGTATAAACTTCGCAAGAATTTATAAATAGCTTACCCGTGATCACCTCGCTTTGGTTCCTCGTGATTATGACCAAATACAACAAACGCTCTTCCCTAATCGCTGACTTTGACTTTTCTCGGGGATGTTTTTTGAGTCACCATCCCTCACGAACTAGGTTTCTACTGCATAATCTCGAGCGATATGTCCTTCATTTCCACAATTATAGCATACCTTGAATCGTTGTGGCGCTTGACCGATATGACCTCTTTTCCCGCATTTATAGATATGACCGGTGGTCGTTTCTCCCCTTAGAACCGATTCTTGTCAAGACTGCCGCCTTCACATGGTCGTTGTTAAATCTCCTTTTTAAAATCTCCTCCCGACTCGCTTCTTCTATTTTCATGGCCATGATTACCACCAGAGTGGTTACCATTTTGTCCGTCTCTTTTTTCTCCGCCGGTTATCATTATTCGCTGATCGCTATCTCTCGGTACGATCCTCGTTATGGTCCCTCAGTCAACGACTACTTCAATATCTCGCCTAATAATTGAGCCCTGCTTACAACATCTCAATAAAGAGAAAATTTATGAGAAATGAGATACCGACGTACGCCGGGTTTCAAACCTCTAAGAAACATCCGCGTCATACGCTCCTCATTCTCCACCAAATGAGGTGCAAACTGGATAACTCGCAAACTTTGCCTCGCATCGAGACACCGCCATGTTGTTTTGTTCCAATCGATGAACTCCACTTCCTTCATACGACGAACACTTTCGTGAAAGTATTTGTCATTAAATAGCTTTCAAACGCCTCCCAAGACATGCCGAAAGGGCCGGATGGGTACGCTTCACGCATCTCCCACCAAGAGTCCGCCTCGCCACTTTAACATAAAGGTGGCGAATGGAACCTTTTCTCCTCGCATCCCAAGACATCGAATATCTTGGTAATTTGTTTGACCCATGTTTCCGCCATGATCGGATCCGCTTTCCCTTAAATTCTCGTGGTCCCAACTTTTTGAACCGCTTGGGCAGGATAACCCGTGAATTGCTATCATTTCTCCTCAGATTTTGAACACGAAGTTTCCTCGTCTCGATTTTGCATGAATCGCAAAAAACTTCTAAACATCCCTCGCTCATCATCTCGCTTTCAATGGTGTTGTTCACAGAGGAACATTGCCACTGCTGTTGTCGCTTCTCCTCGCTGGTGAGTACAGTAGCATCTCCACTGGCCTCATTTCCATTGTTAATATTCTCACGACATTCTCAAATACCGCATAAAAACAAGGGTTAATTAAGGAAATCAATATATCACATAATATCCCTATATACCCACTTCAACTAACAAATAAGCTTAGTAGGACACACTAGCGAAGGATTTACTCGCCTCTCCTCCTAGTTCTATTCCCCGATCTCCGCCAGAGATCATATCCCTAAGCTCGATACCAACCGCGACGCCCCCAAAATAGGTATACATCACCCATTCCGAGTTGTCAATATACATGGTATGTAAACAACTACAACTTTATTATTACAACAAGAAACTGTGAGTTTAAATACAAATATTATCTTCTGTATAATATCTATACTCAAATAAATCCTCATAACATTTATTGATACATTATTTTACAAAAATGGTGAGGACTACTAAACAACCCTTTTCTAAAACCTTCATTCCATACCCCGACTCATACTGCTATATTCTCGCCTCCCCAGAAAAAAATGGAACAAAAAGGAAAAGGGTGAGCTCAACTAGCTCAAGAAGAATATTATGACTAAGATAATATACAACAAATTATCGTTAGTCTTCAACAGGAAAAATATAATAGAATACAATAGACAACAAATTTTAAATCAATATTCGCAATGAAAATAATAATTCATTAGAAGAGTTAAGTAGAGAATGCAAACTACTATCTTCTATGTATGAATTTAAAAGTTCATCGCTCATCTTTTATCCCCGTAACATCAATCAATATACATCTGAATCAAATATTCATCTTTGCACTACGCCAAAAGATATTCATCACCGTCATGTTCATTTAAACACTGCTCATCTTTTGACTACTGCCAAAGATATTCTTCAGAATCATTCATCTTTTGCACTACAGCCAAAGATATTCTTAAGAAATCATTCATCTTTGCACTACAAAATAAAGATATTCCATAATATCATCATTTAAGACCGAGGATGATGAAAATATTTTTTTTTTTAAAACGAATCCAAAGAAAACAAAATGACAAGGATTAAGGATTAAGGATTCAGACTTGGTTTTATCCACGTCCAAAAATACCTCAAAAATAATCATAGTGGTGTAAAATTCAAGAATGATCAAAACATGGATACAATCGAAAGTTAGTATCCGTAATAGATGTTTTGGACGAAAAGAAGAAATTTTATTTTTCTATGAATAGTCAGATTCGTGAATATAATGTGAATAAGTAAATAAGAACCACAAAAAGATAAAAATTCCACAAAAACATCTTCACGCTTCACTTAATAAGACTCGTGAATAAGAATCGTGAATAAGAACTCATGAATAGTAACTCGTGAATAAGAACTCATGAATAGTAACCCCGACATGAAAAAGTTCCAAATTTGATAAAAACTTCAGATCAATATTTCAGCATAATGATATTGAAGAAATAATATCATTACGAAAAAAAAATAATATCCCTTACCTCGAAAGATCAGTACTTCTAGCTAGAATACCGATATAAGTCTCAAGGAACTTGCACCGTCTAGCAATACTCAAAGTATACTCAAAATACTCACAAGAATACGCTCGATAATATAGAGAGAGAAAACTTCAGCTTCGTGTGATTTTCAATTCTAACCCAAGACCCTATTTATAGAAAATGCTTTAGAACACCAAAGCAGAAAATTTAATAAAATAATAATATAATTAAACAAATTCAAGCCCACCTTAGACCAACTGAATTCAGCACATTTGTATCACATGTGGGATTGCAAAAAAAAAATTTTCTTAAATAAAACAATTAAAACTTCCAAAATTAATTATTTCGAATTTGTAGCTTCAATAATTCATAATAAATAGCCCTTTCATCAGAAAATTCAAATCTCATGAGTTTTTATAGAAATTCAATTCTCTACAACTTTGCAGAAGAAAGTTTTTCCAAATTCCAAACAAAATCGACCAAATCCACAAACCAAGCGATTTTACAAAGCTATAATCAAATTTCAAATAATAAATGGGGTCCACCGACATGTTTAACATGTTTTAAACATTTATTGCAACAAAATACTCTTCCTCCTCAGATACTCATATATCCCACATTCATTGTAAAAATATCACCATTATTATATATTATTAAAATAATATATTTAAATGAATTATTTTATCGTAAAAGATAAAATATTAATTTTCAACAATTGTCATTTTAAAAATTTTCTCCATCTATATCCACATAAAATCAATATTTTCCTCATCATATAAATCAATAATTAATTATTTACAAATAATATTACGTAATCACAATATCGACAACCGTGCAGTTCCCGAAGAAAGAGGGGCTTTCCAATAAGAATTTCTTCTTCATCAAGCAAGTAATTAGGTGACCAAACCTCTCCTGTAGATGTAACTTTCTAGACATTGCCAATAATGTTATCTAATAATATTATTCAGATAATATGAATTATTGCTTCGATAATGAAAAATACCGTGTAATGACAATTATCAAAACAACAAAGAATATAAAATATCAACGCAACAATTATTAACTCAATAAAATATCGAATAAGAATTACCGTAACCATTATCGAGTAGTGCTTCTTCACGTAAGAATCAATAATTGGTGCAATACCGTAAAACTTATCGTGTTTTAACCACCAACGAGTATTTTAAACAAGATTAACTGTGAATAACTAATAACTACGCTGTATTTTTAACCAACTTATATTTGTCATTTTCTTCATCCAATCGCTTCACATGGGGCCCACACATGGTCATACCACATTTAATATTCCCCACACAACCCTTATTTAATATTCCACGACCAAACGAATATTCCCCAATTTATAATGAATATTTTATAACCACTTGCTTTTTTGAAATATTTCACATGATTTAACCCTTAACTATCCACATTAATCAAATCAACCTTTACTATTTCAAAATAATAAATAAAGGAAATTCCTTTTTTATTTATAAAATTTCGGGTCTTACATTTATCACATTTATTAAAACAAAGACCATGTAGATAATAAATGCCTGTAATAAATAATTCTTTTTATTAATAAATAAATAAGATTGATTACACAAAGATATTCTTTATCATCATACACGATCGGGTTTCAGTATATGCATAATACTTTCAATCTTCCATTTGCACTAAAGCCAATCGCCGTGGTATCTCATACCCATCTTCTCTAAGTGACGATCAAACCGCTGTTGTGTTAACGCTTTAGTAAATGGATCTCGCAATATTGTCTTGAGAGTCCACACGCCCGTGGTGACGCTCTCTTCAATGATGTCTCTGATCAAATGAAATCGCCAAGAACACGTGTTTGGATTTCGATGAGACCTGGTTCCTTAGCTTGCGCGAATACTCCAAAGTTGTCACGAATAAAGGCACTCGGTCCTTTAATGCTAGAAACCACACCAAGTTCGGTAATGAACTTCTTCATCCAAATAACTTCCTTTTAGCAGCTTCACTTGCAGCCTATGTATCACTCTCTCACACCGAATCAAGAATCGTTTGTTGCTTGGAACTCTTCCAACTCATCGCGCCACCGCTTAAGGTAAACACATACCCCAAAATGGATTTATCGTCATCTTTGTCTCGCTTGAAAACTCGAGTCTATGAAGCCTCTAGTTTTAATTCGGACCACCGTGAGACAAGAAATACATCCTTAGTTCTTCTTAAGTACTTTTAGGATATTTTTCACGCCTTTCTAGTGTTCTTCTTCTCGGATTCGATTGATATCCGCTTGTTACACTAAGTGCATTAAAGATACATCCGGTCTAGTACATATCATACCGTATATGATAGATCCTATTGTCAAGTATAAGGAATCTTACTCATACGCTTTCTCTCCTCGTGTGTCTTTGGGGCTTGCTTTCGAGAGATGTATTCCACGGCTCATCTAAGATGAGGCCTCTTTTTTTGAATCTTCCATGCTAAACCTCTTTAGCATCGAAGTCAATGTACGCTTCTTTGACAAGCCAAGCATCCTTTTAGATCCATCTCTATAGATCTTTATCCCCAAAATATAGGATGCTTCTCCCAAGTCCTTCATGGAGAAGTGTTTAGATAACCAGATTTTAATTGATTGCAGAAGATAGAATATCATTCCCTATCGCAATATATCATCAACATATAATACAAGGAATGAAACAAATATTCCCCACTAACCTTCTTGTACACACACATGGTTCATCCTCATTTTTGATAAAATCAAACTCTTTGATTGTCTCATCAAAATGGATGTTCCACCCACGAGAAGCTTCGCTTTAATCCATAAATGGATCGTCAGAAGCTTATGTACTTGATTTGTTCCAACCTTTGAAACAAATCCTCTCGTTTATGTCATATACACATCCTCCTCAAGTTTCCCATCGAGGAAGGCCGCTTTCACGCCCATCCGCCAGATTTCAGTAGTCATGGTAAGTCGCAATCGCAAGCAAAATCCGAATGGACTTAAGCATTGCTATCGTGAGAAGGTTTCATCATAGTCAACTCCTTGTCTTTGTTTGAAACCTTTTGCAACCAATGGGGCCTTATAGGTCTCTACCTTGCCGTCTGCTTCCAGCCTTTCTTTTTAAAGACCCATTTACACCCAATAGCTTAATGCCTTCAGTGTGGTGAGACCAAAGTCCATACTGGTTCTCATACATGGAGTCCATCTCGATTTCATGGCTTCTCGCCACTTCTCCGAGTCTTTACTACTCATAGCCTGTTCATAATTCAATGGATCATCATCATCTATGATGCGTACCTTCATCATCATCTTCTACGACAAGTCCATACCGTCTCGTATCTTTGGTACTCTTCCGATTTACGAATAGGTGTGGTGGTACGTAAGGAATCTCTACTTGGTTAGGTACCTCACTTTGATCCAGTAGTATTTTGTGGTTCTTGAACCTCTTCAAGATATATCTTACTCCCAATCGACCCCTTCAAGGATAAACTCCTTTTCCAAGAAGGCGCAGATGTTTCGCAACAAACACCTTTTGATCACTGGATGATAGAAATAATACCCGATGTTTCTTTAGGTATCCCACAAATCTACATTTGTCGATCTAGTCCGCAGCTTATCATTTTCAAACTTTTTGACATAAGTCGACAACCCCAAAGTCTTAACATGCTTAAGATTTGGTTTCCTCCCGTCCATAACTCATACGGGTTCTTGGGACTGAATTTTGTAGGTACCTTTGTTAAGTAGGTATGCAATTAATTCTAGGCATATCCCCGTATGAAACCGGAAGGTCAGAAAACTCATCATAGATCGAACCATGTCCAACAATGTTCGATTTCTCCTTTCAGATACACCATTCATCCGTGGCGCCCCGGTGGAGTCCATTGTGAGATTATACCATTTTCTTTGAGACAATTGAGAAACTCACCACTTAAGTATTCTCCTCCTCGATCGATCAAGAATCTTAATACTCTTACCAGCTTTGCTTCTCAACTTCACTTCAACTCTTTGAACTTTTCAAATGATTCAGATTTGTATTTCATTAAATACACATATCCAAATCTTGAGTGATCATCGCTGAATGTAATAAAATAAGAATACCTCCTCGCATGCGATTATTGTCATAGTCCACATACATCTGTGTACCAACGCTAACAACTCAGAATCTCTTTCTCCTTTCCACTAAAAGGAGATTTAGTCATTTTACCCATGAGACAAGATTCACAAGTTGATATGATTCATAATCGATAGCTCTAGAGCCCATCTTTATGCAACTTGATAATCTTGTTTCATTAATACGACCGAAGTCTACAAAGTACCACATATAGGTATAATTAACATCATCTCTTTCCTTTTCTTAGTTTGTTCAATTTGAAATATATTTTCATGCAAGTCAAGTATATAAAGTCCATTTCAAAAATTACCAACACCATATAAAACATTATCATTATAAATAGAACAACTATTTGTTCTTTATTATAATATTAAAACCATCCATATCCAATACGTAGATAGAAATAATGTTTCTAATGATATTTGGAACAAAATAACAATTATTTAAATTAATGAACTTGCCTCAGGAAGTGCTAAACAATAAGTCCCTACAAATTAATGCAAACAACCTTTGCTCCATTTCCCACTCGTAGGATCTACCTCATCCTTGCTCAAATTTTCTACTTCGACCAATCCTCGATATTATTACATATGTGAGAACCACATCCCAGATCCAATACCCAAGTAGAAGATCGACTTTCGTAAAATTAATTTCAATCATAAACAAACTCGATTAGGATTCAAGCTTCTCCAAGCTTCTTCTCGCTTTTGTTCTCGCAAGATAATCCTTGCAGCTTCCTCTTCCAAAGGACCCTACTTATTGCAATGGAAGAAAATTCCTTTGCTAGTCGGATCAGTTTCTTTTTGATCCTTCACTTTCTCCTTTCCTTAGCCTTCTTGATTTCTTCTTTCGAAAGATACCTTGGGCCTCTTCCTTTCTTGAAGAATCATCCACCAAGAAGACATGGTTCTTCTTGGATGGGAAGTGACCTTCAAAGCTTTTTTCAACATGTTAAGTAATTCAGCAAGTCGACATCCAACTTATTCATGTGAAAATTCACAACAAATTGTGAGAAGGTGTCCGGGAGTGACCGCAAGACTAAATCTCGACTCAACTCCCCATCCACGATTTAACCCAAGTCGCCCAAGACGCTCAATCGATTGATCATCTTTAGACATGAGTCTCAATCTCAGAGTGCCTCTATCATCCGAGATCTAAGAGCTCCTTAGATATTTCATATCTAGCAATTCTACTTTGCTCACCATACAACTCTCTTGAAGGTGCAAGAAGATAAGAGAGCATCCATGTTTTCATGCCGACGTCAAGCTCATACTCATGGATGCGAGCATGATGCATCGAGCCATGATGCATCATCTTGCCACTTTTAAAAGTAGCAATCTCTTCCTCGTAGGTCGCCTCTCGCAATTTTTTTAGTAGTACAAAGTAATTTAGGACATAAGAAATCTTTTCAAAGAAGGAGAACAATTCTCATATTCCTTAACCAAATTGTAATTCTCCCCCTATTATTTGTTAAGATCAAGTATGCTACGCAGTGAAATTAGTGAATGTGACATTTTCAAAATTTCGCATGTAAAAGATAATATTTTAGCAAACATTCATTTAATTAATTACCAAAATAAATTAGGTCTTATTTTATATCGGTATCTCCCACTATTTTCTTCAAACTATATTACCCTCATTTATATAGTTCTAAGAAAATCTAATTAAAGTTTTTACAAGTGAGAATAAGATCCCATTTCAAATATATATAGCCTTGTGGTGACACAACAAACTATATATAAATAAATAGTAGACAACTCCTCACAATTACATCATCACGTAACTCCTTATGTTTTGCCTCTTAGATTATTTTGATCAAATGGTGGCACATCCCAATCAAAATTATCTAAGTTAAGTCCAACCTAGCACTTCCATATATTCAAAAAGAAAAATATCGCCTCATGGTGTGACACAACAAAACAATATTGTTCAATTTTCTTTATAAGCATCAAATGTGATAAATTAACATCTTAAATACTTAATACTTGCCTTGTGGTGACACAACAAACTCATATTAAATATTTAATACTCTATTAATTTTATCATGCTAGAAGGCTTACGCTCGATATTCTAAATATCTTTGAACGCTTAGACTTAATATATAAAAAAACTTTGAGGGGATTTGTTATTATTTGTCTCATCTTGTTTAGCTACAAAGCATGCAAATATATATATAAAATACGCGTCATATTATTAAACATGCAAAGTTTGTTTGTATAATATATAATATATATAATACTAGCATGCACATATATACTATATTCTACCCGGATTGATTATGGACTTTTATTCTAGTTTGTTCACTAGAGCCACCAAGTGAACCAAAAGGTCAAACCCTAGGGTGCAAAGAATAAACATTTAAATATAACTATTACATTTAAACCCTGCTCCATTACAAACGGTCTTTTTAAGCACCTCCTTCTCCTCGATCTTCTGTTCTTCAAAAAATTCTAACTAATCCTATTACATAAACTATTTAATTTAAATAAAACCTCGATCAACAAAACAAGGGAAGTACATAGAGAGAGATAGAATTTACATCAAGAAGAAAACCGTAAAAGACGAGGTACGCAGCACCTCATTTAATAAAACCCATTCATTCAAACATCCAACTAAAATAAATCCAATCACATCGGTCAATAGTCCATAATCAATCCCATTTATTATCATACATATCATCATATGTATCAATAAATAAAATCATTCCATATATATATATAATATCATTTAATGGGCAATTTTATGTTGCATGAAATCCAATTTCAAGATTAAAATAAACTATTTATTTTAATTATAAAATTATTAAAATTAATATATATATATATATCGATTCACGTATATATATATTAAAAATTCATATATAAATCCTTTTATATATTAATATACTCCGTATGAAATCATAAGTGATCAATCATGCAAATTACTTCTCACGTGAAAAGGAATAAGGCATATCACTAATTTATATATATATATTATATATCCTGCTCTCGAGTCCAAAGGAAAAAGTGATTCCTTGTTTTTTTTTTTAAAAATATATATATTCAAAAAAACAAGTTGCAATGCAGGACTTAACTTTTGACAAAAAAAAATCCATGCGAAAATACATGACCCAAAGCTAACGTGGTTTACAAAAAAAAATGATTTAATGAATTACAGTTGGGAAGTGGCAACACTTTTTTTGCACTTCAAGTATCAAGAACATCTTTTTAATAAAATAAAAGGTTTTCAAAAAAACCTTTTTTTTAAAATAATATATTTTTTTTTAAAATAATAATTTTATACAACAATTTATGTCCAATAAATTATTCAAAATACATACCCATACATATATGGAATCAAAATAATTAATAATTCACATAAAGTTTGGCTCATGATACCACTGTTAGGTTTTGTGAAAATCAAAGTAGCAATCAAATTGAAAAAATAGCGGAAGCGAAATAAAATCAGATTTTAAAATTTTTCACAAACCAATTACCCTTGATCATCCTTTATGCATATTATTAATTAAACGAAGAATAAGAAATTATGAAATCATACCTCAGAGAAACGAGCTTCCTCAAGTACGAAGTTCACCTCCTACTTCTCCGCGATCTCCTCAATCTCCTGCAGATTCCTTCCTTCGATCAATGTAAGCCACCCAAGTGTATGGCCTCTAGAGGTGATCCACCAAAGAAGAAGAATTTTCAAGAAGAAGGGTATCGCTCAAACCCTAGTTTTTCCTATCTCAGATAGAAAAAGGAGGCGATTTCTTCAACTCTTGAATTACGATATTAGATATCCGATATAAGACTCTCTTATAAAGATATCATGTAACCCTATTTTAATTAAAATAAGGTATTATTTATTTAATTAAACTCTTTTAATTAAATGGGCTCCCTAATCCTATTAGGGGTAATTAATTAAACTCCTTTAACTAATTTTCTTCCTAATCCAATTAGAATAAATGAGAGTACTTATATTAAATTAATTCCTAAACCTTTTTAGAAATTAAAATAATAATAATTGTAATAATATTAATAAGACTCTCTCTTATTAATTTATATTTAATATTTCTAAAATATTAAATAATAATATTAAGCTATTTAATTTATTCTATCACCATAGATTAAATTAAATATACTTAACATATTATTACAATTATGCCATTAACTTCTTAAATAATTATTCTTCCTTTTATGGTGTGACCTTTAGGTTCTCCATATTAAACCTATTGTGAATAAATCAATTAGAATAATTTAATCTCATTTAAATAAATAAATTAAACAAATAATTTATTTAAATAAATAATATTTATTCTACAATAGGATAAGCCTCCCCTAAATGATCAACGACTTTCCGTATAATATAGATTTCAACATTAATCATAAAAGAACCTTTCGAGTAAATAGTTACCGCATAATTCAATCCTTCCACCATACAATGTCCCAATTAAATATAAGACATGGAATTATCACAAGTCTTATTTTATTTAATTATATGTATTTCGATTCCTAAATGAATAACTCCTAATGAATGCAAATTAGAAACTACTTTCTAATTTCATTCCACCTCGCCAAGGATTCCTGGTCATCATTTATCGAATCACATAGACATTTCTCCTTTTTACTGTAGTGGTAGATTCTTTATCGATCATTCATTATCTTCATATATAACTTATTACACCCAAGCATACCCTTTCGATATACTCTAAGAGTCTTAAGGAATAAGTCAAAGTGTAATTCATTATATATAAGATACTATGATGATCTCAAGTCTAAGGATCATTTGTACTACTATCACTACAGTGAATTCCTATCGACAGTAAGTAAAACTCCATTAGGTATTCCTTAGCGAGTCAATGCTCAAAGAACTTATTCTCTAATAAGCACCTACATACTTGCTTTTAGTGTTCCACACAAATGATCACGAGATCAATCATCCTCATCCAACGAGTAAACAACGACGCACTAATCTATCCTGGATTCATTAATCCCCTTTTAGTAATCCATCGATTGGGAACATTTTAGTTTTAAGCTA
This sequence comes from Panax quinquefolius, assembly GCA_020205615.1. Classification (NCBI taxonomy): domain Eukaryota; kingdom Viridiplantae; phylum Streptophyta; class Magnoliopsida; order Apiales; family Araliaceae; genus Panax; species Panax quinquefolius. Next base: position 174,752,565 of record CM035156.1, on the reverse strand, counting down.
TCTAAGAATTTAGATCTCATTAGCATGATCTCATCATGATTCTAAAAGCATTGCTTAAAACTACGGGTTTATCACATATTATTAAAACAAAGACCATGTAGATAATAAATGCCTTTAATAAATAATTCTTTTTATTAATAAATAAATAAGATTGATTACACAAAGATATGCTTTTTATCATCATACACGATCGGCTTCAGATGCATAATACTTTCAATCTCCCACTCGCACTAAAGCCAATCGCCAGTGGTATCTCATACCCATCTTCTAAGTGACGATCAAACCGCCATTGTTGTTAACGCTTTAGTAAATGGATCTCGCAATATTGTCTTGAGAGTCCACACGCCTGTGGTGACGCTCTCTTTCAATGATCTCTCCGATCAAATGAAATCGCCGCAACACGGTTTGGATTTCCGATGAGACTCGGTTCCTTAGCTCATGCAATGTACTCCAAAGTTGTTGTCACGTAAAAAGGCACCGGTCCTTTAATGCTAGAAACCACACCAAGTTCTAGAATGAACTTCTTCATCCAAATGCCTTCCTTTCGCAGCCTTCACTTGCAGCCATGTACTCATCACCACACACCGAATCAACAATCGCTTGTTGCTTGAACTCTTCCAACTCATCGCGCCACCGCTTAAGGTAAACACATACCCTCAAACGGATTTATCATTATCTTGGTCTGCTTTGAAAACTTGAGTCTCAGAAGCCTCTAGTTTTAATTCGCACTCCACCGTAGACAAGAAATACATCCTTAGTTCTTCTTAAGTACTTTAGGATATTTTTCACCGCCTTTCAAAGTTCTTCTTCTCCGGATTCGATTGATATCCGCTTGTTACACTAAGTGCATGAGCTTACATCCGTCTAGTATATATCATACCGCATACGAGATAGATCCTATCAAAGCATAAGGAATCTTACTCATACCGCTTTCTCTCCTCGTGTGTTTGGGGCTTGCTTTCGAGAGATGTATTCCACGGCTCATCTAAGATGAGACCTCTTTGAATCTTCCATGCTAAACCTCTTTAGCATCGAAGTCAATGTACGCCTTTGGGACAAGCCAAGCATCCTTTTAGATCTATCTCTATAGATCTTTATCCCCAAAATATAGGATGCTTCTCCCAAGTCCTTCATGGAGAAGTGTTTAGATAACCGATTTTAATTGATCAGCAAGATAGAATATCATTCCCTATCGCAATATATATCATCAACATATAATACAAGGAATGAAACAAATATTCCCACTAACCTTCTTGTAGACATACACATGGTTCATCCTCATTTTGATAAAATCAAACTCTTTGATTGTCTCATCAAAACGGATGTTCCACCCACGAGAAGCTTCGCTTTAATCCATAAATGGATCGTCAGAAGCTTATGCACTTGATTTGTTCCAACCTTTGAAACAAATCCTCCGGTTGTGTCATATATATACACATCCTCCTCAAGTTTCCCATCGAGGAAGGCCGCTTTCACGCCCATCCGCCAGATTTCAGAGTCACGGTAAGTCGCAATCGCAAGCAAAATCCGAATGGACTTAAGCAATCTTAAGCATCGGTGAGAAGGTTTCATCGCCATACCAACTCCTTGTCTTTGTTTGAAACCTTTTGCAACCAAATGGGCCTTATAGGTCTCTCTACCTTTGCCGCTCCGCTTCCAATTTTTCTTTAAAGACCCATTTACACCTAATAGCTTAATGCCTTCAAAGTGGTGAGACCAAAGTCCATACTGGTTCTCATACATGGAGTCCATCTCGATTTCATGGCTTCTTCGCCACTTCTCCGAGTCTTTACTACTCATAACCTGCTCATAATTCAATGGATCATCATCATCTATGATGATGCGACTTCATCATCATCTTTCTACGACAAGTCCATACCGTCGGTATCTTTGGTACTCTTCCGTATTTACTTATAGGTGGTGTGGTGTAATGAATTCTACTGTTTAGGTACCTCACTTTGATCTCAGAGTATTTTGTGGTTCTTGAACCTCTTCAAGATATATCTTACTCCCAATCGACCCTTTCAAGGATAAACTCCTTTTCCAAGAAGGCAAAGATGTTTCGCAACAAACACCTTTTCGATCACTTGGATGATAGAAATAATACCCCGATGTTTCTTTAGGGTATCCCACAAATCTACATTTGTCGATCTAGTCTGCAGCCTTTATCATTTTCAAACTTTTTGACATAAGTCGGACAACCCCAAGTCTTAACATGCTTAAGATTTGGTTTCTCCCCGTCCATAACTCATACGGGTCTTGGGGACGGATTTTGTAGGTACCTTGTTAAGTAGGTATGCAAATGATTCTAGGGCATATCCCCGTATGAAACCGAAGGCTCAGAAAACTCATCATGGATCGAACCATGTCCAACAATGTTCGATTTCTCCTTTCAGATACACCATTCATCATGTGGCGCCCCTCGGTGGAGTCCATCGTGAGATTATACCATTTTCTTTTCGAGACAATTGAGAAACTCACCACTTAAGTATTCTCCTCCTCGATCGATCAAGAATCTTAATACTCTTTACCAGCTTGCTTTCTCAACTTCACTTCAACTCTTTGAACTTTTCAAATGATTCAGATTTGTATTTCATTAAATACACATATCCAAATCTTGAGTGGTCGCAAATGAATGTAATAAAATAAGAATACCTCCTCGTAAGTGTCATTGTCATAGTCCACATACATCTCGTAGGTACCAACGCTAACAACTCAGAATCCTTTCTCCTTTTCCACTAAAAGGAGATTTAGTCATTTTACCCATGAGACAAGATTCACAAGTCGATATGATTCATAATCGATAGCTCTAGAGCCCATCTTTACGCAACTTGGATAATCTTGTTTCATTAATACGACCGAGTCTACAAAGGCTACATGAAGGTATAATTAACATCATCTCTTTTCCTTTTCTTAGTTTGTTCAATTTGAAATATATTTTCATGCAAGTCAAGTATATAAAGTCCATTTCGCAAATTACCAACACCATATAAAACATTATCATTATAAATAAACAACCGTTGTTCTTTATTATAATATTAAAACCATCCATATCCAATACAGTAGATAGAAATAATGTTTCTAATGATATTTGGAACAAAATAACAATTATTTAAATTAATGAACTCGCCTCAGAAAGGTGCTAAAACAATAAGTCCTTGCCACAACCTAATGCAAAGAACCTTTCGCTCCATTTCCCACTCGTAGATCGACCTCATCCTCCTTGCTCACTTTTCTTCTTCGACCAATCCCCGTGATATTATTACATATATGAGAACCACATCCCAGATCCAATACCCAAGTAGAAGATCGACTTTCGTAAAAATTAATTTCAATCATAAACAAACCTCGATTAGGATTCAAGCTTCTCCAAGCTTCTTCGCTTTTGTTCCGCAAGATAATCCTTGCAGCCTCTTCCAAAGGACCCTACTTATTGCAATGGAAGAAAATTCCTTCATAATGGATCAGTTTCTTTTGATCCTTCACTTTCGCCTTTCCTTAGCCTTCTTGATTTCTTCTTTCGTAAGATACCTGGGCCTCTTCCTTTCTTTGAAGAATCATCCACCAAGAAGACATGGTTCTTCTTGATGGAAGTGACCTTCAGCAGCTTTTCAACATGTTAAGTAATTCGTGCAAGTCGACATCCAACTTATTCATGTGAAAATTCACAACAAATTGTGAGAAGGTGTCCGGGAGTGACCGCAAGACTAAATCTCGACTCAACTCCCCATCCACGATTTAACCCAAGTCGCCCAAGACGCTCAATCAAATTGATCATCTTTAGGACACGAGTCTCAACTAGAAGTGCCTCTCTGGCCATCCGAGATCTAAGAGCTCCTTAGATATTTCATATCTAGCAATTCTACTTTGCTCACCATACAAACTCAATCAAGGTGCAAGAAGATAGAGAGAGATCCATGTTTTCATGCCGACGTCAAGCTCGTTACTCACGGATGCGAGCATGATGCATCGAGCCACAGATGCATCATCTCGCCACAGCTTAAAAGTAGCAATCTCTTCCTCGTAGGTCGCCCTCGCAATTTTTGCAGTGTACGGCTAATTTAGGACATAAGAAATCTTTTCAAAGAAGGAGAACAATTTCGATTCCTTAACCAAATTGCAGTAGTTCTATCCCACCACTTTTGTTAAGATCAAGTATGCTACGCAAAGTGAAATTAGTGAATGTGACATTTTCAAAATTTCGCATGTAAAAAGATAATATTTTAGCAAACATTCATTTAATTAATTACCAAAATAAATTAGGTCTTATTTTATATTGGTATCTCCCACTATTTTCTTCAAACTATATTACCTCATTTATATAGTTCTAAAAAATCTAATTAAAGTTTTTTACTAAAGGAGAATAAGGATCCCATTTCAAATATATATAGCCTTGTGGTGACACAACAAACTATATATAAATAAATAGGTAGACAACTCCTCACAATTACATCATCACGTAACTCCTTATGTTTTGCCTCTTAGATTATTTTGATCAAATGGTGGCACATCCTAATCAAAATTATCTAAGTTAAGTCCAACCTAGCACTTCCATATATTCAAAAAAGAAAAATATCGCCTTGTGGTGACACAACAAAACAATATTGTTCAATTTTCTTTATAAGCATCAAATGTGATAATTAACATCTTAAATACTTAATACTTGCCTTGTGGTGACACAACAAACTCATATTAAATATTTAATACTCTATTAATTTTATCATGCTAGTAGGCTTACGCTCGATATTCTAAATATCTTTGAACGCTTAAGACTTAATATATAAAAACTTCGAGGGATTTGTTATTATTTGTCTCATCTGCTTAATAGCGCATGCAAATATATATATAAATACGCTATATATTATTAAACATGCAAAGCATGTTTGTATAATATATAATATATATAATACTAGCATGCACATATATAGAATACTATATTCTACCCGGATTGATTATGGACTTTTATTCTAGTTTGTTCTACTAGAGCCACCAAGTGAACCAAAAGGTCAAACCCTAGGGTGCAAAGAATAAACATTTAAATATAACTATTACATTTAAACCCTGCTCCATTACAAACCAGTCTTTTAGCACTCCTTTCTCCTTGATCTTCTGTTCTTCAAAAAAATTCTAACTAATCCTATTACATAAACTATTTAATTTAAATAGAAACCTCGATCAAGTCAAGGGGAAGTACATAGAGAGAGATAGAATTTACATCAAGAAGAAAACCGTAAAAGACGAGGTACGCAGAATCTCTATTTAATAAAACCCATTCATTCAAACATCCAACTAAAATAAATCCAATCACATCGGTCAATTGTCCATAATCAATCCCATTTATTATCATACATATCATCATATGTATCAATAAATAAAATCATTCCATATATATATGAATATCATTTAATGGGCAATTTTATGTTGCATGAAATCCAATTTCAAGATTAAAATAAACTATTTATTTTAATTATAAAATTATTAAAATTAATATATATATATATATATGATTCACGTGATATGCCTTAAAATTCATATGAAATCCTTTTATAGCTTAATACTTATATATATGAAATCATAATATGATCAATCATGCAAATTACTTCTCCACGTGAAAAGGAATAAGGCATATCACGGAATTTTTATATAATATTATATATCCTGCTTTCGTCGAGTCCAAAGGAAAAAGTGATTCCTTGTTTTTTTAAAAAAAACAACCGCTTCTTAAAAAAACAAGTCAAGTAAGGACTTAACTTTTTGACAAAAAAAAAATCCATGCGAAAAAAACTACGACCTGTGCTAACGTGGTTTACAAAAAAATGATGATTGTAATCATGAATTGTAGTGGGAAGTGGCAACACGGCTTGATACTTCAAGTATCAAGAACATCCACGGAATAAAATAAAAGGTTTTAAAAAACTTTTCTTGCTAAATAATATATATTTTTTCATAAAATAATAATTTTATACAACAATTTATGTCCAATAAATTATTCAAAATACATACCCATACATATATGGAATCAAAATAATTAATAATTCGCATAAAGTTTGGCTCATGATACCACTGTTAGGTTTTGTGAAAAATTAAAGTAGCAATCAAATTGAAAAATTAGCGGAAGCGAAATAAAATCAGATTTTAAAATTTTTCACAAACCAATTACCCGGATCTTCCTTTATGCATATTATTAATTAAACGAAGAATAAGAAATTATGAAATCATACCTTGTAGAAACGAAGCTTCCTCAAGTACGAAGTTCACCTCCTACTTCCACGATCTCCTCAATCTCCTGCAGATTCCTTCCTTTGATCAATGTAAGCCACCCAATTGTATGGCCTCTAGAGGTGATCCACCAAAGAAGAAGAATTTTCAAGAAGAAGGTATATCGCTCAAACCCTAGTTTTTCCTATCTCAGATAGAAAAGGAGCGCGACTCTTCAACTCTAGAATTACGATATATTAGATATCCGATATAAGACTCTTCTTATAAAGATATCATGTAACCCTATTTTAATTAAAATAAGGTATTATTTATTTAATTAAACTCTTTAATTAAATGGGCTCCTAATCCTATTAGGGGTAATTAATTAAACTCCTTTAACTAATTTTTCTTCCTAATCCAATTAGAATAAATGAGAGTACTTATATTAAATTAATTCCTAAACCTTTTTAGAAATTAAAATAATAATAATTGTAATAATATTAATAAGACTCCTCTTATTAATTTATATTTAATATTTCTAAAATATTAAATAATAATATTAAGCTATTTAATTTATTCTATCACCATAGATTAAATTAAATATACTTAACATATTATTACAATTATGCCATTAACTTCTTAAATAATTATTCTTCCTTTTATGGTGTGACCCTTTAGGTTCTCCATATTAAACCTAATGTGAATAAATCAATTAGAATAATTTAATCTAATTTAAATAAATAAATTAAACAAATAATTTATTTAAATAAATAATATTTATTCTACAATAGGATAAGCCTCCCTAATGATCAACAACTTTCCGTATAATATAGATTTCAACATTAATCATAAAAGAACCTTTGAGTAAATAGTTACCGTATAATTCAATCCTTCCACCATACAATGTCCCAATTAAATATAAGATATGGAATTACCGTCAAGTCTTATTTTATTTAATTATATGTATTTTATTCTTAAATGAATAAACTCCTAATGAATGCAAATTAGAAACTACTTTCTAATTTCATTCCACTTCGCCAAGGATTCCCTGGTCATCATTTATCGAATCACATAGACATTTCTCCTTTTTACTGTAGTGGTAGATTCTTTATCGATCATTCATTATCTTCATATATAACTTATTACACCCAAGCATACCCTTTGATATACTCTAAGAGTCTTAAGGAATAAGTCAAAGTGTAATTCATTATATATAAGATACTATGATGATCTCAAGTCTAAGGATCATTTGTACTACTATCACTACAGAATTCCTATCGACAAAAAAGTAAACTCCATTAGGTATTCCTTAGCGAAGTCACGCTCAAAGAACTTATTCTCTAATAAGCACCTACATACTTGCTTTTAGTGTTCCAAACAAATGATCATGAGATCAATCATCCTCATCCAATGAGTAAACAACGACGTATCAATCTATCCTGGATTCATTAATCCCTTTAGTAATCCATCGATTGGGAACATTTTAGTTTTAAGCTATCTAAGAATTTAGATCTCATTAGCATGATCTCATCATGATTCTAAAAGCATCATTAAAACTACGGGTTTATCACATATTATTAAAAACAAAGACCACGTAGATAATAAATGCCTTTAAATAAATAATTATTTTATTAATAAATAAATAAGATTGATTACACAAAGATATTCTTTATCATCATACATGATCGGCAGATGTATAATACTTTCAATCTCCCACTCACTAAAGCCAATCGCCTTGGTATGTCATACCCATCTTCTAAGTGACGATCAAACCGCCATTGTGTTAACGCTTTAGTAAATGGATCTCGCAATATTGTCTTGAGAGTCCACACGCCCGTGGTGACGCCTCCTCTTTCAATGATGTCTTCGATCAAATGAAATCGCCGCAACACGTGTTTGATTGATGAGACCTGGTTCCTTAGCATGCACAATGTACTCCAAGTTGTCACGTAATAAAGGCACCGGTCCTTTAATGCTAGAAACCACACCAAGTTCTAAATGAACTTCTTCATCCAAATGCCTTTCAGCCTTCACTTGCAGCCTATGTACTCACCTTCACATCAATCAAGAATCGTTTGTTGCTTGAACTCTTCCAACTCATCGCCAACCGCTTAAGGTAAACACATACCAAACGGATTTATCATTATCTCTTTTGAAAACTTTATCTCTGTGGAAGCCTCTAGTTTTAATTCGCACCCATCCGACAAGAGAAATACATCCTTAGTTCTTCTTAAGTACTTTAAATATTTTCATTTTCTAAGATTCATAAATCAAGGTTTCTTCCTCGGATTCGATTGATATCTACTTGTTACACTAAGTGCATTAATCCATATCCATATTTATAACAGTATATATCAAATGTTATAAATCACTTAGATCCTATAATCTAAGCATATTAAATCTTACTCTATTTCTACGGCTTTTAATTAAATCAGTGTCTTTGGGCTTTTAATCATTAAAATGCCAGAGATGATTTTCTGCAATAATCTAATCAAAATCAGAGGCCTCTTTTGAAATCTTCCATGCTAAACCTCTTTAACATCGAATCAATGTACGCTCTTTTCATGACAAGCCAAATCATTCTTTTCTTTCTGGATTTAGTATAACATAATCCCATATTGAATATATATTTTTCTCTAAATTTTAAAATTCATTTACTATTTTTCATATAGCCAAAACCAATTTAATATTTAAACATTTATCATAAATTATACTTTTATCCAAAAATTCTGAAATTTACACGGTATAATCGATATTATATAGATGTACTCCCAATAAAAATTTCATCAATTTTGAGTTAATCACAAGGAGTTATAAGCGCTACTTTTAAAATAGTCTTTTCTCATAAAATCCATAACTCCTAATCTATATATCCAAAAATCGCCATTTTTGGACACAATCTACAAAACTCATCAAAATATCATTTCAAATTTTTCCAGAATTTTTAAAGGTCCGGAAAATACAAAACTAAAAAAACATAATCACCCTTAAAAATCCCTTTACTATCCCTTTACCTCAAAAGAGCAAAGATTTCGACCGAATAACGAATCTAACTTGCACCGTATAGCAATACTCAAAGTATACTCAAAATACTCACAAGAATACGCCGATAATATAGAGAGAAAAACTTCAGCTTACGGTGTGATTTTCAATTCTAACCCAAGACCCTATTTATAGAAAAATACTTAAACACCAAAGCGTAAATTTTAATAAAATATTAATATATATTATTTTTATTCCAAAACACACTTATTTTACTTCAAAACCTCAGCCACCAAACAACCCACCTCACAAGACTTGCACAAAAAACGTTTTTGTTATTTAAATTATTTTAAACTTCTAAAATCAATTATTTCGAGCTTCGTAACTTCAATAATTCATAATAAATAGCCCTTTTATCAAAAAATTCGAATCACGCGAGTTTTTATAGGAAATTCAATTCTCTACAAATTTGCAGAAGAAAGTTTTTCCAAATTCCAAACATAAATTGACCGAAATCCACAAATGTATTTATTTTACAATCTATAATCAAATTTCAAATAAGAAATGGGTCCACCGACATGTTTAACATGTTTTAAACATTTATTGTAACAAAAATATTCTTCCTCCTCATAAACTCATATATTCCACATTCATTGTAAAATATCACCATTATTATATTATTAAAATAATATATTTAAATGAATTATTTTATCGTAAAAGATAAAATATTAATTTTCAACAATTGTCACTTTAAAAATTTTCTCCATCTATATCCACATAAAATAAATATTTTTCTCATCATAAAATCAATAATTAATTATTCACAAATAATATTACATAATCACAATATTAACAACCGCAGAAAGAGGGGCTTTCCAATAAGAATTTCTCCTTACTAACGCCAGCAATTAGGTGACCAAACCTCTCCTTAGATGTAACTTTCTAGGCATTGCCAATAATGTTATCCAATAATATTATTCAGATAATATGAATTATTGTCTGATAATGGAAAATACTCGTGCGTCGTGACAATTATTGAAACAACAATAATATAAAAATATCAACGCAAAGAATTATCGAATCAATAAAATAAAATATCAATAAAGAATTACCGTAATAATTATCGAGTAATGCCTTCTACGAAAAAAAAAATTATCATGCTTCATGAATAGTACTCGTGAATAAGAACTCGTGAATAAGAACTCATGAATAAGAACTCGTGAATAAGAACTCATGAATAAGAACTCGTGAATAAGAACTCATGAATAGTAACTCATGAATAGTAATTAAAAAAAATTGAATACTTTTATTTCATAAAATTCGGGGTCTTACATGTAGTGCATAGATGGACTTGGTATGATTATGACCAGGGATTATTAGGTATAATCATGACCGTAATGTTACAAATGATGTGGTAAAAGTCATCTTTGGCCCGTAGTGCATAGATGGACTTGGCGTGATTATGACCAATGATTATTCGGTATAATCATGACCGTAATGTGACGAATGATGTGGTAAAAATCCTCATTTGTCGTAGTGCATTGATGGATAGTTTTTGGTATGATTATGGCTATGGATTCTTTTCGGCCAAGGGTGCAAAGATGAATTGTTTTATGGCATGATCAGGACCGTTGATGAAAACACGATTATCTTTGGCCCGTAGTGCATGGATAATTCGTGGTTGAGATACTAAAGAATATCCTTGGCCTGTAGTGCAGAGATGATTCGATGATGTGGATTAATTATTGAGCTGAGTCTCAGCAATGAAATATTAATTTATGGATGTGATAATAATGAATATCTTTGGCCGTAGTGCAAAGATGAATTTATTAGTATGATTATGAGCAAAAATTGTGATTTGGTATAATTATGATTTTTGATATTTCAGGTAAAGATAGGTGATGAAAATTATATTCGTCCTAGGTGCGAAGAGGAATTTAGAACCACGACTATGATTATGAGTTATTCATATGATTGTGGACAGGAATTGTTGATTGATGTTACAGGGATAAAACATTATTGGTGGACTTTTAACATAGAGAAGATAATAGATCTGATGGTCTATTTGACTCTTCTAATGGATTGCTAGTTCCGCTGTAACTATAGTTGAAAAGTTTTATCATCTACCATATATTCTAAATCTCTGATTTATTATTGATGAAAGCTATTGATAATTTAATTATCTTTAGTCATGATATTCTTTACTGGGTTAGTTGTGCTCACCCTTTTTGCTTCACAATTCCTTTCAGGTAATAAGAGTGTAGCTGGGTCGAGCGGGGATAACAGGGAAATAGTGTGATGGCCCGAGATTGTTGAAGTTTCTCAATACATTATAAAACGGCATGACATGCAATAGATAATTGTATTGAGGACCTAAGATGTGTGTGTCGTATTTTATACGTCACTTAATAATTGATTTTGGCGAACAACAATAGGGTGATGAGAACCCGACTTTGAAAGCGTCAAAAGTACACCTCATTAAAATGAATATGATAGTAATCCTCTCGTTCTTCTTTGGGGTCTTAAAATATTTGCTGCTGTATTTTATATGGCATTGTAATAATTTGAGTTTGGATACTATCTACTAGACAATATTGTATTAAAGCTCACGATTAATCATGATCGTATTCTATACTGATTAGCTCAACAAATAGATAAATGAAGTTTGTATTTGAATTATGTACCATGTATCTAAATGACTCGTAATGGGTGATGTATACCTATTTTTAACAATACATTTGGTATCTCTGGCACTCGTAAATGGGTGATGTATACCTATTTTTGGGGTGTCACATTTGGTATCGAGCTTAGGGATATGGTCATTTGGCGAGATAAGAGTCTAGAATCAGGAGGGAGAGACGAGTTATATACTTCGCTAGTGTGTGACTTACCTAAGCTAAAATTGTTTACTTGATAAGTTGACAAATTATTATATGTCGATTAACCTTTGTTTTGAAACTATATTCTAGAATGATATCTGAAATACAGGAGATGAGAAATGGGAAAATCATGATAGCGAGGAAATTACCGGGAAGGTACAATCTGAAAAGAAAACACGGTATTCTCATATCTTCGAATATCAGGTACGTACATAAATTTCGAGGGCAAAATTTCATAAGGAGGGGAGATTGTGAGACCCCGAATTTTATGAAATAAAAGTATTCAATTTTTCTATTTTGGTAAATAGTTAAATTGATAAAAGTTTAAAGTTAAGGGTGACATTTGAAAATTTTTCAAAGTAAGTGATGATGAAGTTTTGTTTTATTAGTATTATTAATGTAATAAAAATGCGAAAAAGCTTTTTATATAAAATGTAATACTTTTATAAAGTTATTCTATAAATAGAATATATTATATTCTATTATGCATAGTAAAATCTTTTTATATAAAAATGTAATACTTTTATAAAGTTATTCGCTTTTATTAGATTATAAATAGAATATATTATATTTTATTTAAAAGATTTTTCTTTAAATATAGACCTTCCGATTAAAAGTAAATCAATCTGACCGCTCATGAATTAGTTACTATACGTAATCCATTCTTCATAAATAGAAGCTCATTTCTTCATTATTTCTTAGAATTCACCAAACTCAAGAGAGAGAAACTATAGAGAGAATTCTTCTTCTATAATCTTGGCGTTATTTCTTTAGAGTTTAAGAAAAGCTTTGAGCATAGCGCAAGTTTTCTTCGAGTATATCCTCGCCCTACCAGTCGGAGTACTCTTCTTTCAAAGGTAAGGGATATTATTTGTTATACCTGTAAGGGGTATTATTCTTTCGTATTCATGAAGAGAACTTTTGTTATTCCATTCTTTATTATTCTCATTGAATAACTCAGATAATGCTGTGATTCTAGTATACCGTGAATTCTCATTGTTATTCCATTCTTTATTATTCTCATTGGAATAACTCAGATACGTGGATTATCGTATACCGATGATTTCGTTGTTATTCCATTCTTTATTATTCGTTTAATATCCTCAGCCAGTCATTACTTCTTTGACCGGTTCCATTATTTATTATTCTTTGGAATAACTTTGTTTGTCGGTCATCGCATGCATGGTGATTTTTTGTTGTTATTCCATTCTTTATTATTCTATTGAATATCACATATGCAATTAATTTACTTTGACCGTTCCGCTTCTTTATTATTCTCGTCGAATATCTCGTCATCATGCTTACGACCGCACTTGGTTCCATTATTTATTATTCTGTTGGGAATAACCTGTCTGTGCAGTCTATCGCACGCATGGTGAATCCTTCTGTTATTCCTTTCTTTATTATTCTGTTGGAATAACCTGTCTATGTGGATTACCACATGCATGGTGAATGATCCTTTATATTTTCTTCCTTATTAAATTGTGGAAATGATCTGTTTACGTGGATTATGATGAAAGTCATAATAAAAGCATTGGACTGATGAAAATCATGGATATATGTGGTATTATGAAGTGTTATGATGAGTTATGTTGGTTTATGTGAAAATATAAAAGTTTCTTAGAAATCACAAAGGGTTGAAAAATCAGATTTTGGTAAAAATGGAACATGAAATTCAATTGACCATATCTCCTATTATATTTTGAATTTTTGAATGTGGTCAAGTTCTAGAGTTAGATCTATGAGTTTACAAACTTATCCAAGTGGAATCACTGAAAAAGGTATTGTAGATTTTCGTGTGGACTGATTTTAGCAAAAGAGTCAAAAGCTGTAAAAACCAAAAATAGCTACTGTCCAGATTTTAAAAGGGCTGTTTTGACCACTTAATTTGTGGGAAAAATTCAAGCCTTTTAGGACATGAAAGTATATGGTATAAGTACCTCCTGTCCAAAAATAAGCTCATTCCGACTTAAAATGAGCAAGTTATGACCATTTCAATATTTAGGTTTTTCCGACGAAAAACGCTATAACCAGAGTTCTATAACTCCGATGACCATGAAATTTTAACTGGAAGCTCACGTTAACATGTGTAAGATCCTGCCAAGATTTAGGAATTTCTGGAGTTAACCTTGAGGTAGCTAATTTCTTAAGGAATTAATTAGAAATTTATTTTTGAAAAATAGTAAATAAATTTTAAAAATTCTGAGAAAAATATATATTCAATATGGGACTATATTCTGCTAAATCCCAGAAAAGAAATATTTTTGGGACTGATTTGGTATTTTTCATGAAAATGATCTAGTTATGAGTAAATGAGTTAAATTTGTTATGTGAAGTAACAAAGTTGGAAAATAGAATTTTATGGCTTGGGAATCCTATATAGGGTATATGCAGATTTTTGATGAGGGATTTGATCATTGGTGATAAAATCTTATGAGTATGGCATTTTTGAATGATTAAATGCATTATTTGGTATAGTATAAACAATTGAAATTAAATGGTTTATAAGTTTAAGAAGTGATTAAAATATTGTTATAATATTAACAATATTAGATCATGAGTTTATTAAATGATGGATAATATTTGGATAAATTTAAAGTCTTTAATATTTATCCTTGATTTCGTTTGATTAATACTTATAATATTGTCATCATCCTCATGTTTATATTATGTTGAAAGTCATCTGTGCCTGTAGTGCATAGATGGACTTGGTATGATTATGACCAGGGATTATTCGGAATAATCATGACCGTAATGTTACAAATGATGTGATAAAAGTCATCTTTGGCCCGTAGCGCATAAATGGACTTGGCGTGATTATGACCAGGGATTATTCGGCATAATCATGACCGTAATGTGACGAATGATGTGGTAAAAATCCTCATTTGCCGTAGTGCATTGATGGACAGTTTTTGGTATGATTATGGCTATGGATTCTCTTCGGCCAAGGGTGCAAAGATGAATTATTTTATGGCATGATCAGGACCGTTGATGAAAACACGATTATCTTTGGCCCGTAGTGCATGGATAATTCGTGGTCGTGATACTAAAGAATATCCTTGGCCTGTAGTGCAGGGATGATTCGATGATGTGGATTAATTATTGAGCTGATTCTCAGCAATGAAATATTAATTCATGGATGTGATAATAATGAATATCTTTGGCCGTAGTGCAAAGATGAATTTATTAGTATGATTATGAGCAGAAATTGTGATTTGGTATAACCATGATTTTTGATGTTTCAGGTAAAGATAGGTGATAAAAATTATATTCGTCTTAGGTGCGAATAGGAATTTAGAACCACGACTATGATTATGAGTTATTCTTATGATTGTGGACAAAAATTGTTGATTGATGTTACAGGGATAAAACATTATTGGTGGACTTTTAACATAGAAAAGATAATAGATCTGATGGTCTATTTGACTCTTCTAATGGATTGCTCGTTCCGCTGCAACTATGGTTGAAAAGTTTTATCATCTACCATATGTTCTAAATCTCTGATTTATTATTGATGAAAGCTATTGATAATTTAATTATCTTTAGTCATGATATTCATTACTGGGCTAGTTGTGCTTACTCTTTTTGTAAGACCCCAACTTATTATTAATGAAATTTAATTTTCTCTATTTATTATTTTGAAATAGTAAGGTTTGATTTGATTAATGTGGATAGTTAGGGTAAAATACCGCAAATATTTCAAAATAAGCAAGTGGTTATAAAATATTCATTGTTGTCGAGGAATATTCGTTTGGTCGTGGAATATTAAATGCTTCTGGGGAATATTCGTATTGCGGCCTTGCGACCATGTGTGGGCCCCATAACTGAAAGCGATTGGATGAAGAAAACGATAAATATAAGTAATTTAAAATAACAACGGTAGTAGTTATTACAAGCTTATCTTCGTTAAAATACTTCTTGGTTAAAATACAAGAAGACACCAGCGGTATTGCACCAATTATTGATTCTTACGTAAGAAGGCACTACTCAATAATGGTTACGAATTATCGCTCGATATTTTATTGATTTAATAATTCTTTGCGTTGATATTTTATATTCTTTGTTGTTTCAATAATTGTCATTACACGATATTTTTCTTTATCAAGTAATAATTCATATTATCTGAATAATATTATTAGATAACATTATTGGCAATGTCTAGAAAGTTACATCTAAGGAGAGGTTTGGTCACCTAATTGCGGCCAAGACGGAGAAATTCTTATTGAAAGCCCTCTTTCCGGGCACCGCCCGTTGTCAATATTGTGATTCTGTAAAATTATTTGTGAATAATTAATTATTAATTCATATGATGAGAAAAATATTGATTTTATGTGGATATAGATGGAGAAAATTTTTAATGTGACAATTGTTGAAAATTGAAATTTTATCTTTTCTTATAAAATAATTATTTAAATATATTATTATATTTTAATAATATAATAATTGTGATATTTTTACAACGAATGTGGGATATATGAGTATACGAGGAGGAAGAGTATTTTTGTTGCAATAAATGTTTAAAACATGTTAAACATGTCGGTGGACCCCATTTATTGACTAAAATTTGATTATAGCCTGTAAAATCACCGCTTTATGGATTTCGGTCCAATTTACATTTGGAATTCGTAAAACTTTCTTCTCGTAAAGTTGTAGAGAATTGAATTTCCTATAAAAATCGCATAAAATTTGAATTTTCTGATAAAAGGGCTATTTATTATGAATTATTGAAGTTCCGAAGCTCCGAAATAATTGATTTTTAGAAGTTTAAAATATTTTAAATAAAAAAAACATTTTTTTCATTATGGTGTGTTACACATGTGTTGAATGAGTGAATTCAGTTCTTGAAGGTTGGCATAGGAAAATTTAATATATATTAATATTTTATTAAATTTTCTACTTTGGTGTTCTAGCATTTTCCTATAAATAAGGTGCTTAGGGTTAGAATTGAAAATCACACTTAAATCTGAAGTTTTCTCTCTATATTATCGAGCGTATTCTTGTGAGTATTTTGAGTATACTTTGAGTATTGTTAGGCAGTCTGCAAGTTCCTTCACTTTATATACAGTATATTCCAAATAGAAGTCTTTAATCTTTCGAGGTAAGGGATGTTATTTTCTTCTCAAATGATATTATTTCTTCAATATCATTATCTTTGAAATATTGGTTGAAACTTTTTATCAAATTTGGAACTTTTCCATGTCGCGCTACTATTCATGAGTTCTTATTCACGAGTTACTATTCACGAAGTTACTATTCACGAAGTACTATTCATGAAGCGTGAAGATGTTTTTTTTGTGAAATTTCTATCTTTTGGTGTCGGAGTTACTATTCATGTATACTGGCACTATTCATGTATACTGATATTATTCACGAAATACTAAAGACTATTCAATTTAAAATGAAATTTCTTCTTTTGTCCAAAATATCTATTCGGATACTAGCTTTGATTGTATCCATGTTTTGATCATTCTTGAATTTTACACCACTATGATTATTTTTGAGGTATTTTTGAACATGGATAAAACAAAGTACGAATCCTTAATCCTTAATCCTTGTCATTTTGTTTCACCGGATTCGTTTCTTTAAAATATTTTTCATCATCTTCATCTTAAATGATGATATTATGGAATATCTTTGGCTCAGTAGTGCAAAGTGAATGATTTCGAAGAATATCTTTGGCCCGTAGTGCAAAGATGAACAGTGTTTAGATGAACATGACCAATCGATGAATATCTTTTGGCCTCAGAGTGCAAAGATGAATATTTGATTCGGATATATATTGATTGATGTTACAGGATAAAAGATAGACGATGAACTTTTAAATTCATACATAGAAGATAGTAGTTTGCATTCTCTACTTAACTCTTCTAATGAATTATTATTTCCGCTATGAATATTGATTTAAAATTTGTTGTCTATTGTATTCTATTAGATTTTTCCTGTTGAAGACTAACGATAATTTGTTGTATATTATCTTAGTCATAACATTCTTTACCGGGCTAGTTGAGCTCACCCTTTTCCTTTTTGTTCCATTTTTCTTCTCGGGGAGGCGAGAATATAGCAAGTACGTAGCCTGGGTATGGAATGAAGGTTTTAGAGAGAGTTGTTTAGTAGTCCTCACCATTTTGTAAATTAATGTATCAATAAATGTGATGAGGATTTATTTGAGTATAGATATTGTCTGAAGATAATATTTGTATTCAAACTTACGCTTTCTTGTTGTAATAATAAAGTTGTAGTTGTTTCTGTACCATGTATTGACAACTCAGAATGGGTGATGTATACCTATTTTGGGGGCGTCACACTTTTTGCTTCACAATTCCTTTCAGGTAATAAGAGTGTAGCTGGGTCGAGCGGGTATAACAGGGAAATAGTGTGATGGCCCGAGATTGTCGAAGTTTTTCAATACATTATAAAACGGCATGACATGCAACAGATAATTGTATTGAGGACCTAAGATATGTGTGTCGTATTTTATACATCACTTAATATTTAATTTTGGCGAACAACAATAGGGTGATGAGAACCCGACTTTGAAAGCGTCAAAAGTATACCTCATTAGAATGAATATGATAGTAATCCTCTCGTTCTTCTTTGAGGTCTTAAAATATTTGCTGCTGTATTTTATATGGCATTGTAACAATTTGAGTTTGGATACTATCTACTAGACAATATTGTATTAAAACTCTCACTTAACTGTGATCGTATTCTATACGACAGTTCAACAATTGTATAAATGAAGTTTGCATTTAAATTATGTACCATGTATCTGGTGACTCAGAATGGGTGATGTATACCTATTTTTGGGGCGTCACATTTGGTATCTCTGGCGACTCAAAATGGGTGATGTATACCTATTTTTAGGGCGTCACATTTGGTATCAGAGCTTAGGGATATGGTCGCTGACGGATATAAGAGTCTAGAACTAGGAGGGGAAAGACGAGTTATATACTTCGCTAGTGTGTGACTTACCTAAGCTAAAATTGTTTATTTGATAAGTTGACAAATTGTGATATGTCGATTAACCTTTGTTTTGAAACTATATTCTAGAATGATATCTGAAATACAGGAGATGAGAAATGGGAAAATCATGATAGCGAGGAAATTACCAAGAAGGTGAATCAAAAAAAAAAACAAGGTATTCTCATCTCTTCAATATCGTACATACGTAAATTTCGAGGGAAATTTCATAAGGAGGGAGATTGTGAGACCCTAAATTTTATGAATAAAATATTCAATTTTTCTATTTTGGTAAATAGTTAAATTGATAAAAGTTTAAAGTTAAGGGTGACATTTGAAAATTTTTCAAAGTAAGTGATGATGAAGTTTTGTTTTATTAGTATTATTAATGTAATAAAAAATGTAAAAGCTTTTTATATAAAAATGTAATACTTTTATAAAGTTATTCTATAAATAGAATATATTATATTCTATTATGCATAGTAAAATCTTTTTATATAAAATAGAATACTTTTATAAAGTTATTCGTTTTATTAGATTATAAATAAAATATATTATATTTTATTTAAAAGATTTTGCTTTAAATATAGATCGTCCGATTAAAAGTAAATCAATCTGGACCGTTCATGAATTAGTTACTATGCAGTCCATTCTTCTATAAATAGAAGCTCATTCCTTCATTATTTCTTAGGAATTCACTGAAACTCCAGAGAGAGAAACTATAGAGAGAATTCTTCTTCTATAATCTTGGGCGTATTTCTTTAGAGTTTAAGAAAAGCTTTGAGCATAGCGCAAGTTTTCTTCTAGTATATCCTCGCCCTACTAGTCGGAGTACTCTTCTTTCAAAGGTAAGGGATGTTATTTGTTGTACCTGTAAGGGGTATTATTCTTTCGTATTCATGAATAGAACTTCTGTTATTTCATTCTTTATTATTCTCATTGAATAACTCAGATATCGCTTGATTATCGTATACATGGTGAATTCTGTTGTTATTCCATTCTTTATTATTCTGTTGGAATAACCTATATATGTGGATTACCGTATACCTGATGATTTCTGTTGTTATTCCATTCTTTATTATTCTGCTGTATATATCTATCGGTCGTCGTACTTACGCTGACACGGTTCCATTATTTATTATTCTCGTTGAATAACATATACGTGCGGGCCTATCGCATGCATGGTGATTTCGTTGTTATTCCATATTATTATGTTGGAATATCCTGTCGCTTGCAAGTAATTTCGCTTTGACTGGTTCCGCTTCTTTATTATTCTCGTTTAATATCACGTCTCGTAAGCTTACGCGGACTTAGTTCCATTATTTATTATTCATTTGGGAATAACTTTGTTTGTGCGATCTATCGCATTACACGGTGAATCCTTCTGTTATTCCTTTCTTTATTATTCTTTTGGAATAACCTGTCTATGTGGATTACCACATGCATAGTGAATGATCCTTTATATTTCCTTCCTTATTAAATTGTGGAAATGATCTGTTTACGTGGATTATGATGAAAGTCATAATAAAAGCATTGGACTGATGAAAATCATGGATATATGTGGTATTAGTAAGTGTTATGATGAGTTATGTTGGTTTGTGTGAAAATATGAAAGTTTCTTAGAAATCACAAAGGGTTGAAAAATCAGATTTTGGTAAAAATGGAACATGAAATTCAATTTACCATATCTCCTATTATATTTTGAATTTTTGAGTGTGGTTAAGTTCTAGAGTTAGATCTATGAGTTTCCAAACTTATCCAAGTGGAATCACTGAAAAAGGTATTGTAGATTTTCGTGTGGACTGATTTTAGCAAAGGAGTCAAAAGCTACAAAAACCAAAAAATCGCTACTGTCCAGATTTTAAAAGGACTGATTTTCATGTGTGTGTCGTATTTTATACGTCACTTAATAATTGATTTTGGCGAACAACAATAGGGTGATGAGAACCCGACTTTGAAAGCGTCAAAAGTACACCTCATTAGAAAGAATATGATAGTAATCCTCTTGTTCTTCTTTGGGGTCTTAAAATATTTGTTGCTGTATTTTATATGGCATTGTAACAATTTGAGTTTGGATACTATCTACTAGAAAATATTGTATTAAAACTCTCACTTAACTGTGATCGTACTCTATACGACAGTTCAACAGTTGTATAAATGAAGTTTGTATTTGAATTATGTACCATGTATCTGGCGACTCAGAATGGGTGATGTATACCTATTTTTGGGGCGTCACATTTGGTATCTCTGGCGACTCAGAATGGGTGATGTATACCTATTTTTGGGGCCTCACATTTGCTATCTCTGGCGACTAAGAATGGGTGATGTATACCTATTTTTGGGGCGTCATAACGGCGCAGCCATTTGTGGGCCCCATAACAAAATAACTGTCGGATGAAGAAAATGACAAGTTTGCGTTTTTATAAATAACGGCGTAATTATTACCGCTAACCTTTGTTGGAATACCCGTGGTTAAAATACGAATACTGCGTGGTTCATGCCTTGTAGCACATGGTATTGCACAATATTTTTGAACTATTGATTCTTACGTATGAAGGCACTTCTCAATAATTGTTATATTAATTACTGTTCAATATTTTATTTTATTGGTTCAATGATTGCTGCGTTGATATTTTATATTATTGTTGTTTCAATAATTGTCACTGCACAGTATTTCCCATTATCAGATCAATAATTCATATTATTTGAATAATATTATTAGATAACATTATTGACAATGTCTAGACAGTTCTGTCAAGGAGAGGTTTAATCATCTAATTGTGTGCCAGTAAGGAGAAATCCTTATTGAAAGCCCTCTTTTTTCCTCGAACCGCCCTCATTGTCATTATTGTGATTCTCGTAATATTATTTGTGAATAATTAATTATTGATTTATATGATAAGGAAATATTTATTTGATGCGGATATATATGATGGATTTATTTATGTGGTTATAAATGAAAAAATTAATGTTGAGGTGTTTTATCAGTATTTTGTCAGATTAGAGTATTAAAAGGTCAAATCGGTTGTTCTTAAAGCTCTATTGCGTGAGTTATAATTTTAATCCGACCGTTGGATCGTTGTAATTTTTGGATATGTTATACATATATAAGTTGAGTATATGTCCACAAATTTTGAACCGTTGAAAATTAACGCATAATTTGTTATGAATTTTAAAAGGTGTTGAAACAGTGTTGAAAATCATCCGTTTGTGGATTTCGGATATTTTCTGTTGGGAATTTAGAAAAACTTTATTCTGCAAAGTTGTAGAGAATTCGATTTCATGTGGAATGGACATAAAATTCTTATTTTTCTGATAAACGGGTTATTTTCTATGAATTGTTGAAGTTTCAGAAAATAAAATAATTTTTATTAAAAAAGGGGTGGGACCCACTTTTGTTTTAACACATGTGGGCTCATTGCTTTGATTTTTTTTCTTTGGTATGCTTTGATGGTCGATGGTTGGTGCGTAGAAAATAGAGAATAAATAATATTAATTTATTATTTTAGTCTCCTATGTCGTTCTAGCATTTTCTTATAAATAGGTGGTTACGTTAGAATTGAAAATCACACCAGAAACAAGTTTTCTTTCTCTCTATATGATCGAGCGTATTTTTGTGTGTATTTAGATTCTTTGAGAGTTGCTATTCAGTGGAAGTTTCCTTCGGCTTTACGTCCGATATTCCAGTCAGAAGTACTGCTCTTTTGAGGTACGGGATTTTAAAGGTTATTATGTTTTTTAGTTTTGAAATTTTTCTGAACCTTCAAAAATTATGGAAAAATTTAAAATGATAATTTGATGAGTTTCCTAGATTCTGTCCAAAAATGGCAATTTTTGGATGTATAGATTAGGAGTTGTGGATTTTATGAGAAAAGACTATTTTAAAAGTAACCCTTATAACTCCTTGTGGTTAACTCCAAAATTGGTGAAATTTTTATTGGGAGTAAATCTATATAACATCAGTATACTCTGTAAATTTCGGAATTTTGGACAAAAATACAATTTATGATAAATGTCTAAATATTCGGCAATTTCGGCCATGCGAAAAATTGTAAATGAATTTTAAAAATTTCGAGATAAATATATGTTCAATATGGGACTATATTCTTTTAAATCTCGGAAAAGAAATATTTTTGGAACTGATTTGGTATTTTTTTTCATAAAAATGGACTAGTTATATGTAAATGAATTAAATATGTTATGTGAAGTAAGAAAATTGGAAAATATAATTTTATGGCTTGAGAATTCTATATGAGGTATATGCAGATTTTTTATGAGGGTTTTGGTTATTGGTGATGAAATTTTATGAGTTTGACATTTTAGGATGATTAAATGCATTAATTAGTAAAGTGTAAATAATTAAAATAAATTATTTATAAGTTTAAGAAATGATTAAGATATTGTGATAATATTAATGATATTAGATTATGAGATTATTAAGTGATGTATAACATTTAGATTAAGGTGTTATGAAATAATTGATTTATGAATCTTACTTTTGAAATTAAATGCAGTTGTTGATCATATTATTTTTATTATCATATATAACATTTTTATAATCTCGGTGATGAAATTTATCTTTGACTTAAGTGTAAAGATGGGTAGATTATTGGTATGATCGTGACTATGGGTTCTCTTTGGCCAGTAGTGGAAAGATGAATTGTTGACTGGTATGATCATGACCATTGAATTTAAAATTGAATATTTTTAGCTTAAGTGCAAAGGTGAATTTATCAACATGATTATAATTATGGTTTATATAAATTCTGAAATGATTGTATGTTTTTTTGAGATATGAATATCTTTGGCCTGTAGTACAAAGATGAATTATTGATGAATATCTTTGGCCCGTAGTGCAAAGATGACCTGTTGCTGAATATCTTTGGCCTGTAGTGCAAAGATGAATTATTGATGAATATCTTTGTCTCGTAGTGCAAAAATGACCTGTTACTGAATATCTTTGGCCCGTAGTGCAAAGATGAATTTATTAGTATGATATAAACAGGAACTGTGATTTGGTATAACCATGATCTTTGATGTTTCAGGTAAAGACAGGTGATGAAATTTATCTTCGTCCTAGGTGTGAAGATGAATTTAGAATCACAATTATGATTATGAGTTATTCATATAATTGTGGAAAGGAACTGTTGATTGATGTTACAGGGATAAAACATTGTTGGTCGACTTTTAACGTGGAGAAGATAATAGACTTTATAGTCTATTTGACT
This sequence comes from Panax quinquefolius, assembly GCA_020205615.1. Taxonomy (NCBI): domain Eukaryota; kingdom Viridiplantae; phylum Streptophyta; class Magnoliopsida; order Apiales; family Araliaceae; genus Panax; species Panax quinquefolius. The sequence goes on along the minus strand of CM035156.1, from coordinate 174,728,318 downwards.
CTTCTAATGGATTGCTAGTTTCGTTGCAACTATGGTTGAAAAGTTTTATCATCTACCATATGTTCTAAATCTCTGATTTATTACTGATGAATGCTATTGATAATTTAATTATCTTTAGTCATGATATTCTTTACTGAGCTAGTTGTGCTCACCCTTTTGCTTCACAATTTCTTTCAGGTAATAAGAGTGTTGTCGGGTCGAGCGGGGATAACAGGGGAATAGTGTGATGGTCCGAGACTGTCAAAGTTTATCAACACATTATAAAATGGCATGACATACAATATATAATTGTATTGAGGACCTAAGATGGGTGTGTCATATATTATACGTCACTTAATAATTGATTTTGGTGAACAACAATAGGGTGAGGCGAACCCAACGTTGGAAGGGTGTTTTGCCACTATCATACAGGATGCCCAATGACATACAACCTCGTGTTATCATAAGACAGAGTTGTGCACATCCACTTGTTGAGTATATCTACGAGCACTACCTATATGATCTTGGAGTTTATTTGAAATATAATTTTCAACTGGAGACAGTGGAGATAATTATATGTCAAGAGAAGACTCACCATTGGAAAGAACATGATAGTAATCTTCTCATTTTTCTTTGGGGTCTATTGGGTCAACCAAGGATAATTCAGTGGGCATATGATATGTATCATAACCTAGACGCATGACCTCCCATGTACGAAGGTTTTCTGGAGCACTTTCCAAAGATTTTAATTTCTAAAACAGTTATTGATTGTACCTTTATATAAGGTGTCATTGTGACGTGCTATATAAGGCTGGGACATGAGTCACAGTTGGTATATATTTGTATCAAAACTTACAACATACGTGTTGTTGTATTTTCACGACAATTGTAGTAATAAAGTTATAGTTATTTTATGTACCATGTATTTGGCTACTCAGAATGGGTTGGATGGATTGGACCTATTTTGGGGGCGTCACATCGATAATTAACACAAACAGTTATTCATATTATTATTTGCATTATTGAAAATGTAAGACCCCAACTTTTTATGAATAAAGATTTAATTTCTCTAATTAGTATTTTGATTAATTAGGTGTTGATTTGATATAATGCTTTAGTTATGGGTGAAATGTGCAAAATTTATAAAGTAAGCAAGTGGTCATAAAATATTCGTTTGGTCAGGGAATATTCTTTTTGTCGGGAAATATCCGTATTTGGCCAAGCAATCATCATTGGTGGACCACATAATGTAATAGTCATTTCGACATGTAAAGCGACAAAAATAACCTTTTTACAAAAATAACGGCAAAACTTTTACCGTTAACTGTTGAAATACCTGTTGATAAAAGTACAGTAATACGTGTGGTTGCACAGTAGCAAACGGTAATGCATAGTATCTCTGATTATTGATACGTAAGAAGTCACTCAGTTTCATTCAATAATTACCATAGTAATTGTTGCACAATATCTCATATTATTGAATCAATTATTGTCACAGTATCATTTGCACAATATTTTAGACTATTAAATCAATAAATGATGCGACACAATTATTCATATTATTAGTTAGAATTATTGGTAATGTCTAGAAAATTCTATCTCAGTAAGGATAAATCCTTATCGGAAAGCCCCCTCTTTCCTGGGAATGATTTGTTTGTTAATATTGTGAGTTTATAATATTATTTATGAATAATTATTATATGGTGGATATTGGTTCAATTTTGATATAAATGAAGGAATTTAGCATGAAATATTTGTTGAAAGTTTGGCAATTATTTTCTCCGATAAAATATTCATTTAAATATATTATTATATTATTACATTATAATAGTATAATGTGATAATATAATAGTATAATTTTATAATTTAAATGGTAATATTTTTATTATAATTTTCAACATGTGAATAAAAGTGGAGTGAAGGTTATCATTTTGGTTTTGAATTCCTTTTTCCAAAAAACATTTCGTGCACGTCTCTTCTCCTACAATTCTTTTTCCTAAGTGGAGGCTTCTCCTGCAATTCTTTTCTTTCCTAAGTGGAGGCTTTGCATCAGAAAACATCTTGTTTTCCAAATTGTGGGCCCTCGCTTACAAGTGAAATGGGAGGAAGTTAGCAATCGAGAAAGAAAAAAAAAAAGTTAAAGCAAGTTGAGTTAAAGGCGGATTAAGTTTATTTCCTTCCTCCGAATTTCACTATAAATAGGTGGTAACCCTCCTTCCTAAACACACATTCAATATCAAAAATTCTTATTCTATAGTATTGTGAGTATTTCTCTTGAGTATAAGGATACTTTGAGTGTAGCTTTTTATGCAAGATTTTCTCGAATAATATCCGATATTCCGATTAAATTCAGTTTACTAAGGTAAAGGATATTATTTTATTTCAATACTGTAAAAATATTATTTTCTTTTCATACTCCATATTATATAAGTGATAATATTTCATTTCATATTCCAAAATTTAAACTTACTATGGTAAGTAATGCTTCTATAATTCTGAAATGATTAAAATTTCTTTAAGTTTTCAAGCTTCATCTAATATCATTTTATTGGAATATTGGTCCGAACTTTTTTTATTAAATATTAATTTTTTCATGTCCGGATACTATACATACTGTATTATTCATGTAAGACCCCAAATTTTTATAAATAAAGATGAATTTTCTATAAATATTATTTTTTAGAATATTATGGAATAAATTTGATATAATGTTATAGTTGTGGGTAATATTTATAAATTTTGCAAAGTATGCAAGTGGTTATATTATATTCGATTGGTCTGGGAATATTCCTATTTAGCGAGGGAATATTCGCATAACTCCAATCATTGGTGGACCCCACACGAAATTATTGTCTTCTGATTGAGAAAACGACAAAAATATTTTATTGAAATAACGGCGAAAGTTTTACCGCTGATCTTGTTGAACTACTCAGTAGTAAAAGTACAATGAATACGTGTGGTTGCATAAGAAAGACACCAGTATTGATTATTGATGCTTATGTGAGAAGTCACTCGGTTTGATTCCATTATTGTCGATTAATAATATGAATTATTATAATGATAATGACGCTTTTGTTTTATTCAGATTATTAACGTAATAAAATGTAAACATCTTTTATATAAAATGTAATACTTTATTAAAGTTATTCTATAAATAAAATATATTATATTTTATTATGCATAGTGTTGCATAGTGTTTTTGCATAGTGTTTTGCATAGTATTGCATAGTGTTTGCATAGTAAAATGTTTTTATATAAATAGAATATATTATATTTTATTTAAAAGATTTTGCTTTAAATATGGATATCGGATCTAAAGTAAATCAATCTGACCGCTCATGGATTAATTACTATGCATTCTATTTTCCTATAAATAGAAGCTCATTCCTTCATTATTTTCTTACAAATTCACCGAAACTCTGTAGAGAGAAACTATAGAGAGAAAGAAGAAAAGTATTCTCGCTACTTCACTTTGCCAATATTCAGTTCTTCTAAGGTAGAGAATATTATTTGTTGTACATTCGTAAGGGTGTTATTCTTTTGTATTCATGAAGAGAACTTCATTGTTATTTCATTGTTTATTATTACATTGAATAACTCGTAAAAGTGGCATACCCTATACATAACCTGTATATGCGGCATACCTATATACTTGGTGAAATCCTTATGTTATTCCATTCTTATTTATTCTTGGAATAACTCAGTATCTGCTGAATCCCTATACTTGGTGATCTTCTTCTTCGTATTCCATTCTTCTATTATTCTTTGGAACATCCTGCTGCATGTGTTTTACACCGACACTGGTTCCGCTCTTTATTATTCTGTTGGAACATCCATGCGTGTGTTTTACACCGGACCGGTTCCGCTTTTATCATTCTCGTTGGAATATCCTATCTGCATGTGTTTTACATCTGGATCTGGTTCCATCTTTATTATTCTGTGGAACATCCAGCTTGCAGTGAATTTCACCGACTCGTTCCGTTATTTATTATTCTGTTGGAATAACTCGCTGTGCAAGTCTATCGCATGCACGGTGATTTCTTTTGTTATTCCATTCTTTATTATACCCAAATTGGTTAAAACTTTGACTTCTATACTCCATGAAATTAGTAGAATATCCTTGATATTTGCGTTTCATCCAAAGATCTCTTTTCATGGAAATATTCTTCCGATCATTCTTGAATTTTACTCTACAAAACAAGATCTTGTTGACAATTTGGGCGTTAATAATTCCCCGGATAAAGTAATTCTTGAACTTGTTTTATTGAATTCTTATATCATTGTCATCATCCTCATGTTTATATTATGTTGAAATTCATTTATGCCCGCTGCAGAGTGCATGGATGGACTTGGTATGATTATGACCGTGGATTATTCGATAATAATCATGATCGTAATGTTACAAATGATGTGGTAAAAGTCCTCATTGGCCCAGTAGTGCATTGATGAACAGCTTGTTGGCATGATCATGACCATTAATGAATACACAACTATTCTTGGTCGTAGTGTATGAATAATTGTGGTCGTGATACTAAAGAATATCCTTGGCCAGTAGTAGTGCGAGGGTGATTCGATGATGTGGGATATTTATTAAAGCCGAGTCTCAAATTATAACAAGTGATGAAAACCTTTTAAATCATAAAAGATAGAAGATTTTATTCTCTACTTGACTCTTTTAATGGATTGCATGTTCATTGCAGCTTAAACTTGATGTCTATTGTATTTTATCGCTTTAACATCATTGAAGGCTAATGATAATTTATTCTCGCATTATCTTAGTCATAATATTTCTTCTTGGGCTAGTTGAGCTCACCTTTTCTTCACCGTTCTCTTCAAGAAATGAGAACACATAGTTGAGACGAGTCAGGGAACGGAGTAATGGTCCGAGAGGATAGCATTAGTAGTCCTCACTATTCTATGAAATAGTGTGATAATAATTGTAATGAGGACTCCTTTTGAGTTTGTATAATATCTAGTAGACAATATTTGTATTCAAACTCACAGCTTTATGTCGATTGTATTACACATACGCTTATATTAGTAAGTTGTATTTAAATTACATACGTATCCGACTACCCAAGATGGGTGATGTATACCTAATTTTGGGGCGTCCACAGCTTTGGAATCGAGCTTGGGATATGATCCTCGGCTAAGAGGTGAGAATAGTACTAGGAGGGAGAGATGGGGAATACCTTCGCTAGTATGACCTACCTAAGTTTATGTCTTATTTTATTGGTCGATCGTAATATAGGATAATTTGTTACATGTCAATTAACCTTTTGTTTTGTGGCGATCTCAAAAATGACATCCGAGAATGTTGAGAATAGCAATGGAGCACACGAGCGATCGTTGATTCGCCACATATCAATAATCGAGATAATGTGCATCGTGAAGGCGACAATCCTCATGCAAACAACAACAACCCCACCAAATGATGAATGATCAAATGTTCGGAGGCTTTATGCAATTTATGCAATAAAGACATGAGAGCGACTCATCCCAAAACGTAGGTGGAAACACGAAAAACTCTCGAGGCGGTCACCGCTAAACAATTCAAGGAGCCGGGACCACCGGAGTTTAAGGAGAGCCAAAACCACTTCAAGCGAGCATGGATAAAGTAGATTATCAAGATATTTGATGTCTTAGGATGCTCCGAGGAGCAAAAGGTTCCCTTCGCCTTTTATGTTGCGGCGTAGAGAGGATTCTTGGGCTCAATCGATAAAACGTACTCAACCTCTTTGTCTCAAGATATCTTGGGAGAAGTTCCAGAGTCGTTCAACGACAAATACTTTCCCGAAAGTATTCGCCACATGAAGGAGGTGGAGTTTATCAAGTTGGAACAAAACAATATGACCGTGTCGCAATACGAGGCAAAATTTGCGAGAGTTATCACGGTTTTACATCCCCACTTGGTGGATAATGAAGAAAATAATGGCGCGAATGTTTTTAAGAGGTTTGAAGTCGAGATACGTCAACATCTTATTTCTCATAAACTGTGTTTGTATTCAGATGTTGTAAATAGGGCTCGATTAGTGGAGCGCGATAACGAGTCAACGCAACTAAAGAGAGCGGTAAACAAAAAATTATAATACCAAATGAGTAGTAGTATCGAAGCGGTGACAACAAGCGTGGAGGGAATCAACGGGCGATATGGTAACCACTTCGGTGGTAATCGTACCAAAACAATAAGAATAGACATTTCAAGAAACCGGAGATTCAACAATGATGGAAAGACGTCAAGACCAAAGACCGTTGTTAAGGAAGGAGAAAGTCCACCTATCATATGCTTCAAATGCGGAGGAGAGGACACATCACCAAACTGCGCCATGCCAGTCGAAAGCATGTTATAATTATGGAAGAGAAGGTCACTTAGCTCGATTTTGTCGTTTCAATCAAGACAAATTCAACTAGGATGGAGGCACCAAAGGTAGTCCCGAAAAAGTCAAACCCAGTGTGGAGGGAGAGCGTTTGTTGTGACCTTTCGGAGAGAGCAAGGAACCCGAATGAGGTCATCACGGTAAGCTTATCATAAACTCTAATGAAGTCTATACTTTATTTGATACTGGGTTCTACCCATTCTTTTATTTCTCCTACTTGCATACCATCGATTAAATTTGACCCCGGAGAAATTAGACTTTGACTTATTTGTGGAAACTCCGCTGGGAGAAACCTTCATTACATCCAATTGCTTATAAGTCTTGTTTGGTTCAAATCGGTACCCTCACATTACCCGTCGATCTTATTTCATTAAAAATACTTGCATTTGACGTGATTCTAGGGGATTGATTGGTTTACTATTTATCATGCAAAAATTGATTGTTTTCGTAAGGTTGTTAGCTTTCATATTCCTAATCAACCTATTATGCGAATTCAAACGACCAAACCATTAAAATCAATCACGGTTATCTCAATCCATAAAGCTATTCGCTTATTGAAAAACGGATGTCAAGCTTTCTTAGCTCATATCACGATTTAAACAAAAATACGCCGGTTTTGAACGATATTTCTATTGTTAATAAATTTCTGACGTATTCCCCAAGAACTTCCCGCCTACCCCAGAAAGCGTGAAATTGAATTTTGTATCGACTTTGAACCCAGTACAAAACCTATTTCCAAAGCCCCATATCGAATGGCTCCTATTGAACTTCAGGAGTTAAAGACCTAACTACAGGAATTGTTAGACATTGGCTTTATTCATCCTAGTACTTCTCCTTGGGGTGCTCCTGTTCTATTCGTGAAGAAGAAAGATGGGAGTATGCGACTTTGTATTGATTATCGGGAGTTGAATCATGTCACCATCAAAAATAGGTATCCATTGCCCACGTATTGATGACTGTTTGACCCGGTTGCAAGGAGCCAAATTCTTTTCAAAGATTGATCTTCGTTCCGGATATCACCAATTGAAGATTAGAACCGATGACATTCCAAAGACGGCTTTCAGAACTCGGTACGGACATTATGAATTCCTAGTCATGTCCTTTGGATTGACTAATGCTCCTGCTGCCTTCATGGATATGATGAACCGAGTATTCAAGGAATATTTAGATCACTTTGTGGTCGTCTTTATTGATGACATCCTTATTTATTCCAAAAGCCGTGAAGATCATGAGAGCAACACTTGAGGTCGACACTCCAAAAGCTTCGTGAATATAAGCTTTATGCCAAGTTGAAGAAATGCGAGTTCGGCTTGAGAAGTAGCATTCCTTGGGCACGTGGTATCAAGTCATGGAATATCTGTTGACCCAAAGAAAGATTGAAGCTATTCAAAGCCGGGAACAACCTAAATCGATGATGAAAGTCGTAGCTTTCTCGGTTTAGTCAAGTTATTATCGGAGATTCGTGGAAGGATTTTCTCGAATCGCTACTCCATTAACTCAAATTACTCAAAAAGATACAAAGTTCGGTTGGAGCGAAGAATGTGAGAAGAGTTTTCAAGAACTCAAGAGGAGACTTATTTCAAAGACCTGCTTACGGCAATACCATCTGGCTCGGAGGGATTTGTCATCTACAGTGATGCTTCGGGCAAAGGGTTGGGATGTGTTCTCATGCAACATGGAAAAGTTATAGCCTATGCCTCGTGACAACTCAAAGAATATGAGAGGAATTATCCTACTCATGATCCGAGTTAGCAAATGTGTTATCGTTACTTAAAATTTGGAGGCATTACTTGTATGGGGAGAAAGTGGAAATCTTTACGGATAATAAAAGCCTCAAATATTTCTTCACTCAAAAGGAACTCAACATGCGACAACGACGTTGGTTTGAGTTGTTGAAAGATTATGATCATACCATCCAATACCATCCCGGAAAAAGCGAACGTGGTAGTGGACGCATTAAGTAGAAGATCATATGCAAATGCACGAGTGCGTTATTGTCAACCTGAAAGGCCCATTTTGTGTGACTAGCAAAGGATGGAGATAGAGTTAAAGACTCGAGGGGACGCGTATGATGATAGCGAATATACGAGTAGAACCGACTTTAATCGATAAAGTTAAAAGCCGCTCGAGCTACGGACACGAGGCGATGCGTATGAGGAAGAAAGTGCAAGAGGGTGCTATGCCGAGCAAGCAAAATCGATGAAGAAGGAATACTTGAGTCAACTCCGGACTTTGTGTTCTAACGACCACGATTTAAAGTATAATATCATGATGGAGGCGCACAACACACCATTTGCAATCCATCTCGGGGAGTACCAAAATGTATCATGATATTCGGCCATACATTTTGGTGGAGCAATATGAAGAGAGAGATAGCAATTTATTTATCTCAAGGTGTCTAACTTGTCAACGAGTTAAAGCGGAGCATCAAGTACCAAAAGGTCCATTGCAACCACTTGAAATTCCGAATGAAAGTGGGAGCACATTACCATGGATTTCAAGTTCTTGGTCTTCCTAGGGTTTCTCAAGGCATTGATGCGATTTGGGTCATTGTTGATAGATTGACCAAGTCTGCTCATTTCTTACCGATCACGAAAACTTATACACTTGAACGTCTTTGCTCAGATGTACATAAACGAGATTGTAAGATCGCATGGTATGCCAAGTATCCATAGTTTACGATCGAGACCCAAGATTCACTTCACGACTTTGGGTTAGTTTGCAAAAAAGCTATGGGCACAGAGACTTACGATTTAGCTCGGCATATCATCCTCGAAGATTTGACGGATAGTCGGAGAGGACTATTCAAACTCTTGAAGATCTATTAAGACTCTGTGTCCTTGATTTCAAGGGGAGTTATGAAAGTAGTATGCACACAAGCCAATCATGTTTGATGATAAAGCATATACTTTGTAACAATCTTATTCATTTATTAATAAAAAGTATTAATTTATTAAAGGCTTTTAATTATCTACATGATGCTGTTTTATAATATGTGATAAACCCATAGTTTTAAGCAATGCTTTTAGAATAATGATGATGATCATTCTAATGAGATCTAAATTCTTAGAAAGCTTAAAACTAAAATAGTTCCCAATCGTTGGATTACTAAATTGGGGATTAGTGAATCCGGATAGATTGGTACATACGTTGCTTTGCTCATTGGATGAGGATGATTGATCTCATGATCATTTGTGTGGAGACACTAAAGCAAGTATGTAGGTGCTTATTAGAGATTAAGTTCACTTTGAACGTGGCTCGCTAAGGAATACCTAATGGAGTTTTATTTGCTGTCAATAGGAATTCTCAGAGTGATAGTAGTACTAGTGATCCTTGGACTTGAGATCATCATAGTATCTTGTGTATGATGAGTTATACTTTGACTTATTCCTTAAGACCCTTAGGGTATATCAAAGGGTATGCTTGGGTATAATAAGTTGTACATGGAGATAATGTATGATCAATAAAGAATCTACCACTTCTAATAAAAGAAGAGAAATGTCCTATGTGATTCGATAAATGACAACCCAAGAGTCCTTGGCAAGGCGTGAATGAAATTAGAAAGGAGTTTCTAATTTGCATTATTTAGAGTTGTGCATTTAAGGATCGAAATACATATAATTAAATAAAATAAGACTTGCGAATTCCATGTCTTATATTTAATTGGGACATTGTATGGTGGAAGGATTGAATTGTGCGGTAACTATTTACTCAAAGGTTCTTTAATGATTAATGTTGAAATCTATATTATCCGGAAAGTCGTTGATCGCTAGGAGGCTTATCCCTATTGTAGAATAAATATTATTTAAATAAATTAATTGTTTAATTTATTTATTTAAATAAGATTAGAATTGTTTCTAATTGATTTATTCACAACCTAGTTTAATATGGAGAACCTAAAGGGTCACACCATAAAAGGAAGAATAATTATTTAAGAAGTAAATGGCATAATCGTAATAATATATGTTATGTATATTTAATTTAATCTATGGTGATAGAATAAATTAAATAGCTTAATATTTATTATTTAATATTTTAGAAATATTAAATATAAATTAATAAGAGGAGTCTTATTAATATTATTACAATTATTATTATTTTAATTTCTAAAAGAGTTTAGGAATTAATTTAATATAAGTACTCTCATTTATACCTAATTGGATTAGGAAGAAAATTAGTTAAAGGAGTTTAATTAATTATCCCTAATAAGATTAGGGAGCTTAATTAATTAAAAGAATTAATTAATTAAGACCCAATTCCTTAATTATTAAGGTGGGTTGCCCACATCTATAAATAAGAGGAGTCTTATTATGGGTGGTATGGGTTGTTGACTTTGACAATGTAATAATTCCAATTTATTGGAGAGTACCCTTTTTCTATAGAGATAGGAAAAACTAGGGTTTGAGCCATAAACACCCATCTTCTTGAATTTTCTTCTTCCTTGGTGGATCACCTCTAGAGGCCAAACATTTGGGTGGCTAACGTTGATCGAAAGGAAGGAACCAAACCCGGTGGATTCAAGATTGAACGCGAAAGGATTTGGAGGTGAACTTGTACCTGAGGAAGCTCGATCTTCAAGGGTATGATTTATTCTTTATCTTTTCGTTTAATTAATAATTATGCATAAAGGATGATCCGGGTATATGGTTTGTAAATTTTTTTAAACTCTGATTTTACACGCTTCCGCTAATTTTATGCAATTTGATTGCGTTATGAATATTACAAACCTAACAGTGGCATCAGAGCCAAACCTTTATGTAAATTATTAATTGTTTTAATTTGATATGTATATTGATATGTGTTTAGAACAATTTAATTGGGCATAATTTTATTGTATAAAATTTAAAAAAAAAAAACTATTTTTTTTTTTTTTTATCCGTGATTTATTTGAATCCACCGCTGAAATCAAAGGCAATGGTGGTCACAGCATACGGAAATCCGTGCATGATCGTGACAAAATAAAAAAAAAAAAAAAAAGTTCTCATGCCATGCATTTTTATTCACAATATTGCGTATACGCAAAATCAAGTCCGCTTTTTTTTCTGAGGATTAACAAGTTTTTTATTCATGGGCAAAGGTACTTTTTTGCAAAAATGAAAGGAACGTGTTATATATATATATATATGATTACGATCAATCATTAAAAGAAACAGAAATAGGATTATATTATATATATATATATATATAATATATATAGAATATATATATATATATATATATATATATATATATATTAATTATTATATAATTAAAATAAAAAGTTTATTTTAATTTTAAAATAAAAGGTTTATTTTAATATTAAAATATAAAGTATTATTTTAATTTTAAATAATTTTATAATTAAAATAAAAGGTTTATTTTAATCTTAAAATAAAAGGTTTATTTTAATATTAAAATATAAAGATTTATTTTAATTTTAAAATTAAATTTCATGCTTAAACTAATTAGAGTTGGAATTGGATTCCATGCTAACTAATTGGAGTTGAAATTGGATTGCTAATTTCCTTAAATAAAGGAGTTTATTTAGATATGAAATAAGATTTCATATTATTCAAAATAAAAGAGTTTATTTGTGAATAGGAAAGAGAATCCATATTTCCTTAAATAAAGGAGTTTATTTAGATATGAAATAGGATTTCATATTATTCAAAATAAAAGAGTTTATTTGTGAATAGGAAAGAATAATCCGTGTTTCCTTTAATAAAGATTTTTTTTATGGAATTGGATTCCATAATTAATTAAAATAAAAGAGTTTATTTTAATTAAAGATTTTTTTATATATATATATGGAATTGGATTCCATAATTAATTAAAATAAAGGAGTTTATTTTGATTAAAATTTTGATTAAAATAAAATATTTATTTTATTCAAAATTGGATAAATTAAAATAAAATAGTTTTATTTTGATTTAAATTTGGATTAAAATAAAGGAGTTTATTTTGATTCAAAAATAGATTTTATACTAACTAAATTTGCCCATTAAATGATATCAATATATATATTGAATGTTTATTATTCATCGAGATGAATGTTATGTATTGATGCGTATGGTGATGATGTATGATAATAAATGAGATTGATTATGAATTCGATTTTATTTTAGTTGGATGTTATTAAATGGGGTCTGCGTATCTCGTCTTCTCTAATTTTTCTTAATGTAAATTCTATCTCTCTCCTATGTACTTCCCCTTGACTGCTGATCAAGGTTTCTATTTATTTCAAATAGTTTTGTAATAGGAATAGTTAGAATTAATTTTGAAAAATTGGAGATCAAGGAGCAAAGAGCGCTTGAAGACCCGTTTGTAATGGAGCCCGGGTTTAAATGTAATAGTTATATTTAAATATTATTTCTTGCACCCCTAGGGTTTGACCTTTTGGTTCACTTGGTGGCTCTAGTGAACCAAACTAGAATAAAAGTCCATAATCAATCCGGGTAGAATATAGTATTCTATATGTGCATGCTTATACTATATATATATTATATATTATGCAAACATGCTTCGCATGTTCATTAATATAATAGCGTATTTTATATATATATATATATAAATGCATGCGCTATTAAACAAGATGAGACAAATTAATAACAAACCCCTCAATTTTTATATTAAGTCCTAAGCGTTCAAAGATATTTGGAATATCGAGCGTCAGCCTTTCTAGCATGATAAAATTAATAGAGTATTAAATATTTAATATGAGTTTGTTGTGTCACCACAAGGCAAGTATTAAGTATTTAAGATGTTAATTTATCACATTTGATGCTTATAAAGAAAATTGGACAATATTGTTTTGTTGTGTCACCACAAGGATGATATTTTCTTTTTTTTGAATATATGGAGTGCTAGGTCGGACTTAACTTGGATAATTTTGATTCTGATGTGCCACCACTTGATCAAAATAATCTAAGAGGCAAAATCTGAGGAGTTGCATAGTTGATGTAATTGACAAAAGTTGTCTACCTATTTATTTATATATAGTTTGTTGTGTCACCACAAGGCTATATACATTTGAAATGGGATCCTTATTCTCACTAGCAAATCTTTAATTAGATTTTGCCGAACTATATAAGTGAGGGTAATATAGTTTGAAGAAAATAGTGGGAGATACCAATTTAAAACAAGACCTAATTTATTTTGGTAATTAATAAAAGAATGTATGTTAAAATGTTGTTAAATATAAATTCATTTACAAAATTTTACAATGTCTTAATTACTATCACTGTGAAACATATTAGATGTTATTTAACTGGACTGTATTAAACGGATTGGTTAAGGAATTTGAGAATAGTTCTCATAACTGAAAAGTTATCTTATGTCCTTAATACGCCTATCCCTGCAATGGTTGTAGACAATGCCTCTGAGGAAGAGATTGCTACTTTTAGAAAGTGGCAAGATGATGCACAGTTAGCTCGATGCATCATGCTCGTATCCATGAGTAACGAGCTTGACATCGACATGAAACTATGGATGCTCTACTATATTCTCGCACATCAAGTAGTTGATGGTGAGGAAAGTGGGGCCGATAGATATCGAGATATCTAAGGAGCTCTTCCGATCTAGAATGGCCAATGACACTATAGTGCGCATAAAAAGTCCTAAACATTATCAATTTGATTGATCAATTAGGATAACAGGTTTTGTCATGGATGGAGAGTTGAGCTAAGATTTGATCTTGCACTCACTCCCGGACTCCTTTCACAATTGTTGTGAATTTTTCATATGGACAAGCTAGATATCAGCCTCGCTGATTTGCTTAACATGTTGAAAAATGTTGAGAGTCACTTTCCAACCAAGAAAGATCAAGTCTTACTGGTAGGGGCCAAAGGATCTTCTGAAAAGAAGAACGATTCAAAGAAGGTAAATAGAAAGGCATAAACAAAGGATAATAAGAACAAAACTGATACGGATAGCAAAGGAGTTTGCTTCCACTGCAATAAGCCTGGACACTGGAAAGAAACTGCAAGAAGCATCTTGCAGAGGCTAACCAAAGAAGCTTAGTGAAGTTTCGGTTATAAATACAAATTTGTTCATGATTTAAAATAAAATTTTCTTTAAGTCAAGGTTCTACTTGGGTATTGGATACCGACTTTGGTTATCATAAATATAGATTTATGAAGGACCAAGCAGTAGAAAGTTAAACAAAGATAAGTAATCATATGTGTGGAAAATGAAGCAAAGGTTGCTTTGCATTAGCCATAGAAACTTATAGTTTAGCATCGTCTACTACGGCAAATCTATTAAGTCGATAAGTTGTTATTGTATTCTAGTTCTCGTTGAAAACATTATTTCCATTTTATTGTTGGACAATGAAATCTTTGGTATTATAATTAAGAACAATTGTTGTTCTATTTATAATAATAATGTTTTGTATAGAACTGGAATATTACTTAATAAATTTTGTATACTTGACTTACATGAAAATAATTTTGCATATTGAACAAATTAGTATAAGAAAAGGAGATGATCATTCAAAGAGTTGAATGTATGTATTTGTTGAAATACAAGTGTGAATTATTTGAAAGGTTCAAAGAATTCAGAAGTGAAACAAATTGGCAATGTATTAAGATTCTTTGATTAGATCAAGGAATAAATACTTGTGCAATAAGTTTCTAGATCATCTCAAATAGTTTTCTCATAATGGACACATCACGATATGCAATAATTGATTGATGTATCTGAATGAAAAATCGTACCTTGTTGGACATAGGTGCGGTCCATAATGATTTTACTTGACATTCCAAAGATCCTTCGGGATAATGTCCTAGAAATGGCCTGCATATCTACGAAAAAGGTAACCTCAAAATCCATTTCAAGACTCCATAAAGGTTATGGACAGGGAGGATTCCTAATCTTAAGTATGTTAAGATAAGGGGTTGTCCAACTTATGTGAAAAGGTTTCAAAAGGATAAGCTTGGGACAAGATTTGACAAGTACGATTTGTGGGACATCCTAAAGTAAGTTTAGGGTATATGTTCTATAATCCTGCTTAGCAAAAGGTGTTTATTATGAAACACGCTGCCTTCTAAGATAAATGTGTTTATCATTAAAAGGGGCTAGTGGGAGGATAATAGATCTTGAAGAGTTCAAGAACCACAAAACACTATAAGTCAAATAAGAGGAACCTATAGATAGACCTATTGTACCACAACCGAATCGTAAATCTGGAATAGTACCGAAGATACCTAGGAGGTATGGATTCATCATGGATGATGATGATGAGGTACACATCATAGAAGATGATGATCCAGAGTTACATTCGATGAGGTAAGACTTAGTGTGTACAAAAGGGATGAAGTCGATTAGGGAGCGTCGTGAAATTTCTAGTATTATATGTTGATATACTACGGATAAGGAATGACATACTAATGCTACAATCAATGTAAAGATAAAGTTGTCTAAAACATTCCTCCATGAATGGGTTGGGAAGAGTATCTTAATTGGGGATAAATCTATATAGATAGATCTGACGAGAATACTCGACTTAACCCAAGGAACGTATATTCATTTGATGCTAAAGTCGTTTTAGCATGGCAAACTCCAAGAGATGTCTCATGTCGATGAGCTATGGAGTGTATCTCTCTTAATAGTCCCCACAGACTCTGAAAAAAGAGAGGTCGCATGAGTGACAATCATGTATGCAATGAAATGTACGAGACACGATGTTGATCGGTCGTATTATGGAGAAGTTCACTATGAGTCGATGAAAAATATCTTAAAGTGCTTAACCTAAGCACTAAGGATGTGAGCATATACATGGTGGGTCCGAATTAAAACTAGAGGGCTTTACAGACTCAAGTTTTTCGAGATGAGACCAAGATTTATCGAAAAATCCACTTTAAGGTAAAGTGTTACCTTGAGCAATTAGTGCGATGAATTGGAAAGGTTCCAAACAACAAAGAGTTCTTGGTTTAGTGATAAAGACAAAGTATATAGCTATAAATGAAGTCGCAAGTTGATTGTTTGGATTAAAAGTTCATTACGTAACTAGGAATAGTTCCAAAGTCTCATCTTGGATCTAAATATGTGTTGTGGCACTTTCATTTGATTATTAGAATCATTGAAAGATGGGAAATCACTATAGAGATAGTGGACTCTCAAGAACAACATTACATATCCATTAACTAAAGCTTATCCAATGAAAGGGATAATCGTCACTTAAAGAAGAAGAGTATGAGATACCATGACGATTGGCTTTAGTGCAAGTGGGAGATTGAAAGTAGTATGCACACAAGCCAATCATGTTTGATGATAAAGCATATACTTTGTAACAATCTTATTCATTTATTAATAAAAAGTATTAATTTATTAAAGGCTTTTAATTATCTACATGATGCTATTTTATAATATGTGATAAACCCATAGTTTTAAGCAATGCTTTTAGAATAATGATGATGATCATTCTTATGAGATCTAAATTCTTAGAAAGCTTAAAACTAAAATAGTTCCCAATCGTTGGATTACTAAATTGGGGATTAGTGAATCCGGATAGATTGGTACATACGTTGCTTACTCATTGGATGAGGATGATTGATCTCATGATCATTTGTGTGGAGACACTAAAGCAAGTATGTAGGTGCTTATTAGAGAATAAGTTCATTTGACGCGTGGCTCGCTAAGGAATACCTAATGGAGTTTTATTTGCTGTCGATAGGAATTCTGTAGTGATAGTAGTACAAGTGATCCTTGGACTTGAGATCATCATAGTATCTTGTGTATGATGAATTATACTTTGACTTATTCCTTAAGAACCCTTAGGGTATATCAAAGGGTATGCTTGGGTATAATAAGTTGTACATGGAGATAATGTATGATCAATAAAGAATCTACCACTTCTAATAAAGAAGAAGAAATGTCTATGTGATTCGATAAATGACAACCCAGTGAGTCCTTAGCAGCGAGAATGAAAATTAGAAAGGAGTTTCTAATTTGCATTATTTGAGTTGTGCATTTAAGGATCGAAATACATATAATTAAATAAAATAAGACTTGACAATAATTTCATGTCTTATATTTAATTGGGACATTGTATGGTGGAAGGATTGAATTATGCGGTAACTATTTACTCAAAGGTTCTTTAATGATTAATGTTGAAATCTATATTATCCGGAAAGTCGTTGATCGCTAGGGGAGGCTTATCCCTATTGTAGAATAAATATTATTTAAATAAATTAATTGTTTAATTTATTTATTTAAATAAGATTAGAATTGTTCTAATTGATTTATTCACAACCGGTTTAATATGGAGAACCTAAAGGGTCACACCATAAAAAGGAAGAATAATTATTTAAGAAGTAAATGGCATAATCGTAATAATATAAAGTATGTATATTTAATTTAATCTATGGTGATAGAATAAATTAAATAGCTTAATATTATTATTTAATATTTTAGAAATATTAAATATAAATTAATAAGAGGAGTCTTATTAATATTATTACAATTATTATTATTTTAATTTCTAAAAGAGTTTAGGAATTAATTTAATATAAGTACTCTCATTTATTCCTAATTGGATTAGGAAGAAAATTAGTTAAAGGAGTTTAATTAATTATCCCTAATAAGATTAGGGAGCTTAATTAATTAAAAGAATTAATTAATTAAGACCCAATTCCTTAATTGTTAAGGTGGGTTGCCCACATCTATAAATAAGAGGAGTCTTATTATGGGTGGTATGGGTTGTTGACTTTGACAACGTAATAATTCTAATTTGTTGGAGAGTACCCTTTTTCTATAGAGATAGGAAAAACTAGGGTTTGAGCCATAAACACCCATCTTCTTGAATTTTCTTCTTCCTTGGTGGATCACCTCTAGAGGCCAAACATTTGGGTGGCTAACGTTGATCAAAGGAAGGAACCAAACCCGGTGGATTCAAGATTGAACGCGAAAGGATTTGGAGGTGAACTTGTACCTGAGGAAGCTCGATCTTCAAGGGTATGATTTATTCTTTATCTTTTCGTTTAATTAATAATTATGCATAAAGGATGATCCGGGTATATGGTTTGTAAATTTTTTTAAACTCTGATTTTACACGCTTCCGCTAATTTTATGCAATTTGATTGCGTTATGAATATTACAAATCTAACAAGTTGGGACAAGTTTTTACCATTGGTGGAGTTTTCCTACAACAACAGTTATCAAGCAAGTATTGGCATGGCTCCATTCGAAGCGTTGTATGGAAGAAAGTGTCGCTTCTCCAAAGATATCTTTGGGATGAGGTTGGTAGGTGAAGCAACGTTTTGGGACCGGGAGTTGGTACATATGACTCTGAAAAAGATTCAAATGATCCGACAACGTATAAAAACCTCATAAAATCGACAAAAGAGTTATCTTTGATCTTCATCGAAAGGACGTGGAATTCGATATAGGAGATCATGTGTTGTTAAGAGTTGCTCCATGGAAAGGAGTTACAAGATTTGGAAAGAGAGGAAACTTAATCCTCGATTCATCTGGTCCATTTTAAATCCTCGATCGAGTAGGAATCGTGGCCTATAGACTGCTTTTCTGCGCCAATATGTCTCGTGTTCATAACGCTTTTTCACATATCCATGTTACGTAAATATGTGAAAGACCCGAACCATATTATTGAGTTAGAACCCTGACGAAATAGCGGAAGATTTGACGTATGAAGAGGTTCTGTTCAAATTTTGGATAAGAAGGAACATATTCTATGCTCCAAGGTTATACCTCAAGTCAAAGTTTTGTGGAGGAACCACGATGTTGAGGAAATGACTTGGGAGTTAGAATCAAATGAAGTCAAGGTATCCTTACCTCTTCGACATACCGTCGTACCCTAATTTCGAGGAGAAATTTCATAAGAAGGGAGGTTGTAAGACCCCACTTTTATAAATAAAGATGAATTTTCTATAAATATTATTTTTGAATATTATGGAATAAATTTGATATAATGTTATAGTTGTGGGTAATATTTATAAATTTTGCAAAGTATGCAAGTGGTTATATTATATTCGATTGGTGGGGGAATATTCTTTTTAGCAGGGGAATATTAAATACAACTACTCAATCATTGGTGGACCCCAGCGAAATTATTGTCGGATTGAGAAAACGACAAAATATTTTATTGAAATAACGGCGAAAAGTTTTACCGTTGATCTTGTTGAACTACTTTCGGTAGTAAAAGTACAAGAATACGTGTGGTTGCATAGTAGCACACGGTATTGATTATTGATGCTTTATGTGAGAAGTCACTTCGGTTTGATTCCATTATTGATTATTAATAATATGAATTATTATAGCGATAATGACGTTTTGTTTTATTATTATTATTAACGTAATAAAAAGCGAAACATCTTTTTATATAAAATGAGAATACTTTATTAAAGTTATTACATAAATAAAATATATTATATTTTATTATGCATAGTATTTTACATAGTATTTTGCATAGTGTTGCATAGTGTTTGCATAGTAAAATATTTTTATATAAATAGAATATATTATATTTTATTTAAAAGATTTTGCTTTAAATATGGATAGTCAGTTAAAAGTAAATCAATCTGGACCATTCATGGATTAATTACTATGCATTCTATTTTCCTATAAATAGAAGCTCATTCCTTCATTATTTTCTTACGAATTCAACTTTGAAACTCTAGAGAGAAAGAAATAGAGAGAAAAGAAGAAAAGTATTCGCTACTTCACTTTGCCAATATTCAGTTCTTCTAAGGTAGGGAATATTATTTGTTGTACCCGTAAGGGTGTTATTCTTTTGTATTCATGAAGAGAACTTACATTGTTATTCCATTGTTTATTATTACATTGGAATAACTTTTGTAAAAGTGGCATACCCTATACATAACTTTGTATATCGGCATACCCTATACTTGGTGAAATCCTTATGTTATTCTGTTGGAATAGCACATATCTGTGAATCCCTATACTTGGTGATCTTCTTACATTATTCCATTCTTCTATTATTACATTTGGAACATCCTGTGCATGTGTTTTACAGGACTGGTTTCCGTCTTTATTATTCTGTTGGAACATCACATGCATGTGTTTTACAATCGGACACAGTTCCGATTTTATCGATTCATTGGAATATCCTATCATGTGTTTTACATCGGATCTGGTTCCATCTTTATTATTACATTGGAACATCCCATCGGTGTGAATTTCACGACTGGTTCCGTTATTTATTATTCATTGGAATAACTTTTGCTGTGCGATCTATCGCATGCATGGTGATTTCTTTTGTTATTCCATTCTTTATTATACCCATTTGGTTAAAACTTTGACTTCTATACTCCATGAAATTAGTAGAATATCCTTGATATTTGCGTTTCATCCAAAGATATCTTTTCATGGAAATATTCTTCGATCATTCTTGAATTTTACTCTCTAAAACAAATATCTTGTTGACAATTTGGGCGTTAATAATTCACGGATAAAGTAATTCTTGAACTTTTTTATTGAATTCTTATATCATTGTCATCATCCTCATGTTTATATTATGTTGAAAGTCATCTATGGCACAGTAGTGCATGGATGGACTTGGTATGATTATGACCGAGGATTATTCGGTGTAATCATGATCGTAATGTTATAAATGATGTGGTAAAAGTCCTCATTGGCCCGTAGTGCATTGATGAGCGAGTTGTTGGCATGATCGTGACCATTAATGAATACACAACTATTCTTGGTCGTAGTCATGAATAATTGTGGTCGTGATCTAAAGAATATCCTTGGCCGTAGTGCGGGGGTGATTCGATGATGTGGAATATTTATTAAAGTTTGAGTCTCAAATTTATACTTGATGATGAAAACCTTTTAAATCATAAAAGATAGAAGATTTTATTCTCTACTTGACTCTTTTAATGGATTGCATGTTCATTGCGGTTAAACTTGATGTCTATTGTATTTTATCGGTTTAACACTTGTTGAAGGCTAATGATAATTTATTCGCATTATCTTAGTCATAATATTTTTTCTTGGGCTAGTTGAGCTCACCTTTCTTCACTTTATTCTCTTGAGGAAATGAGAACATAGTAATGAGACGAGTCGGGGAACGGAGTAATGGTCCGAGAGGATAGCATTAGTAGTCCTCACTATTACGTGAAATAGTGTGATAATAATTGTAATGAGGACTCCTTTTGAGTTTGTATAATATCTAGTAGACAATATTTGTATTCAAACTCATAGTTTATGTAAATTATTACACATAGATTATATTAGTAAGTTGTATTTAAATTACATACCATATATCGACTACCCAAGATGGGTGATGTATACCTAATTTTGGGGCGTCCACAATTCATGAGCACTATATTCATCTGATCTATTCACATAGAATTTAATTTTCTTTTTACATTCAAATTATTTTTGATAAATGAAGATCATTCTTGAATTTTACTCCACAAATAGTTATCATGTTGACAATTTGGACATTTTTGAACTTTAGATGAATTGAATTATAAATATCTAATATTTATCATTTATCTCACTTGATTGAATCTTTATATAATTGTCATCATCCTCGTGCTTATATTATGTTGAAAGTCATCTTTGGCACTGTAGTGCAAAGATGGATACATTGATTAGTATGATTATGATCGAGAATTGTGTATTGGTATAATTATAACCTTTGATGTTCTGAGATAAGGTTTGTGTTGAAAGTCCTCTTTGGCCGTAGTGCGTAGATGGACGGTGTTTGGCATGATCATGACCACTGGTGATACTAACGAATATCCTTGGCACGTAGTGCATGGATAATTCGTTGATTTGAAATATTTATTGATTGGCATTACAGGGATAAAATGTTGATGATGAACTTTTCAATCATAGAAGATAGTAGACATCATGCTCTACTTTACTCTTCTAATGGATTTTTGTTTCCACTGCAGTTGTGATCTAAAACTTATTGTCTATTGTATTCTATCAGATTTTTTCCCTGTTGAGGACAAAGGATAATTTGTTCTACATTATCTTAGTCATAATATTCTTTACTTGGCTAGTTGAGCTCACCCTTTTTCCTTTTGGTTCTATTTTTCTTCTCAAGATGCGAGAATATAGCTTGGACTAATCGGGAAGTGGAGTAATGATTCAAGATGGTTATTATAGCAGTCCTCACTATTTTGTGAAATAGTGTAACAATAATTGTAATGAGGACTTTATTTGAGTTTGGATATTGTCTACAAGACAATATTTGTATTAAAACTCACAGCGTATGTGTTGTCGTATTTTGCACGACAATTGTATTAATGAAGTTTGTATTTGTTTTCTGTACCATGTATTTGGCGACTCAGAATAGGTTGTGTGGACCTATTTTTGGGGCGTCACAGACAATGTCTATAAAGTTCTGTCAAGGAAAGAAGTTAGCTTATTTAATTGTGCGCCAATAAAGAGAAATTCTTATCGGAAAGCCTCCTCTTTCCTGAGAACAATCTGGTTGTCAATATTGTGAGTTATAATATTAATGATGAATAAGTGTTGAAAGATTAAAAATAGGTTGATTGAAGATAAGTGATTTGTGGGAGATATTTATTCAATTTTTGATATAAATAGAGGAGTTTGTCATAAAGCGTTTGTTGTAAGTTTGGCTTATTATTCTATGGACCCCATGTACCAGTTTGTCAAACCGTCGGTAGAAAGTTATCTCAGTTTTATTATATTATTATTATAATAGTCATAAAACAAAAAACTTTTTGTATAAAATAGAAACTTTTTATAATATATATAAAGTTATTTATTTTATTAGAATATATTATAATATATATAAAGTTTTGTTTTATTAGAATATTTTATTGCACAGTGATGAATAGTAAAAATCATATTTTCACCCGTGAATTTGTTCGAAATTCGACTGTTCATCCGTGATTAAATTGTGTTATGTAATTCTCCTATAAATAGCTTCCTTAGTTAAGAAATGAAAATCACACTAGAATCAGAGAATTTTTCTTCTATAATATTGTGTTTATTTCTTTAATATATGAATAATTTGAGTGTAGCTAATAATGTAAGATTTCCTCAAGAATATCTCTGATATACCAGTCAGATCTGGTCTCCTACTAAGGTAAGAGATATTATTTTCGTTCAATATTCGTAAGGAATATTATTTTCTTTCATACTCTATAGTGTGTAGGTGATATTATTTTATTTTATATTCCTAAATCTACACTTATTTTTATAAGTATTACTTCTATAATCCTTGAAATTAGTAGAATAACCTTAATAATTTGCGCTTCATCTAATATCATTTCACTGGAATATTCGTTTGAACTTTCTTATTAAATTTTAATTTCGAAGTATTATTCATCCGGGATACTATTCGGGGCACTATTCATTCAGGGTACTATTCATGTTAGAGTACTATTCATCTGAGTTACTATTCATGTCAGAGTACTATTCATGACGAAATTAGTTTTTTCTTTCTTTGTCCAAATTATCTTTGAAATATGAATCTTAAAAATATCATTTTTGAATTTTACTCAACAATTGGTGATCATGTTGACAATTTGGACATTCTTGAACTCTGAATAAATTAAATTATAAATCTCTAATATTTATCCTTGATCTCACTTGATTCATTCTTTATATCATTGTCATCATCCTCATGCTTATATTGTGTTGAAAGTCATCTTTGACCCGTAGTGCAAAGATAGACAGTCGATTGTTATGATTATGACAAGGAATTGTGTATTGATATAATCATGACCTTTACTGTTAAAGATAAAGGTTTATGGAGAAAGTCCTCTTTGGCCCGTAGTGCATAGATGAACAAGTGTTTGGCATGATCATGACTACTGGTGATACAAACGATTATTTTTGGCCCGTAGTGCATAGATAATTTGTTGATGGAAAATAATTATTGATTGGCGTTACAGGGATAAAATATTGATAATGGACTTTTAAATCATAGAAGATAGTAGACATCATGCTCTACTTGACTCTTCTATTGGATTGCAGTTATTGATCTAAAACTTATTGTCTATTGTATTCTATTAGATTTTTTCCTATTGAGAACTAAGGATAATTTATTCTATATTATCTTAGTCATAATATTCTTTACTGGGCTAGTTGAGCTCATCCTTTTCTTTCATTGTTCTCTTCAGGAAATGAGAATATAACTGAGACTAATCGGGGAATGGAGTGATGGTCCAAGATGGTTACTATAGTAGTTCTCACTACCCTATAAAATAGTGTAACAATAATTATAATGAGGACTTTATTTGAGTTTGGATATTGTCTACGAGATAATATTTTTATTGAAACTCACGTATTATGTTTTGTCATATTTTACACGACAGTTAATAACTGTAAATAGAAGTTTATATTTGGATTATGTACCATGTATTTGGCGACTCAGAATGGTTATGTAGGCCTATTTTGGGGGCTTCACAATATATGTAGATTTTGTAGTGGTGAATATGTATAAATAGTTTTAAGGGAAATATTCAATTACATGAATTTAAAAAATATGAATGATATATATTTTTTTTATTCAATGTATGCTATTAAAGTTGTAAATATATGTGCTGATGAAGTTGAAAGGTCTTAAACTTTTGGGTTTTTTCAATCCAATAAAAAAGAGAAAAAGAAAGAAAAAATTTGGTATTGAGAGATGAAGTATATGGAATAAAAATGAAAGATCAATTTATTTGATTCACTTTATTTTAGTCAAATCGATTAACCAACTAAATCATTCAATTGAATGTCGTAATATTAAATATAGTAAAGTAATTGATTTGTTTGGGAGATAATTTCGCTTTTGAGGATTGTTTGAGGTTATTGCAATTAGGGGTGGGCAAAATTTTTGGTTTTTTCGATTATTTACCAAACCGGGCAATTCGGGACAACTGGTAACCACCCGGATTTTTAGTATCGAGAATGAGAAGGGGTTTAGTTCATTCGGTATATACCGAACTGAGTTGATTGTACCGGTTATGTGATGCCCCCAAAATAGGTCCACACAACTAATACTGATCATTCGGTTATAACCGAACCGAATAGGCTATTCGGTTATAACCGAATACCAAAATATTCATAATTTCATTATCCAAAATACTAACCGAATTTGGCAATAACTGAATTACCGAATTACCAAATTGTAAATTCGAATATTTCGGTTAATAACCGAATTAGCCAAAATTGAAACTGATTGAAAGTAAAATCACCAAATCAGACGAATAAAAATCAATAAAATCGTGCCCAATTATGTAATTCGAACTGAGATAAAAAACTTAAGATTACAATCAAAAACAACAAACACAAATCAGAACACGAACATGATAGGTAGTAGGTGTAGAATGAACCGAGATCGGCATGGATCAATCCAGAATCGATAAAACCACTAGAGATGAGAAGAGACAAACCCAGATTTTGGCAAGCTCTATAAGAGATCTAAAAAAGAAACTCAGATTAGGAGAAACCTCCGTCCAAAACTACCATCAAGATCCATAACCCCCAACCAAAATAGAGCCACCTCAGATCATAACTCCTTCATCAATTACACAATTACCCTATACTAATCACACAAGAACAACAAATCTAGCAACCCGGACTTTATAAAAGCATAGATCGAAAAAGGTAGTTTCGATAGGGTTCAAACAAATACAGAGAGTTGGAAGAGGGAGGAAGGAGGAGGCGGAATGAGATATGGTGGGCCGAGAGTTGGAAGAGGGAGGAAGAAGGAGGCGGAAGGAGATGGTGGGTAGTGGGTACTGTCTTTTTTGATAGTTATCTGATTATCTAATTTATCTCTCTCTATATTGATAGTCTGTCTCTCTATATTAGTATGGAAATAAGACTGAAAAGTCTGAAACAGCACGCAAGAGAGGAGATCAAGAGACAATTGCACGTGTGAGGAAGGATGGACACAATTATATATATTCGTTCGGTAATTTGAATACTCGAATAATTTATTTTTTAAAATCGAACCCGAAATCGAATACCGAGCAATAAATCGGATATAACCAAAATTAGAAGAAAAAAAAAACTGAAATAATTTGGTTAAAAAAAATCGGTTGTGTTCAGTAATTCAGTTTTATCCGTTTTTTGCTCAGTCTTACACACAATCCATTTTGAGTCCCCAAAATACATAGTACAGAATCCAAATACGAACTTCATTTATAAAATTATCGTGCAAAATACGACAACACATAAGCTGAGAGTTTGAATACAAATATTGCACCGTACATAATACGACAATATCCATACTCAAATTAAGTCTTTATTACAATTATTGTCACACTATTTTACAACATAATGAAGACTGCTATAGTGACTATCTAGGACCGTCACTCCATTTCCCGACTAGCTATATTCTCATTTTCCTGAAGAGAACAATGAAAGAAAATGGTGAGCTCAACTAGCCCAGTAAATAATATTGTGACTAAAATATTGTAGAAAAAATTATCCTTAGTACTCAACAGGAAAAAATCTAATAAAATACAATAGACAACAAGTTTTAGATCAACAACTGCAGCGGAAATAACAATCCATTAGAAGAGTCAAGTAGAGCATGATGTCTATTATCTTATATGATTTAAAAGTACATCATCAATATTTTATCCCTGTAACACCAATCAATAATTATTTTCAATCAACGAATTATCTGTGCACTACTAGCCAAAGATAATCGTTTACATCACCAATAGTCATGATCATGCCAAACACTTTCCCATCTATGCACTACGGGCTAAAGAGGACTTTCACCACAAATATTTATCTGTAACATTAAAGGTCATGATTATACCAATACACAATTACTGGTCATAATCATACCAATCAACAGTCCATCTTTGCACTATGGGTCAAAGATGACTTTCACAATAATATAAGTATAAGGATGATGACAATGATATAAAGAATGAATCAAGTGAGATCAAGGATAAATATTAGAGATTTATAATTTAATTTATTCAGAGTTCAAGAATGTCCAAATTGTTAACATGGTCACTAATTGTGGAGTAAAATTCAAGAATGATATTTAGGATTCATATTTTAAAAAATAATTTGGACAAGAAAAAAAAATTTAATTCCGTCGTGAGGTGTGAATAGTACCCCAACATGAAAAGATTAAAATTTAATATGAAAGTTCCGACCAAGATTTCAGTGAAATGATATTAGATGAAGCGCAAACCTCAATGAATTTCTAATCATTTCAGGAATTATTGAAGCAATACTTACCATAGTAAGTTTAGATTTAGGAATATGAAATGAAATAATATCACTTACATAATATGGAGTATAAAAAAATATACGAAATTGCAAATGAATTTTCACCCGTCATGCTGTAATCTGTGTAGACAGATCATTTCCATAACTTAATAAAGAATTAATATGAATGGTTTTTCACCAGGCATGCGGTAATCCGCGTAGACAGTTTATTCCCACAGTTTAATAAGGAATATAATGACAACCTTTATGAGTATGAAGAAAATAACATCTTTTACCTTAACTTGGTGGTGTGTGCTTGTTTCTCAAATACTCTTCTTCTTTCTCTCTTATTCTCTCTTTATAGTTTTTCTCTCTATAACTTTATTGAATTTGTGAGAATGAATGAAGAAATGAGCTTCTATTTATAGAAGAACTCTAGCCTAGCCCTTGCAATGTGAAGAGACAAGTGGCTTAACCCCTGATAATGTGAAAAGGCAAGTGGTTTGACGCTTGTAATGTGAAAAGGCAAGTGGTTTGACACCTGTAATGTGAAAAGACAAGTGGTTTGACGTCTGTTAAAGGCAAGTACTATTGGCAAAAGTAACTCTTAGATAAACCAAACTTACAACAAATATCTCATGACAAACCCTTCTATTTATATCAAAAATTGAATAACTATTTACCACAATTTACTTATCATCAATCAACACACATTTTTAATCTTTCAACAATTATTCATCAATAATATTATAACTCACAATATTGACAACCTGATCATTCCCAGAAAAGAGTGAGCTTTCCGATAAGGATTTCTCCTTATTGGCGCCCAATTAAATAACCTAACTCATTTCCTCGACAGAACTTTCTAGACATTGTCAATAATGTAAATAATAATATGAATAATTATGTCATCTCAATTATTGATTTAATAATATAAAATAATATGCAGATGACATTGTGACAATAATTGAATCAATAATATGAGATACTATGCAATAACTACTGTGACATTTATTGAATGAAACTGAGTGACTTCTTACGTAAGAATCAACAATAAGAGATATTGTGCAATACCATGTGTTATTGTGCAATATCGTGTACCATTGTGGAACAATGCGTATTACTGTATTTTTATCACCGGATATTTCAACAGTTTAACGGTAAAAGTCTTGCCGTTATTTTATCAAAAGGTTATTTTTGTCGCTTTCTATATCGGACAGTTATTCCATTGGGGGGTCCACCAATGATTGCGTCATCGTACAAATATTCCCCAACAAAAAGAATATTCCCCAACCAAACTAATATTTTATGACAACTTGCTTACTTTGCAAAATTTGCACATATCACCTAAAACTATAGCATTTATTAAATTATTACCTTACTATTTAAAATACTATTTAGAGAAAATTAAATATTTATTCATAAAAGTTGGACTCTTATAAGTTACATTAATAATATTTCATTTTTATTATACTTTCACAATTTCAGTTTACATCTTCAAACCTTTCTCTCCATTTGAATTCACTGATCCATCTTCTCCTACCAGTCAAACGTCTGATCCTACTACTACATGATGCTATTAGTCCACACGCGTCGTCGCCTCGAATACCTCAACGGCTCCTTCAAAATCATCTTGTTCGGTTGTTTGGGCTTCGCCGTCTGCGGCTGCATCAGCCGTCGACACCATGATTGTCCTATCCCAAGCTGGATTTTCCGTCAGCTACCTCATTTTCGTAGCAACCAACTTGGAAAATATTTTCAATTTCTCAATTAAAAATCTCAGCCCCAAAATCTTGGGGGTTTTAGCTAAATCAGTTTACATATAGGGTTGTTTTCCTTTTCAATTGGGGTTGAACGCAATTCCAACACTGACCCATTTAGCCTCTCTAAGAATTTTCACTAATGTGGTTGTTCTCGGAGCTATGGATGTGGAATTGGTTAAAGATGTAATGATTTACTTGCAGAAAATCCTTGTTTTGCAAGCATTTGGAGGATTCTCTGTTTTGTTTTATGGTTTAGGTGCGACAGTTTATGCAGGGATTTGTATGATATTACCATTAGAATCATAAATGAGAGATAAATTTAACTGGTAAAAAATTAGATAAAAATTAGTACCGTGTCGATACCATATCAGTTTCGAACCGATTAATCAGTTCAGTATGCCAGTCCAACCGATACCGATATCGGTACCCCAATTTTAGATGAATTTAGTAATTGGCCCGGTCCGGTATAAATCGATTAATTGCCGATGAATAGGTCTAATTGCAACCAACATTTGAGTACCGTTTAAGTGTCTGTCTAGCAGAGTAGTGCAATGAAGATGTATCATTTTTAAGTTTGGAATTTTCGATTGTAGTACTTTAATGACATAGTTAAAATAATGTTTTGTACATAATTGTAAAATTTATTTTGAAATAATAGAAAATTCAATTATAACAAAGTTTGTGGTATTTTCAATAATTAAATGACAAATTTTTAAATCGTGTTTTGATTACCCAAAAAAATTCATTTAAAAAAAAATGTTGTATTCAAATCTTTGCTCACTAAAAACACTTATAAAAAGCAACTAAACAGTAAAATATTTTAATATTTAATTTAAAAATTCTTTTACTCTATTCTACGGAGCTAACAAATTTGATTAAATTAACTATTATAAACAATAAAAGATCAATTATTTTGTAATTCTTAACAAATCTGATTAATTTAATGCTTAAAAACTATCTAACATATTTTATTTTATTTTATATAACATCGAAAACTTAGTTAACATTTATTAGAACGCAAGTAGCTGGCTACAACCACATTATTATGCCCTAAAGTTAGTAAAACATTGACTTTGGGCCAATAAGATAAAAAATAATTTTCTAATTTAAAACGTTTCTTATAGGATATTGTTAAATCCATAATAGAAAATGTTATTTTCACAATAAAAGTGTTCCTATAACGACGGTTTTCATCGTTTCTATAGTGACACTTTTGTTGTTAAAATAACAAAAAGTGTTATGGATTTAACAATTCCCTTTTTATAAACTTGCAAAATTTACATAACTTTATCGATATTTAGTGAAAGCAATGTTTAAACGATTTTTTCCCAAGTACAAATACATAATATACTCGAACATTATTTAAAATTTAGTCTTACAATATTAGATAAAGAAAATCATTGCTAAATTTTGGGGGTTTTCATTCTTGAACTCTATAATTTTTAAAGAATATACATTTATATGAATTTTCTGATTAGTTAAAAAGTAATAACTAAATTAGGTGTTCCAAATGAGTGAAAAAATAAATTGAGACAAAGGGAGTATTTGTTGTAAATATATAAAATTTTCTATAAGATTTAGCCTTTTTTTCATTTAAGAAAATTTTTATAATTATTAATATATTGACCTAAACCCCCTAGTGAACAAAAGTACAGTCTGCAGCTGCTAAATAATAGTTCATACTCTAATGAACATGAGGGAATAAGGAAAACATAAGAAGCCCAAGTTAGAATTGCATTTGCTGCCTTAATTTTAAAGGTATACACTTAGTCTAAGAAACCACTTAGGTGTAATGTTGTAAAAATATGAAAGTAGTATGCACACAAGTCAATCATGTTTGATGATAAAGCATATACTTTGTAACAATCTTATTCATTTATTAATAAAAAGTATTAATTTATTAAAGACTTTTAATTATCTACATGATGCTGTTTTATAATATTTGATAAACCCATAATTTTAAACAATATTTTTAAAATAATGATGATGATCATTCTAATGAAATCTAAATGCTGAGTGTGTATACATTTAGAAGCTGAATAAAAATGTATGTTAATACGTAAGAACAAAAATGATGCAATCCCAAAACAATTGTTGTCCCATATAACGTTTTTAGTTCTAAAAAAGTTGTCCCTTGTGAATGGAGATCCTCAATATATACTTTCACGGACGAAAAATTCAAGGAAGTGGCCACAGTACTTGATATGTTAGCCCACAATTCCAACATTAATTTCATATTATATTGATAGTCGTAATATGGTGAGAGGTGTCGCTCATGATGTAAGATAAATATAATTAATTATATTAATTATATTTAAAAATTAAAAGAGTTTAATTCATTTAAATAAAGTTTGAATAGTTCTAATTTTATTTATTCTGCTACTAACATAATATTGAACCTAAAGGGTCACACCTTAAAAGATAAATATTAATTTAGAAGTAATTGACTCAAATAATAATAATTTAAGTATATTTAATTTGTACAATGGTTAAAAAATTAAATAAATTAATATTTAAAATAAAATATTTAAAAATACTAATTATAAATTAATAAGAAGTATTATTATTATTATTATTATTATTATTATTATTATTATTATTATTATAAATAATTTAGTTCCTAAATAGTTTAGGAATTAGATTAAAAACCTCAAATCCTAAATAGTTTAGAAAATATGATTTGTCTATATAAGGAGAGACCTTATTATAGATTAGTGTTGCCACTACAATTACTACTTCTTCATCTATATTCTCTCGGTGGATCACCTTTGGAGTGCTACACACACTGAGTAGCTTGTGTTTGATCCCTGAAATTAAAGAATCGCGAAGTAACGAAGAATTGAAACTTGGAGATCAAATTAAGAGTTAATTTGTCTTCATACGGTATGATTTTAAAAATTCTTCAATTAATAATAACACATAAAAGTGATTCTTGGGATTGCAGAAAAATACTCCCTCCATTTCTTAATAACTGACGTTTTAGGATAATTTTTTTGTTCCTAAATATTTGACATTTTAGGATTTCTAAGAGAATTGGTTACATTATTTCCTTAATTACCCCTGAACATTTAATACCCTCTTTAATTCTCTCTTATTTTTCTAAAACTACTTTTTCTTTCTTTTAACATCTTACCCGTATACTCTCTTTAATTCATATATTTTCTCTATCCTCTAACAATATGTCTCTCTCATCTTTATCACCTACAATTTAGCCTTTCATTTATCTATACAAGGGTGTTTTTGGTAATACATAGTAATTTTAATGTAGTAATTTTAGGAGTTTTAACTTCTTTAATCCACATGCAAAAACCTTAATCTACACATATTTAGAGATAGAAGCATTTAAATATGATTTATGTCATACTTCCGTGTTTTACATCAATATGATTTTGTGTTATTATATTTCATGGGAACATATGGGCCATTTAGAACAACATCAAACAACTTCTCATCAAGTGCATCCATGTAAGCCTATATTCGCATTTTCCGATTAACAAATTTATCTTTATTATATAGGGGGTGACTTGTTCCCACCACCAAACTCATAAATGATTTTATTTTGTGTCGCTGATCTACTCAAGCATTTTAAGTTTTGGTTATGAGAACCTGCTCTGATATCACTTGTTGTTTTCCAAAGACACTTAAAGATCTAAAAAGGGGTTTAATAGATCATTTTGAAAAAAAAACTTTTCTTTTAAAGAGTATTACTAACTTATAAATTAAGCAGATTAATTTAATTATGCACATCAGAATGATGATTTGAAAATCCCCTTTCAAAGATTTAGGAAAGTCTCAATTCTAAGTTTAGCATACAGATGGAATTAAGTCACAAAGAATTATAAATGACTTTACAGAAATGTAAGTGTTGAAAGTAAATGAGATAAGATATTTTAAGTGGTTCGTAACACAAATATCTCGTAGTCCACTCTTCTACTCTTCAAGTAGGAAATCCAGTAAGAATGGGGTGATCACTAAAGTCTGTCCACAAAGAACAATTACAACAACTGAATTACAAAAATTTATTCAAGTCACTTAGACTTGGAACAAGTCACTAAGATTGGTTGTCACTAAGACTAGTTCACTAAGAACCTTTTAAGTCACTTAGTTAAAATGAGCATTGCTTATGATTATGATTGTGTTGTCAAAAGTTGAATTCTCTGTCGGAATATCCTGTTTGTTCGTTCACGAGTATTGCTTATGATTATGATTGTGTTGTCAAAAGTTGAATTCTCTGTCGGAATATCCTGTTTGTTCGTTTACGCCAGACTTGGTTCCATTATTTATTATTCTGTTGGGAATAACCTGTCTGTGCAGTCTATCGCACGTATGGTGAATCCTTCTGTTATTCCATTCTTTATTATTCTGTTAGAATAACCTGTCTATATGGATTACCACATGCATGGTGAATGATCCTTTGTATTTTCTTCCTTATTAAATTGTGGAAATGATCTGTTTACGTGGATTATGATGAAAGTCATAATAAAAGCATTGGACTGATGAAAATCATGGATATATGTGGTATTAGTAAGTGTTATGATGAGTTATGTTGGTTTATGTGAAAATATGAAAGTTTCTTAGAAATCACAAAGGGTTGAAAAATCAGATTTTGGTAAAAATGGAACATGAAATTCAATTGACCATATCTCCTATTATATTTCGAATTTTTGAGTGTGGTCAAGTTCTAGAGTTAGATCTATGAGTTTCCAAACTTATCCAAGTGGAATCACTGAAAAAGGTATTGTAGATTTTCGTGTGGACTGATTTTAGCAAAGGAGTCAAAAGCTGCAAAAACCAAAAAATAGCTACTGTCCAGATTTTAAAAGGAATGATTTTCATGTGTGTGTCGTATTTTATATGTCACTTAATAATTGATTTTGGCGAACAACAATAGGGTGATGAGAACCCGACTTTGAAAGCGTCAAAAGTACACCTCATTAGAAAGAATATGATAGTAATCCTCTCGTTCTTCTTTGGGGTCTTAAAATATTTGTTGTTGTATTTTATATGGCATTGTAACAATTTGAGTTTGGATACTATCTACTAGAAAATATTGTATTAAAACTCTCACTTAACTGTGATCGTACTCTATACGACAGTTCAACAGTTGTATAAATGAAGTTTGTATTTGAATTATGTACCATGTATCTGGCGACTCAGAATGGGTGATGTATACCTATTTTTGGGGCGTCACATTTGGTACTATTTTTGGGGCATCACATTTGGTATCTCTGGAGCCTCAGAATGGGTGATGTATACCTATTTTTGGGGCGTCATAACGGCGCAGTCATTTGTGGGCCCCATAATAAAATAACTGTCGGATGAAGAAAATGACAAGTTTGCGTTTTTATAAATAACGGTAATAATTATTACAATTAACAACTTGTTGGAATACACGGTGGTTAAAATACGATGTCTGGCGTGGTTGCGTTTGTAGCATGGTATGGTATTGCAGCATATTTTTGAACTATTGATTCTTACGTAAGAAGGCACTTCTCAATAATTGTTATATTAATTCTTTATCAATATTTTATTTTATTGGTTCGATGATTCTTTGCGTTGATATTTTA
The DNA here is from genome assembly GCA_020205615.1 of Panax quinquefolius. Lineage (NCBI taxonomy): Eukaryota > Viridiplantae > Streptophyta > Magnoliopsida > Apiales > Araliaceae > Panax > Panax quinquefolius. The sequence continues at coordinate 174,693,518 of CM035156.1, read as the reverse complement.
TATTATTGTTGTTTCATAATTGTCATTTTGCGATATTTCCCATTATCGGATCAATAATTCATATTATTTGAATAATATTATTAGATAACATTATTGACAATGTCTACAAGGCAGTTCTGTCGAGAGAGTTTAATCATCTAATTGTGTGCGATGAGGAGAAATCCTTATTGAAAGCCCCTCTTTTAGGGAACCGTAAGGTTGTCATTATTGTGATTACGTAATATTATTTGTGAATAATTAATTATTAATTTATATGATAAGGAAATATTTATTTGATGCGGATATATATGATGGATTTATTTATGTGGTTATAAATGAAAAAATTAATATTGAGGTGTTTTATCAGTATTTTGTCAGATTAGAGGTATTAAAAGGTCAAATCGGTGTTCTTAAAGCTCTATTGCGTGAGTTATAATTTTAATCCGACCGTTGGATCGTTGTAATTTTTGGATATGTTATAATATATAAGTTGAGTATATGTCCACAAATTTTGAACCGTTGAAAATTAACGCATAATTTGTTATGAATTTTAAAAGGTGTTGAAACGGTGTTGAAAATCATCCGTTTGTGGATTTCGGATATTTTCTGTTGGGAATTTAGAAAAACTTTATTCTGCAAAGTTGTAGAGAATTCGATTTCATGTGGAATGGACCTAAAATTCTTATTTTTCTGATAAACGGGTTATTTTCTATGAATTGTTGAAGTTTCGGAAAATAAAATGATTTTTATTAAAAAAGGGGTGGGACCCACTTTTGTTTTAACACATGTGGGCTGCTGGGATTTTTTTCAGACTTGGTATGCTTTGATGGCTGATGGTTGGTGCGTAGAAAATAGAGAATAAATAATATTAATTTATTATTTTAGTCTCCTATGTCGTTCTAGCATTTTCTTATAAATAGGTGCTTACATTAGAATTGAAAATCACACCAGAAACAATTTTTCTTTCTCTCTATATGATCGAGCATATTTTTGTGTGTATTTAGATACTTTGAGAGTTGCTATTCAGTGAAAGTTTCCTTCGGTTTACGTCCGATATTCTAGTCAGAAGTACTGCTCTTTTGAGGTACGGGATTTTAAGGGTTATTATGTTTTTTAGTTTTGAAATTTTTCTGAACCTTCAAAAATTATGGAAAAATTTGAAATGATAATTTGATGAGTTTCCTAGATTCTGTCCAAAAATGGCGATTTTTGGATGTATAGATTAGGAGTTGTGGATTTTATGAGAAAAGACTATTTTAAAAGTAACCCTTATAACTCCTTGTGGTTAACTCCAAAATTGGTGAAATTTTTATTGGGAGTAAATCTATATAACATCAATATACTCTGTAAATTTCGGAATTTTGGACAAAAATACAATTTATGATAAATGTCTAAATATTCGTCAATTTCGGCCATGCGAAAAATTGTAAATGAATTTTAAAAATTTCGAGAAAAATATATGTTCAATATGGGACTATATTCTTTTAAATCTCGGAAAAGAAATATTTTTGGAACTGATTTGGTATTTTTTTCATAAAAATGGACTAGTTATAAGTAAATGAATTAAATATGTTATGTGAAGTAAGAAAATTGGAAAATAAAATTTTATGGCTTGAGAATTCTATATGAGGTATATATCTGATTTTTTATGAGGTTTTTGGTTATTGGTGATGAAATTTTATGTGTTTGACATTTTAGGATGATTAAATGCATTAATTAGTAAAGTGTAAATAATTAAAATAAATTATTTATAAGTTTAAGAAATGATTAAGATATTGTGATAATATTAATGATATTAGATTATGAGATTATTAAGTGATGTATAACATTTAGATTAAGGTGTTATGAAATAATTGATTTATGAATCTTACTTTTGAAATTAAATGCGATTGTTGATCATATTATTTTATTATCATATATAACATTTTTATAATCTCGGTGATGAAATTTATCTTTGACTTAAGTGTAAAGATGGGTAGATTATTGGTATGATCGTGACTATGGGTTCTCTTTGGCCAGTAGTGGAAAGATGAATTGTTGGCTGGTATGATCATGACCATTGAATTTAAAATTGAATATTTTTAGCTTAAGTGCAAAGGTGAATTTATCAACATGATTATAATTATGGTTTATATAAATTCAGAAATGATTGTATGTTTCTTTGAGATATGAATATCTTTGGCACAGTAGTGCAAAGATGAATTATTGATGAATATCTTTGGCCGTAGTCTGAAAGATGACACATTCTTTGAATATCTTTGGCCTGTAGTGCAAAGATGAATTATTGATGAATATCTTTGTCTCGTAGTGCAAAAATGACATGTTGCTGAATATCTTTGGCCCTTAGTGCAAAGATGAATTTATTAGTATGATATAAACAGGAACTGTGATTTGGTATAACCATGATCTTTGATGTTTCAGGTAAAGACAGGTGATGAAATTTATCTTCGTCTTGGGTGTGAAGATGTATTTAGAATCACAATTATGATTATGAGTTATTCATATAATTGTGGAAAGGAACTGTTGATTGATGTTACAGGGATAAAACATTGTTGGTGGACTTTTAACGTGGAGAAGATAATAGACTTTATAGTCTATTTGACTCTTCTAATGGATTGTTAGTTCCGCTGCAACTATGGTTGAAAAGTTTTATCATCTACCATATGTTCTAAATCTCTGATTTATTACTGATGAAGGCTATTGATAATTTAATTATCTTTAGTCATGATATTCTTTACTGAGCTAGTTGTGCTCACCCTTTTGCTTCACAATTTCTTTCAGGTAATAAGAGTGTTGTCGGGTCGAGCGGGGATAACAGGGGAATTGTGTGATGGTCCGAGACTGTCAAAGTTTATCTACACATTATAAAATGGCATGACATACAATATATAATTGTATTGAGGACCTAAGATGGGTGTGTCATATATTATACGTCACTTAATAATTGATTTTGGTGAACAACAATAGGGTGAGGCGAACCCAACGTTGGAAGGGTGTTTTGCCACTATCATACAGGATGACCCGATGACATACAACCTCGTGTTATCATAAAGACGAGTTGTGCACATCCACTTGTTGAGTATATCTACGAGCACTACCTATATGATCTTGGAGTTTATTTGAAATATAATTTTCAACTGGAGACAGTGGAGATAATTATATGTCAAGAGAAGACTCACCATTGGAAAGAACATGATAGTAATCTTCTCATTTTTCTTTGGGGTCTATTGGGTCAACCAAGGATAATTCAATGGGCATATGATATGTATCATAACCTAGACGCATGGCCTCCCATGTACGAAGGTTTCCTGGAGCACTTTCCAAAGATTTTAATTTCTAAAACAGTTATTGATTGTACCTTTATGTAAGGTGTCATTGTGACGTGCTATATAAGGCTGGGACATGAGTCACAGTTGGTATATATTTGTATCAAAACTTACAACATACGTGTCGTTGTATTTTCACGACAATTGTAGTAATAAAGTTATAGTTATTTTATGTACCATGAATTTGGCTACTCAGAATAGGTTGGATGGATTGGACCTATTTTGGGGGGCGTCACATCGATAATTAACACAAACAGTTATTCATATTATTATTTGCATTATTGAAAATGTAAGACCCCAACTTTTTATGAATAAAGATTTAATTTCTCTAATTATTATTTTGATTAATTAGGTGTTGATTTGATATAATGATTTAGTTATGGGTGACATGTGCAAAATTTATAAAGTAAGCAAGTGGTCATAAAATATTCGTTTGGTCAGGGAATATTCTTTTTGTCGGGAAATATATCCGCAATGCGATGGCGCGCGATCATTGGTGGACCACATAATGAGAATAGTTTATCGATATAAAAGCGACAAAAATAACCTTTTACAAAAATAACGGCAAAACTTTTACCGTTAAGCTGTTGAAATACACGGTGATAAAAGCGATGAATGTCGTGTGGTTGCCACGATGTAAACGGTAATGCATAGTATCTCGATTATTGATACGTAAGAAGTCACTCAGTTTCATTCAATAATTACCACAGTAATTGTTGCACAATATCTCATATTATTGAATCAATTATTGTCACAGTATCATTTGCACAATATTTTAGACTATTAAATCAATAATTGACGCGACACAATTATTCATATTATTAGTTAGCATTATTGGTAATGTCTAGAAAATTCTATCTCAGTAAGGATAAATCCTTATCGGAAAGCCCCCTCTTTCCTGGGAATGATTTGTTTGTTAATATTGTGAGTTTATAATATTATTTATGATTAATTATTATGTGGTGGATATTGGTTCAATTTTGATATAAATGAAGGAATTTAGCATGAAATATTTGTTGAAAGTTTGGCAATTATTTTCTCCGATAAAATATTCATTTAAATATATTATTATATTATTACATTATAATAGTATAATGTGATAATATAATAGTATAATTTTATAATTTAAATGGTAATATTTTTATTATAATTTTCAATATGTGAATAAAAGTGGAGTGAAGGTTATCATTTTGGTTTTGAATTCCTTTTTCCAAAAAACATTTCGTGCACGTCTCTTCTCCTACAATTCTTTTTCCTAAGTGGAGGCTTCTCCTGCAATTCTTTTCTTTCCTAAGTGGAGGCTTTGCCTGTAAAACATGTTGTTTCCAAATTGTGGGCCCTCACCATAAGGAAATGGGAGGAAGTTAGGCACTGAGAAAGAAAAAAAGAAAAGTTAGGCAGTGAGTTAGGCGGATTACGTTTATTTCCTTCCTCCGAATTTCACTATAAATAGGTGGTAACCCTCCTTCCTAAACACACATTCAATATCAAAAATTCTTATTCTATAGTATTGTGAGTATTTCTCTTGAGTATAAGGATACTTTGAGTGTAGCTTTTTATGCAAGATTTTCTCAGAATAATATCTGATATTCCAGTTAAATTCAGTTTCTACTAAGGTAAAGGATATTATTTTATTTCAATACTCGTAAAAATATTATTTTCTTTCATACTCCATATTATATAAGTGATAATATTTCATTTCATATTCCAAAATTTAAACTTACTATAGTAAGTAATGCTTCTATAATTCTGAAATGATTAAAATTTCTTTAAGTTTTGCGCTTCATCTAATATCATTTTATTGGAATATTAGTCCGAACTTTTTTATTAAATATTAATTTTTTTATGTCTGGATACTATACGGTACTATTCATGGGCACTATTCATACGGTACTATTCACAATAGAATTTAATTTTCTTTTCTGTTCAAATTATTTTTGATAAATGAAGATCATTCTTGAATTTTACTCCACAAATAGTTATCATGTTGACAATTTGGACATTTTTGAACTTTAGATGAATTGAATTATAAATATCTAATATTTATCATTTATCTCACTTGATTGAATCTTTATATAATTGTCATCATCCTCGTGCTTATATTATGTTGAAAGTCATCTTTGGCCTGTAGTGCAAAGATGGACTGTTGATTGGTATGATTATGATCAGGAATTGTGTATTGGTATAATTATAACCTTTGATGTTACAGATAAGGTTTGTGGTGAAAGTCCTCTTTGGCCCGTAGTGCATAGATGGACAGGTGTTTGGCATGATCATGACCACTGGTGATACTAACGAATATCCTTGGCACGTAGTGCATGGATAATTCGTTGATTTGAAATATTTATTGATTGGCATTACAGGGATAAAATGTTGATGATGAACTTTTCAATCATAGAAGATAGTAGACATTATGCTCTACTTTACTCTTCTAATGGATTTTTGTTTCCGCTGCAGTTGTGATCTAAAACTTAATGTCTATTGTTTGTTAGGTTTAGCGAGGATTATTTAGCGGTTGTCAACCGAAATATTAAAAGTTATCTCGATTTTATTATATTATTATTATAATAGTCATCAATCATTGGTGGACCCCTAGAAACTTTTGAAATTATTATCGGATTGAAAAGAATATTTTACAAAATATTTTTATTGAAATAACGGCGGAAGTTTTAACTGGTTGATCTTTGTTGAACTACTTTCGGTAGTAAAAAATGCGATGTCGTGTGGTTGCATAGTAGCACACGGTATTGATTATTGATCTTTATGTGAAAGTCACTCGGTTTGATTCCATTATTGTCGATTAATAATATGAATTATTATAGCGATAATGGCGTTTTGTTTTATTAAGTATTATTAGCGTAATAAAAGCGAAACATCTTTATATAAAAAAGAATACTTTATTAAAGTTATTACATAAATAGAATATATTATATTTTATTATGCATAGTGTTGCATAGTGTTTTGCATAGTGTTTTGCATAGTGTTTGCATAGTGTTTGCATAGTAAAATGTTTTTATATAAATAGAATATATGATATTTTATTTAAAAGATTTTGCTTTAAATATGGATGTCAGTTAAAGTAAATCAATACGATAGTTCATGGATTAATTACTATGCATTCTATTTTCTATATAAATAGAAGCTCGTTCCTTCATTATTTTCTTACGAATTCACTTTGAAACTACAGAGAGAAAATTATAGAGAGAAGCTATAGAGAAAATCTATAGAGAAAGAAGAAGAGTATTACGGTACTTCCTTTACTTTGATATCCGGTGTCTTTTTTTACGGTAAGGGATATTATTCTTTTGTATTCAAAAGAACTTACATTATTCCATTTTCATTTTCATTGTTACCTATTTGGAATAACTTTTATATCTGTGAATACCCTATACTTGGTGACATTCTTCTATTATTACATCTTTATTATTACGTTGGAACATCACATGCATGCATTTTTTCTGTGGGACTGGTTAAAATCTTTATTATTACATCTTTATTATTACATTGGAATATCACATGCATGTGTTTTTTACAGGACACAGGTTCCATCTTTATTATTACTCAGATTATTATTACATTGGAATAACACATACATCTTTATGCAGCATGCATGGTGATTTATCATTGTTATTCCATTCTTTATTATTACATTTGGAACATCACATGGGTGTGAATTTCACGACTTTGGTTAGTTATTATTATTACATTGGAATAACTTTTTGCATCACGATCTATCGCGTGCGTGGTGATTTCTTTTGTTATTCCATTCTTTATTATACCCGGTTGGTTAAAACTTTGACTTATACTCCATGAAATTAGTAGAATATCCTTGATATTTGCGTTTCATCGATATCTTTTCATGGAAATATTCTTACGATCATTCTTGAATTTTACTCTCTAAAAGCGATATCATGTTGACAATTTGGGCGTTAATAATTCTGGATAAAATAATTCTTGAACTTGTTTTATTGAATTCTTATATCATTGTCATCATCCTCATATTTTATATTATGTTGAAAGTCATCTTTGGCTTACGTGCGTAGATGGACTTAGTATGATTATGACCGAGGATCATTCGGTATAATCATGACTGTTATAAATTATAAATGATGTGATAAAAGTCCTCGATGGCACATAAAAGCATTGATGAATAGTTTTTGGTATGATTATGACCGGGGTTTTATTAGTATATAGTCATGACCATTGATGATTTAATGAAAATTCTTGGCCAGTAGTGCGAGGGATGATTAGATGTGGTGGAATATTTATTAAAAGTGAGTCTCGGCTATAACGATGATGAAAAACCTTTTAAATCATAAAAGATAGTAGATTTTATTTTCTACTTGACTCTTTTAATGGATTCTTTGGTTCATTTGTGAGTTAAACTTGATGTTCATTATATTTTATCGGTTTAACATTTGTTGTAGGCTAATGATAATTTATTACGCATTATCTTAGTCATAATATTTCTTCTTGAGCTAGTTGAGCTCACCCTTTCTTTCAACTATTCTCTTGAGGAAATGAGAATATAGGCTGGGGACGAGTCGGGGAGCGGAGTAATGGTCGAGAGGATAGCATTAGTAGTCCTCACTTTATTACGTGAAATAGTGTGATAATAATTGTAATGAGGACTCCTTTTGAGTTTGTATAATATCTAGTAGAACAATATTTGTATTCAAACTCACGGTTTATGTAAATATTATACCACCGACAGTTATATTAGTAAGTTGTATTTAAATTACATACCATGTATCGACGACTACCCAAGATGGGTGATGTATACCTAATTTTGGGGCGTCACGGTTGGTATCGAGCTTAGGGATATGATCCACAGGCTAAGATGTGAGATAAGAACTAGGAGGGAGAGCGGAAATTCCTTCGTTAGTATGACCTACCTAAGTTTATTTGGTATTTAATTGGTGTGGTCGGTGTATAGGGATAATATGTGACATGTTAATTAACCCTTGTTTTGTGGCGATATTTGAAAATGGCATCAAAAAAATGTTGAGATAAGCAATGGAGCACGAGAGCCGTTGAGTCTCCACGGATCGATAATCGAGGATAATGTCAAACGGGATGGCGATAATCCTCCTGTAAACAACAACAACGATCAAATGACGAGCGACGATGCGTTTAGGAGTTTTTAAATTCATGCGACATCGAGACGAAGGCGGCTCATTCATAAAGCGGTGAAAATAATGGCAACCCACGGTTGGTCACCATTAGCGATTCAAGGCTGGGACCACTGGAGTTTTGGGAAAGCGAGAACCACTTAAAGCGGAGGCGTGGTTAAAGCGGATCACCAAGATATTTGATGTCTTGGGATGCTCGAGAAGAAAAAAAGTTCCATTTGCCACCTTTATGTTGCGTGAAGAAGCGATTCTTGGTGGGAATCGTAAAAAGCGTACCAGGTGACATACTCGAAGATGTCTTGGGAGAAGTTCGAAGAGTTGTTCAACGACAAGTACTTTCCGAAAGTATTAAATCACATGAAGGAGGTGGAGTTTATCAAGTGGAGCAAAATAATATGGTGTGTCACGATGTATGAGGCTAAGTTTGCAGAGTTATCTCGGTTTGCATCCCATTTGATGCGATAATGAGGAAGCGAATGGCGAATGTTTTAAGAGGTTTGAAACTTAGATATCGTCGATACCTAATTTCTCATAAACTTTGTTTGTATTGGATATTGTGAATAGGGCTCGATTATTGGAAGCGCGATAATGAGTCGGCCTGACAACCAAAAGGTAACGACCAACAACCTGATAATAATAATCTCTGGGTGGCAGCGGCCATCGAACAACGATAACCATCGTGGGGAAATTATCATTTAAATTAACCATGGCGAATAATAGGAATGGAAATTTCGAAGAGAAATTCAACAATGATGGAAAGGCGTCGGCACCAAAGACACCGTTGTTAAGGAAGGAAAGCGACCACTATCATATGTTTCAAATGCGGAGGGAGGGACATATCGGTCAAAGCGCACGATGTCATCTAAAGCGTGTTATAATTGTGGAAAAGAAGGTCACTTGGCTTGGATTTTGTCGTTCACCAGAAGACAAGTTCAACTAGGATGGAGCACGAAAGACCAGTTCGAGAAAAATTCAAAATCGGTAGTGTAAGGAGAGCGTTTTTAAGTGACTTCTCAAAAGCGAGTAACTTGACGAAAGTTAGCACGAGTTAGTTAATTATAAATTCTGAAGTCTATACCTTATAAGATCTGGGTTCTACCCATTATTTTATCTCTCTTTGCTTGCGTTCAGCGTTTAAATTTGACTCAGGAGAAGTTAGACTTTGACTTATTGGTTGAAACTTAGTTAGTAGGAGCCTTTGTTACCTCTCTTATTTTTTAAATCTTGTTTGATTCAAATAAACACTTTCACGTTACTTGTCGATCTTATTTTTTTTAAAAATCTTGGCCTTTGATGTGATTTTAGGAATCGATTGGTTAACTAATCATCATGCTTTTAAATAAGGTTGTTAGCTTTTATATTCATAACCAACTTTGTTATGCGAATTCAATAACCAAACCATTAAAATCGATCATTGTCATATCGAAGCATAAAGTAAAGATCCACTGAACCTTTAGTTGTTGACTTCCTTGTGTGGAATGCAGAGGCGGACTTTCTCTAAGCGACATCATGAAAGAAGATGGCGAGTTGATAGGCATCATTATGAGGTCTTATCTAGGTTAAAGGATAGAAGTCACGATTGGTATCGATGTGACGTATTATCAAGTTTTGGATGAGAGTCCGCAGTTTTGAATGATATTTCTATCATTAATAAATTTCTTGGCGTATTCTTGAAGACTTTCTAGCCTACCTAGGCGTGAAATCGAATTTTGTATTGACCCCGATCTGAAAACCCATTTCTTAAACCCTCGAATATTTCTTGACTAAAAGGATGCATTTACGTGGATTATGATGAAAGTCATAATAAAAGCATTGGACTAATGAAAATCATGGGTATCACGTGGTATTAGTAAGTGTTATAATGAGTTATGTTGGTTATTATGAGAAAACATGAAAGTTTCTTAGAAATCACAAAGAGTTGAAAATCGATTTTGTGAAAAAAAGCGTAACATGAAATTCAATTGACCATATCTCTAATATATTTTGAATTTTTCGATGTGGTCAAGTTCTAGAGTTAGATCTATGAGTTTTGTAGCATCTCAAGTGGAATCACTTTGGAAAAGGTGTTGTAGATTTACGTGTGGGTGATTTTAATAAAGAATGAAAAAAAGCTGGAAATTTCAAAAAAAGCTGATTTTATTTTTAAAAGGCATTTTCGGCCACTTAAATTATGAGAAAAATTCTAGCCTTTTGGGAAATGAAAGTATATGGTATAAGGTAACTCCTGTCCAAAAATGAGCTTATTACGACTTAAAATGAGCAAGTTATGACCATTTCAATATTTAGGTTTTAAATGAAAAATGATATAACTAGGAGTTCTACAACTCAGATGACCATGAAATTTAAAAAGCTGGAGGCTCACATTAACATGTGTAAGGTCCTGCCAAGATTTGGGAATTTCTGGAGTTAACCTTGAGGTAGCTAATTTCTTAAGGAATTAATTAGAAATTGATTTTTGAAAAATAGTAAATGAATTTTAAAATTTAGAAAAAAATGTATGTTCATTATGGGACTATATTATACTAAATCCCGAAAAGAAATATATTTGGGACTGATTTGGTATTTTCTATGAAAATAGTTTAATTCTGAACATATGAGTTAAATATGTTATGTGAAATAACAAAGTTGAAAATAGGATTTTATGGCTAGAGAGATCCTATATAGAGTATATCATATTTTTTTTGATGAGGGATTTGATCATTGGTGATGATATCTTATGAGTATGACATTTTGAATGATTAAATGCATTATATGGTAAAAGCGTAAACAATTGAAATAAATTGTTTATAAATTTAAGAAGTGATTAAAATATTGTTATAATATTAATGATATTAGATTATGAGATTATTAAGTGATTGATAACATGGGGATATTCTTGAATCTGGATAAATTATATTATAAATGTTTAATATTTATCCTTTATCTCATTTGATTGATTCTTTATATCATTATCCTCATGCTTATATTGTGTTGAAAGTCATACATGGCTTACGTGCGTAGATGGACTTGGTATGATTATGACCGAGGATTGTTCGGTATAATCATATTAGCTCACGCTTTGTACATAATTGAAAACACGATTATCTTTGTACGTAGTGCATGGATAATTATCTTTGGTTAGTGCATGGATAATTAATGAATACGATTATCTTTGGTAGTAGTCATGGATAATTTGTGGTAATCGTGATATACCACGATTATCTTAATGAATACCTAATGAATACGATTATCTTTGGTAGTAGTGCATGGATAATTTGTGGTGATGATCTTAATGAATACCACGATTATCTTTGGTAGTAGTCATGGATAATTTAATGAATACGATTATCTTTGGTAGTAGTCATGGATAATTTGTGGTCGTAATCTAATGAATACGATTATCTTTGGTACGTAATTTGTGGTCGTGATCTTAATGAATGCATGGATTATCTTTGTACGTAGTAGTGCGTGGATAATTGGTGTGATAATAAAGAATATCCTTGGCACGTAGTGCGGGGATGATTCGATGATGTGGATTAATTATTGAAATTTGAGTCTCGTGATGAAAAATATTAATTCATGGATGTGGTAAAAGTCGTCTTTGGTAGTAGTACATTGATGGACTTGGTATGATTATGACCGAGGATTATTCGGTATAATCATGGTAGTAATTAAAAACACGAATATCCACGGCGATGGTGCATGGATAATTAATTGGTGCGTGATCTATAATAATTTGAGTCTCGGCATTATTGGTTTCTGATTTGTATATCTTTGGCTGTGGTGCAAAGATGAATTGTTAATGAATATCTTTGGTAGGATTGCAAAGATGAATTTAATGTTTTCAACGATAAAAGGTATTCAAGGTATCCTCACCTCTTTATCATACAGTCGTACCCTAATTTTGAGGCGAAATTCCATAAGGAGGAGATTGTGAGACCCCAGTTTTATCGATAAAGATTTAAATTTTGTCGAAATAATTTTTAATATTATGGTGTGAATTTGAGATAATATTATAGTTGTGGGTAGTATTTATAAATTTTGCAAAGTATCACAGTGGTTATATTATATTAGATTGGTGGGGGAATATTAGGTTTAGCGAGGAATATTAAATACAATGACTCAATCATTGGTGGACCCTGAGCGAAATTATTGTCGGATTGAAAAAGCGACAAAAATATTTTATTGAAATAACGGCGGAAGTTTTACGGTTGATCTTGTTGAACTACTCGGTAGTAAAAATACGATGTCGTGTGGTTGCGTAGTAGCACTGCGGTATTGATTATTGATGCTTATGTGAGAAGTCACTCGGTTTGATTCCATTATTGTCGATTAATAATATGAATTATTATAGCGATAATGACGTTTTGTTTTATTAATTATTATTAGCGTAATAAAAGCGAAACATCTTTATATATAAAGCGAATACTTTATTAAAGTTATTACATAAATAGAATATATTATATTTTATTATGCATAGTGTTGCATAGTGTTTTGCATAGTGTTTTGCATAGTGTTGCATAGTGTTTGCAAGTAAAATGTTTTTATATAAATAGAATATATGATATTTTATTTAAAAGATTTTGCTTTAAATATGGATAGTCAGTTATTAAAATAAATCAATCTGAGATAGTTCATGGATTAATTACTATGCATTCTTTTTCTATAAATAGAAGCTCATTCCTTCATTATTTTCTTACGAATTCTTTGAAACTACAGAGAGAAAATTATAGAGAAGCTATAGAGAAAATCTATAGAGAGAAAGAAGAAGAGTATTACGGTACTTCACTTCTACTTTGATATCCGATGTCTTTTACGGTAAGGGATATTATTCTTTTGTATTCAAAAGAGAACTTACATTATTCCATTTCTTCATTGTTACATTGGAATAACTTTTGTATCTGTGAATACCTATACTTGGTGACATTCTTCTATTATTACATCTTTATTATTTAGTTGGAACATCACATACATAACTTTTCTGGGACACTGGTTCCGTCTTTATTATTACATCTTTATTATTACATTTGGAATATCACATGCATGTGTTTTACACGGACTGGTTCCATCTTTATTATTACGTATTTATTATTACATTTGGAATATCACATACATCTGTTATCTGCGCGGACATGGTGATTTATGTTGTTATTCCATTCTTTATTATTACATTTGGAACATCACATGTCGATTGTGAATTTCACGACTTTCACTGTTCCGTTATTATTATTACATTGGAATAACTTTTGCATCTGATCTCGCGTGCGTGGTGATTTCTTTTGTTATTCCATTCTTTATTATACCCGATTGGTTAAAACTTTGACTTATACTCCATGAAATTAGTAGAATATCCTTGATATTTGCGTTTCATCGATATCTTTTCATGGAAATATTCTTACGATCATTCTTGAATTTTACTCTACAAAAGCGATATCATGTTGACAATTTGGGCGTTAATAATTCTGGATAAAATAATTCTTGAACTTGTTTTATTGAATTCTTATATCATTGTCATCATCATCTCATATTTATATATTATGTTGAAAGTCATCTTTGGCTTACGTGCGTAATGGACTTAGTATGATTATGACCGAGGATCATTCGGTATAATCATGACTTTATTATAAATGATGTGATAAAAGTCCTCGATTGGCACATAAAGCATTGATGAATAGTTTTTGGTATGATTATGACGAGGGTTTATTAGGTATAGTCATGACCATTGATGATTTAATGAAAATTCTTGGCCAGTAGTGCGGGGATGATTAGATGTGGTGGAATATTTATTAAAATTTGAGTCTCAATTATAACGATGATGAAAAACCTTTTAAATCATAAAAGATAGTAGATTTTATTTTCTACTTGACTCTTTTAATGGATTCTTTGGTTCATTGTGAGTTAAACTTGATGTTCATTATATTTTATCGGTTTAACATTGTTGTGAGGCTAATGATAATTTATTACGCATTATCTTAGTCATAATATTTCTTCTTGAGCTAGTTGAGCTCACCCTTTCTTTCCTTTGTTCTCTTGAAATGAGAATATAAATTTGGGGACGAGTCGGGGAGCGGAGTAATGGTCGAGAGGATAGCATTAGTAGTCCTCACTATTACGTGAAATAGTGTGATAATAATTGTAATAAGGACTCCTTTTGAGTTTGTATAATATCTAGTAGATAATATTTGTATTCAAACTCGCGGTTTATATTCGTATTATTACCGCGATTATATTAGTAAGTTGTATTTAAATTACATACCATGTGTCGATTACCCAAGATGGGTGATGTATACCAATTTTGGGGTTACATTGATATCGAGCTTAGGATATGATCCACAGCTAAGATGTGAGATAAGAACTAGGAAGGAGAGGCGAAATTCCTTATAGTATGACCTACTAAGTTTTATCAAGCTGGAGCAAAATAATATGGCCGTGTCACGATATGAGGCTAAGTTTGCTTGCCGAGTTATCTCGGTTTGCATCCCATTTGATTCGATAATGAGGAGCGAATGGCGCTAATGTTTTAAGAGGTTTGAAACCCATATACGTCGATACCTAATTTCTCATAAACTTTATTTGTATTCGATATATTGTGAATAGGGCTCGATTATTGGAGCGCGATAATGAGTCAAGACAACCCAAAAGGTAACGACCAACAACAATAATAATAATCGTGCATTGGCAACGGCCATCTGAACAACGATAACCATCGTGGGGAAATTATCATTTGGTGGTAACCATGGCGAAGATAATAGGAATGGAAATTTCAAGAAGAGAAATTCAACAATGATGGAAAGACGTCGGCTGAAACCACCAAAGTTGTTAAGGAAGGAGAACGACCACCTATCATATGTTTCAAATGCGGAGGGAGGACATATCGGTCAAACCGAGCGATGTCATCTAAAAGCGTGTTATAATTGTGTAAAAGAAGGTCACTTAGCCCGATTTTGTGCGTTCACAGAAGACAAGTTCGACTAGGATGGAGGCACCAAAGACCGTTCGAGAAAATTCAAAATCGGTAGTGTGAGGGAGAGCATTTTTGTGACTTCTCAAAAAGCGAAGTAACTTAGACAAAGTTAACCACGAGTTAGTTAATTATAAATTACGAGTTAGAATCTTGCTTAAGTTGACTCAAAACTAATAATAATAATAATAATAATAATAATAATAATAATAATAATAATAATAATTTCATAATAATAATAATAATAAAATACAATTTAAAATTAAGGTTTTTAAAAAGAAATTATGTTAAAAAATTATGTTTTTAAAATTCTATTTTTTAAAAAGTCTGCTTTTATAAAAAAATTGTTTTTAAAAAAATCATTTTTAAAAAAAGTAACATTTTAAAAAAACTAACATTTTAAAATTCTTTTTAAAAGCGACTTTTTGAAAAATCTGAATTTTTAATTTCTTTTTTAAATCTGAAATTTAAAATCTGAATTTTTAATTTCTTTATTAAATACTGAAATTTTGATTTCTTTTTTAAATCTGAATTTTTAATTTCTTTTTTAAATCTGAAATTTTTAAAATCTGAAATTTAAATCTGAATTTTTAATTTCTTTTTAAATCACGAATTTTTTGATTTCTTTTAAAATCTGAATTTAAATCTGAAATTTTAATTTCTTTTTAAATACAAAAATTTTAAATTTCTTTTTAAATAGAAATTTTTAAATTCTGAATTTAAATCTGAATTTTTAATTTCTTTTTAAATCTGAAATTTTTAATTTCTTTTTAAATCTTGAATTTTAAATTCTGAATTTAAATCTGAAATTTTTAATTTCTTTTTAAATCTGAAAAATTTTAATTTCTTTTTTAAAAAATAGATTTTTTTAAAAGCAAATTTTATAAAAATCTGAAATTTTAAAATGAAAAACGCTAATTTTTTTTTTTAAAATTTATTTTTAAAAATAAAAATAGAATTTTAAAAACATTATTTTTTTTAACATAATTTCTTTTTAAAAAAAGCGTTAATTTTAAATACATAATTATTATTATTATTTTAAAAAACATTATTTGACAAATTATTTTAAAAATGTTATTTTATTAATTTAAATTATTTTAGTAAGGGTAAATTTGACAAATTATTTTTTATTCTCCATTAAAATAAAAAAAACAAATTATTATTATTATTTAAAATTATTATTATTATTATTTTGAAATTATTATTATTAGTATTTTATTATTATTTTGAAATTATTATTATTATTAGTATTTTATTATTATTTTGAAATTATTATTATTATTATTAGTTTTGAAATTATTATTATTATTAGTTTTGGAATTATTATTATTATTATATACATCATCCATCTTGGATTTAAAATCATTTTGAACGGAAAATCGAACGAATAACCATTTGCAAAATTTAAATCTGACTTAGGTATCACATAAGCTTGTAGTATACAATCTGACATAAACATAAGTTTAATCTACAAATTAAATCAAATATCGTCTACTAGATATATACAAACTCAAAAAAAGTCCTCATTACAATTATTATCACCTTATTTCACGAGAATAGTGAGGACTACTAATCTTATCTTGGGACCATCACTCGTTTTCCCAGGCTACGTCCGGCTATATTCTCATTTCACGAAGAGAACGGTGAAAGAAAGGGTGAGCTCAACTAGCCCGGTAAAAATATTATGACTAAGATAATGCGAAATAAATTATCAATAGTCTTGACAATGTTAAGCGATAAAATACTGATGAGACATCAAGTTTAAGCTGCGGTGAATATCTGATCCATTAAAAAGAGTCAGTAGAAAATAAAATCTACTATCTTTTAGGTTTAAAAGGTTTTTCATCAACTTGTTATAAATGAGACTCGACTTTAATAAATATTCCACATCATCGAATCACCCTTACACTTTTCTGACGAGGATATTCTTTAGTATCGCGACCACAATTATTATTCATACACTACGGGCGAAGAATATTTGTGTATTCATTAATAGTCATGATCATGCCAACAAGCATCCATCGATGCACTACTGACCCTTTGAGGATTTTTACCACATCATTTGTAACATTACGGTCGTGATTACACAAGAATAGTCTCTGGTCATAATCATACCAAGTCCATCCCCATGCACTTTCTGAATACCACGATGACTTTCAAAAAATATAAACATGAGGATGATGACAATGATATAAGAATTCAATAAAACAAGTTCAAAATTATTTTATCCGGGAATTATTAACGTCAAATTATCGACATGATCTTGTTTTGTAGAGTAAAATTCAAGAATGATCGAGAAGAATATTTTCAAAAGATCTTTGGATGAAACGCATGATATATCGAGGATATTCCACTAATTTCATGGAGTATAGAAGTCAAAGTTTTAACTTATTTGGGTATAATAAAGAATGGAATAACAAAAGAAATCACCGTAAATGCGATAGGCCTTACAGACGAGTTATTCAACGAGAATAATAAATAACGGAACGGTCGGTGAAATTCACACACAAGCGGGATGTTCAACGAGAATAATAAAGATGGAACCCGGATCCGGTGTAAAACACACGAATAGGATATTCAACGAGAATGATAAAAGGCGGAACCGGTCCGGTGTAAAACACACGACGGGATGTTCAGCGAATAATAATAAAAGGCGGAACCGAGGTCGGTGTAAAACACAGAGCAGGATGTTCAACAAAATAATAATAAAAGCGGAACCGGTCCGGTTGTAAAACACCAGAGAGAGGATGTTCCAACGAGAATAATAGAAGAATGTCACCAAGTATAGGGTAAACCACGCATTATCTGAGTTATTCAATGAGAATAATAAGCGATGGAATAACAACAGTTCTCTTCATGAATAAGAAAGAATAACACCCCTTACTTTTGGTAGGAGATTGAATCTTTACGGCGATGTAGTAACAAAATACTCTTCTTCTTTCTCTCTTATTCTCTCTATACTTTCTCTCTCTATAGCTTGAATGAATTAAGTGAAAAATAATGACCCTAGGCCTCTATTTATAGAAGATTTCTAGCTTAGCTTTCTTAGTGTGAAAAAAGCGAGTGGCTTGACGACTAATGATGTGAAAAGAAAAAGTGGTTTGGCCTTTGTAATGTGAAGCGACAAGTGGTTCGGCCTTTTGTAATGTGAAATGACAAGTGGTTCGGCGTCTGGTAAAGGTAATTACTATTAACGAAGGTAAATACTATTGTGAAGGTAAATACTATTCACAAGGTAATTACTATTGTGAAGGTAATTACTATTGTGAAGGTAAATACTATTCACGAAGGTAATTACTATTGTGAAGGTAATTACTATTGTGAAGGTAAATCTTATTGATGAAGAGACTCTTAGATGATGACATATGAGACCCCCCCATAAAATAATCAAACTTACCACAAATCATTTTTTTTTCATCAACACATATTTAATCTTTCAACAATTATTAATCATTTATAACTTATCGTCTCAATTATTGATTTAATACTATAACATATTATCTGAGATGATGATCTTGTGACAATAATTGAATCAATAATATAAGAGATATGATCGTGATTCTTGTAGCAATAATTGAGCATAAATGAGTGACTTCTCACGTAAGCATCGATAATCAATCTGGTAGTATTTCTCTTATGCGACCACAGCGTATTCTTGTACTTTTACCACTAGGGTAGTTCAACGAGTTTTAACGGTAACACCTCGTAGTTATTTTTATAAAAAGATAATTTTGTCGTTTTCTCGATCAAATGATAATTACATTGTGGGGTCCACCATGATTGAGCCATTATACGAATATTCCCTAACAAAAGAATATTCCCAGAGCCAAACGAATATTTTATAACAACTTGCATACTTTTGCAAAATTTATAAATATTACCCACAACTATAACATTATATCAAATTTATTCCATAATATTCAAAATAATATTTATAGAAAAATTCATCTTTATTTATAAAAAGTTGGGGTCTTCTGACCTCCCCTTTTTATGAAATTTAGCCCTCGAAATTAGGAATGCGTACACAGGGTATGTCGAAGAGGTAAGGATACCTTGATTTCATTTGATTCTAACTCCCAGTCATTTCCTCGACATCGTGGTTCCTCCACAAAACTTTGACTTGAGGTATAACCTTGGGCGTAGAATATGTTCCTTCTTATCCAAAATTTGAGCAGGAACCTCTTAATACGTCAAATCTTCCATTATTTAAATCGGTTCTAACTTCGATAATATGGTTGGGTCTTTCACATATTTACGTAACATGGATATGTGAAAAAGCGTTATGAACACGAGACATATTTGGCGGTAAAAGCGAGTCTATAGGCCACGATTTCTACTCGATCGAGGATTAAAAATGGGCCAGATGAATCGAGGATTAAGTTTTCCTCTCTTTCCAAATCTTGTAACTCCTTTCCATGGAAGCAACTCTTAACAACACATGATCTCTATGTCGAATTCCACGTCCTTTCGATGAAGATCGGCATAACTCTTTTATCGATTTTGTGAGGTTTTTATCGTTGTCGGATCGTTTGAATCTTTTAAAAGTAGTCATACGTACCAACTCGGTCCCAACAACGTTTGCTTCACCCCCTCATCCCGACATCTTTGGAGAGCGACACTTTCTTCCATCTGGCGCTTGAATGGAGCCATGCGATACTTGCTTGATAAGCTTTGTTGTAGGAAAACTCCACCATGGTAAGAACTTGTCCCACTCCTTGAAATCAAGGACCTGAGTCTTAATAGATCTTGAGAGTTTGAATAGTCCTCTCCATTTGTCCGTCCGTCACGAGGATGATATCTTGAGAGCTAAATCGTGAAATCTGTGCCCATAGCTTTTTGCAAACTAACCCAAAATCGTGAAGTGAATCTTGGGTCTCGATCGAAACTATGGATCTTAGGCATACCATGCGATCTTACAATCTCGTTTATGTACATCTGAGCAAGGCGTTCAAGTGTATAAGTTTCTCGTATCGGTAAGAAATGAAGCGGACTTGGTCGATCTATCAACAATGACCCAAATCGCATCAATGCCTTGAGAAACCTTAGGAAGGCCGTTATTTGAAATCCATGGTAATGTGCTCCCACTTCCATTCTGGAATTTCAAGTGGTTGCAATGGACCTTTTGGTACTTGATGCTCCGCTTTAACTTCGTTGACAAGTTAGACACCTTGAGATAAACAGTAGCTATCTCTCTCTTCGTATTGCTCCACCAAAATGTATGGCGAATATCATGATACATTTTGGTACTCCCGAGATGGATTGCAAATGGTGTGTTGTGCGCCTCCATCATTATATATTATACTTTAAATCGGGAGTATTCGTTAGGAACACAAAGTGCAGGTTGACTTCAAGTATTCCTTCTTCATCGATTCTTAGCTTCGACTTTAACTTTATCGATTAAAAGTCGGTTCTTCCTCGTATATGCTATCATCATCACATGCTCCAGACTTCTTATCTCCATCCTTTGCGATTAAAGTATTCTTTGATTTTACTCTCGATATACTCACTTTTCATCATGGTATTGAAAGTAGTATGCACAAAGCCAATCATGTTTGATGATAAAGCATATACTTTGTAACAATCTTATTCATTTATTAATAAAAAGTATTAATTTATTAAAGGCTTTTAATTATCTACATGATCTTTGTTTTATAATATGTGATAAACCCGTAGTTTTAAGCAATGCTTTTAGAATAATGATGATGATCATTCTAATGAGATCTAAATTCTTAGAAAGCTTAAAACTAAAATAGTTCCCAATCGTTGGATTACTAAATTGGGGATTAGTGAATCCGGATAGATTGAATACATCGTTCTTGCTCATTGGATGAGGATGATTGATCTCATGATCATTTGTGTGGAACACTAAAAGCAAGTATGTAGGTGCTTATTAGAGAATAAGTTCATTTGAGCATTGGCTCATTAAGGAATACCTAATGGAGTTTTATTTGCTGTCGATAGGAATTCTGTAGTGATAGTAGTCTGAGTAATCCTTGGACTTGAGATCATCATAGTATCTTGTGTATGATGAGTTATACTTTGACTTATTCCTTAAGACCCTTAGGGTATATCAAAGGGTATGCTTGGGTATAATAAGTTATACATGGAGATAATGTATGATCGATAAAGAATCTACCACTTCAATAAAGAGAAGAAAATGTCTTATGTGATTCGATAAATGACAACCCGGTAGTCCTTGGCGGCGCGAGAATGAAATTAGAAAGGAGTTTCTAATTTGCATTATTTGAGTTGTGCGTTTAAGGATCGAAATACATATAATTAAATAAAATAAGACTTGTGATAATTCCATATCTTATATTTAATTGGGACATTGTATGGTGGAAGGATTGAATTATCTGGTAACTATTTACTCGAAAGGTTCTTTAATGATTAATGTTGAAATCTATATTATCTGGAAAGTGCGTTGATCATTGGGAGAACTTATCCTATTGTAGAATAAATATTATTTATTTAAATAAATTAATTGTTTAATTTATTTATTTAAATAAGATTAGAATTGTTCTAATTGATTTATTCTGTAATAGGTTTTAATATGGAGAACCTAAAGGGTCACACCATAAAAGGAAGAATAATTATTTAAGAAGTTAATGGCATAATCGTAATAATATGTTAAGTATATTTAATTTAATCTATGGTGATAGAATAAATTAAATAGCTTAATATTATTATTTAATATTTTAGAAATATTAAATATAAATTAATAAGAGGAGTCTTATTAATATTATTACAATTATTATTATTTTAATTTCTAAAAGAGTTTAGGAATTAATTTAATATAAATACTCTCATTTATTCTAATAAGATTAGGAGGGAAAATTAGTTAAAGGAGTTTAATTAATTATCCCTAATAAGATTAGGGAGCTTAATTAATTAAAAGAATTTAATTAATTAAATAAAACCCAATTCTTAATTGTTAAGGGTGGGTTGCTTACATCTATAAATAAGAGAGTCTTATTATGGGTGGTATGGGTTGTTGACTTTTTCAACAAAGCGATATAATTCGAATTTGTTGGAGAGTACCTTTTTTACATAGAGATAGAAAACTAGGGTTTGAGCGATATACCCATCTTCTTGAATTTTCTTCTTCTTTGGTGGATCACCTCTGAGGGCCAAACATATGGGTGGCTAACGTTGATCGAAGGAAGGAACAAAACCGGTGGATTCAAGTTGAGCGAAAAGGATTTGGAGGTGAACTTGTACACGAGGAAGCTCGATCTTGAGGTATGATTTTATTCTTTATCTTTTCGTTTAATTAATAATTGTGCGTAAAGGGTGATCAAGGGTATATGGTTTGTAAATTTTTTAACTCTGATTTTTACGCGCTTAGCTTTTTTTTTACAATTTGATTGCGTTCATGAATATTACAAACCTAACGATGGCATCGAGCCAAACCTTTATCACGAATTATTAATTATTTTAATTTGATATGTATATTGATATGTGTTTAGAACAATTTAATTGGGCATAATTTTATTGTATAAAATTTAAATAAAAAAAAAAAAAAAAAAAAAAAAATTAAATTTTTTTTAAAAAGGAAAAATTTATTCGGAGAAAAAAAAAATTTGCCCGATTTCTTTGGATTTTTTTTTTTTTTTAATCATTTTTGATTTTATATATTTTTTGATCTAAGCGGAAAATTATTATTCCTAATGATTATCTAATCATAATATTATATATATATATATATATATATATATATTATATATATTTGTTAAACCATTTTTAGGATTACATATTTAGACATAAAAACTTATTTATATATTATATATATATATATATATATATATATATATATATATATATATATATATATATATATATATTATATATATATATATATATATATATATATATAATATATATATATATATATATATATATATATATATATATATATATATATATATATATATATATATATATATATATATATATATATATAATATAAAATTTATTTTATTTTAAAATAAAGGTTTATTTTAATATTAAAATAAAAAGTTTATTTTAATTTTAAAATAAAAGGTTTATTTTAATTTTAAAATTAAATTTCATTCATAATAACTAATTAGAGTTGGAATTGGATTCCATGATAACTAATTGGAGTTGAAATTGGATTTTTTTGTGAATAGGGAAGTAAATCTTAAAAATAAAGGAGTTTATTTAGATATGAAATAAGATTTCATATTATTCAAAATAAAGGAGTTTATTTGTGAATAGGAAAAGAAATCCATATTTCCTTAAATAAAGGAGTTTATTTAAATATGAAATAAGATTTCATATTATTCAAAATAAAGGAGTTTATTTGTGAATAGGAAAAGATATCAAGTGTTTCCTTTAATAATTTTTTTTTTTTTTACATGGAATTGGATTCCATAATTAATTAAAATAAAGAGTTTATTTTAATTAAAGATTTTTTATATACATGGAATTGGATTCCATAATTAATTAAAATAAAGGAGTTTATTTTGATTAAAATATTAAAATAAAATAGTTTATTTTATTCAAAATTGGATAAATTAAAATAAAATAGTTTTATTTTGATTTAAATTTGGATTAAAATAAAGGAGTTTATTTTGATTCAAAATTAGATTTTATACTAACTAAATTTGCCCTTAAATGATATCAATATATATATTAAATGTTTATTATTATTGAGATGAATGTTTATTTATTGATGCGTATGGTGATGTGTATGATAATAAATGGGATTGATTATGAATATTGACCCGATGCGATTGGATTTTATTTTAGTTGGATGCATGAATGTATGGGTTTTATTAAATGGGGATTACTGCGTGCCTCGTCTTCTCTAATTTTTCTTAATGTAAATTCTATCTCCTCCTATGTACTTCCCTTATTTGCTGATCGAGGTTTCTATTTATTTTAAATAGTTTTGTAATAGGAATAGTTAGAATTAATTTTGAAAAATTGGAGATCGAGGAAGCAAGGCGCTTGAAGACCCGTTTGTAATGGAGCAGGGTTTAAATGTAATAGTTATATTTAAATATTATTTCTTGCACCCCCAGGGTTTGACCTTTTGGTTCACTTGGTGGCTCTAGTGAGACGAAACTAGAATAAAAGTCCATAATCAATCAAGGTAGAATATAGTATTCTATATGTGCATACTTATATATATATATATATATATATATATTATGCAAACATGCTTGGCATGTTAATTAATATAATAGCGTATTTTATATATATATATATTGCAATGCTTGTTAAACAAATGAGACAAATTAATAACAAACCCTCGATTTTTATATTAAGTCTAGCGTTCAAAGATATTTGGAATATCGAGCGTTAAGCCTTCAGCATGATAAAATTAATAGAGTATTAAATATTTAATATGAGTTTGTTGTGTCACCACAAGGCAAGTATTAAGTATTTAAGATGTTAATTTATCACATTTGATGCTTATAAAGAAAATTGAACAATATTGTTTTGTTGTGTCACCACAAGGATGATATTTTTCTTTTTTGAATATATGGAGTGCTAGGTTGGGACTTAACTTGGATAATTTTGATTCGGATGTGCCACCACTTGATCAAAATAATCTAAGAGGCAAAATCTGAGGAGTTGCATAGTTGATGTAATTGACAAAAGTTGTCTACTATTTATTTATATATAGTTTGTTGTGTCACCACAAGGCTATATACATTTGAAATGGGATCCTTATTCTCACTTTAGCAAATCTTTAATTAGATTTTGCTTAGAACTATATAAGTGAGGTAATATAGTTTGAAGAAAATAGTGGGAGATACCAATTTAAAACAAGACCTAAATTATTTTGGTAATTAATAAAAGAATGTATGTTAAAATGTTGTTAATTACAAATTCATTTCTGAAAATTTTACAATGTCTAAAATTACTATCAACTGCGAAGCATATTAGATGCTAAATTAACGGGCCAATTAAATGGATTGGTTAAGGAATTTGAGAATAGTTCTCATGGTTTGAAAAGCTATCTTATGTCATTATCGCTATCCTGCAATGGTTGCGAACAATGCCTCTGAGGAAGAGATTGCTACTTTTAGAAAGTGGCAAGATGATGCACTGATTAGCTCGATGCATCATGCTCGCATCCATGAGTAACGAGCTTGACGTCGGCGTGAAACTATGGATGCTTCTCTTATATTCCTGCACATCAGTAGTTGATGGTGAGGAAAATGGGGCCCGATAGATATCGAGATATCTAAGGAGCTCTTAGATCTAGAATGGCCATGGCACTATATAAATGCAGACAAAAAGTTCTTAACATAATCAATTTGATTGATCGATTAGGACAACGGTTTTTGTCATGGATGGAGAGTTGAGCGAAGATTTGATCTTGCACTCACTCCGGACTCCTTTCCTGATTGTTGTGAATTTTTCATATGAACAAGCTAGATATCGACCTGTTTGATTTGCTTAACATGTTGAAAAATGTTGAGAGTCACTTTCGACCAAGAAAGATCAAGTCTTCTTGGTAGGGGCCAAAGGATCTTACGAAAGAAGAACGATTCAAAGAAGGTAAATAGAAAGGCATAAACAAAGGATAATAAGAACAAAAGCGTCTGGATAGCAAAGGAGTTTGCTTCCACTGCAATAAGCACGGACAACTTTGGAAAGAAAGCTGCGAGAAGCATCTTGCGAGAGGCTAACGAAAAAGCTTAGTGAAGTTTGATTTACAATCTGATTTTTGTTCATGATTTAAAATAAATTTTTCTTTAAGTCGAGGTTACTACTTGGGTATTGGATCTGAGACTTTGGTTATCATAAATATAGATTTATGAAGGGACCAAGCGAGTAGAAAGCTAAACAAATATAAGTAATCTATGTGTGAAAAATGAAGCAAAGGTTGCCGTATTAGCCATAAAACTTATAGTTTAGCAATGCTACTGAACCAAATCTATTAAGTCGATAAGTTGTTATTGTATTCGATTCTTGTTAAAAATATTATTTCCATTTTATTGTTGAATGATAAAATCTTTGGTATTATAATTAAGAACAATTGTTGTTACATTTATAATAATAATGTTTTGTATAAATGGAATATTACTTAATAAATTTTGTATACTTGACTTACGTGAAAATAATTTTGCATATTGAACAAATTAGTATAAGAAAAGGAGATGATCATTCAAAGAGTTGAATGTGTGTATTTGTTGAAATACTGTGTGAATTATTTGAAAGGTTCAAAAGAATTGAAAGTGAAACAAATTGGCAAAGTATTAAGATTCTTTGATTAGATCGAGGAATAAATACTTGTCTGATAAGTTTCTAGATCATCTCAAATGGTTTTCTCATAATGGACACATCGATACGTGATAATTGATTGATGTATCTGAAAGGAAAAATCGTACCTTGTTGGACATAGTGCGGTCCATAATGATTTTCTGAGCATTCGGTATCCTTACAGGATCATGTCCTAGAAATGGTACATATCTACGAAAATGGTAACCTCAAAATCCATTTAAGACTCCATAAAAGTTATGGACGGGGAGGATTCTAATCTTAAGTATGTTAAGATAAGGGGTTGTCGACTTATGTGAAAAGGTTTCAAAAGGATAAGCTTGGGACAAGATTTGACAAGTGTCTGATTTGTGGGACATCCTAAAAAGTAAGTTTAGGGTATATGTTCTATAATCCTACTTAGCAAAAGGTGTTTGTTGCGAAACACAGCGCCTTCCTTAAGATAAAGGTGTTTATCATTGAAAGGGCTAGTGGGAGGATAATAGATCTTGAAGAGTTCAAGAACCACAAAACACTATAAGTCGAATAAGAGGAACACATAGATAGACTATTGTACCCTGGCCAAATCGTAAATGCGGAATAGTCTGCAAAGATACCTAGGAGGTATGGATTCATCATGGATGATGATGATGAGGATCGATGAGGTAATGCATCATAGAAGATGATGATCGAGTTACATCGATGAGGTAAGAGATTTTATCTAGAATGTGTGTGTACAAAAGGGTCGATTGGGAGCGTCGTGACATTCTAGTATTATATGTTGATATACTACGGATGAGGAATGACATACCAATGCTACTGATCGATAAAAGATAAAGTTGTCTAAACATTCCTCCATGAATGATTTGGAAGAGTATCTTAATTGGGGATATAAATCTATATAGATAGATTTAAGGATGCTCGACTTAACCCGAGAGCGTATATTCATTTGATGCTAAAGTCGTTTAGCATGGCAAACTCGAGAGATGTCTCATGTTGATGAGCTATGGAGTGTATCTCTCTTAATAGTCCCCACAGACTCACGAAAGAGAGATCGCATGAGTGACAATCATGTATGCGATGAAATATCTGAGACACGATGTTGATCGGTCGTATTATGGAGAAGTTCACTTGTGTCGGTGAAAAACATCTTAAAGTGCTTAGCAGGCACTAAGGATGTGATCATATTCATGGTGGGTCTAAATTAAAACTAGAGGGCTTAACAGACTCAAGTTTTTCGAGACGGACCAAGACGACGAAAAATCCACTTTAAGGTAAAGCGTTACCTTGAGCGATGGTGCGATGAATTGGAAAGGTTCCAAACGACAAAGAGTTCTTTGGTTTAGTGATAAAGACAAAGTATATAGCTATAAATGAAGGCTGCAAGTTGATTGTTTGGATTAAAAGTTCATTCTGAGAACTAGGAATAGTTCTAAAGTCTCATCTTGGATCTAAACATGTGTTGTGGCACTTTCATTTGATTATTAGAATCATTGAAAGATGGGAAATCACTATAGAGATAGTGGACTCTCATGAACAACATTACATATCCATTAACTAAAAGCTTATCCAACGGCGGGATAATCGTCACTTAGAGAAGAAGAGTATAAGATACCATGACGATTGGCTTTAGTGCAAGTGGGAGATTGAAAGTAGTATGCACACAAAGCCCGATCATGTTTGATGATAAAGCATATACTTTGTAACAATCTTATTCATTTATTAATAAAAGTATTAATTTATTAAAGGCTTTTAATTATCTACATGATCTTTGTTTTATAATATGTGATAAACCCGTAGTTTTAAGCAATGCTTTTAGAATAATGATGATGATCATTCTAATGAGATCTAAATTCTTAGAAAGCTTAAAACTAAAATAGTTCCCAATCGTTGGATTACTAAATTGGGGATTAGTGAATCCGGATAGATTGATACATCGTTCTTGCTCATTGGATGAGGATGATTGATCTCATGATCATTTGTGTGGAACACTAAAAGCAAGTATGTAGGTGCTTATTAGAGAATAAGTTCACTTTGAGCATTGGCTCGCTAAGGAATACCTAATGGAGTTTTATTTGCTGTCGATAGGAATTCTGTAGTGATAGTAGTCTGAAGTAATCCTTGGACTTGAGATCATCATAGTATCTTGTGTATGATGAGTTATACTTTGACTTATTCCTTAAGACCCTTAGGGTATATCAAAGGGTATGCTTGGGTATAATAAGTTATACATGGAGATAATGTATGATCGATAAAGAATCTACCACTTCAATAAAAAGAGAGAAATGTCTATGTGATTCGATAAATGACAACCCATAGTCCTTGGCGGCGAATGAAATTAGAAAGGAGTTTCTAATTTGCATTATTTGGAGTTGTGCATTTAAGGATCGAAATACATATAATTAAATAAAATAAGACTTGTGATAATTCCATGTCTTATATTTAATTGGGACATTGTATGGTGGAAGGATTGAATTATCTGGTAACTATTTACTCGAAGGTTCTTTAATGATTAATGTTGAAATCTATATTATCTGGAAAGTGGTTGATCATTGGGAGAACTTTATCCTATTGTAGAATAAATATTATTTATTTAAATAAATTAATTGTTTAATTTATTTATTTAAATAAGATTAGAATTGTTCTAATTGATTTATTCACAATAGGTTTAATATGGAGAACCTAAAGGGTCACACCATAAAAGGAAGAATAATTATTTAAGAAGTTAATGGCATAATCGTAATAATATATTAAGTATATTTAATTTAATCTATGGTGATAGAATAAATTAAATAGCTTAATATTATTATTTAATATTTTAGAAATATTAAATATAAATTAATAAGAGAGTCTTATTAATATTATTACAATTATTATTATTTTAATTTCTAAAAGAGTTTAGGAATTAATTTAATATAAATACTCTCATTTATTCTAATAAGGATTAGGAGGAAAATTAGTTAAAGGAGTTTAATTAATTATCCCTAATAAGATTAGGGAGCTTAATTAATTAAAAGAATTTAATTAATTAAATAAAACCCAATTCCTTAATTGTTAAGGTGGGTTGCCCACATCTATAAATAAGAGGAGTCTTATTATGGGTGGTGGGGTTGTTGACTTTTTCAACAAACGATATAATTCCAATTGTTGGGAGAGTACACCTTTTTACATAGAGATAGAAAACTAGGGTTTGAGCGAATACCCCTTCTTCTTGAATTTTCTTCTTCCTTGGTGGATCACCTCTGAGAGCCAAACATATGGGTGGCTAACGTTGATCGAAGGAAGGAACCAAACCGGTGGATTCAAGATTGAGCGAAAGGATTTGGAGGTGAACTTGTACACGAGGAAGCTCGATCTTGAGGGTATGATTTTATTCTTTATCTTTTCGTTTAATTAATAATGTGTGCATAAAGGGTGATCAAGGGTATATGGTTTGTAAATTTTTTAAACTACGATTTTACGTTTTAGCACTTTTTGCAATTTGATTTTGATATTACAATTTGATTTTTTTGAAAATTACAACTAACGCTTCATATTTTTATTTTGCAATTTTCCGCTTTTCTGGTTCATTGCGCGCTGATGCTCGCTTTACTCCAGTGCGCAGCGACTTTAACTTTATCGATTAAAACTCGGTTTCTAACTTGATATTTTATACTTCGCCATCATCATCACACTCGTCCAGAGTCTTTAACTCTATCTCCATCCTTTGCAAGTCACAAAATCGATGGGCTTTTCGTTTGCGTTGACAATATCGCTTTACTTATCGTCCTTTTGCATATGATTTTGACTACTTTCGTCGTATGATCTTACTACTCATTCGGCTACCACGTTAAACTTTTCGGGATGGTATTGGATGGTATGATCATAATCTTTCAACAGTTTCAAGCCCAGCGTCGTTGTCGCGTGTTGAGTTCCTTTTGAGTGAAGAAATATTTGAGGCTTTTATGATCAAGTAAAGATCTCCACTTTCTCCCCATACAAGTAATGCCTCCAAATTTTAAGTGCAAAGACAACGGTTTGCCAACTCTAGATCATGAGTAGGATAATTCCTCTCATATTCTTTGAGTTGTCGCGAGGCATAAACTATAACTTTTCCATGTTGCATGAGAACACATCCCAACCCTTTGCGAAGCATCAACATGTAGATGACAAATCCTCTCAGAGCGGATGGTATTGTCGAGCAGTCTTGAAATAAGTCTCCTCTTGAGTTCTTGAAAACTCTTCTCACATTCTTCGCTCCAATAGAACTTTGTATCTTTTCAAGGTCAATTTGAGTCGATGGAGTAGCGATTAGAAAATCCTTCCACGAATCTCAGATAATAACCCGGCTAAGCAAGAAAGCTACGTGCTTGATCAGCTGATTTAGGTTGTTCCCGACTTTGAATAGCTTGATCTTTCTTTGGGTCAGCGGATATTCCATGACTTGATACCACGTGCCCAAGGAATGCTACTTCTTGAAGCGAACTCGCATTTCTTCAACTTGGCATAAAACTTATATTCACGAAGCTTTTGGAGTGTCGACCTCAAGTGTTGCTCATGATCTTCACGGCTTTTGGAATAAATAAGGATGTCATCAATAAAGAGCGACCACAAAGTGATCTAAATATTCCTTGAATACTCGGTTCATCATATCCATGAAAGCGGCGGGGAGCATTAGTCGATCGAAAGGACATGACTAGGAATTCATAATGCCGTCTGGGGAGTTAAAGCCGTCTCTTTGGAATGTCGGTGGTTCTAATCTTCAATTGGTGATATCCGGAGCGAAGATCGATCTTTGAAAAGAATTTGGCTCCTTACTGTTGGTCAAACAGTCATCAATACGTGGCAATGGATACCTATTTTGATGGTGACATGATTGACTCCAGATAATCAATACAAAAGTCGCATACTCCCATCTTTCTTCTTCACGAATAGAGCAGGGCACCCCGAGGAGAAGTACTAGGGCGAATAAAGCCAATGTCTAACAATTCCTGCGGTTGGGTCTTTAACTCACGAAGTTCAATAGGAGCCATTCGATATGGGGCTTTGGAAATAGGTTTTGTCTGGGGTTCAAGTCGATACAAAATTCAATTTCACGCTCTGGGGGTAGGCGGGAAGTTCTTGAGAAATCGTCGGAAATTTATTAACAATAGAAATATCGTTTAAAAGCGGCGTATTTTTATTTAAATCGTGACATGAGCTAAGAAAGCTTGACATCCGTTTTTCAATAAGCGAATAGCTTTATGGCTTGAGATGGCCGTGATTGATTTTAATGGTTTGGTCGTTTGAATTAGCATAATAGGTTGATTAGGAATATGAAAGCTAACAACCTTACGAAAACAATCAATTTTTGCATGATAAGTAGTTAACGAATCAATCCACAGAATCACGTCAATCTGAAGTATTTTTAATGAAATAAGATCGACGGGTAATGTGAAGTGCCGATTTAGAACCAAACAAGACTTATAAGCGATGGATGTAATGAAGGTTTCTCCCAGCGGAGTTTCCACGAGATAAGTCGAAAGTCTAATTTCTCGGTCAAATTTAATCGATGGCGCAAGTAGGAGAAATAAAAGAATGGGTAGAACCGGGTATCAAATAAAGTATAGACTTCATTAGAGTTTATGATAAGCTTACGTGATGACCTCATTCGGTTCCTTGCTCTTTGGGAGGTCACAACAAACGCTCTCCCTTTACTTTCTGGGTTTTGAATTTTACGGGATGGCCTTTGGTGCCTCCATCCTAGTTGAATTTGTCTTGATGGCAACAAAATCGAGCTAAGTGACCTTCTCTTCCACAATTATAACATGCTTTGGATGGCATGGCGCGGTTTGGGATGATGTGTCCCTCTCCTCGCATTTGAAGCATATGATGGGTGGTCTTTCTCCTTCCTTAACAATGGGTCTTTGGTCTTTGACGTCTTTCCATCATTGTTGAATCTCCTTTCTTGAAATGTCCATTCTTATTGTTTTGTACGATTACCACCAGAAGTGGTTACCATATCGGCTTTATTGATTCCCTCCACGCTTGTTGTCCATAGCTTGATGACTACTCTCCATTTGGTATTATAATTTTGTCAATTTGCTCTCTCTTTTTAGTTGTGTTGACTCGTTATCGCGTTCCACTAAGCGAGCCCTATTTACAACATCTGAATACAAACACGGTTTATGAGAAATAAGATGTTGGCGTATCTCGACTTCAAACCTCTTAAAAACATTAGCGCCATTCTCTCTTCATTATCCACCAGTGGGGCCTGAATAAGTGATAACTCATAAATTTTGCCTCGTGTTGCGACACGGTCGTATTGTTTTGTTCGACTTGATAAACTCCACCTCCTTACGTGTGGCGAATACTTTCGGGAAAGTATTTGTCGTTGAAACGACTCTGGAACTTCTCCCAAGATATCTTGATCTGACGGAGTTGAGTCGTTTCTGGATTCCCACGATGTCTGCCTCTCAAGCATGACATAAAAGGCGTGAAAGGAACCTTTTGCTCCTCGGAGCATCCCAAGACATCAAATATCTTGGTGTCTGCTTTATCCATTACTTTAGCGAAGTGGTTTTGGCTCTCCCTTAAACTCAAATTGGTCCCGCTCCTTGAATTGTTTAGCGGTGACAGCAAGAGAGTTTCGATGTTTCCACCTACGTTTTGGGCGAGAGTCGCTCTACTTTCTTTGTTGCATAAATTGCGTAAAACCTCTGAACATTTGATCGTTCATCATTTGGTCGGTGTTGTTGTTTGCATGAGGATTATCGCCTTCACGATGCACATTATCCACGATTATTGATATGTGGTGAATCAGCGATCTCTTTGCGCTCCATTCTTATTCTCAACATTCTCGGATGTCATTTTGAGATCTTGCCACAAAACAAAAGGTTAATTGACATATAACAAATTATCCTATCTTACGACCAACCAATAAAATAGCACGTAAACTTAGGTAGGTCATACTAGCGAAGGTATTCCCGTCTCTCCCCTCTAGTACTATTCTCACATCTTAGCGGGGATCATATCCTAGCTACGATACCAAGCTGTGGCGCCCCCAAAAATTAGGTATACATCACCCATCTTGGTGTAGCCACTTACGTAGTACGAAATTTAAATCTGACTTACTAATATAAGCGTAGTATGCAATCGACGTAAAATCGTGAGTTTAAATACAAATATAAATCTACTAGATATTATCTGAACTCAAAAAAAAGTCCTCATTACAATTATTATCACCTATTTCACGAAATAGTGAGGACTACTAATCTTATCTTGAGGACCATCACTTTCGTTTTCCCAGGCTAAATCCCGGCTATTCTCATTTCACGAAGAGAATAGTGAAAGAAAGAAAGGGAAAGCTCAACTAGCCCGAAAAAATATTATGACTAAGATAATGCGAGAATAAATTATCAATAGTCTTGAACAATGTTAAGCCGATAAAATATGATGAGACAACAAGTTTAAGCTGCGGTGAATATCTGATCCATTAAAAGAGTCGAGTAGAAAATAAAATCTACTATCTTTTAGGTTTTAAAGGTTTTTCATCACTTTTATATATTTGAGACTCGACTTTAATAAATATTCCACATCATCGAATCACCCTGCACTTCTGACGAGGATATTCTTTAGTATCGCGACCACAATTATTCATGCACTACTGGGCGAGAATATTTGTGTATTCATTAATAATCATGATCATACCAACAAGCATCCATCGATGCACTTTCTGACCCTTTGAGGATTTTTACCACATCATTTGTAACATTACGGTCGTGATTACACCAATAGTCTCTGGTCATAATCATACCAAGTCCATCCCCATACTTACTTCTGAGCCCACAGATGACTTTCAAAATATATAAACATGAGGATGATGACAATGATATAAGAATTGATAAAACAAGTTCAAAATTATTTTATCCGGGAATTATTAACGTCAAATTATCGACGTAATCTTTGTTTTGTAGAGTAAAATTCAAGAATGATCGAGAAGAATATTTCCATGAAAGATCTTTGGATGAAACCTTGAATATCGAGGATATTCCACTAATTTCATGGAGTATAGAAGTCAAAGTTTTAACTTATTTGGGTATAATAAAGAATGGAATAACAAAAGAAATCACCGTAAATGCGATAGAAGCCTTGCGAGGCGGAGTTATTCAGCGAAATAATAAATAACGGAACCGAATCGGGTGAAATTCACCGCAAGCGGGATGTTCAACGAGAATAATAAAAAGATGGAACCGGATCCGGTTGTAAAACATGAGATAGGATATTCAGCGAAATAATAATAAAAGGCGGAACCGGTCCGGTGTAAAACACCTGAAGACGAGGATGTTCAGCGAGAATAATAAAAAAAAAGCGGAACCGGTCGGTGTAAAACACTGCAGAGCGAGGATGTTCAGCAGAATAATAATAAAAAAACGGAACCGGTCCGGTGTAAAACCTGAAGACGAGGATGTTCCAATGAGAATAATAGAAGAATGTCACCAAGTATAGGGTAAACCACGTTATATGAGTTATTCAATGAATAATAAGCGATGGAATAACAACGATTCTCTTCGTGAATAAGAAAGAATAACACCCCTTTACTTTTGGTAGGAGATTGAATCTTTACGACGATTGTAGTAACAAAATACTCTTCTTCTTTCTCTCTTATTCTCTCTACATACTTTCTCTCTACATAAGCTTGAATGAATTAAGTGAAAATAATGAAGCCTGAGCCCTCTATTTATAGAAGATTTCTAAACTTAGCACTTTTCTTAGTGTGAAAAGCGAGTGGCTTGACGACTAATGATGTGAAAAGAAAAGTGGTTTGGCGCTTTGTAATGTGAAGCGACAAGTGGTTCGGCCTTTGTAATGTGAAGCGACAAGTGAGTGGTTTTGTATTGTGAAAGGTAAAGTACTTATTAACGGTAAAGGTAATTACTATTGTGAAGGTAAATACTATTCACGAGGTAATTACTATTGGCGAAGGTAATTACTATTGTGAAGGTAAATACTATTCACGAGGTAATTACTATTAATTGAAGGTAATTACTATTGACGAAGGTAAATACTATTATTGAAGAGACTCTTAGATGATGACATATATAGCCTCTTTATATAAATAATCAATCTTACCACAAATCATTTTTTTTTCATCAACACATATTTAATCTTTCAATAATTATTAATCATTTATAACATGTAAATCTCGATTATTGATTTAATCTTATAACATATTATACGAGATGATCTTGTGACATAATTGAATCGATAATATAAGAGATATGATCACGTGAATTCTTGTAGCGATAATTGAAGCGTAGGTGAGTGACTTCTCACGTAAGCATCGATAATCAATCTGGTGTCTTTCTTATCTGACCACAGCGTATTCTTTACTTTTACCACAGGGGTAGTTCAGCGGTTTTAACGGTAACACCTCCGTAGTTATTTTTATAAAATATTTTTGTCGTTTTCTCGATCAAAATAATAATTACATTATGGGGTCCACCAATGATGATTGGTAGTTATGCGAATATTCACTAACAAAAGAATATTCCCAAATAGAAACGAATATTTTATAACAACTTGCATCTTTTACAAAATTTATAAATATTACCCATAACTATAACATTATATCAAATTTATTTCATAATATTCAAAAATAATATTTATAAAAAAATTCATCTTTATTTATAAAAGCTGGGGTCTTACGACAATTATTCGATTGTAACAAAAAAAGTTTTGGTTCTACCCCTCTCCTCCTTCCATGTGGTGTTCTTGCAACCCCACTTGCAGAATATCAAGAATCTTCTACGGTTCTACCCTTTTCCTCAAAATCTCAGTAACCTTTTTATTGTTTATTATTTTGATCGCTCGCAAGTTTCAAGCATTCACTTTGACGATCACAAAAAGGGGGCATTTTTCGATACACTCCTTGAATTTCAAAGGTTTAGTCAATTAGATTTGTTTAGCTTCTTGATTACCTTGATGGTTAATTCAGTTCATGAGTGGAAATTGTTTGTCCCCTTTATTTTTTCAATTTTGTTTTGATGGATGATTAATTCTTGGAATTTCTTTTCTGGGTATTTTCTTATTTTACTTGTTAATTTTGATAAATTTTTTAGCTGGTTGAAATAAAATTACTCGGTGTTGGTTAATGCATGTGCACTATCAGCTACTGTTTTTTTTAGTTAAATCTTTTTGTTTGCTGTAATGTTTTGAATTCCTAGTTCTTGTTCAGTTATACAATTCTGTCAAACAAATAAAAAAATGGAAAAGGTAAAAAAGGAGGAAGAATGAGGAAAATTTTGAACTAATTTATTTACAATTTTATTACTTTGTTTTGGTTAATTTTTATTCTCTTGCTCATGATACTTTACAAAGTTCAATATTGCTTTTTGAATGGGCTGTTGATTTTGATACTTGGCGATTGGCAGCACAAGAAAGATTATTCTTTAATTG
This sequence comes from Panax quinquefolius, assembly GCA_020205615.1. Classification (NCBI taxonomy): domain Eukaryota; kingdom Viridiplantae; phylum Streptophyta; class Magnoliopsida; order Apiales; family Araliaceae; genus Panax; species Panax quinquefolius. The sequence goes on along the minus strand of CM035156.1, from coordinate 174,656,487 downwards.
GTTCTGATTTGTAAGATAAAATATACAGTCCTAAAGTTTTTCAGGTCTTCTGTATGTAAGCTAATTTGTTTGTCTCAAGAGTTTTGTGGAGAGAAGATAAGAAGCTTTGAGTGTGTCTCATGTTTGTTTTCTTTTGGGTATCAAAAGGTCTTCTCATGTTTGTTTTCTTTTGGGTATCAAAAGGGAAAAACTCGCTTCAGCTAAGTCCATTGGTTTTCGGAAAAGGGTAGGGAAATTCACATGGATAAATGCTGCTTCTGCAGAGTACTTCCTATGGAGGCTGATATTTTGATTATTGATGACACTGGTGATAACATAGTGTTTTAATCAAATATGTATTTTTAAAAAATCATTGTATAATCACTCTCATTTGAGTTAACCATGCATTTGACGATTTATTTTATGCTATTGGTAGTTGAAGGATCGTAAACTACATGTATCAAGTGGTGTTTGGCTGTTGTCAAACATACTGTGTTGTTATAGTCATTAATGTGATGCCAACTTAACAAAAAGGGTCATCTCTAAGGATAAGATTTTGCGTTCATGAATTAACATGTGGAACATAGTTAATCATTGTTACATGCCTACTATGGGGGCCGTTATAACTAATTTTTCAAGGGGTGGAAGATAGTTAATCATTGTTGCATGCCTAAAAGCAGGTATTTCAAAGGGATACAGAGAAGACACTTTTTGTCTTGCTCTGCCACTCTGGCATTTGACATCCACTTATAGTCAAATTTTCACATAACTACCATGTGTACTTTTAATTGATTTTAGTGGTTCTATCAACATAAATTTGACAATAACTTAATTAAGAGAATTGCCAGCACTTGAAGGCATTTTTCCTCTGCAAAGCGTACGCTATGCCTTCTACCCGAAGTGTCTGCAACCTTCCAACACCTCTTAATATAGGTGTAACATTGATATAGGAAATACCGCACGCCATTAATTTTATTTCTTACAATAAATATCTTTCTTTGAATATTTAGCTGCAGGCTTATGCAATTTTAAATCTTATTACCCCATAAGCTTTTTTGTAAACCAATGATTAATTCTCTCTCTCCCCCAACCCCCCCGCCCCCGACATTAGGATTTCTCAGGCATTCAATTTCTGCGTTGTATTCCCATACAGCTAAGAAAAGCTACATCCTGTACTCAGACTACTGCCCCATTGATGTCAACATGGTTTGTTGTAGAGAGACAGTAATGTGACACTATATATATCCACTTCAGTTCAATCTTGAGCTGCTATATGGTCTTAACCTATTGCCAATAGAATAATATAATAGTATGCACAAACAAAATTACTAGAGAAATAGAAACTTGTAACATTGATTTTGTTTCATTGTACTTGCTGAATTGATTTTTTATGAGTTCTGACTCGTATTGCTTTTGATTTGTGAGAAACTTCTCGGTTCTGCCCATAAGGAGATGTCAAAAACAAGCGTTGCAGACGATAGGAAACAATGTGTAACCATTACTTTTATTGATGGGTTAAACTGGCCTTTTACTTTAAGAGTCCCATACTTTCATGTGTTGCATCACATCGCCATTTGTCTCATTTTTCTTAGCCATAATCACATGAAGATATTTTAGTTTGTTTCGATTTGGAAAGAGTGACAGGAGCCTTGTCAATCAGATCCGAGCTCCCTTCTATAATTGCTACTTATAGTCTTGAAAAAGACAAGGAAACAAAAAAATGCTGATAACTTATATAATAGTATTAAGTTTCTATAATATACGACCACGTATTGAAAAAAAGATCTTATTTGGCAATTAAATGTAATTTTTTTTGACTTGCATATATTTTTTCTTATGTTTTAGTTTCTTTCCAAAACAGAAGTAGTAGTATGTTTGTAGTTTCTCTCCATTTTTGTTGAAACTTTATATGCAATTTTCTTTCTGCAGCATAGGGATTGAAATTCCAGATTTAGAATGGCTCAGGTTAATTCTCAAAATGCTGATTCACCTAGGCGACGTTCTGGCCTATTAAGAGATCAAGTTCAAGTGGTTAAAAGAAAAGACTCTGATCGTTATGAGATAGTCCAAATCCAAGATCCTCTGTCCTTTGAAAAAGGCTTCTTTATAGTAATCCGTGCATGCCAGTTGCTGGCTCAAAAGAATGATGGTATAATATTTGTAGGGGTAGCAGGTCCCTCTGGGGCAGGAAAGACAGTGTTTACAGAGAAGGTTCTCAACTTTATGCCCAGCATTGCTGTCATAACCATGGACAACTACAATGACGCCAGCCGTATTGTAGATGGAAACTTCGATGGTAATCTCGAGTTTATATCATATATTCTGCTTTGTGCTCATTTAAAAAGATGTTGTTGTTGGGTTATTAATTTTTGTTTAAAAGAATGAAACTAACAATATATATATATATAATGCCTTAACACTCTCTTCACTTGTAACCTCCACTTACTCGTAGGGAAACTGACCAAGGTGCACTCTGATGCACCAAACCATATAGAACGCAAACAAACAGTGGTATCGAGAACAAACAGGAAAGAACCCTTGACTTTGCTAAATACCTAAACCCGAAATTGGATACCATGTTATTTTACCGACTGGTGATTGCTATAAATGCTTATGTTTTAGGGAATGAGTGCGACAATTATCATGCTTGATTAGGTACAATTTGTATGCACCATATTTGGTATGGAATTATCTTTTTGACTTTTATACTCGGAAGCACAAACAACTTCATTTTTCAAATAAAAAGAGACATGATAGATAACAACTGAGGACTTATTTGGTAGATTAGTTTTACTTAATTTCAATTATAATAGTCTGTCTAAATTACAAATAGGCTTGGCATTAAATAGAGACCAGTTAAACACATTTACTTCCCTATCACCCACTAACATAAACAACTTCCCACTCATTCACTATCCCTAGACATTTAAACTTAACAACATAACTAAATAATAACTACTTGATACCTGTAATACCAATAATTAAACATACAAACTCATTCCTAAATAATTAAAAATTTAGGGCTGTTGCTTTTCTCATGGAGATCAGCATGGCAACCAACCTTTCTAGTTTGTGTGGTAGAAAATGCCCAAACCTTTTATTTCAAATGACTTAGAAATGCTTTCCTTTAAGATGTTTTTAAGCTGAATCCTGCACCTGTAAAGTTGACCAGTATACGTAAATATTTCTGGTATACTGAGTTTAGCATTTAAGATTGCACAAAGCAAATGAATTGTTAATAATATATTTTTCTTCTCAGTTAAGGTCTTAAATACTTGGCGCTTAAGCAGTTTGTCATAATTAAGGTTTCTTATAAAGAAAAATTAAATCTCCAGACATTTGAGTTGCTCTTGCGTCTAGCTCCTTCGTGTGTTTTCCGACTGCCTACGAAAATATCCAATATTTAAATGATTTAAAGGTAGCATATTAGTTGATCCAAGACTCCTCAATTGCAAAGAAGCATCTGTAATATTCTTGATTTACCCACATCTTATGGTTGTAGAGTTTGTTGATGTCTTATACTTCGATAACATTAAACCTATGTCCACACTTCCGCACTCGTGCTAATTTCTAATTATTATCTCATCATCATGCTTATGATATTATCAGAATTTAAAGTTGACCTCAATATCGTTGTATACGTTTGAACAACAAGCAGAAATGGAAATGGATGAGTATGAACCTAATTGTATTCCTTTACTTCGTGTAGATACAGTCCTTTACTTAAATTTCATCTCTCTTAAAAGGACAAGAATTTTGTTAATACAGCTAGATGCAATAATTAAATATAAAGGATTCTTGGTAGCAATCTGATGGATGATTTGTTTTGACAGATCCACGGTTGATGGATTATGACACATTGCTTGAGAATATCCGTGGTCTGAAAGAAGGGAGTACCATTCAAGCTCCTATATATGACTTTAAATCTAGCTCTCGCGTAGGTTACAGGTTGAAAACCCCTCCTGAATTTCTCAACTTACTATTTCTATTGGTAGTTTTGGAGGTACTTAGGGGGGCTAGGGCAGGGAAGTGGATTTCTCACAAGGTCAAATTTCTTTGCCAGTGCACGAGTAAGAAAAGCTATTCATAGGAATAAAAGAAATAGTTTAGGTGCTCTACTGAACGTATATCAACCTCTATTGATGAATGATGACTTCAATATGCTACCTCTGTCTTGCAAGGAATGTCAAAGTTTTTGGGGTGTGTTCGCCATGGATTTTTAGACGTGCCAAAAATATATAAACATTATATTTAATTATCTAATATTATAAAAAATGTAAAAATTTTATCGAAAAATACGTAATTGTGTCTTTGGCACTACAAAAAATTTGTGCTGAACACACCTCGAAGAACTGTTCCATTCTTTTCAAGATGGAGGAAGTAATCAAGAATCAGGTTTAAACATTTTGCAACTATTTCTGATTCCTCCTTGGTCATTTTTGTATGTGTATGCGTGTTTGTTTTCTTTGATACCTCAGCATTTGTCAACCTATCTTTTTACCTGAATGTGCATCATTTATTTAACATTAATTTTTACATTGTCACCTGTGGAAAAGTTCTTTTTACTTTTTGGGTTGATTATATTCTTGCTCTGGCGATAAAAACTAAGATCAGGTAAGTTGGCATGAATGTATCAGCCATCCTTCTTTAAGCAAATTACACTTCCTTGCTATAGTATACTGTTGTTCTATTTAGTGACTTATATTTTCATTTCTCTCTTAAATATTTTTTCTTTTTATTTTTCTCCATTCCTTTCGTAGAACTGATAGTTCTGTGTGTCTTATTGGTTCTTCCTTGATGAGCTAAAATTTTGTTTTAATTTATAGACTTAAACTTTTAGTGGTCCATTGATTGTTATTAGTGCTGAATCCATACGTTTAACAGGACAATTGAAGTCCCCAGCTCCCGCATTGTGATTATTGAAGGTATATATGCTTTGAGTGAAAAACTTCGGCCTTTTCTAGATCTCCGTGTGTCTGTTACTGGTGGAGTACACTTTGACCTTGTCAAACGGGTTTTGAGGGACATTCAACGTGCTGGACAAGAGCCTGAAGAGATAATCCATCAAATCTCTGAAACGGTTTTCCCATTCCTACTTACATTTAGATAATTGGTTCAAGATATCTAAACACTAAAATTTATTTGTCACTAAATTAACTTTATGGAATTGACATAGATGTTTTCAATTTGTAACGTGCTTGTCCACAGGTATATCCCATGTACAAAGCTTTTATCGAGCCAGATCTACAGACAGCACACATAAAAATTATCAACAAATTCAACCCATTCTCTGGATTCCAGAATCCCACTTATATTTTAAAGGTTAACTGTTATTCATGTTTTGTCAAAATAAAAATATAAAAGGGTCCCACATAGATGCTTGATCTGACTTTGTTGTCTTCTACCTCTAGCACTGAATTAGTGCTGTTTGTTACTGTAGTCAACAAAGGCCATAACTGAGGATAAAATCAAGGCAGTTTTTCCTGAAGAACACAGAGAAAGTACAGAGGAAACTTATGATATATATCTTTTACCACCTGGTGAAGATCCTGAAGCATGCCAGTCATATCTTAGGATGAGGAACAGGGACGGAAAGTACAACCTCATGTTTGAGGTATGAACTTTAGGAAATTATAGATTCTTGGTTAAAGTCTTAGTTGTGCTGTGGTACGGGAATATAACATTGATTATGGTTATGCTAGGTATTCAGAAACTTCTGTTAGATTATTGTTTTGCTCCAAAGAATTAAACTATTAATTTGTTGAACAATATATACTTGGTCAAAATCCTCCTTGTGGCGTGCAACAAACAAACATTCAAGCACATGGAAGAATATTTTACCAACAAATTAACTACATGAACTAACAAGTACGATGTGAGATTTGAGTGCAATATCCTATAAAATAAAGATGTTAATGCTGTGTTAGGCTACCAGTTACTCAAAAATACAAATTATTACTAGTTGCACTAGGTAACGGACATCTAGCTTTTAAGAACCTCAAATTAGGCCTGCTTTGTACCAACTTCAGTGGAAGAAGTTATCCATATATAATCTCAACTATCCTAGTTAAATATCTTGGCTTTCATATTATAAAACAAAGTATTTAATCTCCCCCCCTCCTCCTCCTCCTCCTCCTCCCTACACACTCTATCTTTCTTCACGCATACACACATACAGAGTTTTATAGTAAATCATTGTTATCTATCTATACTTCAGAAAAAGAATGTTCTTGTAAATCTTAAGCAAGATGCCTAAGGATATATCTACCTTTTGTGCTTAGATTAAGGTGCAATTTGGTGCTACTAACCTAGGTAATTTCTTCATCCCTTTTTATTATTTGAAATGCATGTTGCAGTAGAACAATGTCTGGAGGATTTTTTACAATTTGGAATACATAGATTCCTCGCAGACATATTGTAAAGATTCGGAAGAATGTCAAACATTGATACCACCAAAATTTAATATATTAAAGCTGCATGCGTAAATAAAGATAATCTGTCCACAATTGAAGTGATCATGTGATCTGCTGGTAGATCCGTAGATGTGGTTTGTTAACTTCCTGAATTGACTTCTGCTATATAATACTTCCTCCATTCCACATAAGAGTCTCATTTTTCAATCTGTCCCCAAAAAATAGTCCCGTTTCAACTGATGATTGTATAAAATGACACCAAGTCAAGTTTGTTATCACAGTTACATTACCATGCCATCACTATTAAACTAAACACCGATGGGTAAACATGAAACAGAAAGATATCCTTAAAGTTTGTAAATCTTGCAATGGAACTCTTTTTGTGGAATGGAGGAAGAACATTGAATAACTTGGATTAGCTCGACTCTACTTATGTAAAAACTTTACATTCACCAACCTGTTTTACTTGTTTCTTTCAGGAATGGGTTACCGATAGTCCATTCATTATATCACCTAGAATTAGTTTTGAAGTTAGTGTGCGACTTCTCGGGGGGCTAATGGCTTTAGGATACACAATTGCGACCATCCTGAAAAGAAGCAGTCATGTCTTCTCGGATGACAGGGTGTGTGTGAAAACTGATTGGTTAGAGCAAATAAATCGCAAGTATGTTCAGGTATCACATTATTTTATTTATAATTAAGATTTATTCATTGTCCATAATGAACTTGTACTCTTATTAATGTTGCATGTTCTTTCTACCTTATGAAGGTTTAATGGTATACACATCTTTACATTGACTATTTATTTGGTTAAAGCAATTTTATACAATTGACAACGGCAATTTGTGTTTGGATATATTGATTGACCTATACACCATTATTACTAGTTTTTTTTTCAAATTTTGTTTCCTCTATCTTTCCTTCTTAATTTTTAATACACTATGAATATTGTGTTTTGTTTCACTTAGAAACATCCCACAAATTTTGAGCACTCTACACATTTGAAGATGGAAACATATTGTGAATTTATGTATATAATCATTATATTTCTCTTGTTCTAAACCTTATATGAATTACAATAACCTTATGTTGCAATTGTTCTCAATCTTATATTGGTAAACACCATGCCTTGGTTTGTGTTACAAAGCAGCGGTGGAATGCAACTTTCGAGACAATAGTTGTGATCTGGAGCTGCATTAATCTTTATTTAAATTCTTAGATTTTCCATAATTCCATAATATCCTCATTCTGAGATCAATGTTGTACATTTTCCTCTTGGAAGCGCAAATCCTCCTTTTGCAGCCAATCTTAAAAAATGTTTAATGTCTATCAATACTTATAAAAATGTTTATAATTTGATTTATACATTTGATCAATCTGCTATAGAGGCCCTTCAGTATATTTTGTTAATTTATTAAGCAACTTTTTATTCAATTTTATCCTTCTTATGAGCAATCAAACATTTCAGCAGAGTGATTCAACTTGTCATTTCAACCTTCTGTGGCCAACCTTGATATATGTTTCTCAATTTGATTTATAAATTTGATCAATGTGTTGGTGGTCTTTTTGTATACTTTGTAAATATAACAAGCAACTTTATGTTCCATTTAATCCTTCTTATGGACAACCAAATTGTTCAACAGGGGAGGGCGTCAACTTTTCAGTTTAGCCTTTAATTGTTTTGTACCCTTGATTTTCTTTCTCCTATTTGAAAAGTTGGATTCATTTGTATTAAAGATGGAATATATTTTCTGTTCCCAAAAAGATTCTGAAGGTTTGCAATCCCAACTTGGAATTTACAGGCTATTTGGATTTGGAAATCGGAGATGTAGAAATAATATATTGCTCCTTTTTTCATGTTCAAAGAACTAGCATTATTCAATTGAAACTATCAATATTATCATTCTATGGCATACCTTGAAAGCTAATCACTCGCTTTTACTGTGTTTGTTGAAAAGGTGCAAGGAAGAGACCGTTTGTATGTCAAATATATAGCAGAGCAGCTGGGCTTGGATGGTTCATATGTTTCTCGCACTTACATAGAACAAATTCAGCTGGAAAAACTTGTTAATGATGTTATGGTATCATACTTTTAACTGATTACCCACTTATTTCTTTGTGCTTAGTCCTGATCAGACCAGCATTTTATAGGCATTGCCTGATGACTTGAGGACAAAGCTCAGCATAGATGATGATATGGTTTCAAGCCCTAAAGAAGCTTTATCCCGTGCCTCTGCTGATCAAAGAAGCAGATATCTCAATCGGTACTTTTGATCTCATCCATTATGGTTTTCAAATTACTCTTTTGTGCTGAAGCATACACCGGATGGAGCTGTCCTGATTAATGATCTAATACATAGCTTTTCACAATATATTTTACAATAGTTTAAATTGCCTATCCATTTCAAAATCTTGGAATCTGAGTAATGTGTGTATGTTGATCTGGTACATAATCAGGTGTTCTGATAAATTCTGTGCAGATCACTCTCGTTATCAACACAACGCGGCAAGAACCTGTCCAAGCTGACGAAACTTGATGTAAATAATAAAAGATTCGATGGCAGAACCCAAGACTCACCTGCAACACTTTTTAAGCAGGTGATTTCATCTCTGTCCGGAAACATATATATATATATATTTATTTATTTATTTTAATTCACATAAGTGGAGGTTTTAACTTTTAACATGAATTATTTGCTCTCGAATTGTATTTTCTGGCAACATTTTGTTCACCATATCGTTATTTTATCTGGATCATATACCTGTGCATTTTGCATATAGTTGATTTGTTCCCTTTGACCCGTTATAGTGTATTTTTACTTATTCAAATCCCCATCCCGTCCCTCATCCTCTACGTGCAGACAACACAGTACACACACATGCACATGCAGACGACACAGTACACACACATGCACCAAAAATTAAACAGAAAAGAAAAGGAAAGGAAATAGAAAGAAATAAAAATCAGTAAGGGGGATGGGAAGGGTCAGATGACGAACGGCCTTTCTCTCCACCTTATCTCAGTGGCTCAATCATTTCTGTTACTAGTTTGCCCAAAGAAAAGGAACATTGAAAAAATGGTTTGGGATCTTATGTCATTTTTGGGTATGGTTTCAATAGATGCAGAGAGAAAGAAAAGAGGGCAGCCAAGTTTTCGCACTTGTTATTAATTATTATTTGGTACAGTTTTAACTTCTACATTTTTCTTTTTCCTTCTGTTCCTTGGTATATTGTTTTGGTTTCAGAGTCAGATGACTCAAATGACTACCAGTTTCCAGAACTGATTGTCCACCACGATTTTACCCCTATAATCTGCCACCTACACATTGTTGATCTGTTTTATTTTCTTTGACTGTTTTCTTTCTTTTCCGTTTACATTATGAATTAAGCTCATCAACATATCTATTTTGATTGTTTCAGGGTGTCGTTACTCAACTCTCAGAACAAATTTCCACACTGAATGAAAGATTGGATGAGTTTACATCTCGTATTGAGGAGCTAAATTCAGGATTCTCAACCAGAAACGTTTCTTCTAGCCAACAAAATTTGGCCGTGCAGGCTGAAGCCTGCAATGGCTCTGCACCGACCTCTCTTTTCGTGGCTGGATTAGGGAATGGCTCATTGACCAGTTCAATACTACCCAATTCCTCTTCGTCTTCTCAGTTAGCGTGGGAGTCTTTGATGGAAGAGGTACTAGATAACTTTTTTGCTCTCTTCATATAACCAGAAAAAATAGGCGAAAATTGGAAGTATATAGAATTTCTTAATATAGTAGATTAACCAACCACGAATATGCGACTATGTAACTGCAATATGCATAGTGTGAAAACTTCTATCGAGAGTAATGCTCAAATTTTTAGGTTTCATAAGCATCATCTCAAATACACATCTCTCATCACATTGGTTATTCAACATCATGCCATGGATAATAGATAGGTGACAAATTTTAGAAGATGACGGGTAAAATTTTACCCTGTTAATTGTGTATTTGATCTTGATCATAGTTCTAGTATCTACCCCTGAACATGATCATACCCAATTTATGGTCAATTCATTTCCGCGTGAACAGGTATTGCTCATCTCCAGGAGCCAGCATCAGATTATGCATCAAATTGTCAACTTGAGTAATCTCATGCGAGAATACTCTGGCCAAGGAAGAAGAACAGATAGGACGGGCAGAATGGCAGATGTTGAATCCATTGGCGTTCCGTTAGTTTTAACTATGGCAGTCGGTTGTTTAGGTATCCTCTTGTTCCGGAGTCTGGCATCCCAAAAATAGAGCCCTGCAGAAAGTTTCATTGATGTAACTGTAAGCCTATGATGGTATTGTGTAATGAGTATTGACCATTAATTCATATAGTTACATCGAACCTAGGGGGTCTGTTTTCCCTGTTTGCTCATTTAATTTTTTTTTTTTTATATTAATTTCTTTGCATTTGGGCCCACAGAATGTAAGACATAAGAAGAAAAACAATAAGATACTATCATGGCATCTTGAGAAGTAGCTATGAGCCTATGATGATGCAATATTAGAACAAACATTAATCTTAAAAAAATTTAAATAAATTTTGTACCCATTTCTGCAAAGTTACGTAGTATGTTTACAGCATTAATTAAACCTGATAATGCACAAAATAAACTTTGTATACACCTGTTAAGTAATAATAATGCGGTAATTAAACTAGGAAATAAGACAATGATTAGAGTGATTCGGTTAAGTTGACTTAGTTCACTTTTAAATGGCTGTAGTTGCCTGCCACTTTATATTATGTCAAGTTTGTTGGAAAGAGCACAGAGAGTACAAGTTTAAATATTATGTCAAGTGTGTTGAAAAGAGTACGTACAAGCTTATAACCACTATTTAGTAGAGTTCCCAACCTCTTCCTAACGTGTTGACGTGCTCTCCGTGAGATCCGGGGACGAGACTTGACCACTTCTTTCATGATGTGGGCGTGCGTGATGAGCTCAATTAACCCAACCTTGATGGATCACATTCGTTGGGCTCGCCAGATTCCTTAAACTTGAGCCTATATTTCGTATTGGGCTTACGAGATGGGCTGGATCCTTGAACTAGACCCATCAAAACCCGTTAAATTAAACAGTAAAAATACATAACCGTCCGTAAATTTATGGATGAGCAACTGCAATTTGAGCTCTAACTGCATAGAAACTATAACATAAGCACAAAAAAATAAAACAAATTTATGGATGCCATCCCATGCAATATAGTATGTGGACATTATGTGATATTTTTATGTGGTAGTAGTATGTGGACATATATTTTTTAGCACAATTTTTTTTTTCAATGTATGTAGTACTAAATTCAAGCTCCTAGAACATAGGTATCTGCATGTCAACTTGTACTAGTCGAGAATTAAATCAATTTAAATTCTTCTTCTAAGAATTAAATTCCTATCTGCATGTGAATTATGATCAATCATAACAATTAAAAAAAATTATGGGAGAACCAAGAAAAAAAAATAAACTAAGAAAGAAGACCAACTTATATAATATAACTACTTACATTTCCTAAATGAGCAGCTGCAATTTGAGCTCTAACTGCATAGAAACTATAACATAAGCACAAAAAAATAAAATAAATTTATGGGTGCCACCCCATGCAATATAGTATGTGGACATTATGTGATATTTTTATGTGGTAGTAGTATTATTTTTTTGGTTTTTCTTTACTTGTAATCATATTTGCACCGTACACGAGTGTTGGGATGTGATCTTTCTTTTTGTATATCAATATTATATTAATTAATCGACTAATTTACTACTCCCTCCATTCTTATATGTAGGTCGTTTTAGATTTTTTTTGTTATTTCTAATAATTTGTCGTTTGTGGTTATTTAGGAGAATTGATCACTATTTTTTCAAATTACTCCTTATTACTCCACCTAAGTTTTTGATCCATATTTATCATTATCTTATATTACTCATCTACTCTTAAGCCTTTCTCTCCTCCCAACAAAACTCTTTCATCTTTTTCTTTAAAAATCTGATAATTAAAGTGTTTTATGGGGAGAGAGAAAGGGAAAGAAAATAAGAGTAAATGAGACTATTGAGTTTTTTTAGGAATAAATTATATAGAAAATTATTAATCTGATATTGAAGAGAGAGTATGAGATAAGTGAGGTGAAGGGTATTATAGACAATTGATAGTATAGTTAATAATTTTTAATAATTTCTTTAATTCTTGTGCACATATCTAAAACGACCTATATTAAAAAACAAAAAAAATATAAAATTAATTTCCTAATAACCAAGTTCGCTTTTCTTACTTGTAATCATATCTGTACAAATCCTAAAATGACATTCATCCTTCAATGTCAACAACAATTAATATTGTCCATTTACTTTCTAATTTAAATAGAGTTAATTATTTATATGGGATAATAGTACTGACTCGATCTCATAGGAATTATAGCAAAATCAATTAGAATTGACGCCGGTCTATTCACAAAGCGATTTGTGTATCTCCACCTCCTCCATGCATCCACTTTCAAAAGTCCAATAAATACTAATAAATGTAAAATTGACCTTTTTTCCTTCTTCTTTTTTTTTTATTTAAAGAACTTCTAATATATAATATAATTCGATTTTAATGATACATTTTTTTTGGCATTTTACATTTTTTTCTTTTTTGTATTTAATTATCTATTCTTATACTCTCTTTTAGTCAATTATGAGACTATTAATCAGACTTTGAAAATTTTAATCAACTGATTAGCTACGTACTTTTATGGATAAATTACAAATTATAATATTATATATTCAAAATCTTATATTGTGGTTTCGGTGGCCATCTTCCTCGGCATAAACCGATAGAAGAATAACTCAAAGCGAAAAATGAATTAAGTTATTTTCATTTACAAAAAATTGATTCCAAAGTATGATTAAATCAATAAGACAAATGAGTGCAATGTTAATTAATTTATTATCAAACTTATTTAACATTATTTTATCTTATAGCAATATTGTTAATTTATTATAGGTGGAATGACACGAGGAAGCAAATGAATTAATACCATATCATAACAAATATCAAATTTAACTAATATTAGCATGCTTTAGATTTCAGGGTTGGAGGGTCATATGACTCCCCTGACCCCCCTAGTTCCGCCAGTGACGGCGGCGTCAAAGACGTTTGGTATGGATTCGATATTCCATCGCCAGGACTTGTCTAGTCGTGCTCGTCTTCTTCAACTTGCTCAAAACATTGTAGCATAGGCCATTGATGACAGTACGGATATCCCTCCGAAGCAGTTCACCTCCGAAACATTGTAGCCGGCCACTAAGATACTGTTTGAAGCTTTTGGGCCGATGCAGAGTCAGCCCCCCTACTATTCAGGTATTCTATTCATTTTAAATTGTATATTCTGCATGTTATTTAATTATCACTTAGTTGTATCTTTAATTCTCAATTACGAACTAATAAGTTATATTTTTAATTGTATCAACAGGGTGACGATGTCGAGCAGGCTGACGATGCCGATCGCGAGCGAGAGGATGATGGCGACGATGACGATAATTTTCAGACACCAGAACAACACCGTCGCCTCTCGCCCGATGAGCCTCACACTGATGGTAGTACTAGCTTGATTTAGTTTTGTATATTATTGTAAATAATTTATCTTTAATTACTTTACTTTAGTTTTATTTTTTGTAAATCACTAAAGTTTAGTTGAATTTTGTAAATCATTGTACTTTTAAACAATTTTTTGTATAATTTATCGTAAATTAGTTTATATTTGTTATTGTTGTTGAGGTAATTGATCATATATGTTGTTGTTGTTATAGTTACGTTGCATGTGAACATAAGATATAGATTACTGTATGTGTTGTTGGGATAAAGAAGAATTACAGGTAAAAAGATGGGGTTAAAAAACCTAAAAACTGCAAAATAATTTTTTTTTAAAAAAGTTATTATTTGTGAAGGAATATGTCATTTCCATTGGGAACAAGTTAATTAGTACAATTTATTCAAAATTAAAAATAATATTCCAGACTAGTATATGATTGACAGAAATTTCGTTGAAATTAGCTAGCATAACTTGGACACGTGGAATATGTTTGAGCGATTTGTTCTGTCGGAATTACGTCCATCGAAAATATTGTATACCCAACAAAATATTTGGTCGGACTAAATCCGTTGAAAATAATTAATTCCGACAAAATTATCGACGGACTAAATTCCGACCAAACCCGTGTATATTTGACCGAATTGCCGATGAAATTTTTCGTCGATATTAACTTATTTCCGACAGAAGTAAGCTATTTCCTATAATAACTTATTTGTAGTGGTACCTGAATGGAGGATATCTAATATCAATAAAAAATAATTTCTAATTTCCTTTCTTTTCTCTTCTCTTCTCCTAAAATTCTTTTCAAAGTCTACCCCAAATTATAAATGGGTAACAATATCTATATATATATACAGTATATATATGAGGTCGGATCCTGTCTGGGAGCCCGGACAGGTTTAAAATTCGGACTTTTTTTTTTTTAAAAAACAAAAAAAAATAAATTTATTGAACTTAAATTTTTACATAATACAGTGTTTTGGGTGTGATTTGAATTTTTTTTTAGTTGTTTTTTTTAAAAAAAAAGAAAAAAAAAAAAAGGTCCGTCATTTAAGAAAATCCGGGATCCCTGATAGAATCCTGGTTCTATATATATATATCAAATGACAATGACTTGCTAAATCTTAACCTTTTAATTACAAAATCATATATATTAATTTATTTTGGATTAAATATTGAGACGAATTTCTCCTATAAATACTCATTATCCCATATTGTTTTGGCCATCGAACTTGTAAATTAATGACTATATATTCAACTTTTCTGCACTTGTGACTTTAATTGTTCTGCTACGCTTTCATATTTCCTATTCTTACAGTTGAATCCTTTACCAAGCTTCCATTACCACAGGGACTCCTTGGTCCCATTTCCATTACATTTGACGGTAACGGCAATGGATCATACACTGGTGTCTCCGACGGTCGGATTTTTAAATACAATGGTTCAAGTTTCATAGAGTTTGCTTCTGGTAATTCAAATAGGTGAGTACCACTTTGTAATTAAAGACTCGCAGCTTATATTAACAATGTTCTAAAATTAGAGATACATTTTTATTTATATTTAGAGCGGTAGCTCTAAATGTGTCATTTAATTAGACGTTTTAAAATTAATTGGTTACATTTTTAATTTTAAACTGTAAAGGATATGACGTTCCAAACCTATCATTATTTTATTTCTGTTCAGGCCCAGGAAGGACTGCGACTTTGTACTACAATTACGTTCTTGAATAATCTTAAACACAAACATTTCTGGCAAACTTGATGTAGCGTCATACTATATCAAGATATTGTCAAGCAATGTCGAGGCTACATTAAAACAATTTATAAATCAATATGCTGAAGTGGAGTATACCACATCAGTAATTTGTAAAATAGTTTGTGTCTGTAGCATTACTCTACGTTCTTTGCCACCTACATGTGGTAGGCCATTAGGCTTGTCAATTGTCATTCAACACCGCCACCGGAAAGTTGTACTACGCTGATGCTTGTTACGGCCTAGACATGGTATATAGTCGTGGAGGTGTAGCGGGGCAGCTGGCAACCAGTGCAAACGGTAGACCATTTTTCTCACTAGTGGATGTAGTTACTGAAATCTCCACCGGAGACGTATACGCTATGGACTATGGTGCCATATATAAGGTGCAGTAAGTTTTCTAAATCCCGTTATTACTCTTTTTTCTTATGGCTTAGGGTTTAGGGTTTAGTTGAACTTAATTACTACTCCATTTTCATAAACATAGTTCGATTAACCAAATCTGTAATATATTTTAATTAAGGATTTATGTTTGTTTTATATATATTCAACCCCTAAACACTATAAATTATTTGTTTAATTGTAATGGCATGATAATAAAAAATGAGTATTAATTCTTTCCCACATGAAGCCCGATCTTACCTTTTATATGAGAGGAGATTATGTTAAATTATCAAACACACTTGTAAAAGTATCATTTTCCTAGTAAAACTAAAGGTGCTAAACTTGAGAATAGTGAATCAATTAAATACTACAATAAATAAAAATAGGGTTGTTTTCGTAAAAAACAAAAAATACTAGCAAATTAATAGGACTATTTTGTAGAGCAGATATGGAATATTTTTCTTATAATAAAGATAGAATTTCCATAAAATAATACGGATTCAAGATTCAACTTTTTTCTATTGATGTTGTATTGACCAATCGAACTACTATGATTTCTTCTCGTTTTTAATAAAAAAAAAAATTCCAATAACATTTCCATGCAGAAATATCTCAAAATCTATCCGTAACAATAACAAGACAGGACAGCTCGAACACAAAACAAACAATCGAATTACTAGGAAGCCTTTGTGGTGCATTTGGGGTAGCAATCAGCAGTGATGACTAATTTATCCTTCTCTCTGAATTAATAGGAAGAAGAATTACACTGGGGAGAGCCACACTTGGATTGGGGTGGACTGTAACCCCAGTCCAAGTGTACTAAGTCTACTAATTAATAAATTATAATTAGCTTTGGGACCACATATAGGTGGCAAAGAACAATGGTAGTACAAAGTAGCAGTCCTTCCCGGGCCTAAACAGAAGTAATGATATGTTAGGAATGCCATATCATGTATATTGTATAGTTTAAAATAAAAAATGTAACGAATTAATTTTGAAATGTCTAATTAAAAGACACATTTAGAGCTACCGCTCTAAATATAAATAAAAATATATCTTTAATTTCAGAACAATATTATTAATATGAGCTAGTACTGCTCTTTAATCACGAAGTGGTACTCACCTATTTGAATTACCAGAAGCAAACTCTATGAAACTTGAACCATTGTATTTAAAAATCCGACCGTCGGAGACTCCGGGTTACGGTCCATCACTGTTTCCGTCAAATGCAATGGAAATGGGTCAAGGAGTCCTAATTTTCTTGTTTTTTTTTTCAAAATAATAGGTACAATGTAAATTCCTTTTGTACTCAAATCATTTTTTCTTTATAGTTTACATGACGCTTTCAAAATAAAAAATCGACACGATCCATCTCGAAATGCCAGACATCTGGCTTGATAAAAATTCAAATACAAACTTCATTTATACAATTGTTGAATCGTTGTGCAAAAAATACGACAATCATGTTCATGAGTTTTAATATAATATTGTCTCGTAGACAGTATTCAAACTCAAATTATTACAATGCCATATAAAATACAGCGACAAATATTTCAAGACCCCAAAGAAGAATGAGAAGATTACTATCTTGTTCATTCTAATGAGGTGCACATTTGACGCTTTTAAAGTCGGGTTCTCATCGCCCTATTGTTGTTCACCAAAATCAATTATTAAGAATATACGACACACCCATCATAGGTCCTCAATACAATTATATATTGTATGTCATGCAGTTTTATAATGTATTGAGAAACTAATTCCATAGTCTCGAACCATCACACTATTCCCCTGTTATCCCCACTCGACCCAACTATATTCATTTACTTGAAAAGAATTGTGAAGCAAAAGGGTGAGCACAAATAGCCCAGTAAAGAATATTATGACTAAAATAATATAGAACAAATTATCCTTAGTCCTCAACAGGGAAAAATCTGATAGAATACAATAGACAACAAGTTTTAGATCAACAACTGCAGCGGAAACAACAATCCATTAGAAGAGTCAAGTAGAACATAATGTCTACTATCTCCTCCAAATTAAAAGTCCATCATTAATATTTTATCCCCGTAATATCCATCAACAATTCATTTTGTACCCAAGATAAAGAGAACTTTCATCACTTGTCTTCACTTGAACCACCAAAGATTATAGTTAAATTCACAATTCATATTTATAATCATGTAAATTAACAGTCCATCTTTGTACTACGGGCCAAAGACATACAATTATAAAACCAATAATCAACAGTCAATCTTTGCACTACGGGCCAAAGACACACAACTGTAAAACCAATAATTAACAATCTCTCTTTGCCACAAAGGCTTAATAGAACTTTCGCTCAATATACTTGCCCCAAAGGCTAAAGACATTCAAATGTAATAACAATGATCATATCAATCAATTGTCTATCTTTGCACTACGGCCAAAGATATTCAACTATAAAATCAATGACCATGATCATTCCAATCAATTGTCTGTTAGTGCACTACGGCCAAAGACATTCAATTATAAAACCAATGGTCATGATCATGCCAATCAACAGTCCATCTATGCACTATGGGCCAAAGATGACTTTTACCACATTATTTGTCTATAACATTATAGGTCACGATCATGTCATACACCTGTCCATCTTTGCACTTCGGGCCAAAGATATTGTACTGTAATCAATAATCAATAGTCCATCACTTCAGGCCAAAGATGACTTTCACCACAATATAAACATGAGAATGATGACAATGATATAAACATCAATCAAATAAAATCAAGGATAAATATTAAATTTTTTTAATTTATCCAGAGTTTAAAAAATGTCCAAATTGTCAACATGATAACTGCTTTGTGGAGTAAAATTCAAGAATAATATTCATGTATCAAAAATAATTTAGACAAAAAAGAAATTAATTTTTATTGTGAATAGTACCCCGGATGAATAGTACCCGAGTGAATAGTACCCCGTGAATAGTACTTTATGAATAGTACTTTGTGAATAGTTCCGTACATATGAATAGTGCCGTACGTATGAATATTTCCGTATGTATGAATAGTACCCTTGAATAGTACTCCGACATGAAAAGATTAAAATTTAACAAGAATGTTTAGAAAAATATTTCAGTGGAACGATACTAGATGAAATGCAAATTTCAAGGATATTCTACTAATTTCAAGGAGTATAAAAGCAATACGTATCAACATGAGTGTAGAATTAGGAATATAAAACAAAATAATATTACTTACATACTACAGAGTATGAAAGAAAATATTATTTCTTACGAATATTGGACAAAAATAATATCCCTTACGACTGTTGAACGAAAATAATATTCCTTGCGAATATTGAACGAAGATAATATTCCTTACGAATATTGAACGAAAATAATATTCCTTACGAATATTGAACGAAAATAAAATTCCTTACGAATACGAAAAATAATATCGTAATCGAATATGAAATAAATAATACCCCTTACCTCAAAAGAAGAGTACTTTTGACTGGTATAACGGAGATATTATTGAAGAAAAACTTGCACTATTTACTACATTATGCAAACACATGCGTTACTGCGAGATCAAACACTATGCGATCTTATGCAAATACTATGCGAAGATTACGTCTTATCTTTGCGTAGTAAAAAACACTATCTGAATAAAATAAAATATAATATATTCTATTTATAAAAAGTTTTTTGTTTTATATAAAATGTTTTTTATTTTATTACTATTATAATAATAATAAAACCAAAACTGAGATAACTTTCTACCGATGATTTTGAAAAATGAGTAAGTGGGGGTCTATGTAATAAGCCAAATTTATAACAAATACTTCATAAAAATCCCCTCTATTTATCTCAATTTACTTGGCTTCACAAAACACATTTTTAATAACATTTATTCATCATTATTATAATTCGCAATATTAACAACCAGATCATTCCAGGAAAGAGGGCTTTTCGATAAGGACTTCTCCTTATTGGCGGCATGATTAGGTGACCAAACCCTTTCCTCGGCGAAACTTTCTAGAAATCGTCAATAATGCAAATAATAATATGAATAATCGTATCATCTCAATTATTGATTTAATAATATAAAATATTGTGACAATAATTGAATCAATAATGTGAGATACTATACAACAATTCTTGTGGTAATTATTGAATAAAAGCGAGTGACTTCTCACGTAAACATCAATAATCAAATCTTATACAATACCGCTGTCTATTCACGTACGCAGCGTATTCATCAGCACTTTTATCACTTGTGTATTTCAAATAGTTAACGGTAAAAATTTTGCCGTTATTTTTATAAAAAGTTATTTCGTCATTTTCTAACTCAAGACATGAATTCCGTTGTAGGGGTCCACCAATGATTGTCTTGCAATACGAATATTCCCTGATAAAACGAATATTCCCCGACCAAATGAATATTTTATGACAACTTGCTTACTTTACAAAATTTGTAAATATTATCCACAGCTATAACATTATATCAAATCCACACCATAATATTTAAAATGATATCTAGAGAAAATTAATCTTTATTCATAAAAGTTGGGGTCTTACAGTTTCTATTTTTACCATTACATGTGTGAATAGAATTGTCATTTTTATTACGATAAGAACATTTAATAAATGGAGATATATGACCTTCTTTTTCTTTACTTTTAACATGATAAAGTTCTTTATCTTTTGTTTTACTAGGTTCTCCAATATATCCTAATCCTTCTTTATTGAAACCACATCTTCGTTGATTAAGAATTACATCGATGTTTTCTTTTCTTTTTGTGAATTTAATGACTGTTGAGTTTAAATCATCACGTTCTACAGTCAACATTTTGATTTAATCTAATTAGGAGGATTCTTCACTTTGTTTTTCTAATTCTAGATTTAGAGATGAGTTTTCAACTTTGAGTGTTTTAATATCTTCATTTAACACTTGATTTAGTGTTTGAGAATCTTCGATAAGAACAGTAAGTATTGAATTTTCAACTTCAAGGTTTTTAATAGAAATATTAAGTGTTGAATTTTCTATTTCAAGATATTTGTTTATTTTTATTAATTTTTCTAATTCTTCTTTTAATGTAATATTTTCTGAATAATCATTTTTTAGTTTCTCATTTTCTTCTTTTAGGGTTTCATTATTAATTATAATTAAATTTGAGTTTTTTATTTAGAGATTTTTGTTAGTCTTAATTAATTTTTCTAATAAAATTTTTAGTTTAATAAAATATTCTTTAATAATTTCATTATCTCTATATAAACAATTATATGCTTCTTGCAGTTCATGATGTTCTTTATTTATATTGTCTAAATTATGTGTGATAAATGAATTACTAGGTAATTGATGTTCCGAAGTTACCTCAGATTTTGGTGATGACGCATTATCAGCCATTAAACATAGATTTGCGATTTCCTCGGTTTGTTCAGCAGTTCCTTCTTCATCACTCAGATTCCAGCCTTCCTCAACTACTAGTTCTTTGTTGTTGACTAGTTTTGGAAAGTCCTTTTTTAAATGTCTAGGCTGATTACATTCAAAACATGTATTTGAATTCTCATTGGAGCTAGCATTTCTGAAATTGTTTTTGTTTTCTCCTTGTGCCTTTGGCTTCAAGACTCATCGTTCTCACTTTCTTGATCTACAAGTAGAGTTTTGAAAGCGATCCCTTTCTTTTTGAGATCTATATTCGATCCTGATTTTCGACTAACATGCCTACTTCGTGGGCACGAAGATTTCCAATAAGGCTATCACGAGGATATGCATTTTGATCTTGTATTTCCTTGATGGCTTTGTCCTTCATTTTCCACACAGATGGAAGGGTTTTGAGAATTCTTCTATTTTTCTCATTGGTTGTGTAAGCTTTTCTTAATTGTTCCAAGTCATTAATGATTTTGGATAAACGTGTTCATTTTTTCACCTTCTTCCAACTTAAAACTCTCATACTCTTGGATTAGAGCATATTTTTTGGTTTCTTTGATATGATTGGTTCCTTCATAGGTTACAATTAATTTTTCCCATATTTCTTTAGTTTTCTAGTAGTTTCTAACTCTTTTGTACTCTTTTTCTATGAGAGCATTAGTAAACACTTATTCTGCTCTAGAGGTTATATTCATGGTCTCCTCAAATTTTGTGGTGAATTTATCAACATCTTTCTCAATGATTTTCTCACCTTCAATCTTTGTGGGAACTTTTACACCTCGCTCTATTGCCAGCCAAACTTTGATTCCTTGTGACTTGACATAAATTTTGAATCTATTTTTCTAGGTGACAAAGTTTGTGCCATCGAATAGTGAAGGTCTGGTCATTAATAGTCCTTATTTGCAACTAGTAGCATTGTAGGCCATAAATGGATCTACTCTTAGATATGTCTGTCTTCACTTAACAAATAAGTTAGATAGGTCTCGAGTATGTTGCTATGTTCAGTCTCAAGCTTCTTTCCAAGACTTGAGATCATTATACTCCGAGTAATAAATACTTTTTCAATAGGCGAAGAAGCCTTTACAAAGTTTTAAAGATGAACTTACAACTATCCACAACTAAATATCTTGGACAGCGAACTCCCAGCTCCTTCCTCAAGCTTAATTGTACCTTTCCTTTGAGTTTAGAATTATTCTCTGATATGGTCTTGAAGCGACAATCTCTTTCTCATCTTACAAGTACACTAGGACCCAACTCCCAGCTGACATCTCTAAGACTCTGATCTTGGTCAAAGAATTACTTGTCTTTCTCACAGATACATAAAATATACTAACTCTATCATTTTCAAATTTTACAAAAGTTTGATTTGATTATGCTTCTAAGGTAAGTAGATAAAGTTTAGTACAGATATAAAAGTTCAAATAATTTTTATGTTTGATACTTCTCAATTAAGCAAATATATAATTTAAGGAACATATATTTAAATAAAAGCTCAAGACTTTTATATTTGTGTGCAAAAGCTTATGGGTAAGCATATATATAGATTTAACCAATTTTATAAAGATTTTCTTTTCTTTATAAATAAAAGTGTGTTTCAATGTTTAAACAAGTTAGAAAAGATTTTCTTTTTCTTTTTGTAAATAAAGAATGTGTTTCTATGTTTAAACATATATAACTTTGAGTTTTAGATATAGTAGTTATCAAGTATAACACATTAATTAATTAAATAATACTTGATATATCAAATAAATTCGTTTCACTCAAAGATATATATTTTTGTATATTTGATCTACGTTGTGAAAATTTGGCCACTTATGATTTCAAAAACTGTCCAGATAATATTCTTTGTTAAGAAATATCTCCGAATATTGGTATCTAAGTACTGACTTAATTTTTGTTTCACAATCTGATAATTATATAAATATTTTGTAATATTTATATAATTTATCTATATCAATAAAATGCCACTTAGAATTTTAAAGACCGTTTGGAAGATTTCAGAGAAAAACTTTCGAATTGATACACATGCACCCACATGCACATATATTACATATATACATATATATTACATGTATATATACACACATATATATATATATATATATATATATATATACACACATAATATATATATATATATATATATATATATATATATATATATATATAACTTGGAATTTTTCTTTTTGCCTAGAAAAGATTTAGAAAAACATTTTAAAAAGAAATAGGAATCTCATTAAGTTAGGAAATGTTACTATATGAATCAATTTCTTTTAACACTTGATATTAGTTATCAAGGTCAAAAAATAAATTCAATAAGAGTTTGGAAAAAAATTGGTTAAGATAAATGTGATAATTAAAATTATTTAAATATTTTAATCCTATAGAGAGGATTCTACCCATTTGACTTATTTACTTAATTGGTTATTATTAAAATAAAACTAGAAGAATTTGGAGACCTATCACTATGAAACACAAATATATGGACTTTTAGTGAATAAATTAGCTACATGTGCCTAAGAATGCACAAATTATCTTGTTGTCAATAAAGCCACGAACCACCTTTTTACGAACAAAGTGATAGTGATCTAGGTCTTTAATGTGCTTAGTTCTGGCAAACAAAATAGGGTTACTAGTTATCTACAATAAACTCAATTCATAAAAGAGCACTAAAAATGTAGGTATTACAACTCCAACATCCCTCAAGATAGGAACCGGTTAGATATAGGGATAAGGTCCAAAAATATCTTAATATTTACACGGATATTTCACTTATACCTTAAACTAGTTTTTTTTTCTTCCAAAAGTACCCTTAACGTTACTAATTTAAGATCGGGTTGTGCCTCTCCCAGATTAATCTGAGATCTGCATGTAATAAACTCAACGTATCGTGGATAATTTTTGTTGACGTGACAACATTTGTTGACGTGTGCAAAACAGAAAACTATATTTACAACATTTAATCAAAATACTTAAATTAATCAAAACAAAAAAAAACACTAAAATTCAAAGAAGGAATTTTCTATTTCAACAAAATAAAAATACCCAAGCTTTTTCTCTCCATTTCTCCAAACCCAGATCTGAAGTTTGTCTCTTTCTCTCTCCATTTCTTCCAAACTCCGTTTATCCCCATTTTCTCTCTCTAGATTTCAGTCTTTGTTTTTCTCTCAATCACAATCTCGTCCTCCAAACTTTTCCAAAGGCGGTGAACAAAGAGCTCAGGAGAGAGAAAGGCCATGAAGAGCCGAGGAGAGAGAAAGGCGAGGAAGAGCAAAGTTCCACCGCCTCCATCATCCATGGTCAAAGAAGGAATTTTCTATTTCTCTGTTTTCTCCGAATCAAATATGGGTTACTCTTTTAAAAAAAATCAATTCAATTCCTTCTAGTAATCTTTGAAGATGAAGGGGGTAATATTATTTATTTTAATCCTTTTTTTGAACTGATTTGAAATTGATTGGATTTATGGATTTGAGATATATTTTGAAACTGTTTGATTTGTGATTGAATAAGAAAGTGAGAGAATGGAGTGATTAAAAAATAAAGTTAAGATTTGGGTTTCATATGTGATATGTGATTGAAATTTATGATTTGGGTTTTTTTTTCATCGTGATGCATATTGAGATTTTTAAGAATGTTTAGTTTGATATGTTTTGGTCTGTTGATGCATATCTGATAGATGATCTGTTGATGCCCCTGTTTTGGTCTGGTATTTTTTTTTTGCAATGGAGAAGGTATTATTATTATTATTTTATTATTATTATTATTATTTGAGGTATTTTAAAAATAAAAATTGACTAATTTTATATAGTAAATTATAATAATTATAAATTATATAAAAGGTATCATTAATTACAATATTTTTTGTAAACAAATATTTAAAATTACAACACTAAATATGTTATGCTTTTTTTATTTTGAATTTTAGTGTTTTTTTGGTTTTGATTAATTTAAGTATTTTGATTAAATGTTGTAAATATAGTTTTTTGTTTTGCACACGTCAACAAATGTTGCCACGTCAGCGAAAATTGTCCACGTATTAACAGAGTTAGTCTATGTGGCATCTCTCATTAATCTGAGGCACAATAACCCACCTTAAATTAGTAACGTTAAGGGTACTTTTGAAAAAAAAATTAGTTTAGGGTGTAAGTGGGACATCCGTGTAAACATTGGGGGTATTTTTGCACCTTATCCCGTTAGATATATGATCTAGTTAGATAGGATCTAGTTAGGGTTTTACAGTTTTTTGCTATATTTGTAATAGTAAATGTTACATTTTAATTATTTTCTGACTTCCAATCTTACTGTTTCTGTCTCTCACTTCTGTTCTTTTAATAAAATCTTGTTAGAATTTAAGAACGAATAATATTACAATCACAATTATATTATATGAAAGACAGAAAAGTAAGAACACACAATATATCCAGGTTCACCAATTTAGCTAGCCATGCTTGTCTGATGTATTTCTTACACGCCTCACACATTTTATAATGATCCACACACCAAATAATATTTTTATAATAACTAAAAACCCTAAATTACTATAATATGAAAATTTCAAACACACGGCCCAAATACATTAGTAAAATCCAAGATCAGACTACTAATAAATCTTCAAGTCCAATTGTATTTACCGCTTGGCTTTCAGGGGAAGCTGCCAACTATCCTGTCGTAATGGCCATTAATCGAACCCGTAAAGTATGAATCAATCCCAATAAATTTCTTTACGTAAAGACTAATTTTATATTTTTCGATATGGTCGAATTTTTGAATTTTTATAGTACATGTTCCTTAATTATTCACTACCTGTGATATTTGAATCGAAAGAAATCATTATATCTTATCATTGGTATCTAGTATTTATACCTAATAGTTGGACTGTTTTACGAACAATGATATTAGTTTGTCAAGATAAATAGTTTTTGAATTGTGTAGAGGTAAAAAACATATACAACAAGAGAAAAAAAAAGTCAAAAACAATTTGTGAGTTAGTCAGAAATTAATTCCTTATCTATTATTGATGTCATGTTAATTAATTGAAACTATTTGTTTGTTTTGCTCTGTACCAATTTTTAAATATGATTATTAATCTTTTTTCCACACCAAAAAAAGTCATTTCCATTAGAACGAGTTTATTTTCTAAATTCAAGAAAAACAAAAAAAATGTAATTAAAAATTCATGAACCACCCTACCCCATTGTGCCCTCGGTCATGAGCCTCTTTTTTGTAACCCACTAAAAACTGAGCATTTTTGACTCGACCTATTTTTTTCCCAACCTATTTGAGTCGGCCTAGCTCATTTGCTAAGTATAAAGACAAATTTTTGACCCACGTTAAATTATTTGTTTTTTGTCGTATAATTCTTCTTATAGTTTCATCCTATATGATGTGATATTTTCATGGGCTCTTTACACTACTATATAACAATTAGAAAATAATTACAAGATAAATACATCTACAAAATAATTACAAAAAAGTGAAACACAATAACCACGTCAGATAATTCAGTTTAACAGAAATAAGGAAACACTCGTTTTTTGTCCCTGGCTTTGCGGTTGCTATTGAGCTTTATTCTCAAAGCAAGCCTGGTGAGTCGTGCTTCTTCATTATCTTCATCACTCGACTCCCCAAAACGACTCTATCACTACCGTGTCTCGAAGATCGACGATTGAAGGATCGAAGGATTTGGAAACCGAGTCTCGAAGATCGAAGGATTCTGGAAATCCGAATCTGGAACATAACTAAGAAGTAAACCATAATCTGAATATGGATATTGAAATCTCATAATATAACTTTGAAACGGATAATGAGCATATGATTTCAATTTTCAATTGGTAACCAAAAATAAAACTAATAGAAGGATTATTAGTTATTTATTGATGGATTCCATATTGGTATAAAGTAGAATTGTAAACTGAAAATTTGGTATGGGTCTTTCCAGGTTCAATTCAGGTACTGAACCGTAGGTACTACACATTCATAAATTGGTTACCTTTATATAAGTGTTTGGTTACCTAGGTTTAATTGTTCAGTATTTAATTGGTCACCACATCATAATACTCAGTGATTTGATTATAAACTGAATGCAAACAATGTGTTTCAGATTTATGGTTACTAATTAGATATATTTTGGTTACTATATAATGATTATTTGGTCACCATTCACAATATTGTTTTATTTATAATGCTTGGTGTCGAATAATAAAAAGATGATTCCAAATGTCTTTGATTTCAATGGATCGTGGTCCGCGATAAAGAATTGAATACCACAATTTTGAAGTTACCGGCTTACTAGTCCCATCAACTTGTTCATTCACAGAAATGCATAACTTGGAATGCAGTGCATAAGGTTAGACACCAACACAACAAAATTGTCAATCAAATTTAAGTTTAGAAACGACTTCCACCGATCAGTATGTCAAATGAAACAACCTTCAGATTCTTTATGGAAGTCAATATAAAATCAGATGAACAATGCAAGTTTCCACTAATTATAGAGAATGTATACAACAATGGAGGCACTACAATCTTACAGAACTTGAGAAATATAGAAGAAAATAGGATGCAAGCTGTAAGGCCAATCAGATCGACACAACGAAATTCAAAACTTATACCACTAAAAACACAAGATTACCAAATTAGAACACAATATGCTGAGAAGCTTAATTGCCATCGAAGCTATTGATCAAGAACAAGACATAGCATACACTGAAGAACAATCTGATGAGGTCATATCAGATCTGAATGAATTTGAAGTGAAAATACATCAAACTTACAAAGACAAAAAAATCCTAGCACAAGCAATACGACTACATTCAATCAGGCAAAATTGACAATACAAGGTTGAAAGAACAAATGATAGAGACTTTGTGCTAGTATGCATAGAGAATGAAAATTGCAAATGGAAGTTGAGAGCATCAAAGTATCGGAAAACCAGTATGCTCAAGGTGAGAGAATTCAATAATTTCCACACTTGTTCATCCGACATAATGCTGGGAGATCACAAACAAGAAAATAGCGAGTTGGTTAGTGAATGCATAATGCATATATTAACAAATCTGAAGAAAATACACACACCAATAGATATTATGGAAGACATGATGACATAGTATAATGTGTCTATCTCTTACCAAAAAGCATGGAGATCAAAAGAGAAATCATTAAAAAAGTAAGAGTAAATCCACACGACTACTCTCTGATCCCATCATGGTTGCACATGTTGAAGAAAACAAATCCAGGTAACACTTGGAAACTATTCTTAAATTTTTTATAATTAATTGGTAACCCAATAAAGTTGAATTGGTTACCTTTGTATGAATGTTTGGCTACCAACTGCATTATGAAAAAAAATTCTATAAAAATGGTTTTTTGTGGGTAATCAATATCTACACAAAAGGTTACTCTTAAATGGCATTTTGGACACCATCTACACCATATGGAAAAAATTAAATGTTAATTAATTGGATACCAATAACCATACAAATGGTTACCCTCGAATACAATTTTGGACGCTATCTGATCCATATATTTATATTGACATTACTGAAATTTCATATCAAGTTCAATCACAGCCCTGGAGTTGGAAAGAAATGGTTATTTCAAGTATCTCTTCTTTGCCATAGGAGCATCCATTGAAGCATGGCATCATTGCTTCCCAATCATTATAATTAATGGCACATTCATATAATCAACCTACGGGGGGACACTCCTCATAGCAAGCACCCAGGATGCAAATAGAAACATTATTTCGATTGCTTTTGCAGTGGTTGACAGTGAAAATGAATTCTCTTAGAGATGGTTTTTCGTCAATTTGAGAAAGGTTTGTGGAGTTAGGGAAGGCCAATGCATTGTTTTATATAGACATGAAGCCATTGCACAGGGACTGAACTTTGTGTTCCCCGATGTCATGCATGGTTCATGTACATATCATTTCTTGAAAAATATAAAAACTAGATTCAGAAAGAAAGGAGAAGAACTCAAATTAGCATATAACGGGGCTTATAGAGCTTACACTATTGAACAATTGAACAGACACATGGCTGAACTTGATGCAATTGATGCTCGAATAAGGACATATTTGGTGGAAGAGGTTAAGTTAGAGAAGTGCACAAGGCTCCATGTGACTGTAAGCAGGTACTCAACAATGACTTCTAACACATCCGAATCTATCAACGATGCAATCAAGGGAATCAGTGATCTTTCAGTTACAACAATGATTGAATGCCTCTGTTGTATGGTTCAAATATGGTATTTCACAAACAAACAAGCAGCCATATCAACATTCACTACCCTTTCCACAACAACTGAGAGAAGACTGCAATCTAATATCATTGAATCAAAGAAACTTAAGGTCAGTAATACAACTTTTAAGTTATTACATGCATGTCTACCAAAAGTTGCATTTGTATTTTATGGAATGAAAGAAAATAAATGATTATACATACTAACTACACTCTTAAATTGTGTGGTAGGTTGAGATATTAAACCTAGTGATTTTCACTGTTTACGATGTCACCAAACAGTTTATTGTTCACATGGAACAAAGGACATTCACATGCGATAAATTTTAGTACCACGAGATGCCTTATCCACACGTTGCTTGTGACGCCCCCAAAATAGGTATACATCACCCATTTTGAGTCGTCAATAACATGGTACAGAAATAACTACAACTTTATTAATACAACATAAAAACTGCGAGTTTAAATACAAATATTGTCTTCTAGACAATATCCACACCCAAATAAGTCCTCATTATAATTATTGATACATTATTTTACAAAAATGGTGAGGACTACTAAAACAACTTCTAGAACCATCAATCCATACCCGACTAGTACTGCTTACATTCTCGCCTCACGAGAAGAAAAATGGAACAAAAAGGAAAAGGGTGAGCTCAACTAGCCCATAAAGAATATTATGACTAAGATAATATAGAAAAAATTATCGTTAGTCTTCAACAGGGAAAAAAAATCTGAGAGAATATAATAAACAACAAGTTTGGATCAATATTCGCGTGAAATAATAATTCATAGAAGAGTTACGTAGAGAATGAAATCTACTATTATCTATGAATTTAACAGTCCATCATCAATATTTTATCCCTGTAACATCAATCAATATTCATCTTGAATCAAATTTTCATCTTTGCACTACAGGCCAAAGATATTCATCAGTCGGTCATGTTCATCTCAACACCTGTACATCTTTGCACTACGGCCAAAGATATTCATAAGAAAATCATTTATCTTTTTACAAAGCCAAAGATATTCGATTATATCATCATTTAGGACCGAGGATGATGAAAAATATTTTAAAGAAAACGAATCCAGTGAAACAAAAGAATAAATATAAAGGATTCGTATTTCGGTTTATCCATGTCCAAAAATACCTCAATAATAATCATAGTGGAGTAAAATTCAAGAATGATCAAAACATGGATACAATCAAAGCTAGTATCCATAATAGATATTTTAGACGAAAAACAAAAATTTGATTTTTCTGTGAATAGTGCCGTATACTTGAATAGTGCCGTATACTTGAATAGTAACTCTGGCACAAAAGGTTCCAAATTTGATTAAAAGTTTAGATCAATACTTTGGCATAATGATATTGAAAGAAATAATATCATTTAAAAAAAATAACATCCCTTACCTCGAAAGAATAGTACTTCTAGTTGAAACACCGGAGGATATAGGCTATGACTTGAACTTGCAGATAGTATAAAGACACTCAAAGTATTAAAATACTCACAAGAATACGCTCAATATATCGAGAGAGAAAGAGAAAACTTGAGCTTTACGGTGTGATTTTCAATTCTAACCTAAGCACCTATTTATAGAAAATGCTTAGAACACACAATGACAAAAATTTAATAAAATATTCATATATATTTATTAAATTCTTACGCACACAAAATTTGATTCAAAACATCAGCCACCAAGAGTGATCCACCTCACTAAATAAAAAAATGTTTTCTTATTAAAACATTTAAAACTTCAAAAATCAATTATTCGGAATTTGGAACTTGATGAATTCATAATAAATAGCCCTTTTATCAGAAAAAATTCAAACCTTGTGTCCTTTTCATAAGAAATTTCATTCTCTACAACTTTGCGGAAGAAAGTTTTTCCAAATTCCAAATGTGAAACCGGCAATCGAAATCCACAAACAGGCGATTTTACAAATTTTAGTCAAGAAATGGTATAATCAAATTTTAGTCACCATTAGAAATGGGCCAATGTGCATGTTTAACATATTTTTAACATTTATTGCAACAAAAAATACTCTTCCTCCTCATATATAAAATATCTCATATATCCCACATTCATTGTAAAATATCACCATTATTATATTATTTATTAAAATATAATAATATATTTAAATGAATTATTTTATCGTAAAAATAATTCAACAACAAGTCATCTTTGCACTACAACTGCCAAAGATATTCATCAATAATTCATCTTTATTCGGTTCACACTATCAAAGTTATCAATAAAACTATTTCCATACTATTTAGCCAATAGATATTAATATCTCTTAAAGAAATACATAATCATTTTATCGAGAATAAATCGTAATTTATATAAACCATAATTATAATCATGTTGATCAATTCAAATTCTCCAGGATTTATATAATTTTTTCATCAATTGCCTTTACCTCTTAAGCTAAAAATATTTTCAATTGAAATTCAATGGTCATGATCATACACCAATTCACTCTCAGACTTAAGATAAAATATTCAAATTCATTCAACTTAAATTTCACACATCCCAAAAGAGAACCCATAGTCACGATCATACCAATAATCTACCCATCTTTACACTCAAGTCAAAGAGAAATTTCTTCACCAGATTATAAAAATGTTATATATGATAATAAAAATAATATGATCAAAATATAGATTTAATCTTAAGAGTAAGATTAATCTTAAGAAATCAACGATAATTTGGTCAGAAAAAGAAACCAATTTTGTCATGAATAGTAACTCATAAATAGTAACTCGTGAATAGTAACTCATGAATAGTAACTCGTGAATAGTAATTCATGAATAGTAATTCATGAATAGTAATCCCGATATGAAAAAGGTAGAAATTTCATAATAAAATTCATACCAATATTTTGGTATAATGATATTGAAAGAATAATTTTTCTTAAACTTATAAACAATTTATTTTAATTGTTTACACTTTACTAAATAATGCATTTAATCATCCTAAAATGCCAAACTCATAAGATTTCATTACCAATAACATAAACTCTCATCAAAAATCTGCATATACCTCATATAGGATTCTCAAGCCATAAAATCCTAGTTTCCAATTTTCTTACTTCACATAACATATTTAATTCATTTACTCATAACTAGTCCATTTTCATGAAAAATACTAAATCATAACCAACAAATTTTCTTTTCTGAGATTTAGCAGAATATAGTCCGATATTGAACATATATTTTTCTCAGAATTTTTAAAATTCATTTACTATTTTTCATATGGCCAAAATTGCCGAATATTTTGACATTTATTATAAATTGTACTTTTGTCCAAAATTCCAAAATTTAAAGAGTATACTTATGTTATACACATGTACTCCCAATAAAAATTTCACCAATTTTGGAGATAACCACAAGGAGTTATAAGGGTTTTCTTTTAAAATAGTCTTTTCCCATAAAATTAATAACTCTTAATCTATACATCCAAAAATTGCCATTTTTGGACACAATCAATAAAACTCATCAAATTATCATTTCAAATTTTTCCAGAATTTTTGAAGGTCAGAAAAGTTACGAAACATGAAAAACATAACAACCATTAAAAATCCCTTACCTCAAAAGAGCAGTATTTCTGACTGGAATATCGGATGAAAAGCCGAAGGAACCTTGCACCGAATAGCAACTCTCAAAGTATCTAAATACTCACAAAAATACGCTCAACAATATTGAGAGAGAAAACTTATATTTCTGGTGTGATTTTCAATTCTAACTTAGCCCTCTATTTATAGGAAAATATTAGCACGCCGAAGCAGACTTGACCTGCTATCTGATGGCTTTACTTGCTAATATTTCCACCCACCACATTTGAATTAGAATTTCAACACATTTCTTCACCAACCATAGGTGGGGCCCACTCATTCTAGAATTTTCCACCAAAATGATAAATTTAAAAACTTCAACAATTTTTGAACCAGTCACCTCTTAAAATTGATAACAAATCATACGTTCATTTTTAACGGTTCAAAATTTGTGGACATATACTCAACTTATATATGTATAACATATCCAAAAATCACAATGATCCAACGGTCGGATTAAAAATTATAACTCACGCAATATATCGTAAGAACACTGATTTGATTTTTAATACCTCCATTCCAACAAAAATACTGATAAAACACCTCAACATTATTTTCTTCAATTATAACCACGTAAAATAAATAAATCCATCATTTATATCCGCATCAAATAAATATTTCCTTATCAATAATTAATTATTCACAAATAATACTATAAAATCACAATAATGACAACCAGGCAGTTCCCAAGAAAGAGGGGCCTTTTCAATAAGGATTTCTCCTCACTCTTGGCCGATTAGGTGACCAAACCTCTCCTCGATGAACTATCTAGACATTGCCAATAATGTTATCTAATAATATTATTCAAATAATAAGAATTATTGATCCGATAATGGAAAATCTCAAGCAGTTGACAATTATTGAAACAACATAATATAAAATATCAACGCAACAATTATTGAATCAATAAAATAAAATATTGAGCGAATTATCGTAATAATTATTGAGTAGTGCCTTCTTACATAAGGATCAATAACTCAAAATACTTCAGCAATCAGGTGTCTTTCTTTGTGCGACCACGCGTATTCTCGTATTTTAACTACTACGTATATTCAATGGTGTTAATAAGAATAACTACGCTGCTTTTTATAAAAACTCAAACTTGTCATTTTTTCATCCGAAAGTTATTACATTATGGGGCCCACAAGTGACTACGTCTGTGACGCCCCCAAAATTAGGTATACGTCACCCATCTTGGGTCGCCACTTACATGGTACATAAATTCAATACAACTTATTAACATAACTGTCGTGTACAATACGACATAAACTGTGAGTTTGAATACAAATATCGTCTACTAGATATTATACAAACTCAAAAGGAGTCCTCATTACAATTATTATCACACTATTTCACGTAATAGTGAGGACTACTAATGCTATCTTCGAGACCATCACTCGTTTCCCAGACTCGTCCCAAATTTATATTCTCATTTCAAGAGAATAAACGTGAAAGAAAGGGTGAGCTCAACTAGCCCAAAGAAGAAATATTATGACTAAGATAATGCGAAATAAATTATCATTAGCCTTCAACATGTTAAACCGATAAAATACAATAGACAACCAATTTAATTGCGTGAATATACGCAATCCATTAAAAGAGTCAAGTAGAGAATAAAATCTACTATCTTTTAGGTTTTAAAGGTTTTCATCAATTTTTATCTCTGAGACTCGACAATAAATAAACCACCACATCTAATCATCCCCGTACTACGGTCAAGGATTTTCATCAAATTATCAATGGTCATGACTATATCTTAATCACCCCGGTCATAATCATACCAAAAACTATCCATCATCGCATTACAGAGCCAATCGAGGACTTTTATCACATCATTTATAACAAGCCATGATTATACCAAATGATCCTCAGTCATAATCATACTAAGTTCATCTATGCACGTAAGCCAAAGATAACATAATATAACATGAGGATGATGATAATGACATAATAATTCAATAAAACAAGTTCAAGAATTATTTTATCCGAGAATTATTAACGTCCAAATTGTTAACAAGATATCTTGTGTTGTAGAGTAAAATTCAAGAATTATCGGAAGAATATTTCCATGAAAAGATATCTTTGGATGAAACGAAATATCAAGAATATTCTACTAATTTCATGGAGTATAGAAGTCAAAGTTTTAACCAACCGGGTATAATAAAGAATGGAATAACAAAAGAAATCACCATGCATGCGATCACATGTATAAAGTTATTCAATGTAATAATAATAACGGAACCAGTCGGTGAAATTCACAAGCCAGGGATGATCCAACCAGAATAATAAATCTTGAATAATAAACAATGGAACCAGTCCTGTAAAACACACGTATGGATATTCCAACGAGAATAATAAATGCGAAATAATAAACAATGGAATCGGTCGAGTCCTGTAAAACACACGCGACGGGATATTCCAATGAGTAATAAAGAATGGAATAACGAGAAGAAGATCACCAAGTATAGGGAATTTCGGCAGTATACAAAGGTTATTCCAATGTAATAAATAAGAATGGAATAACAGAATGGATTTCACCAAGTATAGGGTATGCTGCGTGTCACAATCATATATAGGGTATGCCACTTTTACGAGTTATTCCAATGTAATAATAATGAATAGAATAACGAAGTTCTCTTCATGAATAAGAAAGAATAACACCCATTCACAGATGCAACAAATAATATCCCTTACCGTAAAAAGACAATCGGATATCAAAGTAGTGAAATGTACCGAATATACTCTTCTTTTTCTCTACATAGATTTTCTCTCTATAAACTTCTCTCTATAATTACTCTCTCTAGAGTTTCAATTGAATTAAATGAGAAAATAATGAAGGAATGAGCTTCTATTTATAGGAAAATAGAATGCATAAGTAATTAATCCATGAACGGTCCAGATTGATTTACTTTAATCGATGGTCCATATTTAAAGCAAAATCTTTTAAATAAAATATAATATATTCTATTTATATAAAAATATTTTACTATGCAAATACTATCAAAATACTTATGCAACACTATGCATAATAAAATATAATATATTCTATTTATAGAATAACTTTAATAAAGTATTCGCTTTATATAAAAGATGTTTCGCTTTTATTACGTTAATAATACTGAATAAAATAAAAGCGTCATTATCGCTATAATAATTCATATTATTAATCGACAATAATGGAATCAAACCGAGTGAATTCTCACATAAGCATCAATAATCAATACCGGTGTAGCTACTTATGCAACCACACGTACATCGCATTTTTTACTACCGAGTAGTAGTTCAACAAGATGTCGATGGTAAAACTTCCATAGTTATTTCAATAAAATATTTTTGTCATTTTCTTAATCCGAAATGATAATTACATTGTGGGGTCCACCAATGATTGAGTAGTTGTATGCGAATATTCCCTGCTAAACCGAATATTCCCCGACTAATCGAATATAATATAACCACTTGCATACTTTGCAAAATTTATAAATACTACCCACAACTATAATATTTATCTCAAATTCACACCATAATATTAAAAATTATTTCGACAAAATTTAAATCTTTATTGATAAAATCTGGGGTCTCACAATCTCCCCTCCTTATGGAATTTCGGCCCTCGAAATTAGGGTACGTACTGGTATGATAAAGAGGTGAGGATACCTTGAATACCTTTATCGTTGAAAATATTTAATTCATCTTTGCAATCCTACTAAAGAAGATATTCATTAACAATTCATCTTTGCACTACAAGCTAAAGATATACAACCATAAAACCAATAATCTTTGTGTGCACTTAATAGTATCACGACCACGAATTATCCATACAAGATCTTGGCCAAGGATATTCGTGTTTTCAATTACGGTCATGATTATATCAATAATCCTTGGTCATAATCATACCAAGTATATCAATGCACTACTGACCAAAGATGACTTTTACCACATCCATGAATTAATATTTCATTCTTTGAGACTCGACTCAATAATTAATCCATATCATCGAATCATCCCCACACTACGGGCCGAGGATATTCATTAGTATCACGACCACGAATTATCCATGCACTACGACCACGAGATAATCGTGTATTCATTAGTATCACGACCACAAATTATCCATGCACTCTACCAAAGATAATCGTGTATTCATTAGTATCGACCACAAATTATCCATGCACTACTGCCAAAGATAATCGTGTATTCATTAGTATCACGACCACAAATTATCCATGCACTACTACCAAAGATAATCGTGTATTCATTAGTATCATCACGACCAAATTATCCATGCACTACTACCAAAGATAATCGTGTATTCATTAGTATCACGACCACAAATTATCCATGCACTACGACCCCAAAGATAATCGTGTTTTTTCAATTACGGTTATGATTATACCGAACAATCCTCATTCATAATCATACCAAGTTCATCTATGCACTACAGTGCCACGAGATGACTTTCAACATAATATAAACATGAAGATAATGATATAAAGAATCAATCAAATGAGATAAATGATAAATATTAAACATTTATAATATAATTTATCCGAGATTCAAGAATATCCCCATGTTATCAATCACTTAATAATCTCATAATCTAATATCATTAATATTACAACAATATTTTAATCACTTCTTAAATTTATAAACAATTTATCTCAATTGTTTACGCTTTTACCATATAATGCATTTAATCATTCAAAATGCCATACTCATAAGATATCATCACCAATTATCAAATCCTCATCAAAAAATATACATATACTCTATATAGGATCCTCTAGCCATAAAATCCTATTTTCAACTTTGTTACTTCACATAACATATTTAACTCATATGTTTGTAACTTAACTATTTTCATGAAAAATACCAAATCAGTCCCAAAAATAACTCTTTTCTGGGATTTAGCATAATATAGTCCCATAATGAAAATATATTTTTCTCGAATTTTTAAAATTCATTTACTATTTTTCAAAATCAATTTCTAATTAATTCCTTAAGAAATTAGCTACCTCAAGTTTAACTCCAAAATTCCCAAATCTTGGCAGGACCTTACACATGTTAACGTGAGCCTCCAGTTTAAATTTCATGGTCATCGGAGTTATAGAACTCCGGTTATAGCATTTTTTGTCGGAAAAACCTAAATATTGAAATAGTCATAAATTGCTCATTTTAAGTCGAATGAGCTCATTTTTGGACAGGAGGTACTTTATACCATATACTTTCATGTCCCAAAAGGCCAGAATTTTTCTCATAATTTAAGTGGCCAAAACAGCCCCTCTAATATCATGGCAGCAACTTTTTCGGTTTTGCAGCTTTGCACTCCTTTGCTAAAATCAGTCCACACAAAAATCTACAACACCTTTTCCAGTAATTCCACTTGGATTAGTTAGGTAACTCATAGATCTAACTCTAGGACTTGACCACATTCAAAAATTCAAAATATAATAGGAGATATATGGTCAATTGAATTTCATGTTACGTTTTTCACCAAAATCGATTTTCAACTCTTTGTGATTTCTAAGAAACTTTCATGTTTTCACATACTAACCAACATAACTCATTATAACACTTACTAATACCACGTATACCCATGATTTTCATTAGTCCAATGCTTTTATTATGACTTTCATCATAATCCACGTAAATGAGATCCTTTTAGTTGAAGAAATATTTGAGGTTTAAGAAATGGGTTTTTATCTTTGGGGTTCAATACAAAATTCGATTTCACGCTCTAAGTAGGCTAAGAAGTCTTCAAGAATACGCCAGGAAATTTATTAATAATAGAAATATCATTCAAAATTGTGACTCTCATCCAAGACTTGGATAGAACATCACATTGATACCAACTGTGACTTCTATCCCTTAACCTAGATAGCACCTCACAATGATACCTATAAACTTGCCATCTTCATTCACGATGTTGCCTACTGAAGAAATGCGGCTTGTGCATTCCACACAAGGAAGTCAACAACGAAAGGTTTGGGGCTCTTTACTTATGGCTTGATATGACAATGATTAACTTTAGGGTTTGGTTACTTTGAATTCGTGTAACAGGGTTGTTATAAATATAAAAGCTAACAACCTTACGAAAAGCATGATGAGTAGATAACCAATTGATTCCGAAAATCACATCAAAGGTAAATATTTTCAAAAAGATAAGATCGACAATAACGTGAAAATGTTTATTTGAATTAAACAAGATTTAAAAATAGTAAGCGAACGAAGGCTCCTACTAACGAAGTTTCAACCAATAAGTCAAAGTTTAACTTCTTGAGTCAAATTCAAACGTTGAACACAACTAGGTGAAATAAAAGAGTGGGTAGAATCGGTATCTAACACTAGGTATAGACTTCATGACGAGCTTATGATTAACTTACCCGTGATAATTTTATTCGAGTTCCTCGTCACGAGAAAAAAAACGCTCTCTCTTAAACTAACGGCTTTGGTTTGTGCAGGGAATGACCTTTGGTGCCTCCATTCTAGTTGAATTTGTCTTGATGAAACGACAAAATCGAGCTAAGTGACCTTCTCTTCCACAATTATAACATGCTTTGACGGTATGGTGTAGCGATTCGGATGATGTGTCCCTCTCCTCCGCATTTGAAGCATATAATAGGTGGTCCTTCTCCTTCCTTAACAACAAAGTCTTTGGTCTTGACGTCTTTCCATCATTGTTGAATCTCCTTTTCTTGAAATGTCCATTCTTATTATTTTAGCCACGATTACCACCGAAGTGGTTACCATATCTGCTTTGTTGATTCCCTCCACACTTGTTGTCACCGCTTTGATGACTACTCTCTCGGTTGGTATTATAATTTTTGCTTACCGCTCTCTTTTTAGTTCGTTGACTTCGTTATCGCGCTCCACTAATCGAGCCCTATTTACAACATCTCGAATAAAAACACGGTTTATGAGAAATAAGATGTTGGCGTATCTACTGCTTCAAACCTCTTAAAAACATTCGCGCCATTCTCTCTTCATTATCCACCAAGTGGGGCCGAAATCGTGATAACTCATAAATTTTGCCTCGTATTGCGACACGGTCATATTGTTTTGTTCCAACTTGATAAACTCCACCTCTCTTCATGTGGCGAATACTTTTAGGAAAGTATTTGTCATTGAACACGACTCACCGGAACTTCTCCCAAGATATCTTGATCTGAACAGGTTGAGTACGTTTCTGGATTCCCACCAATGTCTGCTTTCTCCGCATGAACATAAAAGGCGTGAAAAGGAACCTTTGCTCCTCGAGCATCCCAAGACATCAAATATCTTGGTAATCATGCTTTATCCATGCTTCCGCTGAAAGTGGTTTTGGCTCTCCCTTAAACTCCGGTGGTCCCAGGCTCCTTGAATTGTTTAGCGGTGACCGCCGAGAGTTTTCGTGTTTCCACCTACGTTTTGGGCAGAGTCGCTTTTACCGATGTTGCATGAATTCTAAAACCTTTTAAACGTCTGCAAATCGTTCGTCAATTGATCAGTGTTGTTGTTTACAGGAGGATTATCACCATCCTGTTGCACATTGTCCTAATTATTGATCCGTGGAGACTTAACGGTCTCTTGTGCTCCATTGCTATTCTCAACATTCTCGGATGCCATTTTCAAACACTACCACAAAATAAGGGTTAATTGACATGCAACATATTATCACTATACTCGTGACCAATCAAATACCAAATAAACTTAGGTAGGTCATACTAGCGAAGGTATTCCCGCCTCCCCCTCCTAGTACTATTCTCACATTTTATCCAGGATCATATCCTAAGCTCGATACCAACCGTGGCGCCCCCCCAAATTAGGTATCGTCACCCATCTTGGGTCGCCACTTACATGGTACATAAATTCAATACAACTTACTAACATAAGCGTAGCGTAAAAATCGACATAAATCGTGAGTTTGAATACAAATATCGCTTACTAGATATTATACAAACTCAAAAGGAGTCCTCATTACAATTATTATCACACTATTTCACGAAATAGTAGTGAGGACTACTAATGCTATCTTCGGGACCATCACTCGTTTCCCAACTCGTCCAAATATATTCTCATTTCACAAGAGAATAAAGAAAAGAAAGGGGTGAGCTCAACTAGCCCGATAAGAAATATTATGACTAAGATAATGCGAGAATAAATTATCATTAGCCTTCAACAAATGTTAAACCGATAAAATACAATAGACAACCAATTTAAGCTGCGAGCGGAATATGCGATCCATTAAAAGAGTCAGTAGAGAATAAAATCTACTATCTTTTAGGTTTTAAAAGGTTTTCATCAATTTTTATCATTGAGACTCACTTTTTAATAAATAAACCACCACATCTAATCATCCACGCACCACGATCAAGGATTTTCATCAAATTATCAATGGTCATGACTATCTTAGAATCACCCACGGTCATAATCATACCAAAACTATCCATCAACGCATTACAGCCAATGAGGACTTTTATCACATCATTTATAACAAGCCACGATTATACTTAGAATGATCCTCGTCATAATCATACTAAGTTCATCTATGCACGTAAGCCAAAGATAACATAATATAACATGAGGATGATGACAATGACATAATAATTCAATAAAACAAGTTCAAGAATTATTTTATCCGGGAATTATTAACGTCCCAAATTGTCAACAAGATCTTGTGTTGTAGAGTAAAATTCAAGAATGATCGGAAGAATATTTCCATGAAAGATCTTTGGATGAAACGCAAATATCAAGAATATTCTACTAATTTCATGGAGTATAGAAGTCAAAGTTTTAACTAACTGGGTATAATAAAGAATGGAATAACAAAAGAAATCACCATGCATGCGATTGCTTGTATAGGCGAGTTATTCAACGTAATAATAATAATGGAACCGGTCGGTGAAATTCACACAAGCGGGATGATCCAACGAGAATAATAAATGCTTTGAATAATAAACAATGGAACCGGTCCGTGTAAAACACACGAGCGAGGATATTCCAATGTAATAATAAATGCGAAATAATAAACAATGGAACCGGTCCGGGTGTAAAACACACGAGCATGGATATTCCAACGAGTAATAAAGAATGGAATAACGAGAAGAAGATCACCAAGTATAGAAATTCAGCGTATACGAGTTATTCAGCGAGAATAAATAAGAATGGAATAACGAAATGGATTTCACCAAGTATAGGGTATGTCAAGCGTGATATGAGGTCATGTATAGGGTATGCCACTTTTTACAGTTATTCCAACGAGAATAATAATGAATGGAATAATGAAGTTCTCTTCATGAATAAGAAAGAATAACACCCATTACGATGTACAACAAATAATATCTCTTCTTAGTAAAAAGACAATTGGATATCAAAGTAGTGAAGTACCGAATACTCTTCTTCTTTCTTTCTATAGATTTTCTCTCTATATAACTTCTCTCTATAATTTCTCTCTCAGAGTTTCGGTGAATTAAATAAGAAAATAATGAAGGAATGAGCTTATTTATAGGAAAATAGAATGCATAGTAATTAATCCATGAACGGTCCGTATTGATTTACTTTAATCGACGGTCCATATTTAAAAGCAAAATCTTTTAAATAAAATATAATATATTCTATTTATATAAAAATATTTTACTATGCAAATCTTATAAAATCTTATGCAACACTATGCATAATAAAATATAATATATTTTATTTATAGAATAACTTTAATAAAGTATTACATTTTATATAAAAGATGTTTACGTTTTATTACGTTAATAATACGAATAAAACAAAAGCGTCATTATCGCTATAATAATTCATATTATTAATCGTGATAATGGAATCAAACTGAGTGACTTCTCACATAAGCATCGATAATCAATACCGTGTGCTTCTTATGCAACCACACGTATTCTTGTACTTTTACTACTGAAGTAGTTCAACAAGTATCAATAGTAAAACTTCCGCCGTTATTTCAATAAAATATTTTTGTTATTTTCTCGATCCGATGATAATTACATTGTGGGGTCCACCAATGATTGAGTAGTTGTCTGAATATTCCTCTTAAACCTAATATTCTCCACTAATCGAATATAATATAACCACTTGCATACTTTGCAAAATTTATAAATACTACCCACAACTATAATATTTATCTCAAATTCACACCATAATATTAAAAATTATTTCGACAAAATTTAAATATTTATTGATAAAATCTGGGGTCTCACAACGTCGTCGTACGAATATTTCCCGACAACAAAAATATTCCACGACCAAACGAATATTCCCCGACAGAAATGAGTATTTTATAACTACTTGCGTATTTTGAAAAAAATCATATATTACCCTTAACTTTAACTTTTTATCATTTTAACCATTTACTGAATAGTAATTATAAGAAAAATTGAATACTTTTATTTCATAAAATTCGGGGTCTTACAATCTCCCCTTCTTATGAAATTTTGTCCCCGAAATTTACGTACCTGATATTTCAAAGAGTTGAGAATACCTTGCTTTCATTTCAGATTCCATCTTCCCTGTCCTCATGATTTCTCCGTTGCTAATCTCCTGTATTTCAGATATCATTCTAGAATACATCTTCAAAACAAGGGTTAATTGAACAAATTAACATATCACATAATATCCTGATATTATGACTGACCAACAAATAAGCTTAGGTAGAACACACTAGCGAAGAATTTACTCATCTCTCCCCTCCTAGTTCTATTCCCCGATCTCCGCCATAGATCATATCCCTAAGCTCTGATACCAACTGTGACGCCCCCAAAATAGGTCCAATCCATCCAACCTATTCTAAGTCGCCAAATACATGGTACAAAAAATAACTACAACTTTATTACTACAATTGTCGTGCAAAATACAACAACACATTATACTGTAAGTTTTGATAAAAATATATACCAACTGTGACTCATGTCCCAACCTTAGATAGTGTGACGCCCCCAAAATAGGTATACATCACCCATCGTGA
Organism: Panax quinquefolius; assembly: GCA_020205615.1. Lineage (NCBI taxonomy): Eukaryota > Viridiplantae > Streptophyta > Magnoliopsida > Apiales > Araliaceae > Panax > Panax quinquefolius. Next base: position 174,612,145 of record CM035156.1, on the reverse strand, counting down.
GTTGCCAAATACATGGTACAAAATACAAATACAAACTTCTTTAATACAGCTGTCGTGTAAAAATACGACAAAATATAGCCGAGAGTTTAAACAAGAATATTGTCATCTAGACAATATTCACTCTCAAAGGAGTCCTCATTATATTTATTATCACACCATTTAACAGAATAGTGAGGACTACTAATGCTATCATCTGACCGAAATCACTCCGCTCCCCGACTAGTCCCGCCACGTTCTCATTTCACAAGAGAACGGTGAAATAAAGGGTGAGCTCAACTAGCCCGATGAGAAATATTATGACTAAGATAATGCAAAATAAATTATCATTAGTCTTCAACAGTGTTAAACTGATAAAATACAATAGACATCAAGTTTAACTGCAGCGGTACAAATAATCCATTAAAAGAGTCAAGTAGAGAATAAAATCTACTATCTTTTATGATTTAAAAAGTTTTTCATCACTTTTATCGCTAAGACTCGGCTTAATAAATAATCCACATCTTCAAATCATCCCTGCACTATAGGCCAATGATATTATTTAGTATCACGACCACGAATTATCCATGCGCTACGGGCCAAAGATAATCGTGTTTTCATCAACGATCCTGATCATGCCATAAAACAATTCATCTTTGCACTCTTGGCTAAAGAGAATCCATAGCCATAATCATACCAAAAACTGTCCATCAATACACTACAGGCCAATGAGGACTTTTTTCACATCATTTGTAACATTATGGTCATGATTATACCGAATAATCCCTGGTCATAATCATACCAAGTCCATCTATGCACTATAGGCCACAGATGACTTTCAACAAAATATAAACATGAGGATGATGACAATGATATAAGAATTCAATAAAACAAGTAAAAGAATTAGTTTATCCAGGAACTAATAACATCCAAATTGTCAACATGATACTTCTTTGTAGAGTAAAATTCAAGAATGCTCAGAAGAATATTTCCATGAAAAGATACTGGATGAAGCGCAAATATCAAGGATATTCCACTAATTTCATGGAGTATAGAAGTCAAAACTTTAGCCAACTGAGTATAATAAAGAATATATGAAGCTATGAATGGATTTTCACCACCATGCGGTAATCCACTTATCTCAGATCATTTCCACAATTTAATAAGAAATGAATACAAAGGATCATTCACCATGCATGTGATAATCCACATAGATAGGTTATTCCAACAGAATAATAAAGAATGGAATAACAACAGACTTCACCAGGTATACGGTAATCCGCGTATACAGGTTATTCCAACAAAATAATAAAGAATGGAATAACAACAGACTTCACCAGGTATACGATAATCTGCGTATACAGGTTATTCCAACAGAATAATAAAGAATGGAATAATAACAAAATCACCGGTGTCTACTTAATCGCGTATCTGAGTTATTCCAACGAATAATAAAGAATGGAATAACAACAGACTTCACGGTGTATCACGGTAATCCGTATTATCTGAGTTATTCAACGAGAATAATAAAGAATGGAAGAACAACATAATTTTACCAAGTATAGGGTAAACCGCATATACAGGTTATTCCACCAAATATAATTTAAACCGCGTATACAGGTTATTTCAACAGAATAATAAAGAATGGAATAACATAAGGATTTCACCAAGTATAGGGGAGTCCGCGTATACAGGTTATTCCAACAGAATAATAAAGAATGGAATAACAGAAGTTTTCTTCATGAATATGAAAAGAAAAATACCCCTTACTATCCCTTACTATAATAATAATATCCCTTACTATAATAATAATATCCCTTACCTTAGAATAAAGCTGGATACTAGAATAGAGAGGTAGCAGACTTCTCTTCCTTCTTTCTCTCTATAATTTCTCTCTCTAGAGTTTCAGTGAATTCGTAAGAAATAATGAATGAATGAGCTTCTATTTATAGAAGAATGGAATGAATAGTAACCAATCCATGAACGGTCCAGATTGATTTACTTTAATCGGACGGTCCATATTTAAAGCAAAATCTTTTAAATAAAATATAATATATTCTATTTATAATCAAATAAAATGAATAACTTTTAAAAAGATTTTACTATACAAACACTATCTGAGAACCTATATCATAATAAAATATAATATATTCTAATTATTGTATAGTAAAACAAATAACTTTATAAAAGTATTCTGTTTTATATAAAAAGATTTTAATATTAGCCTAATAAAACGAATAACTTTATAAAAGTATTTTGTTTTATATAAAAAGTTTTTCTATTTTATTACGTTAATAATACGAATAAAACAAAACTTCGTCATCATATAAAATATCGACAATAATTGAATCAAACTGAGTGACTTCTCACATAAGCATTAATAATCAATACCGTGTGCTACTATGCAACCACACGTATTATTGTACTTTTACTACCGAGTAGTTCAACAGTATCAACGGTAAAACTTCCACCGTTATTTTTATAAAAATATTTTTCTCGTTTTCTCAATCCAAAAATAATTATGTTGTGGGGTCCACCAATGATTGTGCCGTCGTACGAATATTCCCTGTTAAAACGAATATTCCCCGACCAATCGAATATAATATAACAACTTGCATACTTTGCAAAATTTATAAATATTACCCACAACTATAACATTATATTAAATCCACACCATAATATTAAAAAAAAAATTGAGAAATTTAAATCTTTATTCGTAAAATTTGGGATTTTAAAGATAGCACGTCACAATGGCACCTTACATAAAGGTACAGTTAAAAACTGTTTTAGAAATTAAAATATTTGGAAAATGCTCCAGGAAACCTTCGTACATGGGAGGCCATGCGTCTAGGTTATGATAGATATTATATTTCCACAGAATTATCCTTGGTTGACCCAATAGACCCCAAAGAAAAATGAGAAGATTACTATCATGTTCTTTCCAATGGTGAGTCTTCTCTTGACATATAACTATCTCCACTGTCTCCAGTTGAGCATTATGTTTCAACCAAACTCCAAGGTCATATAGGTAGTGTTCGTAGATATACTCAGCAAGTGGATGTGCACAACCCTGTCTTATGATAACACGAGATTGTATGTCACTAGACATCTTGTATGATAGTGACAAAACACCCTTCCAAAGTTGGGTTCGCCTAACCCTATTCGGTTCACCAAAATTAAATATCAAATGACGTATACAATACGACACACTTATCTAAAGTTATCAATAAAACTATTTCCATACTATTTAGGGAGAACCTCAATAGCTATAGATCACCGTTCTATTCTCCTGTTATCCCCGCTCGACCCGACAACACTCTTATTACCTGAAGGGAATTGTGAAGCAAAAGGGTGAGCACAACTAGCTCAGTAAAGAATATCATGACTAAAGATAATTAAATTATCAATAGCCTTTATCAGTAATAAATCAGAGATTTAGAACATATGATAGATGATAAAACTTTCAATCATATTTGCAGCGGAACGAGCAATCCATTAGAAGAGTCAAATAGCACTAAAAGAAAAATGGTCATCTGCGACCCGATGATATCAAATGACCGCACTATCTCGTCACGATAATAATAATAATCTTGACGATATCTGCGAATCGATAAGGATTCTCGTCGCTAGTATATATCCGCTGACCGCGTCGCGATCATTGATCGTCATTGAGAAGAATTTCCCCAAAAAATTTGGTGCGAAACTTTGGTAGCGGTGACCATTTTAGTATCAATGACCGCGTCGCGGTCATTTGATGGCGATCATTGATTCTTATAACCTCAATCGATTCAGTTCGCTCGATCAATACTGAAAAGAAAGAAAAGAGGGAATACGTGATGAGGAGGAGAGAGGGAGTAAGGGGGAAGAGAAGAGAGGAGGGAGATCGCCACCATCATTGAATTCACCGCCGACCATTATCGACCACCACCAAGCCATCGCCGCACCATCGCCGCACTACCACCGCACCACCACCCCAGAACCCCAATTAATCCCTAAATTAAACTCGTCATTATTATTTGATTGAATGGCAAGAGTCTATGAGGTTGATGCGAAGAATCGCAAATAAAATGATTGGATTTGAAACCCCTAATTGATAGTTTGTGTGAGCTTAATGTTTCATTATAAGGTTTCTAAATTACTAGTCTTTCTTGAAATTGATGTTTCCAAAGGTAATATTACCATATTTAAAAATCAACGCTTGTGGGTGGAAATAATTGCATACTAGATTCTTGATTAAATTGAAAGATGAAATGTAAGTTATACTTTCTCCGTCTAAAATTGACTTCAATTTCTCCTTTTTGATGTCCAAAATGAGGCTACTTGTTAAAATTAATGTGCTTCATTCATCATTGTTTGATTATGATGTTGACAATTGGTTATGTTAATGTTGAAAACATTAACTTTCTAAATATTGACTTTTGATGGTGGATTATCATTTTGAGGCATAATTTTAGTTAAAGTATAATGCAATGAAGTATAATTTCATGACTTGTGCTACTATTATCTTTCATTCTCATCCTAATTTGCTTGTCAATTTGAAGAAAAATAGTTGGGATTGTCTAGTTTCTTTTTCAAGTTGGTGTGTTTATCCTGAATTGGTTAGTGAGTTTTATGATCACATGGAATTTATAAAAGATGTTGGTACTTTGCATAGTATAGCTACTTATGTCCAAGGTAGGAAAATAGTGCGACATCGGACTATTTTGCTTGAAGCATTTGACCTTGACCCTTGTATGCTAAATCTGCCAAAGGTAATCGCTATGTCAATTCTTGAGTAAGATACCTAGGCACAATTTTATGCCTGTAAGGTTTTATAAAAAGGTTTGTCCTTTTGACCGTGATACCATGAAGGGTATTCTGAATGAGTCCTTAAACATTAACTGTCCTATTTTCTGTTAACATCTTTTGAACATTGTTTTTTAAACAACTGTATGGGTTATGGGTTATTGTTGTCTAAATTGCTTAAGTACTTGGAGTTGTACTTAGTTTCACCCCAAAGCCAAGTTCTTAAAATAAGAAATTTTGTGTCTCATTTAGTAATTCCTCCCAAACCTTTGTATCTTTTCAACAAAATGAGAGTGACTCAAATGGACATACTAATATGGAGAGTCAGATTGTAATTTTAAGCAGCATGCAACATATTTTGTTTGAAAATCAGAACTCCATCCAAGCACAACTGCAGAAACTTGATTTCGACAATACAAAGGTCCGAATACTTTGTCAACTCTTGTGGTGATTTATAGGTGTTAAAAATAAAGCTACCAACCGTTCTTTGGATAGTCTTCTCCTTATGGAATATGTGTGTGTATATATTGACTTTTCTTTTATTTCCTTTTACTTATAGTATGCGAGATAAGCATGCATATATGTATTTCCATGTATTATATGTCTTGGTTTATTCAAAGATACATCGAATATGTGGTTTAAATCATCTGGCTCACGTAATTCCATCAGGAGACCTAAAATATAAACTATGCTATGGAGTTCCTTATTATCATTGGCATCACATCTCTCTCTATCTCTCTCCTTCTCGTGTTCTTTCTCGCACTCATAAGCTCATACACCTCGACACCTTTCAATTTCAAATTGGTTTATATGCAAACACATTGTGAATATTGTACTATAATGCTCATACATTTATGCTCATACATTGTGAATATTGGATTCTCCTAAATTGTGCCTTGAATTATAGTTATGCACATTCTCGCTTTGTGTGTTGGGATTATATTTTATTTGAAATTGGTCAAGTATGCATGCCTCGTGCATGTGGATAGTCCATATTATAGGGAGACTCTCACAATTTTTTTTCATATATAAGTCAAATGGCCATATAACTTGAACATGAGTATAACATAAAACATAACTAGAATTAAGTTTATCCATAATTCAATCAAGAAGAAGGTTCAAAGAAGTTTTCCATAATTCACAAATCGAGAAGATAAAGAAAATGACACACTATTAATATGTATGCTATAAGTATGACTTAGCTTAGAATAGAAAGAAAATGAAAAGTACAAACACAAACACAAGCACTCTTTTTTCAATCACACTATTAATGAGTTGTTTCTAAAATATCCATACTTGTCTAAATCTTCATATATAAGTCAAATGGCCATATATGCATTCGTGTATATGTGATGGCAATGAGTATATGTGATGTTTTTTGTTGTGTTCAGATATGGACCCTCGAATCATATATAGGAATGCTTAAAGACCATATGTATTCTATTGTAGACTGTTGGGGATTTGTGTGACTAGTGTTGTTAGATAGTGAGGAGTACATACATTGCCTATAGATAACATGTAAAAATGGTTCCCTAAGTTAGTTAAGGTCTACATGGTGTGTTGTGCAAATTCTTGCTTAAAAATCATTGAAAATAAGCTTTATAGAACAATGAACACTAAAATAGTGAATCACCAATTTAAGCTCTCTTTTCAAGCCTAAAGTGAGCTTTGATAAGTCAAAATGAGTTAGATGATTAAATAAAGTTTGGTGATGCTAAAAGTAACCTTAAGTAACTTAAATATACACGCCTAGACTATCCTATCATATTGTCCTTTTGTTTATATACAATTACATATCCTGATGTTCTCTATATCCCCGATATGTTTATGTACCTTTCATTTATAACTTATACTAACATCCTAAATTTTTTATTTATAGATGTCTTCCGAACTCGCAAAGACGAAAAGCGCTTGGGTTGGGTCAGGGCCCTAATCATGTGTCAAGGCCCCGCTAATCCGGATGATCGCATTCTTATACGAATCCGTCCTCCTCCGGATAAAGACGTAAATTAAACATCGTATATATATATATATAAAGGGTTTTAATATAAATTATTGTATATTGTAGTGAATTTCAAGATAGTAAAATTGTGAAGTGCATTTCACAATTATAAGCTGAAATCGCCTTCACGCCAAGTGATTACGTAAATGAAAGCACACCTCTACGCCCATAAGGATGTATTTTAAATTTGAATTTCGGTATATTTTTTTATCACTCGATAGATAATACATAGTTAATCAAATAATATTGCTTAGTAATATAACAGCTTTTAATATTATTATTGTTATTTTATTTGCGTAAACGATATAGATGGGACGACGTTACGAGCATCGATTATTCGATACACTATTCGCGCGTATGTGCGCTGCGTTTAACTAAAGATAATTTGAACAAGGAACGACAAAAAGCCCCTTGCAATCTGCCGAGATTGACCATCCAGATGAAGGTGAGCAAAGATATATACGAAGCATAGCCCACGGTGGTGCGCATGCGTTCCATATAGGGTGCGGATGTGTGACCATGGAAAAAGTGAGAGAGCCGGGTCAAGAGGCGCAAAGATCGCCTTCGAACAGATCCTCGTGTGTATCGACTACGAGAAGGCAAAAGACACATATCGAAGCGGCGAGTATATCACAAACCGCAACACATTGCCGCCAGAATACGTATGTTATGTTTACGATCATCTTTTGTAGCTAAAATATCATATGTTTACATAATAATATGAGGAAATGAACTATAGGAGTCTCGGTCTCAAAGGTCAACCTATCAATTGGTTGGATGTGTATGTAGCCACCGCGATGATGGTCTACTGAAGTCGCTTCGAGATAAGCGTAATAAGTTCACTTTATCCTAATATGTTGTTTATAAATTATAAATTACCTTCTTTAGTATTTTTTTTTTTATTTTAACTATTTAATTGTTCATCTTCCGACAGGACACTTATAAGGGCTTAATGAACGAGCGCTATCCTGAAGGCACCCCGCGTCCGTCGATTGATCAAGAATTATGGGAGAGGGCGTCCATCGTGAAGAAAAATTATGTCAAAGGCCAAGGACAAAGACGACGCCCGACCATCAGTGGCACAGAGGCTCTACCCACCGATTTACATACGTATCGTATTCCACCTTTATCATACTCCTGCTGACTGTGTGAGAGCGATCTGTCAGGATCGTGATCTTCTTCGTATACTGGGCGGGCATCTGCAGTCTCTGAGTCCTGATGAGTTGGCGGAGGCAGTGGCGGCAGCGGCAGCAGGAGCAGCAGCAGCACAACAACAGGAGCAGATATATATATATATATATATCGTTTATTGTTTAGCTACATTGTCTTATATGTTTATAGTCTCTGAGTCAATGTCTTACTTATATGTAACATATATGTTTTATTACTTTGATAATTACAGGATCCTAATTTGGATGATCCATGAAGAGCGCCTAGACTTATTTTTTTTAGATTTTAAAGCCTCAGACTTTTTAGATTCATTCTTCGACAATTGTATTAGTTTATATGGATGTTTACGATATCGATTATATTATGTTGGATGAATGTTTTGTATTGTATTGGATGAATGTTTATTCATGGATGAATGTTTTGTATTGTATTGGATGGATGTTAATATGGATGTTTGTATATATATATATATATATATATATATATATATATATATATATAACTCGTGTTGGGATTGAAAGCAGTACAAAGCGTGTTATTTTGGGAAATCAATAAAATAGGCAAAAATTTTAATAAAAAAAAAAAGCATCAAATGATCGCGATGCGGTCGCTAAAAATGTATCGTCGATCATTTTGAATCTAGCGGCCATCACCGCTGGCCGCTATTATCGATCGACGACACGCGTGTGACTCAACATAAGTCATAATAGCGACGGTATCGGATTTGGCCGCTACTTGCGATCGCTAATTAGTTGGTCCGCTATTGTTGGTCGTTGATGTCCTTCCAGGGGACGGATTATCTGCGACTTCGTGTCGGCGACCGGATCTGATCATAGATAGCCATCAATGACCGATCCGTGACGATCATCACCGATGTCTGCGATCATTGATAAGCTTTTATGTTGTAGTGTAGACCATAAAGTGTATTATCTTCTCTATGTTAAAAGTCCACTAACAATGTTTTATTCCTGTAACATCAATCAACAGTTCATGTCTACAATCATGTGAAAAACTCATAATCATAGTTGTCGTTCTAAATTCCTCTTCTCATCCAGGATGAATATAATTTTCATCACCTGTCTTTACCTGAATCATCAAAGATCATGGTTATACCAAATCACAATTCTTGTTTATAATCATACTAATAAATTCATCTTTGCACTACGGGCCAAAGATATTCATTATCATTTCATCTTTGCACTACAGGCCAAAGATATTCAACAACAGGTCATCTTTGCACTACAGGCCAAAGATATTCAACAACAAGTCATCTTTGCACTACATGCCAAAGATATTCATCAATAATTCATCTTTGCACTACATGCCAAAGATATTAATATCTCAAAGAAACACATAATCATTTCAGAATTTATATAAACCATAATTATAATCATGTTGATCAATTCACCTTTGCACTTAAGCTAAAAATATTCAATTATAAATTCAATGGTCATGATCATACCAGTCAACGATTCAACTTTGCATTACTGGCCAAAGAGAACCCATAGTCACGATCATACCAATAATCTACCCATCTTTACACTCAAGTCAAAGAGAAATTTCTTCACCAGGATTATAAAAATGTTATATATGATAATAAAAATAATATGATCAAAATATAGATTTAATCTCAAGAGTAAGATTCATAAATCAACGATAATTTGGTCAGAAAAAGAAACCAATTTTGTCGTGAATAGTAACTCATAAATAGTAACTCGTGAATAGTAACTCATGAATAGTAACTCGTGAATAGTAACTCATGAATAGTAATTCATGAATAGTAATCCCAATATGAAAAAGGTAGAAATTCCATAATAAAATTCATACCAATATTTCGGTATAATGATATTGAAAGAATAACATTTCTTAAACTTATAAACAATTTATTTTAATTGTTTACACTTTATTAAATAATGCATTTAATCATCCTAAAATGCCAAACTCATAAGATTTCATTACCAATAACCAAAACTCTCATCAAAAATCTGCATATACCTCATATAGGATTCTCAAGCCATAAAATCTTAGTTTCCAATTTTCTTACTTCACATAACATATTTAATTCATTTACTCATAACTAGTCCATTTTCGTGAAAAATACCAAATCAGTACCAACAAATTTTCTTTTCTGAGATTTAGCAGAATATAGTCCCATATTGAACATATATTTTTCTCGGAATTTTTAAAATTCATTTACTATTTTTCATATGGCCAAAACTGCCGAATATTTTGACATTTATTATAAATTGTACTTTTATCCAAAAATTCCAAAATTTAAAGAGTATACTTATGTTATATACATGTACTCTCAATAAAAATTTCACCAATTTTGGAGTTAAACACAAGGAGTTATAAGGGTTTTCTTTTAAAATAGTCTTTTCCCATAAATTAATAACTCTTAATCTATACATCCAAAAATCTTCATTTTTAGACACAATGAATAAAACTCATCAAATTATCATTTTAAATTTTTTCAGAATTTTTGAAGGTCTGAAAAGTTACGAAACATGAAAAACATAACAACCTTTAAAAATCCCTTACCTCAAAAGAGCAGTATTTCTGACTGGAATATCGGATGAAAAGCAGAAAGAACCTTGCACCGAATAGCAACTCTCAAAGTATCTAAATACTCACAAAATTACGCTCAATAATATTGAGAGAAAAAACTTATGTTTCTGGTGTGATTTTCAATTCTAACTTAGCCCTCTATTTATAGGAAAATGTTAGCACGCCGAAGCAGACTTGACATGCTACCTGATGACTTTACCTGCTACTATTGCCACCTACCACATTTGAATTAGAATTTCAGCACATTTCTTCACCAACCATAGGCGGGGCCCACTCATTCTAGAATTTTCCACCAAAATGATAAATTTAAAAACTTCAACAATTTCTGAACCAGTCACCTCTTAAAATTGATAACAAATCATACGTTCATTTTTAACGGTTCAAAATTTGTGAACATATACTCAACTTATATATGTATAACATATCCAAAAATCACAACGATCCAACGGTCGGATTAAAAATTATAACCCACGTAATATATCGTAAGAACACTGATTTGATTTTTAATACATCTATTCCAACCAAAATACTGATTAAACACCTCAACATTAATTCCTTCAATTATAACCACGTAAAATAAATAAATCCATCATTTATATCCGCATCAAATAAATATTTTCTTATCAATAATTAATTATTCACAAATAATATTACAAAATCACAATAATGTCATCCTCGGTTCCCAGGAAAGAGGGGCTTTCCAATAAGGATTTCTCCTTACTGGCGCGCAATTAGGTGACCAAACCTCTCCTTGATGTAACTTTCTAGACATTGCCAATAATGCTATCTAATAATATTATTCAAATAATAAGAATTATTGATCCGATAATGGAAACAATGTGCAAAGTTGACAATTATTGAACAACAATAATATAAAATATCAACGCAAACAATTATTGAATCAATAAAATAAAATATTGAGCAAGAATTATTGTAACAATTATTGAGTAGTGCCTTCTTACATAAGGATCAATAATTTAAAAATCTTTATGCATGGCAATACCGGTAATGCTTCTTGTGCAACCACGCGTATTATTTGTATTTTAACCGCTGTATTCCAACAAATGTTAATAAAGAATAACTACGTCGTTATTTATAAAAACTCAAACTTGTCATTTTTTCATCCGACGCTTATTCCGTTATGGGGCCCATGAAGTGGTCGCTACTGGCCAATTTATACGAATATTCCCAAGCAATGAGAATATTCCACGACCAAACGAATATTCTTGAAGCGAAATGAGTATTTTATAACTACTTGTGTATTTTGAAAATTTTCATATATTACCCTTAACTTTAACTTTTTATCAATTTAACCATTTACTAAATAGTAATTATAAGAAAAATTAAATACTTTTATTTCATAAAATTCGGGGTCTTATAAATACCGTGTGCTACTGTGTTTTTAACCACCGGGTATTCCAACTGTATTAACGGTAATAACTACGCTGTTATTTATAAACAACTTATACTTGTCATTTTCTTCATCCAATCGCTTAAGTTATGGGGCCCACACAAGGTCAGTGTCTGCCGTCGTTTAATGTTTCCTAAGCGGTAAGAATATTCCACGACTAATCGAATATTCTCCGACAAAAATGAATATTTTATAACCACTTGCTTATTTGAAATATTTGCCCATTTTACCCATAGCTAACCACATTAATCAAATCAACCCTTACTATTTCAAAATAATAAATACAGGAAATTAAATTTCATTTATTAATAATTTGGGGTCTTACAACCTCCCTCCTTATGAAATTTCGTCCTCGAAATTGACGTGCGTACCTGGTGTTTAAAAAAGGTGAGGATACCTCGCTTTCATTTCCGTTTCCAACTCCCAGGTCATTTCCTCAATAGCATGGTTTCACCACAAAACTTTAACTTGTGGTATGACCTTTGTACGTAAGACATGTTCCTTCCTATCCAAGATCTTGACAGGTACCTCCTCATACGTTAAGTCTTCGGCTATCTCGTCCGGTTCTAACTCAATAACGTGGTTCGGGTCTTTCACATATTTACGAAGCACAGATATATGAAAAATATTATAAACACGAGATATACTTGGAGGTAATGCGAGTCTATAGGCTACATTTCCTACTCGGTCAAGAATCTGAAATGGACCAATAAATCATGGATTGAGCTTTCCTCTTCTCCCAAATCTTGTAACTCCCTTCCATGGAGCAACTCGCAACAATACATGATCCCCGATACTAAATTTCATGTCCTTTCGATGAAGATCCGCATAACTCTTTTATCGATCCTGTGTCGTTTCAGTTTTGTATCGTTGTCGAATCATTTGGATCTTTTCCGTAGTCATACGTACCAAATCGGGTCCCAACAATGTTGCTTCACCCCATCTCATCGCAACATATTGGAGAGCGACACTTTCGTCCATACAATGCTTCAAATGGGGCCACACCTATACTTGCCTGATAACTGTTGTTGTAGGAGAATTCCACCAATGGTAAATACTTATCCCAACTCCCTTTGAAGTCTAGGATACAGAGTCTTAATAGATCTTCAAGAGTTTGAATAGTCCTCTCTGATTGTCCATCCGTTTGAGGATGGTATGCTGAACTGAATCGTAAATCCGTGCCCATAGCTTTTTGTAAGCTAACCCAAAATCTTGAAGTGAATCTTTGGACACGATCCGAAACTATGGATACTGGCATGCCATGTAATCTCACAATCTCATTTACATACATACGAGCAAGATGTTCAAGGGAATAAGTCTCCCGTATCGGCAAGAAATGAGCAGACTTGGTTAATCTATCAACAATAACCCAAATAGCATTTACGCCTTGAGAAACCATGGGAAGACCCGTAACGAAATCCATGGTAATGTGTTCCCACTTCCATTTCAAAATCTCAACTGGTTGCAATGGACCCTTAGGCACTTGATGCTCCGCCTTTACACGTTGACAAGTTAAACACCTAGAGATAAACTTCGCAATCTCTCTCTTCATATTGTTCCACCAAAATGTATGTCGAAGATCACGATACATTTTGGTACTTTCAGGATGAATTGCAAACGGTGTATTGTGTGCCTCCATCATGATCTTGTACTTTAAATCAGAATCATTAGGAACACAAAGTCTGGAGTGGACTCGAAGTATTCCTTCTTCATCTATTCTTGCCTCTGGGATAACACCTTCTTGTACTTTCTTCTTCATACGCATCAGCTCCGGGTCGGTGGCTTGAGCAACTTTAACTTTTTCTATTAAAGTTGGCTCTATGCGTATACTTGACATCATCGCATGGGTCCCCGGAGTCTTGAATTCTATCTTCAACTTTCGTAAATCACACAAAATGGGCCTTTGTGTTGAAAACATCGCACTCGTTCCAGCATATGATCGTCTACTCAACGCGTCAGCTACCACATTCGCTTTTCCAGGATGGTATTGAATGGTATGGTCATAGTCTTTCAATAGCTCGAGCCATCGTCGTTGCCGCATGTTGAGTTCCTTTTGAGTGAAGAAATATTTGAGGCTTTTATGGTGTGAATATATCTCCACTTTCTCCCCATATAGATAGTACCTCTAGATCTTTAGCGCGAAAATGACTGCTGCCAACTCAAGATCATGAGTAGGATAATTCCTCTCATACTCTTTAAGTTGTCGCGAGGCATAGGCTATGACTTTCCCATGTTGCATGAGAACACATCCTAACCCTTTGCTCAAGCATCATTTGAGATAACAAATCCATCCAAACCAGATGGTATTGTCAGAACAGGTGCCGAAATGAGTCTCCTCTTAAGCTCTTGGAAACTCTTTTCACATTCCTCGCTCCATAAGAATTTTGTATCCTTCCGAGTTAGCTGAGTTAATGGAGTAGCGATTCGAGAAAACCCTTCCACGAATCTCCGATAATAACCAGCTTAAGCCCGAAAAAAACAGCGTCTTGATTCTGAGTCTTGATTTGCTCCCAACTTTGTATTGATTAAATCTTCGTCGGGTCAACAGATACTCCATGTTTTGACACCACGTGCCCAAGGAATGCTACTTCCTCAAGCTAGAACTCGCATTTCTTCAACTTGGCATATAGCTTGTTTTCACGAAGCCTTTGGAGTACCAGTTTCAAATGGTGCTCATGATCTTCACGGCTTTTGGAATATATTAGGATGTCATCAATAAAGACAACAACAAACTGATCCAAATAATCCTTGAATACTCGGTTCATCATATCCATGAAAGCCAGAAAGCATTAGTCAATCCGAAAGACATGACTAAGAATTCATAATGCCCGTCATCGAGTTACGAAGGCGATCTTTGGGATATCCTCAGTTCTAATCTTCAGCTGATGATATCCAGAACGAAGATCGATCTTTGGAAAGAATTGTGCTCCTTGCAACTGGTCAAACAGGTCATCAATACGAGGTAGCGGATACCTATTCTTCATAGCGACATGATTTAATTTTCGGTAGTCATATACTCCCGTCTTTCTTCTTTACAAATAAAACAGGAGCACCCCAGGGAGATGTACTAAGACGAATGAAACCGATGTCCAACAACTCTTGTAGTTGGACCTTTAACTCCTGAAGTTCAATAGGAACCATTCGATATGGGGTTTTAGAAATGGGCTTTGTACCAGATTCAAGATCAATAAAGAATTCAACTTCACGTTCTGGGGGTAGACCGGGAAGTTCTTCAGGAAATACGTTAGGAAATTTACTAACAACAGGAATATTATTCAAATCCGACGTGTCTTTATTTAAATCCATAACATGGGCTAAAAAAGCTTGACATCCGTTTTTCAATAAACGAATAGCTTTATGATTAGATATAGCGTTGATTGATTTTAATGGTTTAGTTGTTTGAATTAAATAACAACAGTTGGTTAGAATATGAAAACTAACAACCTTACGAAAATAATCAATTTTGGCATGATGAGTAGTTAACCAATCAATCCCTAAAATCACATCAAAAGCAAGTATCTTTAAAGAGATAAGGTCAACAGGTAAGGTGATGGTGCCAACTTGGATCAAACAAGATTTATAAACAGTGGATGTGATGAAAGTTTCTCCTAATGGAGTCTCCACAGATAAATCAAAGTCTAATTTCTCCGGAGTCAAGTTTAAACGTTGAGCACAAGCAGGAGAGATAAATGAATGGGTAGCACCAGTATCTAGTAAGGTATAAACTTCACAAGAATTTATGATTAGCCTTACCGTGATCACCTCGTTTGGGTTCCTCGCATTTTGACCAGTCATGACAAACGCTCTTCCAGGAACTGTTGACTTTGACTTTTCTAAGACAGCCTTTTGAGTCACCGTCCCCGCTGAACTTGGTTTCGCTACTGTACAATCTCGAGCGATATGTCCTTCCTTTCCACAATTATAGCATACCTTGAACTGTGTTTTTAACCACCGGGTATTCCAACAGTATTAACGGTAACAACTACGCCGTTATTTATAAACAACTTATACTTGTCGTTTTCTTCATCCAATCGCTTTCCGTTATGGGGCCCACACAAGGCTGTGCCGTTGTATGAATATTCCCCGACAGTAAGAATATTCCACGACCAATCGAATATTCTCCGACAAAAATGAATATTTTATAACCACTTGCTTATTTGAAATATTTGCGCATTTTACCCATAACTAACCATATTAATCAAATCAACCCTTACTATTTCAAAATAATAAATAGAGAAAATTAAATTTCATTTATTAATAATTTGGGGTCTTACACCGCTACTGTTATCAACAAAAGGAATTTGAGTTGTTATGCATTTTGCTCAAAAAAGTACTCAAAAATAACTTTGGTAGAAACGTATTCAACTTCCATACTGCCATTAGATGACAAAGAGAATTGGGATGTGCCAGAAGAAATAAGAAACATATGTATAAAACCACAAAATACAAGAAGACCAGGGGGAAGACCAAAGATAGGGAGGTACAAGCATGGATCTGAAAACAGAATTCAAAACAAATGCAGCAGGTGCTAAGAAAAAGGACAAAATAATAGGAAAATATATAATAATCCACCAATTTTAAGACAAAAAAGGTCTGATATAGTACATCAGTAAAAAAAGTGTAACTACAAAAATATCTGAATGTTTACTGTGTCACCAATAAATAGACATATAATAACCTTTTTATTGATGTAAGGTAACCGAGGTTGTGTTACACAATATTGAATAAAATTTTTTATTTTTTTCTTCTTACATTAAGTAAGAGGAAAATCACACGACCACTCTTTGATTCCATCATGGTTTAACAAGAAAAAGAAAACAAATACATGTAACACTTGGTAACTATTTTGAAATTTTGTTATGACTATTTGGTTACCCACAAAAACTAAAATGGTTACCTTTGTATGAATGTTTGACTACCAACTGCAGCAAATTCAAAATAAATTCTTTTAAAAGGTTATTTATAAGTAACCAGCAGCTACATAAATGGACACTCTTACATGGAAATTCGGATACCATCTACATCTTCTGTTAAAAAAAATAAATTAATCATACATACATTCTAATCACTATAAAATTGATCATTTGGGATACGATTTATTGGTCACTACATATTGGACAAATGGACACATGTTTATTGCGCTGTCTAGTTGGGTTATATTATACATTGGAACTTCGACATACCATAATTGGATACTTTCAAAGTAAGATGCAGAAAACATTATAAATTGGATAATTAATAATAGAATTCCTCAATTTGTTCAATGTGTTAAAATAATAAAAAGGTAAATAGTAACCAACATGATGAAGTTCTGTCACTGAGTAATTATACACATTTGGTTACATCTAAATGAACGAGTCCAAAAAATCCAATACAAATAAACAAACAATGTCAAACTACTGGTAATATAATCAAAGATGAAATTCCATTCACAGAAGCATTCATTACACAGTAAAAAGTCAGTAACAATAACAAATGGTTATGAATATAAAAAAACCAAGATAAAAAAAAACTTTACAAGGAAAAGACATAGACAACCAAACTATTCATCAGGGATAAATCTGCCTGGATATTCTGTATTCGAATTGTATCCCCCTACTTGCTTGTTCCTAGCATGCATGAAGAGGTTAACACATAATTTCTTTCGATATTATATAATGGGGAATGGATTGGTCATTTCAACAAACTTTTGGTGAAGAAAATGTTCTGCAAAACAAACCGTGAACATACCGCAATCACTGCAAAAATAAACAAAATAGAAAACAATTCAAAACAAACATCATACTAGATGGAGTAATTAAAGAAATGGAAACAATATAAACCTTACCCCTCAATTTGTTCAGGAACCTCTTCTACAAATTCAAGTTCAATGATATCATGTTCCCCCTTATAGATATATGGTTCACTATAAAAATTAATATATGATCTACCATTCCAAAACCCACACTTAGACAATATTATGGGTAGAATGAAAATGTAATGTAAGGCTCACAAACATCCATTATATTTGTTCACATGACTTTCCTGGTTGGTTGAAGAGAATTGTAAACTATTAGAAGTCTACGATGCACATCAAAGATCAACACAAACCAATGATCTGGATCTGTCATGTGAATGGGGAACAAAACATAATCAACAACAACCTAAGGTGTGTTCACATCCATCAAATATTCACGAATGTATTCAACGACATCACCCTCCGCCGACAGTAGAGTCGTATTTGAATTTGTAAGACAATATTAACCATATAAAGCAGAAAACTTCACATGAAACCAACAATCTGTAGTAGTGACCCTGATATTAATATTGGAAGAGTGCCTAGCCAATTTCTGGAAGTAGTATAAGGAAATGTTGATATGCTGAACCAAAAAACAAACCAAAATCCATAAGATATAAAAAATTACAAAAAACTAAAACTTTCTGATAAAGGTAACCAACACTCTCAAAACTTGTGACCAAAACAATTAAATTAGGTAGCCATAAATAATTTACTGCAATATCAGAGAAGAAAAACACTTTACAAAAAACTCGAAAGGAATCAAAACTAACACATCAAAATTTTAAAAATAAAGAAACTCACATCATCATTAAGCCACTGTCCAAGAGTTTTTAATTTATAGAACCACACTTTAGATGATATTGGGACAAACCCAAATCAGAATGCACGTTCAATCTTATCATTATCTCTAGAGAATTTTTTAGTCCTACATCTTCAACCATCGATAAACTAAAAATAACATACCTTTTTCTTTTATTTATGCCAATCTTAAACCATTGATCAAACAATACATCTTCAAATTTGGATGCATACCCATGCAAACATTGGGAAATGCAGAAATACCTCTGCGTATTTGTGTAGGAACCACAACAGAAGAAGATGAATCAGCAGAACCAAACTATGTTGTATATGGACTCCTCAAAGCCGCACTCTTCGCAGAAGCACGAACTGGTCTACCACGAGATTTAGAAGCACTTCTCTCCACTTCAACAAAATGAACTATATCCTGAGTTATTAAAATCATTTCATCAAGTACCGAACTGTTTTCTGCTTCGATTTTATCCCCTTTAGCAATTGACAAAACACATCATAAATACAAAGTCCAAACTGATTGATCAGTAAAAGAAATACTATAAGGAAGTAACCGGTCCAATCTATGAAGGTAACTAAAATTGAAAAAAAACACAAATCTCAATAGGGGTAAAAACAAAGAGCTCTTTCCCAAAAGTCTGGCTTAAAATATCAAAATTTGGTTAGTCATTGTTCTTGTCAATCTGTAAAAATAAAAAAACACTAAATAATCAAGAAAAAGAAAAATATAACACAGAAAAAAATAGACAAATATGTTTAACCTTGTCATCATCTCCATCAATGTGAACCCCAGTAGAGGTAAAAACAACAAGTTCTTTCCCAGAAGTTTGGCTTAAAATATCAAAAGTTGGTTTGTCATTGTTCTTGCCAATCTGTAAAAAATAAAAAAAACTAAATAATCATTAAAATAATAACATATAACACAGAAAACACAACCAAATATGTTTAAACTTATCATGATCTCCATCACTGTGAACCCCACCCATACCACTAACATCTGAATCAGTTTTTCCATCAAACTGGTTTGCATCATCCAAACCATTACCTACATCATCGGACTCATAAGATGTATCATCATCATCATCCAACTCATTACCATTATTGCGGCCTTCCGAACCATCATCATCATCATTACCTTCATTCCCACCTTCAATAACATTAGGGCGGCCACGTAGATGCTTTCTCAGAATCTTCCTTATATCCCTGTAAATCTCGATACAAAGAACATTCAATTCATCCTTCAAATCAACCCTTACATTCTAAATTTCTTTTTTAACTTCAATCACCTTCTTTTCCAAAGGGCTCACTCGTGCATCGACAATATTTTTGACAAAAGAAAGTGAAAACCCAAAATCTACACCCTTCCTTGTTTTATCCACTTTCATATCAACAACATTAGAGCAACCATCATGTCCATCGAAAAAGGGAAAACCACCCAAATCCAAACGATCCTTCTCATCAGTCGAAGGAATGAGCATTTATATCCTCAACTGAAATATATTGATAACAGTAAATATAACATCTCTAAAACATTGAAAAATTAAAAGAAAAAAATAGTACACGAAAAATAATAAATTACAATCAGTAACCAGATGTATACATAAAGGTAACTAAACATAATGTTAATGGTAACCGACGTACCTGTCCAAAATCAAACACTAAATCATTCAACTTGTCATTTTTGAGAGCCTTCCCTAATTCCTTCCATCTAAATAATCTAACTTCTGACATATGCTCATCAGTACAGAAACCCTGGACTTTAAGAGTAGGAATGGTTTCAAAAAAAAAACTTGGAAAACATAGGGCAATCCATTCAAGTTCTAAGATTTACAATAATTGTCCTTGTAAAAATTGTATATAACACCCCCATTCATGCCCTTATTTAAATGTCCCATCACAACAAGCGATAAAGAATTCTTCATATGTTCAAACGTAAATTTCCCCCACGGATAACTATCAAGGTCGCCATAAGAGAGAAAGTTAATCAATACCTCATCAACATGATTATTAGAAATAGTAGCTAGTAGGAAATTGAAAACCAGGAATATAATGGACATCCTGACAGCCTTTTCATCATCATCAAATACAGCCCTCCGAAATATCCTCCCGATACTAGTATGGGTCACAACCTCATCTCCAAAAAAATTTCCACTAATTGATTTTCCCTTCCCTTGAATGCAGAAATATCCTCATTTCCTTGCCAACTCAAACCAGAAATTAAACAAATTAAAATCCTGTCAACCCGCATCTAACCCTTTTCTCACCAAACAAAAATCACATCTCCTCATTGTCCCTTTGATAAACTTCTCTCACCAAAACCTGATGGATTATTTGTAAAAACATTTGCGGCTGCCCAACATCTACAAAGTTCCCAAAATAAGTCAACTTAAGCTTTTCCAACTATCTTTAGTCAATTTCTTTATAATGACACTGGACACTTCCATGTCAGATAAATAAATGATTTTTGCAGTGAAATTGTGGTGACGCTCCCGTAATATAAATCCAAAATCTAAAAATACAATACATTACCATAGAAATACAAGCAAAATACTCACAACTTCAAATTAAATCAAAGTAATCAAACACATTAAAGTAGATAGCCAAAACAAAAATATAGTACTAAAAAACAATAACGAGCATCTACATTAGCATAACGTACACATTAACCAAATCAGAAACTAACAGTCACCACACCACAACTCTTGAGTAACAAAACCCAATTCAATAACTACACAATCAGAAGTGTCCAAATATATCAACATTAGTAACCAAAACACAATCATCAGGTTTCCAAAACCAATTTAATCAACCTCTATATTGTCAAAAAGTACCTAGTAACCAAATAAGAATATAATAGTAATCAAACCTCTACTTGGAGGGTACATAAATATTTTAACAAATACACATCAATCAGTGACCAGATAGGACATCACCAGTTCCCAAAACAAATTCACAAGTAGTCAGAAACAACTAAGGATTCCAAATTCTTAAAAATAATTAAAATAGTACACCTTAAGATGTTTTTGGCGAGGGATAATATTCTGGCTATAAGCATCATCTTCAGCTTCATTCCCAACTTTGTTTGGCGGATCTTCAAAATCAGACTCCAAATCCAGCAATTCCTTGCGCTTCTTAGAAACTGGTCTCCCCGATTTCTTATCCTTAAGAGGGGATTTGACCACTCTTTCTTCCCCTGCTTTGGGGAATTGACCACACCAGCCTTCACATATTTCTTCACATTCCTATAAGAATCATCCTCCCTAATTCTTTTTCTCTTCCTATCATTCTTCTTATCAACCATCCTCCCAACATTCTTCCTCGTAGAAACCATCCTATACAAAACCACAAGAAATCACAAAAGGAAACATACCAAATTCATTTCCCTCTTTCAATAAACCACACTGTCAAACTTGACAAATGTAAAAATCATATTCTGCAACATAAATCGTAAATCAGAAAAATATAAAATCACCGATGAGAGACCATTTGAAACTGCCAATGAATTAAAATCAACAATTAGTTTTGATTTAATATTAAAGTTCAGCAAAGACTAGTCGAAAATACAAAATCGCCAATGAGATACGTTTTGCAACTGGTAATGAACTAAAATCAACAATTAGTTTTGATTTAAGACTAAAATTCATTAGAGACTAGTTTAATACATCAGAAATTAACTAGTTAGGCAATTCCACACCTGGAGCGGAGACCGACGATTTCAAAAACCCTTACGTTGAAGACCACCGACAGAGACAACCAGAAAAGAAGAAGATGGAGCGACAACGATCACAAACAACCCAAATGAAAAAGCGTCGTCTAGAATATTATTAGCAGAGGCAGCACACTGAACTTAGAAGAAGAGAAATTTGGTTTTAAAGTTCCAAAATTAGAAAATAAGGATTTTCAATTGAAAGAGGGAGAAATGACAAATGGAAAATGCATACAATTCAAACTGTCACATGTTATGCACAAAAATCGGGAACAGTTACCATTTGAAAAACTGATTTGCCACATCAACATTCCATTAAAACACTCAACTAAATTAAAGTGATAACAAATGCACTAATTTTGTAAATAAAATATTAATTTTGTAAATATTTTTTAGATGCACTATTATTGGTAAAAAAAAAAAATTAAAATGTACTAGGAACTATAAATAACCCTATTTTGATATGATAATTCACCAAGTTTTAGTAAAGGACTGTTAGATAAACTCACAATTACCAAATGAAAATCCGTTAGCCACAAATATTATCATGGAAATATAGGATATAAATGATACATATTTAAGTTCTTATCATATTATCAACAAGTTGTAGCCTAGTTAATTCATTGTACTCTATAACTCATTGTATTCACTAGGACTTTCACATTCACATGTAATGTAATTTCGTGTATATGCATACCTAGAGGAGGTGAATAGGTATTTAAATTAAAATGTGTTTAAATTAAAATGTGTTTAATAATGATTAATTTTTAATTTCTTGTTTCAATACTAAAACAGACAGTTGAAACTAGTGTTTTGATATTGTGTGCTTTAGAATAAACTTTACTTTTTTTATAATGCAGATAGAATAAGGCAATGACAAATAGTGTCTGAATTAGTATATTTTTCCTACCAGCAGTAAACTGTTATGTGAATGAGTTTAGATGCAACGTGAGAATTAAATGATCTAACCACAATAAATAACAAACCACAGACACAAGATTTTTTACGTGATTCAACCCCTATCCTCTAGTCTAATAGCCTAATCCACGTCCACTACCAACCGGTATTGGAGACTCTTTTTATTAATTTTTTAACTCAAATAAATACAATAAAAAGAACTCCATGTTCAAATGAAGCTTTTCAGGATACATTTGCCCCCTTTTGTACCTCTACAACCTTGAAAGCTTCTCTTGAACAAATCAATCCACTGCTGGATCGTACAAGCTAGTCTAACAACAATGCTTGAACTTAGAATTTGTTACAAAATATATTGAATACACAGTTGTGATTTTTCAGCTAATGAAGGACTAACAATATAACACAGACTTGCTGGAAAGAATAAACAAATATAGCTCTCAATAGAAGTATATAACAAGTAAGACTGATCTTTGCTTTTAATTTTTCTTCACTGATATATCTCCCTTGAGTGTCCTGATCAACCGAATAGAAGTAATATATATAGAACAAGAGAATCAACAACTATATAATTGTTAACATAAAAACCTCGTATACTCGTTGGACAGAGTCTTGAACTCAGCAGCTTGGATTAAGGACTAACTGATATAAAATTGGTTAGCTTGAAAATCTCATATCTCAGATGGAATAACACATGTTTAAAATAAAGAAATCAACGGATATTAGATATCAAAGATATAATATCCTAGTCAAACCAAAATACTTAAAATAGAGAAATAAGGCATATACCTGATAAAGATTGATTTTATTCCAAAGAACTAGTCAGCATGCCAAAACAATTTATAAGATTCCTTTTCAAACTATATTACACATTATTATAAAAGAAATCTTTTCAGCAATCCTAAATTCAATAGGAAGTATCCAATGGACCATAATTCCAAATTTGGCTAATACAACAATATATAAAATATATTTAAAACTAGCCCAAACAATTGAAAATATAAGTCTATTAAATTAAATATAAACACAATAATATTGTCATCATTAAAATTATAAACCAACGTACAATAATGTATAATATGAAAATATCAATATCAAGAAAAAAGGCAACAATTTATTCATATAATGTATACACCAAGCTTTATAGTTTGTAACTTGATTTACGAAGCACAAACGTCTCTTACTCACAGTTGAACAAAAAGAACAGGATCAAACTTTATAGGAGTAATACCAGGATCCTCCCCAATACCATTAAGATTCTCAATCTCCCCATTCAACTTAGCCTTGAGAAAAGCCACAATAATCCCACCACAACCTCTTATCATCAACTCCTTGGGACCCTTTCCACACTTGCACAATAACTTGGCAAACGAATACACAAACCCATCATCCAACATATCCACATGACCTTAATCCTTAGCAAGAAAATAATAAATGGGAGGATTGCTCTCATTAAAAAACTCGGCATGGTTAGTACCATTTGGTGCAAATGGTGAAATTAGGCACTTTGATTGGCTACCTAATCCGGTACCAATCACAGCAACGGGAATTTTTAGATCGAAACTACGAGGAATGTATGATAATATTTTGGGGTCAGGACGATTGGTTGTGCTACTGCCTGCGACAGGGTCTACCCCAAATACAGCTGAGAATTTGAGGATTGTTTCGGCTTGACCTAAGGCAAGTGCGAATGCTATTTTTCCACCTCTGCTGTGTCCACCAACTGCAACTTTGCTTGTGTCCGGTGTAACTTTGTCCGGGAGTACGGTGGGGAGGCCGTCTTGCAGCCAGTCAGTGACGGCAACAGCAGACTGTACTTCCTCGTTCCCACAAAAACATTGGAAGAGAGAGCATGCCTACAAATAATTAAAATAACTAGTTAAACGGTTGTTAGAAAATAGATTATCTAAGCAAAACTCACGTGCTCCAACCGAAGAAATTATTATATTTACGTTCAAATTACAAAATTTCAAAAGTTTTGAGAAAACAAAAAGCATGAAAAATAGGAGGATTCATAGTCACTACAAAAAAGGGTCATAGTCGACAGGCTCGACAGACAGACCCGTCAGCAATGACTGAAATTCCGTCGCAAATGGAGTCATTCTCGATAGACTAGTCAGTCGCCCCTGCCATCGGTACTATAGTCTGCCGCTCCCAATTTTTCCCTCGAGCACGAAAAGTCGCCAAATTTTCAACCCATTCTCGACGGACTTAATTATTTTTTCCCAAAAGTTGCAATCCTTGCATATACTATTCACGTATATATAACATAGAAGCTGATATTTATACAAAAAATTGTTGATACTTCTAAAAAATAACTCTCACCTGGACGTGAGACCAACTTCAGTTTTGTAAGATATACAAGAAACTTTTTAGAATATTAAATAAACACATGCTTCTGTATCGGTTGATTTGAAACTCCTATGATACGTGGAGATGAAAAGAGATTACGAGAGGGGGAGAAAGAGAGATAGTGATGTACGTACCGCTGGATCACCAGGAGCAATGGCTATAAATCCATGGGAAGCTATATGGTGTAAAAGCTTAGTGTAAGAAGTGTTAGTAATACAACATCCATGAAAGAAGAGGAAAACTGGATATTTCCCTTCTTCAATAGGGGCAACAATGAACAATGGCTTGGGTGCTGCTGATTTCTCCACTTTAAATCTTTTCACTTGAATATTTCCAATCTCAAAAATAGAAGTACTAGTTGTTGCTAACGCAGGCTTGGTATCCATCTCTGGTATCCCTCTCTCAAACACACAAAAATAATATAAGAACTGCAACTTAGAGATGCAGATAATGTTAAAGGCTATTTATGCTAGTTTGAGTTGAGCAATTAGGCCCCATTTATATATATATATATATATATATATATATATATATATGATAACCGGTTGTCACGAACAGCAACTAATTTTTGAGTCGTTGATGATGATAATAAAGGATTGAGATTAAGTTGGATTTTATCTCTCGCTAGGAGTAGCGACCTATATACTCTTTTTAATGCAGGTAAAATGACCAAAACAACCCTCAGTTAATACTTCACTGCGGCTAGAGCGGCAGGTCCATTAATACTTCAGGCTTTGCAGTTTGTTTTGGACGAAAACTTACGTGTGGAGTGGGATAGCCAATTAGCCAATGCTTATCGTGGTATTTGGTATATCACACTGAGGGTGGGCCCACTTTTTTAACAGTTCAAGTTTGCTTTTAGGGTGCACGCATGCAAGTATGTATATATGTGTCTTGACCAATGTGTAAGATGGACAACTATTGGCCAATTTGTCCATCTTCTTCTTTTCTTTTCTTTTCTTTTCTTATTCTTTTTCTTTTTCTTAATGGAGAGAAATATTCTCTTACTTCTGTATAATTACACAAGTTTAGTATCAGGAATAACCTAACTTAAAAGTGAAATTTAATCTCAAAAAATACTTTTGTAATAAGAGGGCAAGAGATGCCAATTATTTTTACTTCCTGTTGGGCCATAATCCTTTTCCTTATTAGGTAGGGCTTAATGAAATTTCTCCTCGGATCATTACTTCTTTCTGATTGATCCGAATGATTTGGGCCCAATTACTTAATTATTTCGTTGGGTCCTTTCGGTTGGATCCGGTCGTTTGGGTCATTTTCGTTATTCGGGCTTAGTCATTGAATTGGCCCATTATACAAATTGTCACTTAATCCAACTTGGCCGTAATCATTATACCAAGTGATAGTTGACTCTCGTGTCACCACCTTTCTGCATGGCATTAATGAGGATGAGACTCAGATGATCGGCGGTGGCAAAATAAAGGGTGGTAGCGGTGTGAAGTAAAATTTGCATACTTTTGGGTGAAATGGCCCAAGTGGGGAAAAGGTGTCGAAATGATGAGTAGCACGATGGCAGGGATTGGAGTATGTATGGGGCTAAGATCACATAAGAAGGTAAGTAACACACACATTCATATTATTATTCTCTCTCAGACATTAGACATTATTTTTCTCTCCATTGTTGACCTTGTGATCGCCGATACTGACTCTCACGCCGGAAGCTATCCCCTCGACCGGTCGGTAGCCGAGCTTTTAGTATTGACTTGTTGAATATGCGGCGGGATATCGGACGCGCGTCTTGGTGATTGGGACGTGGAGAAAGATCTTAAGCGTTAACATTGGGCGCTGCTTAGAAGGAGGTTGAGTTCTAGTGTCCTCGAGTATTTTTCAATCACGATCGTGTTTGTTCTACATCGATATTCATGGTAAAGTAGAACACCTACACCCGGCGAAGCGGTAGAAGGTCGCCGGTCAATCGACACCACGAGTGTCTGTCGAGGATTGTTTGGGGCCGTGATAAGTGTTCATGCTAAGACGACATCCAAACGATCACCAAGATTTTCGGTCGAAGGCGGTGGGCGAGGCTAAGCGTGGGCTAGTCTTCCCAACGGAGAGCGTCTGCCCGCCACGTCGGAAAGCGGGTAGAAGGCACTTTCTTTGGAACTCGTCTGAGAGGACCAAGACGAAAAAAGCTTCACGATTGGCTAAGATGGCGGATGAGGCGGATAGAGCTATGGAAGTACTCGTGAAGCAACGACGGGATATAATTTGGAGGATGGCGGATGGCGAGTTGAGAGACGAAGAGCTCGGTTATGATCGGTCCAAGAAGCAAGGACAAAAGTAGGAAAGAACACATTCATTCGGGACGACGAGAGTCTCGAGGGGCCAAACTCGAGAAAGAAGAAGATCCCAAGCCCTACTCCTCAAAGATCGAAGAGGGTACATCACCACATCGATTCTAAGGAGCAAGGTCGGAGAGAACGAATAGGTCGATCCAGAGATCACACTCCTGAGACCACAAAGAAAGCCCTTATTGTTGCACATTCTCGCCATAGTGCCCGAGCTCAGAGACGAAGTATATCTAGAGATCGTACTCCCGAGAGTCTACTGTGGGTACACCACCCTGTGGACACTCGTCATCGTAAAACCGCCCTTCTAGAGTTGAAGGCTCTATTGTAAGAAACCCCGATACCTCGGAGGAGGAAGGAGTCACCTAAAAAAAAGCATCATCTCAACGGAAGGTGTGGAGTATCGGTTAAAGAGTTAAAAGAACTTGAGCGAACTTGCCAAGTACAAAAAACGAAGGATACTTGGAAAGAAGGTATCCCTTTTTCCGCGGAGATTCTTAAAGAAAAAAGCCGACCCCACCAAGAAGTTGCCCCATATCGAGAGTTATGATGGATCGGGGATCCTATGACCACAGTCGGTGTTCGGCCGATCGATGGATTATTATGACTTTAGCGATCTTTTGCTAAGTGTCATACTTTTGTCACAACACTCGGAAAGGATGCGGCGGTGGATGGGGACTTTGCCCTCGATTCAATTTCATATTGGCGGACGTATGCGATAAATTTCATGCTCGCTTGGGAGCAACAAAAGAAGGGAAAACCAATTGGTTCGTTGGCTCGAGTTCGACGGTTTTGAATGAGTCTTTGGGCCAATATGTGAAGCGATTCCGTGAAGCGATCGGCCGTTGATGAACTGAGCGATCTACAAGCCGTTGGATTGCTGTTGAGAATGGGTTAGATCTGTCGATCGAAGTTGGTGAAGAAGTTAATGTTTCATCACCCGAAGAGTCTCGCTGAAGCCTTCGACAAAGCTGAAGGCTATATCGTGGTGGAGGAAGCCATGGATGCCTTTTAAACGCGTCCTTCTTGAGGGCCAAGGAGATGGATCGAGACAGAACCGATAGAGACCAGAAAAAGAATGAAGGGAATAAAGACCGCTACGAAGGCGGGTCGAAGAAATATAACAATTGGAGACAGGGTGGAGGACATTCGTTCGCTCCAGCCCAGAGAGTGAATAGGATGTACACAACACTCAACACAGACAGGGCTGTTATCTTGGATCAAATTAAAAATCAACCTATCTTCGAGCCACCTCGAGATAACATTAAGCCCGGGAAAGGGAATTCTCGTAAGTATTGTGATTATCATCAAGCTTGAATTAAGCGATCTGACGAGCGTGCTAGTTTGAAGGACTTTATTGAAAGAAAGGTACAAGGCGGGGCTTTAATTCAGTATGTGGC
Organism: Panax quinquefolius; assembly: GCA_020205615.1. Lineage (NCBI taxonomy): Eukaryota > Viridiplantae > Streptophyta > Magnoliopsida > Apiales > Araliaceae > Panax > Panax quinquefolius. The sequence goes on along the minus strand of CM035156.1, from coordinate 174,582,965 downwards.
TGCCAGAACTAATCAACAGCAGGATAGAGGGCCTGTTCCAGCAGCTCAACCAGTTCAGCAAGCGTTGCCAGCTCCAGAACAGCCTGCAAGGCACGTGGTAGATGTCATCACTGGGGGTACTTCTGGCAAACTCGTTGGAAAGAAGCGCCGAAGTTACTTGGATTCGGTCATGTCAGTGGCGGGTACCCTCCCGAAGACTGACAGACCTTATTCGAGTATGATAATCTCCTTTACTGATGAAGATTACCTTTGGAAGTCATCGAACCGCATACGAGGATCATTGGTCTTGATCGCACAAGTGGGTTCGGTGGATATGAAGCGGATGATGGTAGATAATGGGTCTTCAGATATTCAGTATGCCCACGCTTATCGGAGGATGCACTGAAGCAGGCGAAAAGATGGAGATAGGGCGGGAGGCTCCTTTATATGGTTTTAATAACGACCCGGTCAAGGTGGTGGAACCATTGAACTACCGGTCATCTTGAGCGGCCCCAACGGTAGAAATTATTTGCAAATTTTATGTTGTGTATGTAGATTCTGCTTGTAATGCTATTTTGGGAAGGCCTACTTTAATTGCTTTGTAAACTGTGACCTCAATTCCTCATTTCAAAATCAAATTTCCTACGGCTCATGGGGTTGGCGAGGTGAAAGAGGATTTGGATCTGGATAGAAGGTGTTATAGGAACGCTGTGATCACTTCGGGAGTGGGAGTATCGAAGCAGAAGCAGACCATGACGATAGAGATCGAACCCTTCATAGAGAGTAGTTCCAAACCGTTGGTCATGCCGGCTGAAGAAACGGAGGAGATAGAGCTCATCCCGGGCAAAGAGAACAAGACGGTGCAAATAGGTTGGTCCGCGAACCTCTCGAGACGAACCTTGGGAGCTCTGCGCAATGCTATGTTGACATTTTCGCATGGGAACCTCGGGATATGCCAGAGTAAGCGGGGATATCGGCGAGCATCGGTTGGAGGTGGACCCGTCGAAAAGCCGATCCCACGAGAGAGGAGGATTTTCGCACTGAGCGTCGGTGAATCATTGATGAAGAGATTGCAAAGTTGTTGGCAGTGACTTCATCTTTCGAGAGACTACCCACAATGGATGGCGAATGTGGTGTTGGTCCGAAGCAAAATGGTAAATGGCGAGTCTGCATCGACTACACTGACCTAAATAAAGCTTGTTCGAAGGATTTCTACCCGCTACCCCACATCGACCAACTCATCGATGCCACTTCGGGGTATGCTTTGTTAAGTTTCATGGACGCGTTCTCTGGATATCATCAAATTTCTATGTGTAAAGAGGATACACCGAAGACGGCGTTCATTACGCATCGTTCAGTATATGCCTATAAGAAAATGATTTTCGGCCTCATCAATGCCGGAGCCACATACCAGAGGATGATGAACCATGTCTTCAGATATCAGCTGGGCAGGAATGTGGAGGTGTACGTGGACGACATGATTATCAAAAGCATGTTGGTGCATAAACATCTGGATGATTTAGAAGAATGCTTTCAGACAATTCGTCATCACAATTTGAGATTGAACCCCACTAAGTGCACCTTCTGGTCTAGAAATTTGGCAAATTTACGGGTTATCTTGTCGATCGAGAGAGGAATTGAAGCCAATCCAGAGAAGATTCAAGCGATCCTGAAACATGAAGACTCCTCGGTCATTTAAAGATGTTCAACGTCATTTGGAAGGATTGCGACTTTAAGGAGGTTCATGTCTAAGTCGGCGAAAGATGTTTACCGCTCTTTGATACATTGAAAGGGCGAAGAATGCAAAGACGTTTCAATGGACTTGAGTGTGAGGACGCCTTCCGAAACATCAAGTCCTACCTATCTTGGCACCTTTGTTAGTGAAACCCGCTCTCTCTTTGAACCCCTATATTTGTACTTAGCGGCTAGTTAGTTGGCGGTAGGAAGCGCTTTTGGTGCGTGAAGTTGGGGAAGTAAGCGACCCGGTTTATTATGTAAACCATGTCCTTCGGATCTTTGAAACAAGGTACCCGAACATTAAAAAGTTTACTTTTGCTTTAATAACTTTGCTAATCGAAAGCTTAGGCAATACTTCCGGGGTAGATTGGTAATAGTATATCTGAATCGGCCTTTGAAGAAGATTATAGGCAAACCTGAGGTATCGGGGAGATTAGCTGCATGGACGATGGAGTTGTCCCAATTTTTCATTGAATATCATCCCCGAACCGCCATCAAAGGGCAAGCCTTGGCTGATTTTGTAGTTGAATGCTCGTTTTAAGTCGATGAAGTTGTGGCGGTGAAGGATCGACAGACGAGCGATTCAGATTCTTCAATGAAGCGAGTTAAATGGATCTTTGTATGCGAATGGGTCTTCTACCACGGACGTCAGTGGAGCAGGGATTATTCTGACGAGTCCGGAGGGATTCAAGGTGCAGCAGGCCATCAGATTTCAGTTCAAAGCGACAAACAACGAAGCTGAGTATGAGGCGGTACTTGCGGGTTCTGTTGCAAAAGAGTCTTGAAGTGCAAAGAATAATCATCTTGATGATTCTCGGTTAGTCGTTAAGCAACTTTACGGGAATCTGACTCGAGGCCCAAAAATGATCAAATATCTAGCAGAATTGAAGGAACAACTTTAACATTTCCAATCCTACGAGTTTTAGGGGGTCGAGCGTAATAACAATTCAATTGCTGATGCACTCTCCAAATTAGCCACTGCGGATGTTAACGTCTTTGATGGGTTTGCCGGTTTACTTAGAAATTTTGCGACATCCTAGTGTCCATCATGAATCGGTGATGTGCATTGGCCAATGAACCAAGCTATTTGGTTGACTCCATATATAGAGTATCTGGCAGATGGCGTCTTACCTTCGGATCGGATGCTCGCCAAGAAAATCAAGTATAAGATTGCTAATTTTGTTCTGATTGATGGGGATCTGTTCAGAAGGGCTTTCTCATCTCCACTCTTGAAATGCCTCGACTCCATCCGGTGAATATGCTCTCCGGGAAGTACATGAAGGCATCTGTGGCGACCATATATGCGGCTAAGTCATTAGCCTATAAAGTATTTCGACAAGTACTCTTGGCCTACCATCTTCAAAAGCGGTGAAATCGTCAAGAAGTGCGAAAGTGTCAACTCAACAGATCGATCCCATTATCACCACCGTAAGAGCTATACTCGATCTTATCTCCTATACCCTTCATTTATGCTGGGGTTGATATCTTTGGGTCCATTACCAAAGGCAAAAGGTCAAGTCGGTTTTGTTATAGTTGCCATCGACTATATGACCAAGTGGGTAGAAGCAAAGCCACTTAGGTTAATAACGAGCAGGAATGCTTGAAATTTTGAAAGAATCGATAGTATTTCGTTTGAGGATTCCTAAGGTGGTAATATCGGACAATGGGACGCCGGTTTGTGGGATCGAAATTTGAAGCATTTTTGAAAGAATGAGGGATTCAAAGACAGAAAGACTTGATGGCTCATCCACGATCAAATGGACAAGTTAAAGTGACCAATGAGCGGCTGGCCGAATGGGATCAAGCCTTGATTGGACGAAGCCAAGGCGAGATGGCGGAGGAGCTACTTAGCGTGTTATGTGCTTATCGAACTACTCCGAGGGACTACAACGGGATTCACCTTTTCAGATTGGCCTATGGTAATGCGATGCCTTAGTCCCAGCTTGAAATTGGATCTCCAAGTCTTGAGTCGACCATTTCGAGAGATCTACAATGATGAGGAAGGGCTTAAGGCCAATCTTGATTTGCTTGAGGAAGTAAGAAAACAACCTTAGTCAAATTGGCGACTATCGGTGAAGAGTGACCAAGCATTATAACAAGGGGTAAAGTTTGAAGGTTCAAGTAGGAGATTTTGTCCTCGAGAAAGCCAAGCATCTACACCTCGAGAATCTGGGAAAGGCGATGCCAAACCGGGAAGGACCGTATGAAATCACCGGAAGTCAAGGCAGGGAACTTATCGGTTGAAGGCATTAGATGGGTCGTAATTAAGAATACTTAAAGACATTTGGCGAGCTTAGGAAGTACTTTCGATGAAAATGATGTCGATTACATTGGAAGTCTCAGAAATATTTATGTCATCATCAATAAAAGTTCCCTTTTTCTCAAACAAATCTTGTCTTCGTTCTTGATCGATTCAACGGAGTTAGGAGGTTCGGGTGGACTCATTGGCTATTCGATGGCGTGACCTTTTCGGCGAGTGGTCCTTATGAGTTTGTCGGGGCCTTTTCGTGGTAGGCAAACGTCATTGGTGTTAGGAGGTTCGGTGGACTCGGCTGGCCATTCGATGGTAGCCTTAATGGCGTGGGCCTTATGGGATTGTCGCCCTTAAATGTGGTAGGCAAACGCCATCCTTAAGACGTTATCGAGCCCTTCGTGGTAGGCAAATGTCATCCTTCGAGACTTTGTCGACCCCTTCGTGGTAGGCAAATGTCATCCTTCGAGACCTTATCGCCGCTCTTCGTGGTAGGCGAGTGTTGTCACTTAGACTTTGTCGAATACCCTTCGTGGTAGGCAAATGTCATCTTTTGGTTTTATTAGGCCTTTCGAGGTAAACAAATTCCTAATGAAGCGATCTTTCTCACACTTGGTAACTAATAAGTATCCCTTTACTTTATTGCACTAATTTTTTCTAAGTGTTGAGTTCGAGATGCCTCATTCTTTAATTTCATCTTATCTGTTATATGACATGTTTAGTTGTTACTTAACAGTTCGGGTTCAGTCCATGAAAGAGTTTGTGCATCTTTCCAGTTAAATTAATATTGGAGTATTGGCAGAAAATAAATACACCGAAGTCATAAGGAATGAAACCATTTTTCATTGATATTCAATCTAATTACAATATTAGATAATTTTTACAAGTCCTATAAATTAAAGAAAGAAAAATAACAAAAACAAGAACATCAGCTTCAGGCGCCATCTTCGTCATCTGAAGAATCGAGTAAGGATGGATCCAAGTTGGCTACAATCAGTTTCTCCTTGCCACGACTCCGGCAGAGCTCATAACTCTTAGAATATATCTTCATTATCTCCCCATTGATTTCATCCGAGTTCCGGTACTCTTCACATATTTGTTTGCGAAGGTCATCGGTTAGAGGAGGCCCAAGGTCCCGAAGAGCCTTGAGTTCTCGGATTTCTTCTTCGAGCTTCTGCCGCCTATTCAGATGACGAGTCTCTGCCGCCTCTAGTTTATGGATGGTCTTGGTCAGGATTTTAGCATCAGCCTTTAATTCCTCGATCTTCTCCATCCTTATCTCGCTCCTCTGAACCAAGTCAATGTTCATTTTGACGATCTCCTCGTGCTGTACTTTGATTGACTTTAGCTCTTCATTGGAGGCCTTCACATCTCCCTTGGCTTGAGCTAACTCTTTTTGAATCCCTTCATTTGTATGAAGAATGCATTCACGTTGAGTCTTTTCCTTAGCCAAGGCAGACTTCAGAAGGGCATTCTCCTTTCTCAGGGCCTCTTCCTCAGATTCGGCTTTGAGGGACCTCGGACGCAGACGCCCGAACACAGCATTTGCCTATGCGTTTCCAATATTATTTAATCAGTTTTCAGTTGTATAAGTATGAAGATAAAATCGAAAATAAAGGGGAGAATCGTTTACCTTCGCCAAATAGCTCATGCCTTCGCTGAGTAAATCCCCATTCGAACTGTTCCCGAACCGATGGTCATCGGTTTCACGAACGAAGGTGTTGAACAGTTGAAAGGGAAAATGGGCATTGAATCGGGGCCACATCGTTGGAGAGGCCATGGCGTCCTGCTGGAATTCGGTAGTTGTTTCTCTTGCAGGAGAAGGTGGGGGTTGATGTTAGGTTTGTAATATTCATGAACGCAATCAAATTGCAAAAATAAGCGGAAGCGAGATAAAAATCAGAGTTTAAAAATTTTACAAACCATATACCCGGATCACCCTTTATGCACAATTATTAATTAAACGAAAAGATAAAGAATAAAATCATACCCTTGAAGATCCGAGCTTCCTCAGGTACAAGTTCACCTCCAATCCTTTTCGTGTTCAACTTGAATCCACCGGGTTTGGTTCCTTCCTTTGATCAACGTTAGCCACCCAAATGTTTGGCCTCTAGAGGTGATCCACCAAGGAATAATAAGGATTCAAGAAGAAGTCAACCCTAGTTTTCTATCTCTATAGAAAAGGCGTACTCTCCAACAAATTGGAATTATGTTGTATGTTGAAAAAGTCAACAACCCTATCACCCATAATAAGACTCCTCTTATTTATAGATGTGGGCAACCCACCTTAACAATTAAGGAATTGGGTTTTAATTAATTAAATTCTTTTAATTAATTAAGCTCCCTAATCTTATTAGGGATAATTAATTAAACTCCTTTAACTAATTTTCCTTCCTAATCCAATTAGGAATAAATGAGAGTACTTATATTAAATTAATTCCTAAACTCTTTTAGAAATTAAAATAATAATAATTGTAATAATATTAATAAGACTCCTCTTATTAATTTATATTTAATATTTCTAAAATATTAAATAATAAATATTAAGCTATTTAATTTATTCTATCACCATAGATTAAATTAAATATACATAACATATTATTACGATTATGCCATTAACTTCTTAAATAATTATTCTTCCTTTTATGGTGTGACCCTTTAGGTTCTCCATATTAAACCTATTTGTGAATAAATCAATTAGAATAATTCTAATCTTATTTAAATAAATAAATTAAACAATTAATTTATTTAAATAAATAATATTTATTCTACAATAGAGATAAGCCTCCCTAGCGATCAACGACTTTTTCGATAATATAGATTTCAACATTAATCATAAAAGAACCTTTGAGTAAATAGTTACTGTGACAATTCAATCCTTCCACCATACAATGTCCCAATTAAATATAAGACATGGAATTACTTTATCGAGTCTTATTTTATTTAATTATATGTATTTCGATCCTTAAATGCACAACTCAAATAATGCAAATTAGAAACTCCTTTCTAATTTCATTCTCCGCCTGCCAAGGACTACTTTGGGTTGTCATTTATCGAATCACATAGGACATTTCTCTTCTTTTATTAGAAGTGGTAGATTCTTTATCGATCATACATTATCTCCATGTATAACTTATTATACCCAAGCATACCCTTTGATATACCCAAAGGGTCTTAAGGAATAAGTCAAAGTATAACTCATCATACACAAGATACTATAATGATCTCAAGTCCAAGGATTACTTGACTACTATCACTACAGAATTCCTATCGACAGCAAATAAAACTCCATTAGGTATTCCTTAGCGAGCCACGCTTCAAAGAACTTATTCTCTAATAAGCACCTACATACTTGCTTTAGTGTCTCCACACAAATGATCACGAGATCAATCATCCTCATCCAATGAAAGCAAGAACGTATGTACCAATCTATCCGGATTCACTAATCCCCAATTTAGTAATCCAATGATTGGGAACTATTTTTAGTTTTAAGCTTTCTAAGAATTTAGATCTCATTAGAATGATCATCATCATTATTCTAAAAGCATTGCTTAAAACTATGGGTTTATCACATATTATAAAACAAAGATCATGTAGATAATTAAAAGCCTTTAATAAATTAATACTTTTTATTAATAAATGAATAAGATTGTTACAAAGTATATGCTTTATCATCAAACATGATTGGCTTGTGTGCATACTACTTTCAATCTCCCACTTGCACTAAAGCCAATCGTCATGGTATCTTATACTCTTCTTCTCTAAGTGACGATTATCCTGGCATTGGATAAGCTTTAGTTAATGGATATGTAATGTTGTTCTTGAGAGTCCACTATCTCTATAGTGATTTCCCATCTTTCAATGATTCTAATAATCAAATGAAAGTGCCACAACACATGTTTAGATCCAAGATGAGACTTAGGAACTATTCCTAGTTTACAGAATGAACGTTTAATCCAAACAATCAACTTGCAGCGCCTTCATTTATAGCTATATACTTTGTCTTTATCACTAAACCAAAGAACTCTTTACTATTTGGAACCTTTCCAATTCATCGCACCAATTGCTCAAGGTAACACTTTACCTTAAAGCTGGATTTTTCTCATCATCTTGGTGCATGTCTCGAAAAACTTGAGTCTGTTAAGCCCTCTAGTTTTAATTTAGACCCACCATGAATATGATCACATCCTTAGTGCCGATTAAGCACTTTAAGATGTTTTTCACTGACTCATAGTGAACTTCTCCATAATATGACTTATCAACATCAGGTCTCATACATTTCATTGCATACATAATTGTCACTCATGCGACCTCTCTTTTCAGGAGTCTGTGGGGACTATTAAGAGAGATACACTCCATAGCTCATCGACATGAGACATCTCTTGGAGTTTGCCATGCTAAACGACTTTAGCATCAAATGAATATACGTTCCTTGGGTTAAGTTGAGCATCCTTTTAAATCTATCTATATAGATTTGCATCCCCAATTAAGATACTCTTCCAAATCATTCATGGAGGAATGTTTAGACAACTTTATCTTTACTGATTGTAGCATTGGTATGTTATTCCTCATTCGTAGTATATCAACATATAATACTAGAAATTTCACGACGCTCCCATTGACCCTTTTGTACACACTAGGTTCATTCTTATTTTTGATAAAATCAAACTCTTTTGATTGCCTCATCAAAACGAATGTTTCATATTTGAGAAACTTGCTTCAATCCATTTCCTGAAAGTGTCACAACACTTACCTCATCGTATGTAAATCGATCATCATCTTCTATGATGTGTACCTCATCATCATCATCATCTATGATGAATCCATACCTCCTAGGTATCTTTGGTATTATTCCAGATTTACGATTCGGTTGTGGTACAATAGACATCTACAGGTTCCTCTTATTTGACTTATAGTGTTTTGTGGTTCTTGAACTCTTCAAGATCTATTATCCTCCCACTAGCCCCTTCAATGATAAACACCTTTATCTTAAAAGGATGCGTGTTTCGCAACAGACACCTTTTGCTAAGTAGGATTATAGAACATATACCCTAAACTTACTTTAGGATGTCCCACAAATCTGTACATGTCAAATCTTGTCCCAAGCTTATCCTTTGAAACCTTTTTCACATAAGTTGGACAACCACTTATCTTAACATACTTAAGATTAGGAATCCTCCCTGTCCATAACTTTTATGGAGTCTTGGGGCCGGATTTTGAGGTTACCTTTTCATAGACATACAGCCATTTCTAGGACATTATCCCAGAAGGATACTGGAATGTCGGTAAAATCATTATGGACCGCACCATGTCCAACAAGGTACGATTTTTCATTCAGATACATCAATCAATTATTGCACAGATCGAGATGTGTCCATTATGAGAAAACCATTTGAGATGATCTAGAAACTTATTGCACAAGTATTTATTCCTTGATCTAATCAAAGAATCTTAATACTTTGTCAATTTGTTTCACTTTTGAATTCTTTGAACCTTTCAAATAATTCACACTTGTATTTCAAAAAATACACACATTCAACTCTTTGAATGACCATCTCCTTTTCTTATACTAGTTTTTCAATTTGCAAAATTATTTTCACGTAAATCAGTATATAAAATTTATTAAGTAATATTCGATTCTATACAAAACATTATTATTATAAATAGAACAACAATTGTTCTTAATTATAATACCAAAGATTTCATTGTCCAACAATAAAATGGAAATAATATTTTAACAAGAAATCGGAATACAATAACAACTTATCGACTTAATAGATTTGCCTGTAGGCGATGCTAAATTATAAGTTTCTATGGCTAATCAACAACCTTTGCTTCATTTTCCACACATAGGATTACTTATATTTGTTTAGTTTTCTACTTACTTTTGGTCCTTCATAAATCTATATTTATGATAACCAAAGCCAGGTATCCAATACCCAAGTAGAACCTTGACTTAAAGAAAATTTATTTCAATCATGAACAAAAAGCGTCATTATGAATCTTGAAACTTCACTAAGCTTCTTTGGTTAGCTCTCAAGAAGATGCTTCTTGCAGTTTCTTTCCAAAGGTCGAGGCTTATTCGGTGGAAGCAAACTCCTTTGCTTTATCCGTGACGATTTTTGTTCTTATTATCCTTTGTTTTTGCCTTTTCTATTTACCTTCTTTGAATCGTTCTTCTTTTCAGAAGATCCTTTGGCCCTTACCAATAAGACATGGTCTTTCTTGGTTGGAAAGTGTGTAAGACCCCGAAATTTTTAAATAAAAAGGAATTTCCTTTATTTATTATTTTGAAATAGTAAGGGTTGATTTGATTAATGTGGATAGTTAAGGGTTAAATACGCAAATATTTCAAAATAAGCAAGTGGTTATAAAATATTCATTATCGTCGGGGAATGGAATATTCAGATCGCTTAAAATATTGTCAGGGAATATTCGATATTTACGAAGCGCTAGCGATATGTGGGGCCCCATAACGGTGCGATTGGATGAAGAAAACGACAAATATAAGTTGTTTTTAAATAACAGCGTAGTTGTTGCCAGTTATCTTGTTGGAATACCCGGTGGTTAAAACACACTAATACGCTATTGTTGAAAGAAATACTACGGTATTGCACCAATTATTGATTCTTACGTAAGAAGGCACTACTCAATAATGGTTACGATAATTCTTACCGCTCAAAGATTTTATTGAGTTAATAATTCTTTGTGTTGATATTTTATATTGTCATTGTTTGAATAATTGTCATTACACGGTATTTTTCATTATCGAAGCAATAATTCATATTATCTGAATAATATTATTAGATAACATTATTGGCAATGTCTAGAAAGTTCTCATCTAAGGAGAGGTTTGGTCACCTAATTGCGCCAAGAAGAAGAAATTCTTATTGAAAGCCCCTCTTTCTGAACCTGCACGGTTGTCAATATTGTGATTCTAAATATTATTTGTGAATAATTAATTATTAATTTATATGATGAGGAAAATATTGATTTTATGTGGATATAGATGGAGAAAATTTTAAAAATGACAATTGTTGAAAATTAATATTTTATCTTTTTCGATAAAATAATTCATTTAAATATATTATTTTAATAATATATTAACGGTGATATTTTTACAACGAATGTGGGATATATGAGTATACTGAGGAGGAAGAGTATTTTTGTTGCAATAAATGTTTAAAACATGTTAAACATGCTCGGCGGACCCCATTTATTGACCGAAATTTGATTATATAACTTTGTAAAATCGACCGTTTGTGGATTTCGGTCAATTTCCATTTGGAATTTGGAAAAACTTTCTTCTGCAAAGTTGTAGAGAATTGAATTTCCTATAAAAACTCATGAGATTCGAATTTTCTGATGAAAGGGCTATTTATTATGAATTATTGAAGTTCAAGTTCAAAATAATTGATTTTTGAAAGTTTTAATTATTTATTTTATGAAAACGTTTTTTTCTTACTTTTCTAGAAGGTGGCATGTGGAAATGCTAGGATCTGAATTCTAAGGTTGGCGTATGAATTTGATATATATATATATTATTAATTTATTAAATTTTAACGCTTGGTGTTACAGCAATTTCCTATAAATAGGGTGCTTAGGTTAGAATTGAAAATCACACCGTAACTCAAGTTTTCTCTCTATATTATCGAGTATTCTTGTGAGTATTTTGAGTATACTTTGAGTATTGCTAGATTCGGTTACAAGTTTCCTTCAAAGACTATACCCTTAGATTCTAGCTAGAAATCTTGATCTTTCGAGGTAAGGGATATTATTTTTTTAATAATGATATTATTTCTTCAATATCATTATAATTGAAATGTTGATCCGAAGTTTTATCAAATTTGGAACTTTTTCATGCTCTGGGTTACTATTCATGGGTTACTATTCATGAGTTACTATTCACGATTACTATTCATGAGTTACTATTCACGAGTTACTATTCACGAGAACTATTCATTAAGCGAAGCGTGAAGATGTTTTTTTTTGGAATTTCTATCTTTTGGTGTCTGAGTTACTATTCACGATACTCGACACTATTCACGTATCTGACACTATTCACGATATACGGTACTTATCAATAGAAAAATAAAATTTCTTCTTTTCGTCTAAAATATCTATTCGGATACTAACTCGATTGTATCCATGTTTTGATCATTCTTGAATTTTACACCACTATGATTATTTTTGAGGTATTTTTGGACGTGGATAAAACCAAGTACGAATCCTTAATCCTTAATCCTTGTCATTTTGTTTCACTTTGGATTCGCTTTTTAAAAAAAAATATTTTCATCATCCTCGGTCTTAAATGATGATATTATGGAATATCTTTGGCTTTGTAGTGCAAAGATGAATGATTTCTTAAGAATATCTTTGGCTCAGTAGTGCAAAGATGAATGATTCTGAAGAATATCTTTGGCGTGTAGTCTGAAAGATGAACAGTGTTTAAATGAACACGACCAATCGATAATATCTTTGGCTGTAGTGCAAAGATGAATATTTGATTCGGTATGTATATTGATTGATGTTACGGGGATAAAAGATAGATTTATGAACTTTTAAATTCATACATAGAAGATAGTAGTTTGCATTCTCTACTTAACTCTTCTAATGAATTATTATTTCATCTGCGAATATTGATTTAAAATTTGTTGTCTATTGTATTCTATTATATTTTTCCCTGTTGAAGACTAACGATAATTTGTTGTATATTATCTTAGTCATAATATTCTTTACTGAGCTAGTTGAGCTCACCCTTTTCCTTTTTGTTCCATTTTTCTCGTGGAGGCGAGAATATAAGCGAGTACGAAGTCTGGGTTATGGAATGAAGGTTTTAGAAAGGATTGTTTAGTAGTCCTCACCATTTTTGTAAAATAATGTATCAATAAATGTGATGAGGATTTATTTGAGTATAGATATTGTCTGAAGATAATATTTGTATTCAAACTCACGCTTTCTTGTTGTAATAATAAAGTTGTAGTTATTTACGTACCATGTATTGACAATTCGTATGGGTGATGTATACCTATTTTGGGGCGTCACAGTTGGTATCGTAGCTTAGGGATATGATCTCTGGCGAGATCGGGGAATAGAACTAGGAGGGAGAGACGAGTAAATCCTTCGCTAGTGTGTCCTACCTAAGCTTATTTGTTAGTTAGTCGATATATAGGGATATTATGTGATATATTGATTTCCTTAATTAACCCTTGTTTTATGACGGATTTGAGAATGTCGAATGAGAATATTAACAATGGAAATGAGACCGTGGAGATGCACTGTACTCACCAACGAGGAGAACGTGCAACAGTCGGCAATGTTCCTCCCGTGAACAACACCATTGAGCAAATGATGAACGAGGGATGTTTAGAAGTTTTTGCGATTCATGCAAAATCGATTTAGGAAACTCGTGTTCAAAATACAGGAGGAAATGATAGCAATTCACGGGTTGTCACAAATGCAAGCATTCAAAGAGTTGGGACCACCGAATTTAAGGGAAAGCCGATCCGATCATGGCGCGGAAACATGGGTCAAACAAATTACCAAGATATTCGATGTCTTGGGATGCGGAGGAACAGAAGGTTCCATTCGCCACCTTTATGTTCCGTGGCGAAAGCGAGATCATTGGTGGGAGTCTCAGAAAGCGTACCCATCCAAACCGCAGACTCAAAGATGTCTTGAGAGACGTTTGAAGCTATTTAATGACAAATACTTTCCCGAAAGTGTTCGCGTATGAAGGAAGTGGAGTTCATCGATTAGAACAAAACAACACGACGGTGTCTCAATGCTGAGGCAAAGTTTGCGAGTTATCCGGTTTGCACCTCATTTGGTGGAGAATGAGGAACGTATGACGCGGATGTTTCTTAGAGGTTTGAAACCCCAGATACGTCAAGATCTCATTTCTCATAAATTTTCTCTTTATTCGGATGTTATAAATGAGGCTCAATTATTAGAGCGAGATAACGAGTACGGTCCAACCGAGGGACCACAACCGGGATCGTACCGTAGATAGATAGCGAATGTAGAATAATGATAACTCATGGAGAAAAGCGAGACGAACAAAATGGTAACCACTCTGGTGGTAATCATGGCCATGAAAATAGATGAAGCGAAATCGGAGGAGATTTTAAAAAGAGGAGATTTAACAACGACCGTATAAGATGATGAAGGTCTTAAGCAAAGAATCGGTTCTAAGGGAGGAGAACGACCACCGGTCATATACTACTAAATGCGGAAAGAGGACATATCACCAAAAGCGCCCACAACAGTTCAAGGTATGCTATAATTGTGGAAAGGAAGGACATATCGCTTTCGAGATTGTACGGTAGCGAAACCTAGTTCAATGGGGACGGTGACTCAAAAGATTGTCCTGTAAAAGTCAAAGTCAACGATTCCGGAAGAGCGTTTGTTGTGGTGATCGGTCATAATGCGAGGAACTCAAACGAGGTGATCACGGTAAGCTATTTATAAATTCTTGCAAGTTTATACCTTACTTGATACCGGCTACCCATTCATTTATCTCTCTCCGTGCATGTGCTCAACGTTTAAACTTGACTCAGGAGAAATTAGACTTTGACTATATCTATGGAAACTCCGTTAGAGAAACTTTCATCACATCCAATTGCTTATAAATCTTGTTTGATTCAAGTTGGCACCATTACCTTACTGTTGACCTTATCTCTTTAAAGATACTTGCTTTTGATGTGATTTTAGGGATTGATTGGTTAACTACTCATCATGCCAAAATTGATTGTTTTCGTAAGGTTGTTAGTTTTCATATTCCTAACCAACCTGTTGTACGAATTCAAGCAACTAAACCATTAAAATCGATCACTGTCATATCTAATCATAAAGCTATTCGTTTATTAAAAAACGGATGTCAAGCTTTCTTAGCCCATGTTATGGATTTGAATAAAGACACGTCAAATTTGAATAATATTCCTGTTGTTATTGACTTTCCGACGTATTTCAGAAGAAGAACTTCCGGTCTACCCCGTAACGTGAAGTTGAATTCTTTATTGATCTTGAACTTTGTACAAAGCCCATTTCTAAAACCCCATATCGAATGGCTCCTATTGAACTTCGAGGAGTTAAAGGTCCAACTACGAGAATTGTTGGACATCGGTTTCATTCGGCCCCAGTACATCTCCTTGGGGTGCTCTGCTTTATTTGTAAAAAAGAAAGACGGGAGTATGCGACTTTGTATTGACTATCGGAATTGAACCATGTCACCATCAAGAATAGGTATCCTCACCTCGTATTGATGACTTGTTTGACCAAATTCTGAGGCACAATTCTTTTCAAAAATCGATCTTCGCTTACGGATATCATCATTTGAAGATTAGAATCGAGGATATTCCAAAGACGCCTTGAGAACTTCGGTATGGGCATTATGAATTCTTAGTCATGTCTTTCTTGACTAACTAATGCTCATCGGCTTTCATGGATATGATGAACCGAGTATTCAAGGAATATTTGGATCAATTCGTTGTTATCTTTATTGATGACATCCTCATATATTCCAAAAGTCGTGAAGATCATGAGCACCATTTGAAGTTGGTACTCAAAGGCTTCGTGAAAACCAACTATATGCCAATTTGAAGAAATGCGAGTTACGGCTTGAGGAAGTAGCATTCCTTGGGCACGTGGTGTCGAAACATGGAGTATCTGTTGATCCGTGAAGATTGAAGCAATACAAAGTTAGGAGCAACCAAAGTCGGTGGTCAAGTGCGTAGCTTTTGGGCTTAATTGGTTATTATCGGAGATTCGTGGAAGGGTTTTCTCGAATCGCTACTCCATTAACTTCAAATAACTTTCGGAAGGATACAAAATTCGCTTGGAGCGAAGAATGCGAGAAAAGTTTCCAAGAGCTTAAGAGGAGACTTATTTCGGCACTGTTCTAACAATACCATCCGGTTCGGATGGATTTGTTATCTACAAATGCGATGCTTGAGCAAAGGGTTAGGATGTGTTCTCATGCAACGTGGGAAAGTCATAGCCTATGCCTCGCGACAACTTAAAGAGTATGAGAGGAATTATCCTACTCATGATCTAGAGTTAGCGGCAATGCCGCTCGCTAAAAATATGGAGGCACTATCTATATGGGGAGAAAGTGGAGATATATTCGCCATATAAAAGCCTTAAATATTTCTTCACTCGAAAAGAACTCAACACATGCGGCAATGACGTTGGCTCGAGCTATTGAAAGACTACGACCACACTATTCAATACCATCCCGGTAAAGCGAACGTGGTAGTGACGCATTGAGTAGAAGATCATATGCGAGGACGAGTGCGATGATGTCAAGTATACGACAGAGCCAACTTTAATAGAAAAAGTTAAGGTTGCTCAAGCCACCCAATTCCGAGGTGATGCGTATGAAGAAGAAGAAAGTACAAGAAGGAGCTATTCCTAAGCGAGAATTGATGAAGAAAGAATACATCGAGTCCACTCTAGACTTTGTGTTCCTAACGACTCGATTTAAAGTACAAGATTATGATGGAGGCACACAATACGCCATTTGCAATCCATCCCGGAAGTACTAAAATATATCGTGATCTTCGACATACATTTTGTGTGAACAATATGAAGAGAGAGATTGCAAAGTTTATCTCGATGTGTTTAACTTGCCAACGTGTAAAGGCGAGCATCTTGTACCTAAGGGTCCATTGCAACCACTTGAGATTCCGGAATGGAAGTGGGAACACATTACCATGGATTTCATTACGGGTCTTCCTACACGGTTTCTCAAGGCATCAATGCTATTTGGGTTATTGTTGATAGATTAACCAAGTCTGCTCATTTCTTGCCGATCACGGAGACTTATTCCTTGAACGTCTTGCTAGTATGTACGTGAATGAGATTGTGAGGTTGCATGGCATGCTGTATCCATAGTTTCTGGATCGTGACCCAAGATTCACTTCAAGATTTTGGGTTAGCTTGCAAAAAGCTATGGAGTGCGGATTTGCGATTTAGTTCGCATACCATCCCCAAACGGACGGACAATCGAGAGGACTATTCAAACTCTTGAAGATCTATTAAGACTCGTGTGTCCTGAGACTTCAAGGGTAGTTGGGATAAGTATTTACCATTGGTGGAATTCTCCTACAACAACAGTTTATCGTGCAAGTATAGGTGTGGCTCCATTCAAGCATTATATGGACGAAAATGTCGTTCTCCAATATGTTGGGATGAGGTGGGTGAAGCAACATTGTTGGGACCCGAGTTGAAATGTGTATGACTCACCAAAAGATCCAAATGATTCGACAACGATACAAAGCGGCACAAGATCGACAAAAGAGTTATGCGGATCTTCATCGAAAAGACGTGGAATTTAATGTAGGGGATCATGTATTGTTGCGAAGTTGCTCCATGGAAGGGAGTTACAAGATTTGGGAAGAGAGAAAAGCTCAATCCACGATTTATTGGTCCATTTCAAATTCTTGACCGAGAGTAGAAAATGTAGCCTATAGACTTGCGTTACCTCCGAGTATGTCTCGTGTTCATAATGTGTTTCACATATCCGTATTAAGAATATGTGAAAGACCCGAACCACGTTATTGAGTTAGAACCGGACGAGATAGCCAAGACTTAACGTGATGAGGAGGTACTGTCCAAGATCTTGGATAGGAAGGAGCATGTCCCACGCCATGAAAGGTCATACCACAAGTTAAAGTTTTGTGGAGGAATCATGCTATAGAGGAAATGACACAGGAATTTGAAGCGGAAATGAAAGCGAGGTATCCTCACCTTTTGAAACACCAGTATACGTCGTCAATTTCGAGGACGAAATTTCATAAGGAGGGGAGGTTGTAAGACCGAAAATTTTTAAATAAAAGGAATTTCCTTTATTTATTATTTTGAAATAGTAAGGGTTGATTTGATTAATGTGGATAGTTAAGGGTTAAATACGCAAATATTTCAAAATAAGCAAGTGGTTATAAAATATTCATTATCGTCGGGGAATGAAATATTAAATCTTGTTGGGGAATATTAAATGCACGCGTATGTGACGCCTCCCAAAATTAGGTATATCGTCACCCATCTTGGGTCGCCACTTACATGGTACATAAATTCAAATACAACTTACTAACCTAAGCGTAGGTGTACAATACTGACATAAAACATGAGTTTGAATACAAATATTGTCTACTAGATATTATACAAACTCAAAAGGAGTCCTCATTACAACTATTATCACACTTATTTCACGAGAATAGTGAGGACTACTAATGCTATCCTCCTGGACCATTACTTTGTTCCCCGACTCGTCCCGGCTATGTTCTCATTTCCTAAAGAGAACGGTGAAAGAAAAGGTGAGCTCAACTAGCCCAAAGAAGAAATATTATGACTAAGATAATGCGAATAAATTATCATTAGCCTTCAACAAAGTGTTAAACCGATAAAATACAATAGACAACCAGTTTAAGCTGCAATGGAATAAGCAATCCATTAAAAGAGTCAAGTAGAGAATAAAGTCTACTATCTTTTAGGTTTTAAAAGGTTTTCATCAATTTTTATCATTGAGACTCGACAATAAATAAACCACCACATCTAATTATCCCCGTACTACCACGGTCGAAGGATTTTCATCAAATTATCAATGGTCATGACTATACCGAATCACCCCCGGTCATAATCATACCAAAACTATCCATCAACGCATTACGGTGCCACCGAGGACTTTTGTCACATCATTTATATCAAGTCATGATTATACCGAATGATCCTCGGTCATAATCATACTAAGTTCATCTATGCACGTAAGCCCAAAGATAACATAATATAACATGAGGATGATGACAATGACATAGTAATTCAATAAAACAAGTTCAAGAATTATTTAATCCATGAATTATTAACGTCCAAATTGTCAACATAATCTTTTTTAAGTAGAGTAAAATTTAATAATGATCGGAAGAATATTTCCATGAAAAGATCTTTGGATGAAGCGCATGAAATATCAAGGATATTCTACTAATTTCATGGAGTATAGAAGTCAAAGTTTTAACTAACCGGGTATAATAAAGAATGGAATAACAAAAGAAATCACCACGCATGCGGTTGCCATGCATGGCGAGTTATTCAGCAGAATAATAATAACGGAACCAAAGGTGAAATTGAAATTCACACCAAGCGGGATGTTCCAACAATGTAATAATAAAGATGGAACCAGGTCCTGTAAAACACACGATAGGATATTCCAACGAATGATAAAGACGGAACCCGTCCTGTAAAACACATGCATGTGATGTTCCAATGTAATAATAATAAAGACGGAACCGGTCCTGTAAAACACATGTAAATAGGATGTTCCAATGAATAATAGAAGAATGTCACCAAGTATAGGGTAAACTCATAGATACAAAGTTATTCCAATGCAGAATAATAAGCAATGGAATAACATAAGGATTTCACCAAGTATAGGGTATGCTGGCGTATACAAAGTTATGTATAGGGTATGCCACTTTTACGAAGTTATTCCAACAGAATAATAAAGTGAATGAAATAATGAAGTTCTCTTCAAGAAGAAAGAATAACACCCCTTACCAGTAAAAGAACGAATATAGAAGTAGTGAAGTAGCAGAATACTCTTCTTCTTTCTATAATTTTCTCTCTATAGCTTCTCTCTATAATTTCTCTCTCTAGAGTTTCAATGAATTAAGAAAATAATGAAGGAATGAAATTTTCTTATTTATAGGAAAAATGGAATGCATAAGAACTAATCCATGAACGGTCCCGTATTGATTTACTTTAATCGGCGGTCCATATTTAAAGAAAAATCTTTTAAATAAAATATAATATATTCTATTTATATAAAAACATTTTACTATGCAAATACTATGCAATACTATGCAAAACACTATCGCAAAAAACACTATGCAACACTATGCATAATAAAATATAATATATTCTATTTATGTAATAACTTTAATAAAGTATTCTATTTTATATAAAAGATGTTTACGCTTTATTACGTTAATAATACGAATAAAACAAAACGTCATTATCGCTATAATAATTCATATTATTAATCGATGATAATGGAATCAAACCGGTGATTTCTCACATAAGCATCAATAATCAATACTGGTAATGCTCTGTACGCAACCACACGACATCGTACTTTTACTACCGAGTAGTTCAACAAGAACCACGGTAAAACTTCCGCCAGTTATTTCAATAAAATATTTTTGTCGCTTTTCTCGATCCGATAATAATTAATTGCCAGGGTCCACCAATGATTGAGTAGTTGTATTAATATTCCCCGCTAAACCGAATATTCCCCAGACCAATCGAATATAATATAACCACTTGCATACTTTGCAAAATTTATAAATACTACCCACAACTATAATATTATCGCAAATTCACACCATAATATTAAAAAATTATTTCAACAAAATTTAAATCTTTATTGATAAAATCACGGGGTCTCACAATACATGACCATGTGTGGGCCCCATAACGAAAGCGATTGGATGAAAAAACGACAAATATAAGTTGTTTTTAAATAACTGGTAGTAGTTGTTTAAGTATCTTCATTGGAATACCCTTGGTTAAAACACACTAATACGGCGTTGTTGAAAGCGATTGCTACAGTATTTGCACCAATTATTGATTCTTACGTGAAGGCACTACTCAATAATGGTTACTGATGTAATTACTTATTCAAGATTTTTATTGAGTTAATAATTGTTTGTGTTGATATTTTATATTGCTTGTTGTTTCAATAATTGTCATTACACGTATTTTTTCATTATCGAAGCAATAATTCATATTATCTGAATAATATTATTAGATAACATTATTGGCAATGTCTAGAAAGTTACGTCTCAAGAAGAGGTTTGGTCACCTAATTGCATGGCTACCAAGAAAAAAATTCTTATTGGAAAGCCCTCTTTCCTGAACCCGCACAGTTGTCAATATTGTGATTACGTAATATTATTTGTGAATAATTAATTATTGATTTATATGATGAGGAAAATATTGATTTTATGTGGATATAGATGGAGAAATTTTTAAAAATGACAATTGTTGAAAATTAATATTTTATCTTTTTCGATAAAATAATTCATTTAAATATATTATTTTAATAATATATTAATTATGATATTTTTACAACGAATGTGGGATATATGAGTATACGAGGAGGAAGAGTATTTTTGTTGCAATAAATATTTAAAACATGTTAAACATGTCTGCATGACCCCATTTATTGATTGAAATTTGATTATAAACATAAAATCGACTGTTTGTGGATTTCTTTGTCAATTTTTCATTTGGAATTTGGAAAACTTTCTTCTGCAAAGTTGTAGAAATTGAATTTCCTATAAAAACTTCGCGAGATTTGAATTTTCTGATGAAAGGGCTATTTATTATGAATTATTGAAGTTCAAGTTCAAAAATAATTGATTTTTGAAAGTTTTAATTATTTATTTTATGAAAACGTTTTTTTCTTACTTTTCTAGAAGGTGGCATGTGAAATGCTAGGATCTGAATTCTAAGGTTGGCGTATAAATTTGATATATATATATATATATATATATATATATATATAATTTATTAAATTTTCTGCTTGGTGTTTCTAAAGAATTTCTATAAATAGTGTGCTTAGGTTAGAATTGAAAATCACACCGAAATCAAGTTTTCTCTCTATATTATCGAGCGTATTCTTGTGAGTATTTTGAGTATACTTTGAGTATTGCTAGACGGTGCAAGTTTCCTTCAAAGACTATATATTCTAGATTCTAAATAGAAATCTTGATCTTTCGAGGTAAGGGATATTATTTTTTCGTAATGATATTATTTCTTCAATATCATTATCTTTGAAATGTTGATCCAAGTTTTATCAAATTTGGAACTTTTTCATGTCGGGGTTACTTATTCATGGGTTCTTATTCATGAGTTACTATTCACGAGTTACTATTTATGAGTTACTATTCACGAGTTACTATTCACGAAGTACTATTCATGAAGCGTGAAGATGTTTTTGTGGAATTTCTATCTTTTGGTGTCTGAGTTACTATTCACGATATCTAAGCACTATTCACGATATCTGACCTATTCACGATACTGATTATTCAATCGAAAAATAAAATTTCTTCTTTTAAGTCTCAAAATATCTATTACGGATACTAACTCCGATTGTATCCATGTTTTGATCATTCTTGAATTTTACACCACTATGATTATTTTTGAGGTATTTTTGGACGTGGATAAAACCAAGTACTTAATCCTTAATCCTTAATCCTTGTCATTTTGTTTCACCGGATTCGTTTCTTTAAAAAAAAATATTTTCATCATCCTCGCCTTAAATGATGATATTATGGAATATCTTTGGCACCGTAGTGCAAAGATGAATGATTTCTTAAGAATATCTTTGGCTATAGTGCAAAGATGAATGATTTTGAAGAATATCTTTGGCCCGTAGTGCAAAGATGAACAGTGTTTTAAATGAACATGACCAATCGATGAATATCTTTGGCTCAGTAGTGCAAAGATGAATATTTGATTCGGATGTATATTGATTGATGTTACAGGGGATAAAAGATAGACGATGAACTTTTAAATTCATACATAGAAGATAGTAGTTTGCATTCTCTACTTAACTCTTCTAATGAATTATTATTTCATTGCGAATATTGATTTAAAATTTGTTGTCTATTGTATTCTATTATATTTTTCCTCGTGAAGACTAACGATAATTTGTTGTATATTATCTTAGTCATAATATTCTTTATCGAAAGCTAGTTGAGCTCACCCTTTTCTTTTTGTTCCATTTTTCTCGGGAGGCGAGAATATAGCGAAGTACAAGTCGGGTATGGAATGAAGGTTTTAGAAAGGATTGTTTAGTAGTCCTCACCATTTTTGTAAAATAATGTATCAATAAATGTGATGAGGATTTATTTGAGTATAGATATTATCAGAAGATAATATTTGTATTCAAACTCACAGCTTTCTTGTTGTAATAATAAAGTTGTAGTTGTTTCTGTACCATGTATTGACAACTCAGAATAGGTGATGTATACCTATTTTGGGGGCATCACAAAGTGACTCTCATCATTTTTTCAATATGTTAAGCAAATCAGCGAAGCTGATATCTAGCTCGTTTATATGAAAAATTCACAACAATTGTGAAAGGAGTCCGGGAGTGAGTGCAAGATCAAATCTTGGCTCAACTCTCCATCCATGACAAAACCAGTTGTCCTAATTGATCAATCAAATTGATTATGTTAAGAACTTTTTGTCTGTACTATAGTGTCATTGGCCATTCTAGATCGGAAGAGCTCCTTAGATATCTGATATCTATCAGTCCTACTTTCTTTACCATCAACTACTTGATGTGCAGGAATATAGTAGGAGCATCCATAGTTTCATCTTGACAAGCTGAAGCTCGTTACTTTCGTGGATGCGAGCATGATGCGTTGAGCCAATCACATGTATCATCTTGCCACTTTCTAAAAGTAGCAATCTCTTCCTCGAGGCATTATGCGCAACCATTGCGAGGGATAGGCATATTAAGGACATAAGATAACTTTTCAACCATGAGAACTATTCTCAAATTCCTTAACCAATCCGCTTAATAATTGATTACAGTTAATTTAGCATCTAATATGCTTCGCATGATGATAGTAATTTTAGACATTGTAAAATTACAGAAATGAATTTGTAATTAACAATATTTTTAACATACATTCTTTTATTAATTACCAAAATAATTTAGGTCTTGTTTTAAATTGGTATCTCCCACTTATTTTCATCAAACTATATTACCCTCACTTATATAGTTCAAAGAAAATCTAATTAAAGATTTGCTTTAGTGAGAATAAGGATCACATTTCAAATGTATATAGCCTTGTGGTGACACAACAAACTATATATAAATAAATAGGTAGACAACTTTTGTCAATTACATCAACTATCTTGACTCCTTTTCTTTTGCCTCTTAGATTATTTTGATCAGTGGTGGCACATCCAATCAAAATTATTCAAGTTAAGTCCGACCTAGCACTCCATATATTCAAAAAAGAAAAATATCATCCTTGTGGTGACACAACAAAACAATATTGTTCAATTTTCTTTATAAGCATCAAATGTGATAAATTAACATCTTAAATACTTAATACTTGCCTTGTGGTGACACAACAAACTCATATTAAATATTTAATACTCTATTAATTTTATCATGCTTTGAAATGACGTTCGATATTCCAAATACCTTTGAACGCTTAGGACTTAATATAAAAATATTGAGGGGTTTGTTATTAATTTGTCTCATCTTGTTTAACGCGCATGCACATATATATATATAAAATACGCGTCATATTAATTAACATGCGAAGCATGTTTGCATAATATATAATATATATAGTATAAGCATGCACATATAGAATACTATGTTCTACTTTCGGATTGATTATGGACTTTTATTCTAGTTTGGTTCACTAGAGCCACCAAGTGAACCAAAAGGTCAAACCTCAGGGTGCAAGAAATAATATTTAAATATAACTATTACATTTAAACCCTGCTCCATTACAAAGCAGTCTTTCAAGCTCCTTGCTCCTTGATCTCCAATTTTTCAAAATTATTCTAACTATTCTTATTACAAAACTATTTAAAATAAATAGAAACCTTGATCGTGATCGAGGGAAGTACATGGGAGGAGATAGAATTTACATTAAGAAAAATTAGAGAAGAGGCAGTCTGCGCAGACCCCATTTAATAAAACCCATACATTCATGCATCCAACTAAAATAAAATCCAATCGCATTGGTCAATAGTTCATAATCAATCCCATTTATTATCATACACATCATCATATGCATCAATAAATAACATTCATCTTATGAATAATAAACATTTAATATATATATTGATATCATTTAATGGGCAAATTTAGTTAGTATAAAATCTATTTTGAATAAAAATAAACTCCTTTATTTAAATCCAAATTTAAATCAAAATAAAACTATTTTATTTTAATTTATCCTATTTTGAATAAAATAAACTATTTTATTTTAATCAAAATCTTTAATCAAAATAAACTCCTTTATTTTAATTAATTATGGAATCCAATTCCATGTAAAAAAAATTAACTCCTTTATTAAAGGAAACACGGATTCTCTTTCCTATTCACAAATAAACTCTTTTATTTTTTGAATAATATGAAATCTAATTTCATATCAAAATAAACTCCTTTATTTAAGGAAAAATAAAATCCAATTTCAACTCCAATTAGTTATCATGAAATCCAATTCCAACTCTAATTAGTTAGCATGAAATTTAATTTTAAAATTAAAATAAACTTTATATTTTAATATAAAATAAACTTTTTATTTTAATATTAAAATAAACTTTTTATTTTAATATTAAAATAAAATTTTTAAGAATAATAAAATTATTAAGAATATATATATATATAATATATATATATATATATATATATATAATAAAATAAAATGCAGTTTATATATATATATATATATATATATATATATATATATATAATAACTTAGTCAAGTTGCTGCAGGAACTTAACAAATTAAGTACTAACCACTTGCTTAGCTCTTGATTCCCTTTTTTTTTTTTTTTTTTAATTTGCAATCTGTTAACATGCTACCTGTTACTATATATATATTTATATTAACTTAGTAAGTCATGGCTGATGGCACCAGCTTAACTCCAGTTATTATACAAGATAGCGCCCCAGACCAACTTTTTTCAAAAGGAAAATCAATTTCGCAAAATTGATTTCGGGAATTTTTTTTTTTTTTTTTTGAATAAATTTTATACAATAAATTATGCCCAATTAAATTGTTCTAAACACATATCAATATACATATCAAATTAAAATGATTAATAATTCGCATAAAACCTGGCTCTGATACCACTGTTAGGTTTGTAATATTCATGAACGCAATCAAATTGCAAAAATAAGCGGAAGCGAGATAAAAATCAGAGTTTAAAAATTTTACAAACCATATACCCGGATCACCTTTATGCACAATTATTAATTAAACGAAAAGATAAAGAATAAAATCATACCCTTGAAGATCCGAAACTTCCAGTGCAAGTTCACCTCCAATCCTTTTCGTGTTCAACTTGAATCCACCGGGTTTGGTTCCTTCCTTTGATCAACGTTAGTCACCCAAATGTTTGGCCTCTGAGGTGATCCACCAAGGAATAATAAGGATTCGAAGAAGTCAACCCTAGTTTTCTATCTATATAGAAAAGGCGTCTTCTCAACAAATTGGAATTATGTTGTATGTTGAAAAAAAAAACAACCCCATCACCCATAATAAGACTCCTCTTATTTATAGATGTGGGCAACCCACCTTAACAATTAAGGAATTGGGTTTTAATTAATTAAATTCTTTTAATTAATTAAGCTCCTAATCTTATTAGGGATAATTAATTAAACTCCTTTAACTAATTTTCCTTCCTAATCCAATTAGGAATAAATGAGATACTTATATTAAATTAATTCCTAAACTCTTTTAGAAATTAAAATAATAATAATTGTAATAATATTAATAAGACTCCTCTTATTAATTTATATTTAATATTTCTAAAATATTAAATAATAAATATTAAGCTATTTAATTTATTCTATCACCATAGATTAAATTAAATATACATAACATATTATTACGATTATGCCATTAACTTCTTAAATAATTATTCTTCCTTTTATGGTGTGACCCTTTAGGTTCTCCATATTAAACCGGTTGTGAATAAATCAATTAGAACAATTCTAATCTTATTTAAATAAATAAATTAAACAATTAATTTATTTAAATAAATAATATTTATTCTACAATAGAGATAAGCCTCCCTAGCGATCAACGACTTTCCAGATAATATAGATTTCAACATTAATCATAAAAGAACCTTTGAGTAAATAGTTACCGTACAATTCAATCCTTCCACCATACAATGTCCCAATTAAATATAAGACATGGAATTACTATCAAGTCTTATTTTATTTAATTATATGTATTTCGATCCTTAAATGCACAACTCCAAATAATGCAAATTAGAAACTCCTTTCTAATTTCATTCTCCTTAACCCAAGGACTCTTTGGGTTGTCATTTATCGAATCACATAGGACATTTCTCTTCTTTTAATGTAAGTGGTAGATTTTTATTGATCATACATTATCTCCATGTATAACTTATTATACCCAATCATACCCTTTGATATACCCTAAGGGTCTTAAGGAATAAGTCAAAGTATAACTCATCATACACAAGATACTATAATGATCTCAAGTCCAAGGATTACTTGTCTTACTATCACTACAGAATTCTATTGACGACAGCAAATAAAACTCCATTAGGTATTCCTTAGCGAGCCAATGCTCGATGAACTTATTCTCTAATAAGCACCTACATACTTGCTTTTTAGTGTCTCCACACAAAATGATCATGAGATCAATCATCCTCATCCAATGAAGAAAGAAACGACGTATGTACCAATCTATCCGGATTTACTAATCCCCAATTTAGTAATCCAATGATTGAAACTATTTTAGTTTTAAGCTTTCTAAGAATTTAGATCTCATTAGAATGATCATCATCATTATTCTAAAAGCATTGCTTAAAACTATGGGTTTATCACATATTATAAAACAGCATCATGTAGATAATTAAAAGCCTTTAATAAATTAATACTTTTTATTAATAAATGAATAAGATTGTTACAAAGTATATGCTTTATCATCAAACATGATTGGCTTGTGTGCATACTACTTTCAGTTGATTGCGAACTGGCGAGGAGTCCACATGAATGGTTTCAGGAGAGGGAGACCGAGCAGGAGTGGGTTTGGGAGTCGGCGAAGGTGCAGAAGATGTACCGGGGTGGCTGTCTGATGGATGTTTTCTTTTTCGGGATGGAGTGGGGACAGATCCGGTCGGTTCATCGTCAAGCACTTGAATTTCTATGGAAGCAATCGGAGGAATGACAGCCGAAGATGTGGGAACTCGGAGCTCTTCGGCAGTCAGGGGGGTTATCTTAGTCCTTATTTTCTTTACACGAAGGACCTTAGCCCGATCGTGTAAAGGAATGTCGAGCAGGCTCCTCCTCACCGGTGTAGGTTCAGAAGATGTAGGATTGGGGTCAGTTGAGAGGGCTGTTTGTGGGGTTACTTTGGGAAGTGTTTCCGGATCACTTTCGGGGTTTGTTTCTGGTTGGGTGGGTTTGGATCTTTTGGCGGATCTTTTTCTTCGGGTATGTTGGGTTCGTCGGTCTGAGGTTCATCATTTTGAAGGGAAGTAGTTGGTGGATCGATGGTAGGGGGATCAACCCAGGAAGATTCTTCACCGATGCTTTCTTCACTCGCATCCGTATTCTTCCCGCCAAAAAATCTTCCGTGTCTCTCACTTCCAAAGAAGTCGGTTTGATCGAGAGACCTTGCAAAAAATCATGTATCGTAACCCGTATCACTTATATATCTCAAAATTATGTTACAAAGTTGTTGAAACTTACACTTGTGGTCATATAGCCAGCTTGTTTGGTCGAAAGTGTAAAACTCCATTCTTTTGGAGGAATCTTCTTCAAAAGTCTCGCCATCTCCTCACACGCTTCTTGAGATGTCTCAAAAGTCACAGAAACCCGATCGGTGGTAGTCCAACTCGGAAGAGAAGAGATCTCGGGTCCGTGACAAAAACCACTTCTCGTGCCAACCTTGTTCTTTGGAAGGGGTATCCATCAGGGTCTCCTCTCGAATCTGGTGTTGGGTGGGAAACCGCTTGCTCAACATTTTGAAGCCTCGTTCTCGAGACCTCACCGGCAGAGAAGAGGGTGAAGAAGATGTCAACGGAGGAAGCAATCCCTAATTCACGATGTAGGCAATGAATGCCGGGATGTGAATGTAGGAATTGGGCACTAATCGAGCGAAGCCCACTCCCCATGAACCCTGGAGGAGGTAACGACAAAAGCATGGAGAGGTAAAGAACCCCTTTTCCAAGAAGGTGATCGGCATGGCGACCCAACCGTCCGGTCATTTGGTACATACGCTCTTCGGGAGGCGGGGCCTTATGGTGTACATGTCAGGAATCTGATAACGAGTCCTGAGGATACATATTTCAGATTCCGTGACGGAGGAAGGGATGTTGGCATGAGGAAACTGTTCTCTGGCCCTTGAAGAAGTCGAGGTCGAAATTTGAGGGATCGGAAGAATTTCCCCATGGTTGTTGATTGGGGTTGGAACTCGAACCCTCTTGGTTAGGATTCGGGTTGGGAGAGGCAGTCTTAACAGAGTCGCATGAAGGGAGAGTTTTGGCTAGAGTTCACAATCACCATTGTCGAGATTTCGTGAAGCGTAGAAAAGAAGTTTTGCAGAGAGAAGAAAGCTCAAAGGTTCAAATTTCAAATTAGCGGTAAAACCGCCGAAATTGGTAAAGTTTACCTTTTATCTTGACAGCTACACTTGATGAATCGAGGGCGGCATTTAATTCACTACAATGATGATGAATGGGAAGAGGTTTCGTCCAGTTTTTGGGTCTAAATATCTTCACCGAGTGGGCTTGCGTCTATCGGGCTTCCCATTTCTATTTCGATATCAATTTGGACCCAGATTTTGTTGGGCTTTGGTGAGTTTCACTTTGGACCTCTTGCATTTATCATAATTACGTTATATCATGGGCCTATATCGTTTATAGTCTTTCATTAAACATCCTATTTAATATAAGACTAGAAGCGATGTTGGGCCATAATCCTTTTCCTTATTGGGCGAGACTTAATGGGCTCCTCCCTTGGATCATGTTACTCTTGTCCTGATTGATCCGAATGATTTGGGCCCAATTACTTGATTATTTCGTTGGGTCCTTTCGGTTGGATCCGGTCGTTTGGGTCATTTTCGTTATTCGGGCTTAGTCATTGAATTGGCCCATTATACAAATTGTCACTTAATCAAACTTTGGCCGGTAACCATTATACCAAGTGATAGTTGACTCTCGTGTTCCGCCACCTTTCTGCATGACATTAATGAGGATGGGACTCGAGATGGCCGGCGGTGTGCAAGCAATTAGTAGCAGTGTGGAAGTAAATTTGCATACTTTCTACCGAAAATAACCCAAGTGGGGAAAAGGTGTCGAAAATGATGAGTGGCACGAAACCAGACCTGGAGTATGTATGGGGCTAAGATCACATAAGAAGGTAAATGTAACACACATTCATATTATTATTCTCTCTCGGACATTAGACATTATTTTCTCTCCATTGTTGACCTTGTGATCGCCGAAATCTTGACTCTCACGCGGGAGCTATCCCCGACGGTCGGTAAAGTCAAACTTTTGGTGTTGACTCGTTGAATCGCAGGATATCGGACGCGTTTTGGTGATTGGGACGTGGAGAAAGATCTTGGCGTTAACACTTCCCAAAAAATGTTGTAATCAACAATATAATCCTGATACATAGATTCTTTCACACTTTCCATTAAAAATAAATAATAATAATAATAATAACAATAATAAAAGTTTTTAATTTATAAATAAAGAAAAATGACTAAATTGTATCGACGTAGTTATGGATGAATTTGAAGGGTAAATTTTTAATAAAATTTTAGATAGAAGATAACATAATACGTCAATGTGATTTAATACCTTGATCACCTCTGATCTGGTATATATATATATATATATATATATATATATATATATATATATATATATGTGTGTGTGTGTGTGTGTGTGTGTGTGTCCACTGAAACCGACCTTTCCACTATTACGACGGAAAATCTGAAATTTGGCATATATACTATTAATATTAATATTAATATTAATTAACCTAGTTCACATTTTCTGCCACATGCGTGTCTAATGATTTGTCGTATGAGGCAATTGGAATAGAATTTAGATTTTATTTTGTTGTATTTGCACGTGTCATCATCTGAGGATGAATTAGATTTCACATCAGTACTCTTGATTCATTTTGAATTCATACGGAAGTAAGAGATTTCACATGCATGCACCCAAAACAAATATCACGACAAGCATTGACTAATTGGCTATCCCACTCCAGACGTAAGTTTACGTCCAAAACAAACTTCAAAGCCTGAAGTATTAATGGAACTGCTGCTAGAGCCTCTAGCAACAGTGATGTATTAACTGGGGGTCGTTTTGGTCATTTTTTTTACTGTCAGAAAGAGTATATCTGCCATTATTTCTTCTAGCAGCAGGGATAAAAACCTGCTTAATATCAATCCTTTATTATTATGATTAATGGCTCAGGAATTGGTTGCAAAAATAGTATATATATATATATAATCATTTCAGCCCTTCCTTTTCTCCTAGGACACTATGGTGGTCCCCTTTTTAATAAAGTTATCTCTTCAAAAAACAAATACATTTTTATAAACTCAAGTACAAATTAGAGTTTACATATGATCTAAATCAATTAAATGAATGACAAAAATAAATAAACAAGACCATAATTAATAAAGACGCATTAAATGAGCAGAAAAGGGAAAACTCTAGGGTTTCGGTCCCCTAGGGCTCGGCTACCCTAGGGTTCGATCAACCCAAGGTGGGCCCTCCTCAAGACAAAGATGGACAATCTCTTCTCCGACAAAACTTGGTTTGAAGTATCGGAACAAAATAAGGAAAACGAACAAAAAAAATAAGAAAGCCAAAATGCACTACAACAAAAAAGCCTAATTCCGACGGATTCATAATCGACGGAATATAATTCGTCGTACTTAGCTTATTTACTACTGAATAATCTGTCGAGGATACGTTCGTTGAAATTAATATATTCCTGACGGAATTCCGCCGAACATAGAACGCCCCCCTTGGCGCTAAGCTTCCAGCTAACACGAGTCGTAATTTCGACGGAATTGCATTTATTTCTAAGGGCTTTCCGTCAAACATAACATAATTTTGAGGGAATTATTTTCGACAGAAATTCCGTCAGAAATAACTTATAAAACTTAAATCAGATTTCATTTCCTTCTCAGCCACCTCGACCTCTTAATCTCTTCCTCATACTATTTACTCTATGTCTCTCTCATCTCTCATTGTCTCTGTTATACCCCAAAATAGGTCCACACAACCCATTCCGAGCCGCCAGCTACAAATATCAATTTTTCTATTTACAACTATTAAACTGTCGTGCAAAATACGAAACATATATACTTTGAGTGTTCAATACTAATACTTAGCATGTGACTAGATTCTCCTTTCATCAGACGCCACCTGGCTTACCCGAATGAATAGTACTCTGTCATGCAAAGTACCCTGAATTCTGAGTGAATAATACCTGAGTGAATAGTACCCGAGTGAATAGTAACTCGTGAATAGTACCCCGAGTGAAAATATTGAAATTTAATAAGAAAGTTCATACCAATATTCCAATGAAACAGTACTAGATGAAGCGCAAAACTCAAGGATATTCTACTAATTTCATGGATTATAGAAACAAAATTTACCATAATAAGTTTAGATTTTAAAAATATGAAAATAAATAATATACGAAACTGCAAATAGATTTTCACCCATCATTCGGTAATTCGTGTAGACAGATCTTTTCCACAAATAAAGAATGAGTACGAAGGGTTATTCACCATGCATGTGGTAAACCGCGTAGACAGGTTACTCTCGCAGATTAATAAAGAATGAATACATGCAAAGGGTTATTCATCATGCATGCGGTAATCCGCGTAGACAGTTTACTCCCGCAGATTAATAAAGAATAAATACGAAAAATAATATCCATTACCATACGAAAAATAACATCCCTTACAAATACGAAAGAAATAATACCCTTTACCTTAGTAGAAGATTGAATACTGCAATAGTGAAGTAGAAGAATACTCTTCTTCTTTCTCTCTATAGTTTCTCTTGTGAGTCTTAGTGAATTGGTGAGAATGAAAGAAGAAATAAGCTTCTATTTATAGGATAATGGACTAAATAGTAACTGACTCACGGACGGTCCAGATTGATTTACTATTAAAACGGATGGTCCATATTGGTTTACTATTAAAACCACAACCAACGGTCCAGATTAATTTACTATTAAAATCACAACCGACGGTCCAGATTGATTTACTATTAAAACCACAACCGACGGTCCAAATTAATTTACTATTAAAACCACAACCGACAGTCCATAAATTAGTACATCTCCCCATGAAATAATAAGTCAACTTACAACAAACGCCTCATGACAAAACCCCTCTATTTATATCAAAAAATTGAATAAATATTTACCACAAATCACTTATTTTCAATAAACACATTTTTAATCTTTTAACAATTATTCATCATTAATATTACAACTCACAATATTGACAACTAGATCATTCTCAAGAAAGAAGAGGCTTTTCGATAAGGATTTCTTCTTATTGGCGCGCAATTAAATAAACTAACCCCTTTCCTCAACAGAATTTTCTAGACATTATCATTAATGCAAATAATAATATGAGTAAATGCATGTGTTGTCTCAATTATTAATTTAATAATATAAAAATTGTGCAGATGATACTGTGAAAATAATTGAATCAATAATATGAGATACTATGCAGCAACTAATGTTGCAATAATTGAATAAAATTGGGTGACTTCTTACATAAGCATCAATAATCAGAGATTTTGTGTAATACCGTGTGCTACTGTGCAACAATTAACGCGTATTACTTTACTTTTATCACCGAATATTTCAACAGTTTAACGATAAAAGTTTTGCCATTATTTTTATAAAAATGTTGTTTCTGTCGCTTTCTATATCCGACAGTTATTATGTTGTGGGGTCCACTAATAATTGTGTTATCGTACGAATATTTTTTGATAAAAAGAATATTTCCCGACACAATGAATATTTTATGACAACTTGCTTACTTTGTAAAATTTTCACATATCACCCTTAACTTTAATCTTTTATCAATTTAACCATTTACTAAATAGAATAATAATTATAAGAAAATTGAATACTTTCATTTCATAAAACTCGGGGTCTTAAACTAAATAGTCAAATCAAACTCATATAAAAACATAAGTATGCAATATATATAATTCCAAATCAAACCCAAATTTAATACTATATATCGATGAAAAGAGATAGATTGAATACTTGCGGCGGCGGCTTCTCCTTCTTCTCTCTTTCTCTCTTTTTCTCTTCTTCTTTTTCTTTATTTCTCATTTTGTTCCTTCTGGCAGACGATCCAGGAGTTGATCTATTTTAAAACGATTAGCGACCGCATTGTGCGACCGTCTGCGGTCACTGATTTCAATGACTTAACGGTCAGACTTCTGAGAAAGTCAAATTATTATATATGCGACTGCTATATACGACCGCATGCGGTCACAAAGTCCATTGGTTTTTCTCGCCAACACTTGCGCCAAAATTAAAGGCGGCAAATTCAAATTACCGACGACATGACGGTCGCTAATATAAAATAGGCGACTGGTTTGGACACCCTTCGATAATACTGGTCGCTAATTCTATAATTAGCGACCGCAGAAATTTTTGGTCGCTGATGGATCATTTTCTTGTAGTGAAATTCATATTTATTGGACATATATCTTAACATGCAAAGTAATTTATTTATATGTTAATGTTCATAACATTGTATTGATCATACGATGACGAGTTAAAAGCAAATCAGCCCGGCGTCATTAATAAAGATATTCAATTCAGTCGTGATAAAAAAAATTCACTTTGGCTCAGTGGCGGAACCAGAACATTTTTAGAGGGGGGTCAAAATACATCAATAAAAAAAATTATGTATTGCCGCTTGCAGTGCTTCTTTCAAATTTATTTTGCCCGATTATAGTATTTCACAACATCTTATTCCAACCATTTAGTAAACCTATAAGTTGTGAGTCTAATAACTTTAAATGTAAATGTGTGTATGTATATATATATATATATATATATATATATATATATATATATATATATAGAGCCCTTCATGTATGGCAGGTTCTTTATGGAGTGTATCTGTACACCACTTTTTGAATAGTTGATAAATTGAATAGATGGTTTGAGATTGAAACATAAATATACCAATGAAAGCCTGACTTGTGCAAGCTTTTATTTTAATATGAGGACCCCACCATAGTCGACATGTTGTCGGTTTGTTTAACTAAAATGAATTTTTAATATTAAATAATACGGTAGAATTTTATGTAAAACATATAAAAAAAAAAATCCAAACCGTAAGAGCCTCTTAGAACAAAAAAAATTCAAACCGGGACAAGTCTTACGACTTGTAAAAAAAAAAAAAAAAAAAAAAAAAAAATCTAAGCCAAGCATGACCTCTTACGACTTGTATAAAAAATCAAATAGTAGCACAAGTTCTTTATTTGCTATTTTTATAACAATATTTGTTATTTTATAAAAACAAATATTTTTATAAAAACAAATATTTTATAATAACAAATAAAGAATATAAAATATTTTATAAAAACAAATATTTTATAATAACAAATAAAAAGAATATAAAATATTTTTATAAAAATAGCAAATAAAGAATTATAAAAATATTTGTTAATTCTTTATATAACAAATATATGCTATTGTTATATAAAATAGGATATAAAATATCATAAAAAATTAATATTTTAAATTAAAGTGGGAAGAAATTAATATATTTGTTATATAAAGAATTATATAAATATTTTTATATCCTATTATAAAATAACAAATATTTTTATAATTCTTTATTTGCTATTTTATAAAAAATATTTTTTATTTTTTTATTTGTTATTATAAAATATTTGTTTTTATAAAATATTTGTTTTTATAAAATATTTTATATTCTTTATTTGTTATTATAAAAATATTTGTTTTTATAAAATAACAAATATTGTTATAAAAATAAAAAAAATAAAAACTTGTGCTACTATTTGATTTTTATATGCCCGTAAGAGGTTGTGTTTTATTTTTAGATTTTTTTTTTTTTTTTTTTTTTGGAAAGAGGCTCTACTATTTTGAATTTATTTTTTTTTATAAATACGTTTTACATGTTCGCATCTGTAGATTATTTAATATTAAAATTAGCTTTTAGTTAAACAAACCGACAACATGTTGACTATGGTGGGGTCCTCATATTAAAATAAAAGCTTTGCATAAGTCATATACTTATTGTATATTTATGTTTCAATCTCACCATCTATTCAATTTATCAACTATTCAAAAAGGTATGGTTAGATAAAGACCTATAAGAACCTATTATATTATGGAAGGGCTATATATATATATATATATATATATATATATATATATATATATATATATATATATATACTATTAATCAAACTTTGAATTTTTTAGTCAACTAATTAGCTACATTTATAGATAAATTACAAATTATAATATTATATATTCAAAACTTTATATTGTGGTTCGATCTGGTCATCTTCTTTGAAGACAACTGAGAGTAGCCACTCAAAGCAAAAAAATGAATTAAGTTATTCTCATTTACAAAAAAATTAAATTGATACAAATGTATGATTAAGTCAGTAAGACAAATGAGTGTAATATTAATTAATTAATTATTAAACTTATTTAACATTATTTTAATTATCTTATAGTAATATTGTTAATTTATTATATGTGAAAAGACATAAAAAAAATTAATTAATTAATATCATCTCATTACAAAGATCATATTTAACTAATATTAACATGCTTCAAATTCCAGGATTGGGGGGTCATATGACCCCCTTCGACCTCCTAGTTCCGCACATACTTAGACTAAATGACAAAGTAAGTTAAATTAATTTTACTACCAAACGTATATAGTATTAATTTATGAATTCATATAATTTAATAGAATTTTTATAGGCTCTTAATGAGGGAACGATTCCTCAAAATGTACAAATCATGATCATAATCAAACTTAACAATTTGATTAACTAGAACTATTTGAATTGGTTAACTACTTCAAATTATTTGAGTTGACTAAAGTTTATGACCATATTTTTTAAAAGAAAAACACGCCTAAACCAATTAATTGGTTTGGAGCCTTTTTTTTTTTCAATTCCCAAATCAATGAATCATATCTACACTAACACTGTTTTTGAGTTTTGAACAGAAAATAAAATAATAGAAAATTTAAATTAGAACAGAAAATAAAAGAATAGAAAATTTGAAGTTTTCGTTTGTGTTGTTTCTGAGTTTTTAATAGAAAAGAATAGAAAATTTAAAATTGAGGACATGAGTTGTAATTTAAAATTTATTATATTAAAAGATGAGGATAATATGTGAATTATAAAAATATTACTTATTTCAATTTCTTTTCCGTTCAAATCAGACCAATTTTGAACGGAAAACTTTGGCAAGAAAAGTGGCCAAGTTTTCTATCTATTTCTTTTCTTTTCCGTTTATTAAAAAATTCAGAAACATATAAGAATTAGAAAGAAACTTAATTTTTTTGTCTATTTCTTTTCTTTTCCGTCCATTTTAAAACTCAAAAACAGAACGTAAGAGTGGCGTTCCTACGATCGTCTCCTCCTGCTGCTGCTTTTAGGTGGTTCCTCTTGCTTTCATCAACTTTTAGTTTTTTTTGTTTTTTTTATTTGAAAAAAAAATTCTTAAAAAAATTAAGAATTTATTACAATTTTCTTAATACTACGCAATATGTTTGGATACCACTACTGCTACTATTACCGTTTTTCTTTCTACCAACGCATTTCTAATATTTTATTTCTTCTGATTTATAAAGAGAGTATTTTATTTTTAATTTTATGTATTTTGTGTTCATGTATACTCCTAAATTTATTAAGTTATAATTACACAATGTACGAAAAATTTATAATTGTACTTCAAAATAATTTAGTGTCATGCGTTCCAAGTTATTAGAAATATTTTAAAATTTAAAATTGATGCAACTCAGTTTACTTTTATAAAAATAGTTCTTGTAATTACTATTATTTATTCTAAAATTAGATATAAATTTTTCTTACTTATTTAACATGAAATCTCTAAAATGTTATTACTTTTATTTTGACTAATTAAGCATCATTATACGACTACTACTTACATAGATTCATGGATATGTTTTGAAAATTAAATTCTTTTGAAAAAAATAAAAAAATCTATAAATATATTTCTAAATTTGGAATGAGGGATATATATTTTTTTATCTGATCTAATTATTTTAGAGAGGGAGAAACAGTTTAGAGAGAGAAAATTTTAGGAAGAGAAAGTAAAGAAAAATGACTATAAAACATTTTAGAGAGAGCCTTTTTGGTGCAGTCATTAGTGCTAATTTTAGAGAGAGAAACAATTTTAGAGAGAAAGAAAATTAGCGAGAGAAGTTAAAACAAATATAAAAAATTAATATATGAAGTAATTTATTTCATTGGGTCATAATATTAGTAAATTTTAAATTTCAAGCTTACCATAATAATGGTAAATTTGAAATTTGGAATATGAGTTGATTTATATTTGACTCATAATTATATGATTCCAACCCACACAATTTATATTAAAAATAGATAATGTGATTTTAATTCTTAAAAAAAATCATAACCAAATTTTATAAACCAAAATCAAACCTTAATCATATTTTGTCAGGCCTAATTATAACATGATCAATGAAAAACTTTTCGTGAAAGATGATTTAAGCACAACCAGCGATTATGCAATTTTTTTTAAGATAAACAAAAATTACGCATGGCCTTGGTATGGATCAGGATCCTCTCCATTTTAAATGAGTCTCTATTTAAAGGTTCAGATTTAAAATTATTGAATATAAGGCCTAGAAATTGTCACCTCATTTAAAAGTCAATAACCTAATTCTAATCATCTCATTTAAAAGCCATTAACTTAACTCTAATAATTAATTTAATATAACACTAATATATTATTATTATTATTATTATTATTATTATTATTATTAGCACTTTGTTATGCATGTTTCTCATTGTTTTTTTAATATTATTATTATTTTGTATTCTTTTTTTTTTCATCTTTTTTGTGCGAAAGTTATGTATCTTTTTTGTCTAAATATTTATTGAGTGGATCATTGTGATGAACACTTTATCATGTTTAGATGAAGGACAAAAAAGATTATGCTACATAAATTTACATGTTCTTTAAATGTCCGTAATTCTATTAAAAATTATATGGATTTTAAAAATATTTCTTTAACAAATCTTAATATGTATGAAATAACTTAAAAAAGTTTTTACCAGTCATTTAATTAATGAATGTATATAGCCAAAAAAATTAATATTATTTTATATGTACTTTAATTCAAAATTGTAGGTTGGCATTTGTAAGTTAGGATTACATGTAGTCAAGTAAAAAATTTGAATAAATTACATGTTATAATTTCTATTTTATTCTTCTTCTCTTTTTTTTTCATTCATAGCCTTAACATGATAAAGTGCTTATCATAAAGCTCCACTCAATAAATATTTAGACAAAATAGGTACATAACTTTAGCAGCAAAAAAAAGAAAAAAAAATAATACAAAGTAATAATAATAAAATAATTATTAAAAAAACAATGAGGAACATAACGAAGTGCTCATAATAATAATAATATATTAGTGTTATATTAAATTAATGGCTAGAGTTAGGTTAGTAATTTTTAAATGAAGTGACTAGAGTTAGGTTAATGACTTTTAAATAAGGTGACAACTTCTACGTCTTAGATCCAATAATTTTAAATCTGAACTTTTAAATGGAGATTCTCCATTTTAAATTGAAATGGAGAGAATTTGGATCCCCTTGATATAGGAGTTATGCCACTAAAAATTAAATTAGAAAATCCTCTAGAAAATGCACGAGGTTCAATCAGTTGTCATCTTATCCAGATACAATTATCCAGGCTCTTATGTCAATTGACGTAGCGGAATATGGTTAGATTATAACACTACCACAAACGTGATTTGAATGTTTAACGTACCGACAAGAATGTAAGATAAACATTTGAATCCACAAGAAATAATGAACTCACAAAGATAATAATATTGATTAATCAAAATATTCCATGTAAATAATCCCTATACAATATATTTATAATACTAAACTACTTGTTATGACTAATTGGAAAAGGAAAATAATTAAATCCTAAAACTAAATAAAATTAAAAAAAATAAAACCCAAAACATAAACCGGCTAAAAATAAATTTAGTTGCTAAATTTTCCTAACGAATAAATAAAAATACATCAAACAAATTAAAATTCCATAAATATTAAAATATTTGAAAATCCAAATCTTTTTCATTATTTTCCACCTTATCATTTAAGGGTGGAAAACGTGTGCTTAATCAGTGTAATTTCCTTCAACCGTATCATTTAATGGTGGAAAATGACTAATGAATGCTTAATCAGTGTAATTTCTTTCAATTAAGTTCCATTAATTTTGTCAATAATTATAACACATACTATAATTCAAACAAAATCGTATATATTAATTTATTTGGGGTTAAATATTGAGTCGAAATTCTCCTATAAATACCCATTATCAAATATTGTTTTGGCCATCCAACTTGTAAATTAATGGCAATATTCAACTTTTCTGCACTAGTGACTTTCTTCTTCTTCATATTTCCTATTCTTACAGTTGCAACCTTTACCAAGCTTTCATTACCACAAGGACTCCTTGGTCCCATTTCCATTGCATTTGACGGTAACGGCAATGGACCATACACCGGTGTCTCCGACGGTCGGATTTTTAAATACAACGGTTCAAGTTTCATAGAGTTTGCTTCTGGTAATTCAAAAAGGTGAGTACCACTTAGTAATTAGATATACATTTTTATTTATATTTAGAGCGGTAGCTCTAAATGCATGTGTCTTAACATATCATTACTTCTTCTCAGGAACAGGAAGGCCTGCGACTTTGTTGCATTGCGTTCTTTGCCACCTTCATGTGGTAGGCCAATAGGCATGTCATTCAACACCGCCACCGGAAAGCTGTACTACGCGGATACTTGTTACGGCCTAGACGTGGTACTAAGTCGCGGAGGTGTAGCGGGGGAGCTGGCACCCGGTGCAAACGGTAGACCATTTTTCTCACTAGTGGATGTAGCTACTGATATCTCCACCGGAGACGTATACGCTACGGATTACAGTGCCATATATAATATTCAGTAAGTTTTCTAAATCAATCCCCTTATATATTACTCTTGTCTTATGTTTTAGGGTTTAGGGTTTAGATAAACTTAATTACTACTTCATTTTCATAAACATAGTTCCATTAACTAAATCTGTAATATATTTTAATTAAGGATGTATGTTTGTTTTATTTATATTCAACCTCTAAACACTATAAATTATGTGTTTAATTGTAATGGCATGATAATAAAAATGAGTATTAATTCTTTCCCACATGAAGCCCGATCTTACCTTTTATATGAGGAGATTTTGTTAAAATATCTACCAAACTAATTATGAAGTATCATTTTTCTAGTAAAACTAAGGTGCTAAATAAAAAGAGGGTTGTTTCATAAAAAAAAAACAAAAAATACTAGCTAATAGGACTATTTTATACAACATATGGAATATTTTTCTTATAATAAAGATAGAATTGTTAGAATATTTTATTCCTTATGTGGCTTTTACTATTTATGTAATTATTGGGTTTACATATTGTATTAATTTAATAACTTTATTTATGGGTTTGGTAATTAATTATGTGGCCCATAAATATTATTACTAATATTAATTTGGCATAATGGGCCCTAGGGTTTCATAATCTTGATGGACGATTTTGACCCTTAGTTATTCTATAAATAAAACAATTAGGATTTGGTCTCAATTGTCGTCTCAAGAACTTTATACACACCTATACGTCCATCCTAAGATTGAGAGAGGCAATTGAAGACATTTACCCTTTAGCGTAGCGGAAGCGTGATACGCACAAGAGGTCTTCTCTCAATTCATGTAAGTACTTAATATCATTATTATGATTAATGGATTTTATTTATTCTATGCAATAGCACGTTCCTGTATAATTTATTCAACATCTGGTATCAGAGCCACGGTTACATTATTGTATAGAATAAATTAATTATGTTGTTATGTTAGAAATTTTATTTCCGCATAACCTCTATATTGAGTATGTTCCATAAAAAGGAATTTCTGAAAATAACGTAAATCTATTTTTCGTTCGTGATTATAATTTTGATTATAAAATTATGGAAAAATTGGTAAATCCGGCTAGTCTGTCTGCGAAAATATAAAAAGTTTTATGGACTTTGTGTTGCCTCATCAATCAAACTATAACATGTAAATATATATTGACGGTGACATGCATGTGTTGGGTAAAGCACAATGATTATCCAAATGCTGTGAAATTCATTAACTGAGTTCAGGTATACATGTTATACATGATTAATGTTAATTTATAGAATATATATGATTATGAAAATTTTGTCATATATATCTGCTGATTTTAATTACGTGAAAGTGGGAATGATACCTTGGTGCTTGCATGAAATCGTGTACCTTAGCCTTATTTACCGTAAATTTAATTATGTTGTGAATTGTGTTGTTGACGTAATTAGCATAAGCGAATTAGCAAATATGCTACTGAATTGATAAGTACTACATACATGTTAATATATATACTGATTACGGCGTGTAATTGCAGACCTTTATATGCGTTAACATATAATTGCAATATGTTTATATATATGTTAAATTTATTATTTATTATGTGGGGATAATATTATGATATTCTTATGCCTCATTATTATATTCATGTTAAAATTAACGTGATTATTTTATAATTAATTCATGTTCATAATTATATTTTTTAATTTAAAATTTTGAACATGATGCGATATATTATTAGGGCTTTTAAGTTGTTACTTGTCAATTTTAAATAATATTAATTTTTAAACTTGATTAATATGTTGTTTAAAGAAAATTGAGTTTGACCATAATAATTTACATGTATGCGTGACTCTTTTATTGTTAAAATTAATAATCAGCCCAACGGAGGATTATTAATTGAAACAATTAAAGATTAAGAAAAGTCACATAATGTTACATTTAATAAATAAAGATTTTACTTTTACCCAACGGAAAATTAGAATTAGAATTTATTAAATGGAATTTTATTGCATAAGTAACATGTTTATTTCGTTTCTGCCCAACGGTGATGCGTGGATAAATGTGTTTTGTATTATTTTATGAGGATGTTATTAGTATATTATTAATTGGACCAACGAAAAATTAATAATTTTGCACCAACATCTCATTAAAATCTATTTTTGGGTGTTGTAAATAGATTTTATGTAACTAA
Organism: Panax quinquefolius; assembly: GCA_020205615.1. Classification (NCBI taxonomy): domain Eukaryota; kingdom Viridiplantae; phylum Streptophyta; class Magnoliopsida; order Apiales; family Araliaceae; genus Panax; species Panax quinquefolius. Next base: position 174,539,790 of record CM035156.1, on the reverse strand, counting down.
TTGCTTGCCCTACAGTTGGTTTTTTATTATGATTAATTATTAATTATTGTTGTATATTGTGGATTTCTTTTAGTATTTTGTAAGCATGTTTATGAGCTTGATTATGTTTCGACATTGACTCTAAATAGTATTTCTAGGTATCTCTCTGGAATTGAAACCTTGAATGAAAAATAATTTTACTGCTTGAAAAGTGGAAGTGAAAAATTGTTCTCGGCACTATGATTTTGGACTATGCACTACGATTGGATCATTTTGTTCCATTTATAACTACTAGCTCAATTGAGTAAAAGATTATTTATGAAAGTGGGAGCGATCCAACTGCATGTCCCTTGTGATTATGAAAAACTTTATCACGACAGTCATTCGAGGAGTCATTACTGACTTTGAGAATGTTAAAGAGTACTTAACTTCAGTCGAGTAACAATTTAATGGTTCTTCTAAAACTCATACAAGTACCCTTATTTTAAAAAATGCTTACTAGCAGGTATGATGGGGTTAGTGGGGTGCGCGAGCACATTATGATGTTGAACGACATGGCTTTTAAATTAAAGATGAAGAAAGGCTTAAGGTTGAAAAACCTAATGTTGCTCATTTGGCAACCACTGGATCCTATAATAAGAAAGCTTATAAAAAAATGGCAAAGATTTTAAGAATAAGGATAAACCAATTTCTACCAAAACAAATAAGGCAAAATTATTCAGGTAACAACTCTGAGACATGTCCTAAATGTCACTTCTGTAAGAAATAATGACATATTCAGAAAGAATGTCCTAAGTTAAGAGAATGAATTGAAAAGAAAGGTATATCGTCCATCAATTATGTAACTTATGAATCCTTTCTAATGGATGTTCCTTCTAATACATGGTGGCTTGACACTAGTGCTATGGTTCACATTACTAATTCATTGCATGGATTCTTTTTTAAAAAAGACACTCTAAAAGGTGGAAAGAACCATTAAAGTTGGCAATGGAGAATCTATACAAGTTGAAGCATTAGGAACTCTTCTTTTAGTTTTGGAGAGTGGTTTCATCTTGTATTTATATGATACTCTTTATGTTCCCAGTATGACACATAATTTAATTTCTGTATCTAAACTTGACGTTGATGGATTTTCGTTTAAGTTTGGGAATAATAAAATAATTATTTATCATTGCTCTCATGTTATTGGTTCTGGATCTTTAGAGGGAAACCTCTATAAGATAAATTTGGATAATGTATTTTCTGAATCCTTGTTAACAATGAATGTGACAGAAAGTACCTCTAAAAGTGAAAATAAGAGAAAAACTAGATAATGAGAATTCTTCAAAATAGTGGCATTAACGCTTAGGCCATATTTCAAAAGACATAATACAACGTCTTATAAAGGATGGAATTCTTCATTCACTAGATTTTTCTGATCTTGACCATTGTATTGAATGAATAAAAGGAAAATTTGTGAAAGGTAATAAGAAAGGAGCAACTAGAAGTAGTGCACTTCTTGAGGTGATTCACACTGATATATGTGGACCATTTTCTCCAGAAATTGGTGGACACAAATCTTTCATTACGTTTATTGATGACTATTCTCATTATACTTATGACTACCTGATTAATGAAAAATCAGAATCACTAAATATGTTTAAAGTTTTCAAAGCTGAAGTTGAAAATCAACTTAACCGAAAAATTAAAGTTGTGAGATCAGATAAAGGCGGAGAGTATTATGGTAAACACTCCGATACAGGTCATAGTCATGGCTCATTTGCCTTATTTTGTCAAGAAAATGGAATCGTCACTCTTACGATGCTCTGATACCGCAGTTGCAATGTCAGATGGTGAGAGGCGAAATCGTACCCTTATGGATATGTTACGTAGTATGTTATGCAATTCTAGCTTACTTATGTTTTTGTGGACTGAGGCATTAAAGACAGCTGTTTATATTTTAAACCGGGTTTCTAGCAAATATGTCCTTAACACTCCTTATGAAATTTGGATAGGTAGGAAACCTAGTTTAAAATACTTAGGGTGTGGGGCTATCCAAATAGAGGCTAAGTTTTTTAATCCACAAATAAAGAAACTTGACTCTAAAACTATTAGTTGCCATTTATTGGATATCCTGAGAGATCTAAGGGTTTTCGATTTTACTGTCCCTCGCATACCACTAGAATTGTTGAGACTAGGCATGCAGAGTTTTAGATAATGGTGATTTAAGTGGGAGTGGTGAGCTTAGAAAAATTGATCTTGAAGAAAACAAGTTTTATGTTTCTAATCCTGTAATTCAAGAGGGTGAGGCAGAACAACCTCCTATTGAGGCGAATGATGCCCCTAAGATAGCTGAGCCACCACCTAATGTTGAACCCCACATTATTGAAAATCATATTTCTAAAATTGTGCAGCCTTTACGTAGGTCCGAAAGACCTAGAAAGCCTATTAATTTTGATGATTTTATAACCTATCTTAATGAGATTGACTATGATTCAAGTAAGATTAGTGATCCTATCTTCTATAAAGAGGCCATTATGAGTGCTCAATCAACTCAATGGCTTGAAGCCATGAATGATGAGTTGAAATCAATGGAGCTTAATAACGTTTGGGATCTTGAAGAATTATCAAAAGGTTTTAAATCTGTTGGTTGCAAGTGGGTCTATAAGACCAAATTAGATCCTAAAGAGAACGTTGAAAGGAATAAAACTCGATTGGTTGCTAAGGGTTTCACTCAAAAGGAAGGTGTGGATTATAATGAAACTTTCTCTCCAGTATCTAGGAAAGATTCATTTAGAATAGTCATGACTTTAGTAGCTCATTATGATTTAGAGTTATATCAGATGGATGTTAAAACTGCATTCTTTAATGGTAACTTGCATGAGAATGTCTATATGACACAACCGAAGGTTTTTTGGTTAAAGGCAAGGAACATATGGTATGTAGACTTAAGAAGTCCATATATGGGTTAAAACAGGCTTCTCGACAATGGTATCTTATGTTTCACGAGGTGATGAGTAATTTTGATTTTAAGAAAAATATAGTGGATCAATGTATATATATACTTGAAGGTCAGTGGGAGTAAATTTGTTATTCTTGTTTTGTATGTTGATGATATACTACTTGCAAGTAATAACTTAGACATGTTGCATGAGACCAAACGTTTCTTTTTTGGAAATTTTGAAATGAAGGATCTCGGTGAAACCTCTTATGTTATAGGTATTGAAATTCATCGAGATAGGTCTCGCGGGATATTAGGATTGTCCCAAAGATCTTATATGACAAAGTTCTTAAGAAATACAACATACAAAATTGCTCCCCTACTGTCGCCCCTGTTGTTAAGGGTGACAAATTTGGCTCATATCAATGTCCTAAGAACAACCTTGAACGTGAACAAATGAATCTTATTCCCTATACTTCTGTGGTTGGGAGTCTTATATACGCTACTTACAGGGTACTAAGGATATTATGCTTACATTTAGAAAAACAGGTAACCTTGAAGTTGTTGGTTATTCTGATTCTTATTTTGTTAAGTGTAAAGACGAAAAAGAAATCTACACCAGGGTACATCTTTATGCTTTTAAGAGGCCCTATTTCGTGGAGAACTCATAAGCAGGAGTTAACTACCACTTCCACGATGATGGCAGAATATGTGGCTTGTTATCATGCTACTTGTCACGCCATATTATTAAGGAATCTTTTTTCAGGACTTAAGGTTGTAGATTCCATTTCAAGGCTATTGAAAGTATTTTGTGATAATAATTCTAATACTAGTTTGTCCAATGACACCATTTCGAGTGGTCTTTGGACTATCTCTCGACACTAAGTACTTATTTGTCGGGGAAAGAGTTGAAGATCAAAACGTTGTCATTAAATATATTTATCGCATGATATATTAAGCGAATCCACTTACGAAAGGCTTACCACCCAAGCTCTTTTAGAGCATGTTGCCGGCATGGGTTTAACAGGTAGTCTTAATTAGTAAGTTATTTTGATGTAAGACAACAATTTTGAGCTCGTTGTTTTTAACTTCACATTATATTTATGGTTTGCTATTCTCTTTATGGTGCACACTTGAGAACTTATGAGCAAACGGTACGGTAATGTTTTGGACCATATGAATGAGTTTAATCAATTACCACTTATGTAAACTCTATTCATACCTGTTATGCTTAATGTTAATCTTTGTTTTAATAAAAGTACTAATTGTGTAACTAATGGGGATCTTGTGTTAATAGTGACACAAAGATTGTATTAATTCGCATTGGTGGTTTTATTTAAACAAGATGTAGACATTAAATTAATACTTGGCCAAATTAATGATTGTAAGCGTTATGTTTTGTATATAAATAGTATTTCGGCCAAGTGGGAGAATGTTAGAATATTTTATTCCTTATGTGACCTTTACTATTTATGTAATTATTGAGCTTACATATTGTATTAATTTAATAACTTTATTTATGGGTTTGGTAATTAATTATGTGGCCCATAAATATTATTACTAATATTAATTTGGCATAATGGGCCCTAGGGTTTTCATAATCTTGATGGGCGATTTTGACCCTTATTTATTCTATAAATAAAATAGTTAGGGTTTGGTCCCATTGTCATTGCCTCAAACTTTATACACACCTATACATCCATCCTAAGATTGAGAGAAGCGATTGAAGACCTTCACCCTTAAAATAAGCCTTGCGCGCGTGATCTGTGAAGATGTCTTCTCTCAATTCATGTAAGTACTTAATATCATTATTATAATTAATTGATTTTATTTATTCTATGCAATAGCACGTTCCTGTATAATTTATTCAACAAGAATTGCCATAAAAAATTGTAATAAAATAGTATGGATTCAACTTTTTTCAATTGATGATGCATTGACCAATCGAATTACTATGATTTCTTCTAGTTTTTAATGAACTAATGATTTTTACCAATAACATTAATTTGCATGCAGAAATATCTCGAAATCTATCCGTAGCAACGACAAGACTGGACGACTAGTGAAATACAACTCGAAAACTTTTCAAACAGTCGAATTACTAGGAAGCCTATGTGGTGCAGTTGGGGTAACAATCAGCAGTGATGGCTCATTTCTCCTTGTTTCTGAGTTAATAGGAAGAAGAATAACACAGTACTGGCTCAAAGGTCCCAAAGCTAATACATCACAAACTTTTAGGAAAATGGAGGGTAACCCTGGAGAAATCAGGGCAACTAAAGATGGAAAGTTTTGGGTAACTGTAAACATTATAAACAATACTATCGTACCTATGGCGGTAAAGTTGGACGGTTCGGGAAATGTGGTACAAACAGTGGATCTAAGTAAAGAATTTCCGGGGAAGGTTGTGGGTGGTATTCTAGAAAATATGGGAAAATTATATGCTGGATCATTTGGAACTGATTATATTGGTGTCTACACATTGTAGAATGGTTATATATATATGGACGTACTTGAAAAATAATGTACTAGCATAAAGCTGCTAAATGAAAGGCTCTTTTATTTGCTTCTTATGATAAGTCTTTTTTGTTTTGTTTTTCTTTTCTAATTATCTTTTTTTTCCCATGCATGCATGTCATGAGAATTTTTCGAACGTGAAAAGGTAAATTAGAATGCAAGCGGTGAAAAGAAGTTCAAACCGAACTCAATTTCATTACAAGTAAAGCTCATAAAAATGGTGTTGTAAAGCTTATAAAAATGGAGAAGGATATAGAGCATTCCTCCTTAAATAGCATTCTTTAGATTCTTTTAAAATAGAGTGGTCTCACTTGTTTTTCTTTTATTTACAAAAATGTCACTCACGTCCCCACTTGTTTTTTAAAAAAGAACTTGTTTTTTAAAAAAGATTTCAAAATGACGTAATTTTAATAAAAGAGTCCTATTTAAAGAGAATGCTCTTGATCTTTGCTCTCTCTCTCTCTCTCTCTCTCTATATATATATATATATATATATATATATATATATATCTGATCCGGATCAAGTCGTCTACTTATCTTCTTTACCGTGCTCACCTCCTTTAGCATTGATTGACGGACCCGGCGTGACGGTTGGTCATACAATACAATCGTCGTCTATACTTTTAGCGACGCTATATGTTATCCGTCGTTAAAAGTATAGACGACGGTTGTATGACCAAAACCGTCGCTAGGTCCATCGCTAAAGGGAGGTGAGCACGAGTGAGTAAGATAAGGAGTATGCACTTGATCCTTGCTCTATATATATATATATACTTAATAGGACAACATAAAAAATTTACGAATAATTAATTAAGCAAGAAGAGGAATGAGAAAGTGTAGGGTGTTGGCTTCGAAACATTAATTGCTACATAATTATAACATGCCCAATAAAAGTTTGATGTAAAATCTGTATGTATTTTTAGGTACGAGGAAACTTAACATTGTGGGATTGAAGCTTTAAGTAACCTATCCAACTATTACATGATTCTCCTTCTGCAGTTTCATTCAGCAAATTATTTCATTTTGTCATGTTCAGTATATAAAAATGGAGCAACACAAGGAGGGGATACTTGAGAATCGAGATCTGGTATAATGAAATCATTATTAGTACTTTTACTTTGTTGCTAGTTCATGTAGGATGCTTTACATTGTTGAGCCCCTCCATTTAACACCTTAAATTTTTAGATAAGTTTTACTTAACTTTTGATGTGCTAAGACTTTAATTTCTCCATTTTCTATAAAAAAAAAAGGGAGAAATTAATTATACATTGTTAATTGCATGAGTAAATTTTATTATTGTGCTTTACTCAAAATTTATTTTAATATTCCCTCTCCTTAACTTGAGTGTCATACTCAACATGGAACATAGCATAAGGAATAAAAAAATTGACCAACTAAATCAATATTTATATACCCCTCATATAAATGTGTTAAAGATAAGACCACATAAATTTATCTCAAACTTTTAAGTATGCAATATAGTTTTGTAAATAATTGGCATTGATTTGTTAAAGTGAAAAGATTTTGGGAAATCCAGATCCAAGCAAGCACAACACTCATTTGATACAGAAGAAGAAATTATATTTTGCTGAAGAGCAACTATTACCTGAACAGGGCTAGTTACAAATAATCATAATCTTGCTTTTTGCAAGTGAAATTCACATAACAGACTGAATTTGTGTTGTAATTATTATGGTCTATCTCATATATAACACTAGTAGATCATACTTCCATCATTATGAACACAAACTTCAGTCTGTTTCCAAAGCATAAATAAGAGAAGTAGAGTAGTTTTGAACTAGTTGTACATACATATACATAATAATATATATAACTCTACATGTTTATACTAACATTAACATCATCAAAACAAAAAAGGAAAACAAGAAAATCTATTGTTTTGTAATTCTAATATGAATTGTCCAATTAATTAAAAAAAAACTAATAACGAAATAAGTCTGCAACTGCCAAATGGTCCATACTCAAAATGAACCTTAGAGAATAAGGAAAACATAAAAAACCCAAGTTAGAATGACATTTGCTGCCTTAATGTTAAAGGCATGCACTTGAGTCTAAGAAACCACTCAGGAGCATGGTTGGGATTTGCATTAGGCACATCAACAACACATTTATAGACTGCTCTTAAATGATATGTTCATTTGTTGTTGGATTAGCTTCACCATGCTCATGGACATGCCGGCTGCTGTTGTGTTATACAATGTATATTTCCACCTGCCAGAACAATCTCCCTCGCATCTTCGATTCTTACCACCTAAAATCAAAACAACAGAAAACTACTTGTTTACTAATATAAAGAGGGTGCACGATCCAAAATGTAGTTGTGTTTCTTTGTTTTCTAAAAGACTAAAAGGCGTTTTACTACTCGTACTGATTTATATGTTCGACTCGCACACACATCCAGAAGATTGATTGTGCCCTCTGTATCCTTGAACTTGGCATTACTGAGTATGCAGAAATAATCACGGTATAGCGTGTTCTAGCTATATTTATTATTTTATCATAGTAAAGAAAAGTACTAATAAAATATCTCAGTATCACATGCATTATAAAACGTAGGAATAGGCTTTATATAGAACAGAAATGGAATGGGACAACATGTTCCGATTTCCAAGGTGATTCTTTTCTTTTCAAAAGAAGTTTGACAAACAAGATGGAAGGAATCACAATGATTCATCTTCAACAACAAATGGAAAGTTCTTCACTGATTTGTTTGTGTGAAAGCATTAGACTAAGCGTTTATACACGCTTAAGTCTGTTAAAAGCTGAATACATACATTAATAACAAACTGCTTAAAGATGTATACTTGTTGAACAATGCCCTGCAGCCCTTTTCCTAACTGTTTTCTTTTGTGTATTATTTTATCTTAAGCTGAAATTGGGTTCTGGGTCTTTGAATTAACTTGGGTAAGAAATGAGTTCTATGGATCAACTAGAATTTATAAGTTTCAACTGACAAACTGTGATCCTTGAACATTTATCCCATTCATGTGAATAAGGTTGTAACATAAGTAGATGAACTAATCAGAAAAGTATAAAAACAATTGCTTACTTCACGTTCTGGAAAGGCTAGAGACAGGACACGAACAGCTTCATCGTCCCACTTTTTGTCCCCAAATTGCGGTGTGATTATAGCTCCATTGGCAATGTAGAAATTCACATAGGAAGCAGCAAGCCTTGTACCAGGAAGTCTTTGTTTACCATTCCCATCCTGTTTTAAACATATTAGAAACCCAAGAAAGTTGCTTGGGAAAAATTTGCAACTTAATACTATGATTTTATCTTGCTACATATATATGTAACAATGGATTAATACCATACACAAGTTTAAAGACATCAAACAGATGAAAATACAATAAAGAAAAGTGCATGCCTACCTCACTTTACAGAATTACAAAGTCATAGGATTTAAATGTAAATTCTGTTCAAACAGAACAATCAAAAAGGATAACATGTAAATAATAACATATTTGAAAAGAGTTCAAAAAGATAAAGAAAAGTGGTATTTGTACCCATGATTAACAAAAATGATAATAAGAGTATCCAACAAAAAAAAAAAATTTGATAGGTAATAAAGAAAGTACACACAAAACTATTAGCTCTTCCCTTGTGAAATTCTAAAGGGAGATGCCACATAAGTAAGTAATTCAGAAACTTTAGCAGTTGATATAAACTTCATCCGTTCCAAAACAATATTCCCTATTCTAAATATGGACTAAAAAGCAACATTACATTCCAAATTTTCCCTTAATGAAAAGTGTTCAACCTAGTTTTCATTTAATATCACTATTAATCGAGTTAGGAATTTTAATGAGAAAATGACGTCTACTTTTCATTCAAATGGGACTCTCATTTTGTGGCCTATAGAATACAATTTTCAGATCATCTTCTAACAAGTGTTTTCAAAGATAACAGCACTCCTTTTTAGGTGAGAAATAAACCACTAGCTCTGAATGTCAACAAACTGCTACGAAAATGGCACCTCGATTAAAGGAATAAGAAACGTGAATTAAAATAAATAAAGGGAGAATGACAGTAGAACTCTAAACAGGTGCACCTGAATAACTCCATCAGCTTCATCCTTAGTCATATAAAGTGGTCCAGGAACATGGAGTTTGATTATTTCTAATTTTCTACCACTAGCATCCAAAGAGTTAGAGAGTACTGAAAAGGCTTCCTCAGCTCGTTCATAATGAGGGTCTGATTTATCATTAGTCCAGGATAACAAAACTACGCCAGGCTTCACAAAGCAGCACATATTGTCCACGTGACCATTAGTATCATCATCACCTGTAAAAAGAAATAAAGATTTAAGTTTTAACTAAAACATGAAAAAGTTAAACAAAATTACAAAACAAAGGCATAAAAAGATCAGCCAGAAAGCGACAAGAATACTCAAAGAAAGTAACTAAAGAAATTTCGTATCCTTTTTATGAAAACATATTGACCAAAATCCATGAAATGAATGGCATGAGATAGGATTCCAGGGAAGTGGAATAGGTACCGAATAATCCACAAGGCAACCAAATAATCTTCTTCACACCCAGATATGCTTTAAGTTCGTCCTCTATTTGTTCTTTAGTCAAGTGAGGGTTCCTGTTTTTATTCAAAAGGCACTCCTCAGTAGTAAGGCAAGTCCCTGGGGAAGCAAAGGTATTAGATATTTGACGACATGACAATAATATAGGGAAAATAAATCTAGTATCCAGTATAAAGAGGGGCACAAGTACAAACTGATCTGAATGCATGCAGAAGAAGGGTGCGATAAGTTATCGACTTATAGCACGAGTAAAAAATATAATGCGAGTTTATATGATATGATCTTACTTTCTTAAACTAATATGGACAAGTTATGATTGATTCAAGATTTCAATTATCTTCCTCAATTTACTCAAAGCCAACCATCAATACCCAGCTTGTTATGTAAAAAGGTGTCCACAGCTAATCATCAGGTATTGCAAAAGGATATACAGCAACAGACTTGATGTGTTTTTCTTTTCATTTTCATATCAAATTTTATAAAGAAAAATCTTCAAAGAGAAAGAATAAAGAATCCTGATGCTTCTGCATTAATCTTATTCTGAAATCTAATCCTCATGATGAGAAGCTTTTAAGAATGTACTAGAAACTAATTTGTTGTTTCAACAACTTGCATTAATACATCAATTTCAAATTTTAAGAATTCGTGAATTGACTTCAAAAGGTCGGATCTTTTCTTGCGGAATAGAGGGAGTATTATTTCTTCTTTACATTGCCCAAGCACTCTAAAAGTGCAAGGATATTGGATATCGGGAAGAACGGGGAGAGAGAGAGGAAATTAGAATGGCTACATAGGACATATATACATATGCGCATATGTATACTAACCCAAGGGCATAGCATGAGTCAATTGTCCAAATATACAAATCCTAAGACCTTCCTGCCACGTGGCTGGCTGGTCACCTCGTAACCGGACAGCTGTCCACACACCCCCAAAATAGCTTCTGCCAACAAGCCGACAACCTGCTTCGCTACCTCACCTAGCGTGCTTCTTCAACACTTCTAATATTACTCAATTACTTTAACATATAGTTATCAAGACAACAAGTCGAGGCGAGGTGATAGCCGGGAGCTTAAGCGCTTAGGCGACAAGGCGTCCGACTAGTCGTCCACAAGTCGACAAGTCGTTAACAATGTAAATTTTATACAAATAAAATTATATATATTTAATATTTATATGAATTTTGATATATTTATTTTTCTGATGATTTACCATATTCATAATGCATGTTTTAGCATATCAAATCAAAAAAATAAGTGAACAAGATCAAATCGAAATAGATAATTTTATTATAGTTGTAAACTTGTAATTTTTGAATTTGTACCAACTTCAAATTATATAAATGGTGATACTTTTGTAATATTTAGTTTAACTCAATATAATTCTTAAATTTATGTTTAGTTTCTTAAGTTTTAATATTATATATATAGAATACCATAAATTTCAATACTAAGAATTCAATAATTCAATAATTTATGATAAAACAAGTAAACAATCATTGTTAAGATAAAGATATAAATAAACATATAGTCATATCATAGCATTAGACAATCATCCATAATAAAATAAAGATATGTTCATTGTGAAAAACATAATATAGAAATAAAATAAAGTCATAAAAACTTAATATTCATTAACTCAAAAGTCTCATTTTTTAAAAACGAAAGGATCACTCAACCTATCAAGCATAATCATCAAGGTCAAATCATATGATATAACAAAGCAGAGATTACCACTAATTTGTACATTTATATGATATATAATATTAAAAAAATGTATAAATCAAAACCCAAAAAAAAAAGCATCAACAATTCAACAAACCCACAGTCCAATTGGCAAGGGGGAAAACATCAAAACACATAATAGAGGAAATGAGAGTCGAAGGGGAGGGACTTTCTCACACCTATAACCTACTAGAGAAAAAGAGAAGTAAAGAAAAGAGAGACCATTTATATTTCTCTCCCGCCCCAAACCAAAAAGAAGGATAAAAGAAAGAAAGAAAAAAAGGTCGAATATAGAAGAGAAGAAGAAGCATACCGGAGTATAGGCCGAAGTAGCGAGCTTCCGGACTAGAGGCCGAAGTCACGAACTGTCGGAGTCGACGCCTTGCTGGTGAGTCCCTCTCTATTACTGACTTATTGCTCTTGCTCTCTCCCCTTTCTCCCTCTCTCCCTCTCTCCCTCTCTATACTTGTTGGCTTGTTGCAACTTAGGTTTTAGAGTGCTCCTCAAATTATTTTTTTTAACCTAGTTAAGCTTCGGGTCAAACCACACCTGCAATGTCGAAGTCGACCGCTTTGAAATCTAATCGTCCAAGTCGCCACCAAGTCGTCGCCTTTGTTATTTGAGCGCTCGACTTTCTCCCCTCCCACCAAGTCGTTCAGATGCCTTCCCAATATGCACTAAGCGCTGCCTAGGACGCCTAGGTAACAACTAGGCAACAACTTGATAACCATGCTTTAACACAATACTTTCTAACAAAAACAGAATTAGTAGTGTGTGTAATCCTTTTTAGATTTCTTTGCAGATCAATTCTTGTCCTTCTGCTCCTTGTTTCAGTTATTTTTCATTTCATACATTGATAATCCTAGATTATTTTTATGCAAGCTAGAGTGGCAGTTCAAATTATGGCCAAGATTGCCAAGCTATGGTATTTTTTAATATTGATAACCTTCCTCATATATTATTCAGCCAATTCTAAAAAGCATGGAAAAAGAGAGGTCAACTTAGTATCTGGGTCTCGACAGTGTAGGCCATTTCTGCAAATTCTCCCAAGACAATTCTTATGCATTAGTTTATTGGTAAAGGTGTGGAGTTCTAGTCAAAATTTGGATACAGTAAAATGCTCACTACTATTAGAAGAAAATGATATATGATGCATGTGCTATTTATACATTCATATATTAATGAAAGAATAAATAATAAACTTCTTTCTCTTTCTCATATCAAAGTGAATGTTCTTACCTTCTCCATCCACATGAATGCTTCCTCCTTCAAGAATTATAGATTGAGGAAACCTAGGAAGCATTTCAAATGCCAATATCTAAGAAAAGTGAAAAACATTAAAAATTAATAAATAAAGAAAACAGATGCAAATATGGAGAATTAGTCTACTTCGCAAAGAAAACCGTATAATGAAAAATATGCATTCTAATAACTTCAAAAACCTTCTTCGCAACTAGAAGGTCAAGACTCCAATCAGTGTAACAACCATCCTCGGCACCTATAGCATTATGTGAGCTAGTAAATCAATAATATGGAAAGCATGAAGCCAATCCTAATAGACATCATAAATGCGTAACATGCAGCCTTACCGCCCCAACTATTAAAGTTCCAATCAATTCCGGCAACAGTATGCTCTGTGTTCCCCAAATTTGATTTGCTCTTGTTCACAACAAACTAATCAGACAAAACTTGACCAGGTCAGTGTACTAAAAATTTATTTAAGACCACCTTGGTCAGAAATAGCCACAAAAAATACGATGCAGATAAAAAAGGGAGAAGCTCACAGTTGGCCCAGAGTCACGAAACCAAGAATCATTCATGCTCATCTCAATGACCCTAATATTTTGTGGCAACTGACTGCGTGCGTTGGCCCACTGGACAAGGGGGGGAAAAAGGCTCAAAGTTAGAACAGGACTAAATCTCACGACCCCAATGGCTAAAGGTATCACAGAATCAGGTTCTCATGTTCCAAGACAACTACCAACCTGAGCAGCACTAGCACAGACAGTGACTGGCTCAAATTTTGATATTGCAGAGGCCACCTTGGCGAAAACATTTTGAGCATGCACAGCATTCTCTCGCCAGTTATCACCGCGCTCCTGCAATTACAGTTAATATTTGTATGCAAGCATATAATAAGTTGTTAAAACACTTAACTAACAGTAAAAGGAAGAGACGAGCAAAATGGATAAACCCTGATCGTAGTTAAGGAAAAACTGAAAAAGTAAGTAAAGATCAAACCTTTTTCAATATTTTCAAGGTGCTTATTTATAATAGCACTTGAGATGCTTAATGATTAAAAGATATTATCTTTCAAACTGCAACTTGAATGCCTTGCATTCTGTACCAAAAAACATGCTTTCCAAGAGTACAACAAAATTGAGCTGAGGACATGTACATGTTTATGTGTGTGCCTGTGTATATTCAGTTTGATACACCTATAAATGGCATGAATACTAATTCAATATCCACACACAAGAATCACAATCAACAGGGCACATAAAGGCACAGTAAAGTACCTCCTAATACCACATGAAAACATGGAAGACCCATCATCAAATATTTGCCCTAACCCTAAAAACATTGTATAATTAAGACTGAACAGCAATGCCACTCCAGATTAACCAATAACTCTTCAACTCATTTGTAGCATTTAGTAGACAATCATCTCATTCAAACACACCATACAATCTAAAGCACAAATTTTTTTTCTTATAATTCCATACTTTGTCAACTGCAAAAAAAAAAAAAAAAAAAAAAGAAAGAAAGAAAGAAAGAATATATATATATATATATAACTTCCCCATATTATAAACAAGACAATTGAGATAAATGGGTATGTCAATTCAACAATACTAGCAAAAGCACAAATTTTTTTCTTCTTATCATCGCATACTTTGTCAAAAAAAAATATAAATAAATAAATAACTTCCCAATCCATAAACAAGACAAATTGATATAAATGGGCATATTAGTTTATACAGAGAGAGGTTGAGAGCTCACAGGCCAACCCATCCAACATTGGGAATGGGGTTCCCACTCTGCTGGCATGTGGAATCCATGACTAACAGGGGTTCCTTCAAAATCCATTTTTCTGTCACCTGTTTCTGTGTATATGCTTGTATGTATATTGTTGTAGACTATTTTCAGAAGGGCGGAGCTGAAATTGAATCTTCGGTGGGGGTGGGTGAAAGGCTCTGTATGATTTCGAGTAAAATGAGGAATTCTTGCAATGGAAAGCTACAATTGGTGGAGTCTGCCGCCAGCAGCCTCCACTTTGGCTTCTGGGGAAAAACTAGAGACAATAATAAAAACCCAAATATCATCCCCTTTTCTGTTTTTAAATTTAAATATATGCATCTTCCTACTAATTAGTAGCACCATTATTTATCATTTAATAATGTATGACTGACAGTTTTTTGAATATAGTATTTTGACTTAGGGCGACAGTTATCATAATCTACAAAACTCATTGGTATAGCCGGACTGCACATATAGTCCTATTAAAATATATATATAGCACCATTAATTATGATTTAGCAATGTTATAACAACGGATATATATATATATATATATATATATATATATATATATATCTTGTCAAAATCAATACATCACTCTTATCTTATTTATCAATCTTATCTTTTTATTTAACTTTAGTAATGAATAAAAACAACGATTCTATTAATACAACCGTCGTTCATATTTTTTATGATGACGCTATATGTTGTCCGTCATTAAAAGTATAGATAACGGTTGTATGACCGAAATCGCTCAATCGTCTGAATTAAAATTATTTAAAAGAAGTGAAGCGTGATGAAATAAGATAAAAGATATCTGATCCATGATCCATATATATATATATATATATCCCATTTTAGGTAGGGATTGATTGACGTGTGACTTTATTTTAGACTGTACATGTTAATGTTGGGTTGATGATTAATGTTTAAAATTTTTTAAATATAAAATGACATAATTAGAAGAAAAAATCTTCATATTATCAATTTTGTGTCAAAAAAAACTGACATATTTGTCTCAAGTGTGAGGCAATATGACAATAATACAAGTTATATAAGCATACATGATACAACTCAATAAACATATCAAATAATTTCATTGACATAATTTCACAATTGAATTAAATAAAAGTTAAGATTTTAAATTATGAGAGTTATTCATTTCTAATTATATTTTCTTTGTTTCAAATTACAAAATTATTATTATATTTTAAAAATTATGTTGAAATCTTATTCGATCATTTGACATAACTAAGATCAAAATAATAGTCATCTCATCTGATATTAAAACTAAAAATATAATCACCTAATTGAAAAATAGAATAAAAATACAGGATAATAATTTATATTTAAGTTTTAAATTTGTCAACAAGATTATTTTTTTTTTGGTTGGAAAGAAAGAACAATATTCTTCACAAAGCTCGTCCTTGATTATTTTATTTAAATTATAAAAATTTAAAAGAAAGTAATAAAAATAATTTATATATCTACAAATTAATAATAAAATAGAATAAATTAGAGTGATATCTTATTTAGTTCCTCTTAGTATCTGTATTCACATGGCATAAATTTGTAGCCAGAATTCTAAAAGAAATGATATATATTACGAAAGTTTACATTGTTTGATTGTAAATTATTAACCGTAATTTTTTTAAAAGAAATTATAATAAATTTAATTTTGTTATACTCTCTCCATTCCTATATGTGGGTCATTTTAGACTTTTTTTGTTATTTCTAATTATTTGTCATTTGTGGTTATCAAGGAGAATTGATCACTATTTTTTCCAAATTGCCCCTTATTACTCCACCTAATTTTTTGATCCATATTTATGATTTCCTCTACTCTTAAGCCTCTCTCTCCTCCCAACAAAATTTTTTCATCTTTTTTCTTTAAAAATATGATAATTAAAGTGTTTTATGGAGAGAGAGAAAAATAAATAAAATAAGAGTAAATGAGACTTTTGAGATTTTTTAGTAGTAAAATTATATTGTTAATCTGTTATTGGAGAGAGAATGAGATAAGTGAGGTAAAGGGTATTATAGACAATTGATAGTATAGTTAATGTTTTTTAATTATTTCCTTAATTTTTGTGCATATATCTAAAACCACATATATTAAAAAACGGATGGAGTAATTAATACCAAATTTATATATCAATACTTAAAAAAAAATGTTGACCCTTCGCTAAATTCAGCCCCCAATTTGCTTCCATTAGCTGAAAAACCATGTGTGGATATATTTTACCAAAAACCTTTTCGCACCCCATGTTTAGAAGGTTCTTCAGAATGACGAGGAAGATCCCCTCATCTGCTTCATTCTCATCTTCTTCAGTCCAAGCTCTGTACGATCTCTGCAAGAAAACATTTGCGCCTTTACGAACAGCTCCTGCTTCTTCTCAAGCTATTCAGAAATTGTCTTCCCTTTTGGGTACTTACTACTTTTAACCTTCAATTTCTCTGATTTTTTCTATTCAATTGTTTATAATTAGGACATTAGTTAACATAAAAATTTCATCTGGGTTTCGCTAGTTGTGTAATATCTGACCTGGGCTTCTGATTTTTGCTCCGGAATTTGATAATTGATTTTTATGCATACTGGGTTTTGTTCGTTTGGCATTGGCAGCAATTTCAAAGTTTTTTAGTTGTTCAAGTGAAATTTGTAAAATTGAATTTTAGTTCGTTAAAGTTATTGTTGTGAGCTCAGAATGGAATGGGACTTTATGTTGATATTCATGAATGATAATAATATGTAACAATAGTACTACTCTCTCCATCAAAAAATGAGAGTCTAAATTTTATGCTTGAATGTCCCAAAATTGATAGCACATTATCAAACTTGATATTCTAGAACTCATTAAATTTTTGTATGTTTTGGTCTTGGTTTTTGATTATCTTTCAGTGAAACTTTCTTTAAACACTTCTGACTTTCAAACATGGACTCTCATTTTCTCATTTTGTGACAGAGATATAGTATGTAACAAAATGAACATTATCTTTTGAATTTTTTTACCTAAGATTTGAAGACTTTTATTATTTATTTCTTAGGCAAGTGAGAGATAACTGGATATAGAATTTTATACTAAAAGTAGCACCAAAAAGTTTGTGTTGATTTTTTTTTTTTACATTCATTAGCTACCTTTCTTTGGTAGTTATTTTAGGGGGTGTGGCCGTGGCGGCATGACTTGATACGGAAACTAACCTTTCTTAGAAACTGTTGTAACACAGCAAATAAGTTAAGGCGGAATTAGGTGTTTCTCCTTTGGTGTTGTCCTCGTAGGGTTCAAGTCCTCTTAGTGTGGATCCTGTCTTTGGTCCTGCAGTCAAGAAAAAGATTAGAAAGACCCTCAGGGTAGTCTTTGGGAGGCCTCTCGGGTGTGAGTGTCACTAAGGTCTCCTGGGAGAGGTTGGGCTCTCTCTATAAACTAGTCTCTTGTAGAATGAATCAAAGTTATGAAAATGGTTAGAAGTACCTCATAATTATAGGGAGGAATGTGCACTATTTACCCTTATACCCTTGATATATAGAGAAGGTCCATATTGCCCCTTGGTGAAGTGGCTATTATATCCTTCAGTTTAGGACATGCGTCGCCTTCTGATTGGTTGTATTTTTACATCCTCACAGGAACGTTACCTAGCATATTCATGAATACGAAGCAGAAATAAAAAAAAAATTTATTTTCCCTACCGTGGGTGATTGTTTTGAATTACATTATCATCTATCAAGCATTCACATCATTTCATTACCTAGTAGTCCATCCTTTGATGGAAGCTACCTTAAATTGATGACAAGTTTATTGAATCTTGAAAATAGATTAGGAGATCTTGCCAAGAACTGCCATGGTAGACTTTAGTTGGCAGGTTGGGATTTTTTCACCTCAGTACATGGTGTTATTCATGCTAAAATGTTATTGAAACATTTGCTGCTTAAATTTTCATGAATTCTTTTCACAATAAAGGATTTGTGATTGGACAAATCAAACCAGGAGGGACGGATGCACCTTGTGAGGAAGATTACCCACATTTATTTTTGGAGGTTTTTTAGTTGTATCAAAAAAAAATTCTTATAAAATTAGAATATATATATATATATATATATATATATATATTTCCATCATAATTTTGAGAAATATGTATTTAGTATTTTTTTCCCACCTTGACTAAAATGTGTGGCTCTGCCATTGCAAATATGATAAACACATTTTTGTTGTAGTTGCATAGTTATCAAGTCGTCGCTTAAGAGACGACTAGGGCACTACTGGAAGTGCAAGTCAACAACTCGACTTGGTTGCCAACGTTAAGTCGTCCAACTTGAACAATTAGTCATCACCTATCGGTTCATATCAACGATTTGCTCGACTTGGTATCTAGTTAGACGACTTGAAAACAAACCCAAATTTTAATTTACCTAACTCAATTTTGAATTCTAATTGACCCATAATGCAATTAAACATTCTAAATGACAGATAGTCATATGAGCAAGGATCCTAATAGGGGTTTAACTTTTATATCAATGATATTTAGTAGTTTTGATTGTGAAATTGTAATTTTTTTATGTATATATATATGTATGTATAAAATGAGTATTGTAAATAATTTGTCACTTTACCGACGACTAGTCAGGCGACTGGTAGCTCAAGCAGTCGGCCATCGACTCACTTTGACTTAACGACTTGACAACTATGATTTGAGGATCATAAGTACATATGGACCGCCGGGTAATATTTTTTACAGATAAAATGTATGGAAAATGAGATCATAATTTTATTATATATATATGTATAAAATGAGTATTGTTAATAATTTGTCACTTTATTGACAACTAGTCGGCTGGTCGCTTAAGCGGTCGGTCATCGACACTTGACAACTATGTGTAGTTGTGTATTTGGATTCTTTCTTCAGGTTCTTTATCGATAATTTACTATTTTGTAGACACAATTGGTCCCATTGATGTTGGGCTGAAAGGGGAGAACAAAGAGGATGATAGAGGCCATGGTCTTTTTGGACTTAATGTATTGACTAGGGTGGATCGATGGGCTCAACCGATAACATATATTGATGTGCATGAGTGTGACTATTTTACGGTAAGCTGCACCTCTTCTGTTTTTATCATTAGTTTGAATATCTGTTACAGCATTTGATTCGAGAGTTTCTAAAGAAAATGTAAGCTAAGTTAGTTGTTGTGTTTTGCATATCTATGGCACTGCTATCAAAATCTTCCAAATTAACATTAACACCCCCTGGTCATAATGCTTTTATCCTCTTTTGTCTCTGCTGTTCATGACTGCTTACTGGCCGTTACAAATTTGAAGAATGTATCAACAACATGATGTCACTTTAATGATCATTTGAAAGTATGAAAGATTGATTTATAGTTGCATCTATTAACCCTGAAGGAGAAGTTTAATAACATGGAGCCATATGCAGAGCGGAAGAACATCAAGTCATCAATTTATCAGATTGTACAATACTACAACTTGCATGCTCAAATACGTGTGATTAAAAATTTTATACTGTTATTGATGCTGATCAAAAACCGTAAAACATTTTCTTTGATACATGAACAAAAAAGAAGCCCTCAACTTCCATATACATTCAATTATCTCGCAACTGATAAAATTAGTAAATAAACTATTTTTTTAGTGAGCCTTTTCCTATGACCTTAAATTGATATATTTCTGATTCAAGCGGCAAAATATACCGATCTTTTTGTTTTCTGGTTTCTTCTGTTTTCTTTGTTTCCTAGAAGGTCCAAATCAATAGTTTGATACACATGGAGTCTCCTTAATTTCATGTTACCAAGCTTCTTTGTTTTTATTTTTTCTTTAATCTATGAAAGGCGTTGTTGACTTAAGTATGATAAGTAGAACTATTGGATGATTATGAAACTTAAGATTTGTCCTAAAGAAGTTGATTTTGTAGTCTTTGTAGCTATTTCAAAAGTTCAGCACTGTGTTTAAGCAATAATTTTTTTCAATGCAGATGTGTATATTTTGTTTCCCAACTTCCTCAGTTATTCCACTCCATGACCATCCAGGGATGACTGTTTTGAGCAAACTTCTCTATGGCTCCTTGCATGTGAAAGCTTACGATTGGGTTGAGCCTAGACGCATTAAGAGAAGCAAGGGAACTGAAGGTCTTAATCTGAACTCATTCCAAACTTCCGATGTAAGAGTTTTTAAAGACGTCCCAAACTGAAATCAAATGCCGAGATTCTAATACTTGGTTTAAACACTATTTCTCCTAGAATTCTACTCTCTGGCGTTAAAACATTATATTTTCTGGTAGAAAGATTCATACTGCAGAAAATGAATAGTAATTTTTGACATTATTACAGTATTGTAGTCTCTATTGGATAGCTGCTTGCTTTCATTGATCTTAAACTTCTGATTCACTTGTGGCCTTAGACCGACAATAAACTAGATAACCATGGCACCTATTGTAATACTCTTTTATCATCTAACATATTCATATTTAACTTGGATACGTGAATGGATGCATCTTGGCCCTCACACATCTTGGTGCAATTACTGAGCATGCAGACGAACTCTTCTAAGATTGATAATGACAACGGAAACTAACTATTGCAAATGCTACCTCACCTCTGTTAGCATTTGCAGTGATTGTAGTAGACTCAAAATTCTTTAAAAATATTAGCTTTTCAGTAATTGTATCGGACTATAATGTGGGGTCGCTGTTGATATAAGTTCCTAACAATGTGGGGTTGCTTTTGATATAAACTCCTAACAGAATTTATTGATTCTTTTACAAGCATATTCCATAGCTTATCTGTTTTATTCTCCACTATCTACCTATGAGTAGTAGTGCAAGTTTTAATGGAATTATTGCCTTATTTAACAGTTAGACTGGCAAAGTTGGCTGTTGATAAAGTTCTGACAGCACCATGTGATACTTCGATTTTGTTTCCAAATACCGGAGGGAATCTGCATTGTTTCACTGCAATCACTCCTTGTGCTGTTTTTGACATTCTAGCGCCTCCTTACTCGGAGAATGCAGGCAGGAAATGTACCTACTACCACGACTACCCTTATACAAGCTTCTGTAAGCCATTTGTTTTGCCCTTTCTAGTTTCGATTTTTTCCCCATGACAAACTCTCTGTTTTGTGATTCTGCATGATACCTGACCATATAGAGTAATATTATTTAAACGGTTTTTACATGAATTGTCACCATTAACCATGAGTTGCTTGTCTATACTATGATGCAGCGACAGGAATTGATGGTGAGATAGATAATGGAAAAGAAGAGGAGTATGCATGGCTTGCAGAGTTAGAAACACCAGCCAATCTATACATGCGCAATGGAAGATATACAGGTCCAGCTATTCGTATTTAGGCATCATTGTTTATGATTGGTAATTAAACCTTTTTATTCACTGGATCCGAACTCGATTTGAGCTTTGAGAAGCTTTGGAATATTTGTTTGTCACGCTTGACTGCACTAACCTGGTAATGGACGAAGGCAGGACAATGATCATGTTTGCTGCTCTGATGAATCTCCATCTTCATCAAAAATACACTTGGAAGTAAAGACTTTAGTCTTTGCAACTGAAAATTAAGGTTTATATCTTGTATGGCCATTTCATGATCTTACTGGCCTATTTGTGCTCGAGGCTTTTTACTTAAAAGGCTTTTCATAGTGTTGTAAATGTTCTTATCTGCTTTAATCTGAGCATTTAACATTTACTTGTACTATAATCTCATTCTTTTACTTGTATAAACAAATATAGACTCTGGACAAACCATCAACCTAATAGATAAGTTTTATTTTCGAAATCAAGGGGCAACTGCATTTGAATCATTTCATCATGAAAACATGCATCTTATATTTGTAATTAGAAATCTAGCTAAGAACCAACTACACAATGGTGTTACGAAACAGAGCATAACAAACTATAATTATTGTATCTGCTCATATTAAACCAAAAGCTATTTATTAAATTGCAAAAGAGAAGTTACAACAAGACATCTTAGAGCTGTATGGTACATCACAATATCACAATCACATTGAAACAGTACAGGACACCTTATAAAGCACAATTACATTATTCAGTGACAACAAAAGATTCTCTTGGTAGAAGAGTGCTTAACTGTGCTTCTTATTTGACCTCTGATATTGTTTTCAAATCATATTTAGCAGATAGGGACTACAAAATTAAAAAGGAAAAAAGATTAAAAAAAAAGTCCCGATTTTCCTAGACATTTTGGCACAGATTTAGAATTTACTGCAAGATGTGAATCTGATCTAGTACTTATTAAAACTGAAAAGATGTGAAGCTCTCTTTCTTCTTAAGGTGCTCTGAATGCTTCACCTGCATAGCGGACATTTCCAAGTTCCTCTTCAATACGCAGAAGCTGCAACAGAATCAGTAACCAGAAAAATTAGGTTAAGTTACTTGTGAGTCATTTGTCTAAAACTGACATTCAGACTAGAGAAAAAGAATTAGTTCAATTTTCTTTTACCTGATTATACTTGGCCAACCGCTCACTTCGACAGGGAGCTCCCGTTTTGATCTAAACAAGAAGACAAATATAAAATGTTTTTGGAAATGTTCAAATAATCCAAAAAACATGTAGTAGAGCTCAAGAAAAAAATGTACAAACCTGTCCACTAGCCAGGCCAACAGATAAATCTGCAATGAAGTTATCCTCAGTTTCACCACTACGGTGGCTGACCATCACACCCCATCCAGCAGCTTTGGAATCAAGAGCTGCTTGAATCGATTCAGTTACTGTTCCTATCTGGTTAACCTGCATTTAGTAAATGGGTAAAGATAAGATATGGTTCAGCATTAACTTCAAACATGTGAACTTGTCGAGAAAAAAAAATTTGAAACATTTAAGTTATCTAATAGAACTTCTAACTCCCAAATTATAACAGTGTGTCAATATCTGTAGAAATCAAATAAGTACTATTATATCAATCTCCATATGTCACTCCCCCTTATCATGCATTAGCTCTCAAAGATTACGGTTATTTAGAACACCAATGAAGCACGTCAAGTCCTTATCAAACAGAAAGGAATCCATCAATAAGAAAAATTGAGCCAAGAAAAGATGTATGTGTGTCAGTGACCTCAACGAAATGTATTCTTTCCCGTTAACTATCAAGCTCAAATGAATTAAGAGCCTACTTTTTCACTTTAATTAATAAAGTGAAAAAGGGATTAAGCACATGAAGCGTACATATACATATACATATGCATATATATATATACAACACAGTTGTAAAAAATCTATCTCATACTTGCCTTCAATAGCAAACCATTGCAAGCCTTCTTCTGAATAGCTTCAGCAATTTTCTTTGGATTTGTAACCAACAAGTCATCACCTACAATTTGGATATCGACTGAAGACTGTAGTGAAGACCATGAGCTCCAATCATCTTGGTCAAAAGGATCTTCAATGGACACTATAGGGAATTCTTTGATGAACTCTTTGTAAAGATCACGGAGACTCTGAGCTGCCAGCACGTGAGCACCATCATTTGGTTGTTTCTTAAAATTGAGATCGTATTTGGCATCTTTTGTCAAGAACTCTGAAGCTGCAACATCCATTCCAATTTTGATCTGCATAGGCTTACAAATACTATATAAGAAACTAGATTGCAATTGCAATTGCAGTGGAGGTGAATGAGTGGTTCATACCTTGCCAGTATAACCAGCCTTTTCAATAGCATCAACAAGCAATAGAAGTCCTTCCCTATTATCTTGAACATTGGGAGCAAAACCCCCTTCATCTCCGACATTGCAGGCATCTTGTCCATATTTTGCCTTGATAATTCCCTTTAGTATGTGATATACTGTTTCAACAAAGTTTAGGAAAGTTATTTATCATTCTAATTGAAATCAAAAGTTAATGGCGGCATGTACTGTTTTACATGCTATTCTAAGCAAAGCATAATATGTCGCGAAATACAAATTTAATTCAAATGCTAGTGCATGTGCATCTTATGAGCATGAAACATCAAAGATTCAAATTTAATTTAAATGCTTCAGCACACATGATGGTCAGGACAATCAGACATTTTTCATATTTAAAGGACCAACCTCCTCCTTCTAGGAATGATACGAAGATATCAATCAGGCAGAAAACATCATAAAGGACATAATAACTGTAATGAGTAAATAACTAGTTGGCTAACCTTCACTACCCATGCGGAGTGCCTCGGCAAATGAGCTTGCTCCTACAGGTAGTATCATGAATTCTTGCATAGCCAAATTGTTTCCAGCATGGCTGCCTCCATTTATTACATTGAATGCTGGAACTGGCATCACAAGTTCTTTTGTTCCTGATATTTCCTGAATGTGCTTGTACAGGGGAATTCCCTTTGCTCCTGCACCAGCTCTACATACACTTAGAGATACTCCAAGAATGGCATTAGCCCCAAGTTTTGACTTGTTTGGAGTTCCATCAATCTCCAACATAATTGCATCAAACTCAGCTTGATTCCTTCATATAAAAATGGAGTACCTATCAGAATTTTTTTTTTTCATAGATAAAAATAAGCACATGAAGAAATATCAAATGAGAACTGACTGCATATATCCTCAGATTTACACAATGTTTGTGAGTTTTGGTCCGAAAAGAAAATGAGCGAAAAATTTAAATTAGATAAAAAAGAAAATTATAGAAAACTTACTAGTTTTCTTTTGTATTGCTTTTGAGAAAATAAAAGTTTTAAATTTAGATTACCAGTTTATTAAGTTTACTCTTTTATTAAATCTTGTTATGATTGTAAATAGAGATTAATATAGGGATTACAAAGATTCACCCAATCATTAACTTTTCCGTCCAAATCCATTCATTTTTGAACAGAAAACTTTGATTAGAAATGTGGCCAAATTATGTCCTTTACTTTTACATATCTACCTTAAAAAACTCACAAACAAGAGAAAGGAAAAGAAAACTTAGGTTTTCCATCCATTTCTTTTCTTTTCTGTCCATTTTAAAACTCAAAAACACAATGCTAGACAGGATGATCACAGAAGCAAGATAAAATTATGATCTCATCTTCCATACATTTTCTGTAAAATATATTCCCACCCACTGTGGTCCATATGCACTTGTGATCCTCAAATTAAAATTCTCAATAACATTCTAGGACCCATTGGCTAAACTGAAGCAACTTGACAGCTTACGTACTTACTGATACATCTCCCTACCTACCCCTCTACACCCTAAAATAAAACTCAATTAACTCCAAACAATTAACAATTCAATCCGTATTGTGAAAAGTCCCCTGATTCACATTCAAACACTAATTTTAACTTCTACGCATAATTCTCTAAACAAGTCATCAACCAAAATAGAATATACAATAGAACGATAAAAAATGAAACCAAATTATTTCAACCAACAAAAAAAGTCAGCTTCATTGCCCTTACATTTTAAAAATAAATCAAGAAACTCCAATTTAACTGATCCCAACACATCAATTAGTTCACTTCCTATAACTAAAAACTTGCATTTTCATTTCTTTCCCTCAAATTTAAGCATTAATCAAACAAAACCCATAAACATTTATACATCTAAAAAAGGGGGAAAATAAAAGAATCTCATTGTTACCTGACATCAACACCAATAAGCTTGGGACCCAATATTTCATTAATGTTTTTGACAGCATTAAGAACACCTTTACCTCCATAAACGCTTTTATCCCCATCTCTCAGCTCCAATGCCTCGTAAATCCCGGTAGAGGCCCCACTCGGGACCGCCGATCGGTAAAGACTGTCGGTGACTAAATCAACCTCCACCGTCGGATTTCCCCTGCTGTCTATGATCTGCCTCGCCTTCACTGATTTCACGGCCGAGCCTTTTGTCGCCGCACCAGCCGCCGCCGGAGCAGAGGTGGCGATCGAGCTGCGGACGATCAACGGTCGAGATTTGAGGGTCCGAAAAGATGGAAATTGAAGTTTTGGGGATGTAGGTTTGGTGGAGAAAATGGGTTTAGCTAGAGCTTGAGGAGCTAAAGCCATTGTTGTGTAAATATAATATATGTATATAGTCTAGAGAGGGAAAGGGGTTTTTAGAGAGAGAAAGGTGGAGAGAGAATGGAGGGAAATGGGGATTAGGGTTTTGGTATAAGTAGGGAAGGAGGGTTTATGGGAAAATCCGCCAAAAGGACGAAGAAAACATAGGAATGTGTCTGTTTTATTTTCAAAGTTGTTGGAGAGAGTGAGAGAGAGAAGCTGGAAGTTAGGTCTTAGGTGTGCATGAGTGAGAAACTATGTTGGTATTGTGGGATCCACAAAAATTGATATAAGGGTAGGATATTGTTGTATTTTCAAGTGAAAAATATGCATATTAAGATATTAATCGTATTTTTATTATTAATATAAGGATATATATTAATGAATATATAATTGATCAAAGGTGATGAATGTTATGTTAAATTGATTTTGATAAAAAAAAAAAGTTGAGTTCTTTTATTTTGAAATATTTCAAATGCTAAAATATATTGAATTTGTAAATTATTAAAGCGATTAAGAGATTATAGATAAATAAAATCATAAGTAAAAATCATGTTGAACAAATAAAAGATATCAAAAAGAGTTGGTCGTAATAAAATGTAGAAGTGAACATAAAAAAATGTGAAAGACAATTGAACTCTATAATAAATCAATAAATACGAGTAAAACACAAAAAATAGGAATTAGGATACTATCCATTTTAAATGAAATAAAGAGTCAATATTTATGATTCTTATTTAAAATAGTATTTAAATATGATGTCATGCTAATGAAAGAGAGAGATATAATGATAAAAAATATATAAATAAAGACTTTTTATCTCATTTAAAATGAAGAGGATCCTAATTCGAAAAACAGACACTTATTGGAGAGTCTCTCCCAAGTGTAAGAAAGCCCTCTCCATATAAAATGACTGCTAAGATTTTTGAGGAGCATAATCTCTAAATAAATTTATCTGTATATAAAAAATTAAGTTATTAATAATAATATTTTTAGTTCTGATTTTTTGGGTGAGTTGAGATAGACCAAAATTACTCAAGAAGATATTATTGGGACAGTGGTTTAATGACTTATTTGAATTGATTGATTCAATTCGGAGTTGAGATTTGATCCGATTTCTTACAATTTATTTTTATTTTTGAGAAATGTGACCTTTTCAAAAAAAAAAATAACCTTTAAATGAATAACATTTTAAGTACATTTAAACTTCCGAATACTTCAAAAATTATGTAACAAAACATTAGAAATCTATTAGATGTGGATATTTTTTTATGGAAAAGAAAAATGTCTCTTTTTTCTCATTGCTCTTTCTGACTGCATAGAGTTGGGGTGGCCGAGAGCAGATCTTTTATCTCCATTTTCTCTGTTTCTTTATGTCCCTCTACTTAAATGTTAACATCTACCCTCTTACTTAACACTAATTAATTCTAAAATTAAATAAAATGCTAAGTGTCAACATTTAAGTAAGGGGACACAAGGAAGACAGAAAAAATAGAGACAGGAGATCTGCTCTCGGAACCTACTTGAGCACATAGGGATGGATTAGTTAAATTCCTTATAAATACTCTATTTATTTATTTAAAATTATCGTTATAAATCATATAGCGATAATTTTTATCGTCGTTATATATTTATAACGACACTTTTATTTATTGTAAATAATTCTTATGTAAATAAGTAATGTTTTCAAAAATAAAGAATTTGAAAAGAAAAAAGAATTAAAATTTCTAAATTTAAATTGAATTTTTATATTTTTGTCTCAATATAAATTAGATATATATAGTCACTACAACTGTCATTACCCCACACCCCCATGATGCCTAACGTAACCGTAGGGCCATTCTCGTCACCCAAAACCGTTTTCCATTGACGCGGCAGTCTCATTAAACGACACATCATCAGTCAACTCAAGCCTTCTTCCAAATCACCCAATGGCATTTCCGTAATTTTCAACAAACCCACGGTCAAAAACACAAACACAATTTAAAACCTCGTACAATGGAGTAATTAAATCAACCGTTTTTTCCCCAAACCTTGTTGAAAACAAAAAACATTCCACAGCAGGAAAAAAACGTACGTCCCTCTCTCCATTCCATTCCATTCCCCTCCCCTCCCCTCCCCTCTATCAAGATCTTAATTATTAGGGTTTCTCAATTCATTTCTCTCCCATTCAGACAAGAAAAATGGTTCGAATAAGTAATACCCTAATCACAATCCTCAACATTTTGACATTAATATGTTCCCTTTTAGCCATTGCCTATTCCATTTGGTTCACCACACACCATGGCACAACATTATGCCAAGAAGTCATCAAAAAACCCCTCCTCTATCTAGGTTTGTCCCTTTTGATCTTCTCGTTGCTCGGAATCATCGGTTCGTGTTGTAGGGTTTCGGTTCTCATGTACCTGTACTTGATTGTTATGTACGTTTTGATCCTCGGCTTGATCGGGTTCACGGTGTTCAGCATCATTGTGACGAATAAGGGCGTAGGGCAGAGGATTTCGGGGAAAGGATTCAAGGAGTATAGGCTCGGGGATTACTCGAATTGGTTGCAAAAGTATGTGGTGAATGCCGAGAATTGGGAGCATATTCAGAGTTGTTTGGTTGATGCTCATGTCTGTTCTGGTATTTCTGGTGAAAAAAATATCACGGATTTTGATAAACATCCTTTATCTGCACTTCAGGTGATCAATTATAATCATGCACTTGTTTTTTTGGTTAGATCGTTTAGAAATTAACCAAACGACTGCTAAATTTATTGAATTTTCTCGCATTTTTTATGCAGTCTGGATGCTGCAAACCTCCAACATACTGCGGATTCCAGTTCCACAACGCGACATTCTGGACAGTACCCGAAAAAGGTCCGGCTCAACCGGACAGCGACTGCAAGACTTGGAGCAACAACCAGAGCCAGCTCTGTTTCGACTGCAATTCTTGCAAGGCCGGAGTTTTGAGCAACATAAAGGGACAGTGGAGGCTGTTGGCTCTCATTAACGCCTGTTTCATCGCTATAGTTATCATCGTTTACTCGATTGGTTGCTGTGCTCTAAGGAACAACCATGTCGATAAATTCAAGAGATTGCGCAAAGGAACTGCCTAGAGCCTGCTGGGAATGGTTATGTATGGATGTGTAATATTATTAGTTGTTATAGACTGGATGTGTTTAGTCACATGCATGTTTTTTATCTTTTACATGTTCTTGGTAAATTTGCTAATGTTTATTTACTTTTGAGGTGTTATGGGAATTCTGCTGTGATTTGGATGTTAACTTTGATTGTGTAATACTATGTTGTTATGTTGGTCAATTATATTGTGAGCTTAAATTTATTAGTCCCTTTGAAATATAATATAAAACCAATTTTCGAAATCACATTCAATAAAATGAACCTATTGAGTTGCTCAAATTTAGTTCAAATCAAACCCAAACCTTTTGAAATATTTAGATCAAACTCGAACTTTTCGAACGAATATGATCCAAATATCAATAGAATCTATTGCAATTTGAAAAGGTTAGAATAATTTATTGAACTTTAAAATTTACTCATATTTAAATAATTTATATTTCGAGTCAAGTTTGAATCAAACTTTTAACTGTTTTCTCATTTTACAGCCTTAATAATAACCCAATGTTAAATCAATGGAACTGACAAAGAACACATAAATTAGAATAAACAATAGGGGTGTTAGCCGAGCAGCGACTCGAGATCGGTTCGAAAATATGATCCAAAGCTCAAATTCGAAGTTGATTCGAGTCAAATATGATTCATACTCGTTTTCTGCTTAATGATACACGAGTCGAATTCGAATATACCAGTATTCGCTCAGATTAAGGCTCGAGTATTTCATTTTTTCTCGAACCATACTCGATACCTGCTCGATGGCTCATATTCGAATACTGATCTGATCTATACTAACAAGCTAAATATATTATATTTGTATCAATCTTTATAATTTATAAATTGTAATATTAAATTGTGTAAGCATGTACTTGAATAAATCATTGAATTAATTGTCAATTCGTATTACATTCTTTGTAATTTCTTTACATAAATAAAAGTAAAAGACTTTTATATATAAACATTAGTTCAATAATCAATTTAGTATGTAGTGATGCAATTATTAAGTGAAATGGTTTATATTCGAACTGATTTGAAGGCTCGTGAGTAACTGCTTTGTAAACAAATCAGTACTTACGAGTAAGTAAATCCCATTAATGATCCGAGTAGAATTTGACGCAAAATTAAAAAATTCTTATCGAATTCGAGCTCAATTTTTTCGAGTCAAGCCGAATCTAAGCATTAGAGTGTTTGCTGAGCTTTGACTCGTTTTCACCCCTAATAAACAATGTTCACCAAACCACAAATTTCATCTTTTCTGCCAATGAATGAGAATTCAGATGCTTAAAATTAAAAACTGCTCAACACTCACCTAAAGAACAGATGTGCCCAAAAATCATTTTTAACAAACGAGTGTCGCGCAAGTTCTTACATGACATGGACTCAACAAAACGCATACAAAGAGGCTCACAGGGCATACCGTCTGACTATCTAAGCCGCGTAAAACCTGGTCTAATTTGGAGGTTTTAAAAGGAGTGAAAAATGTAGTCGAATGGCCGCAAAAACATTCATTTCAGGAAAGTACAGCCAACAAACAAAAAGACGTACACGACCAGTGACGTCAGGAGTTCAAATGTCCAGGTTGGTTGTAATAAAACCGAAGGGATCATAGGTACTATGCAAGAACCACAAATCCAGCCAACCACAAGAGATCCAAATCTGTAATGAAGAAACATATATTTAATCACATTGAAAAAAATAGGGAAATAAGGAAGATTAGGAATGAGCATAAGGAGATGAGAATTTCTTTTGCATTTCTTACAAACTCACCCAATAATGGAAGCCCTAGCTATGCTCTTTGTCTTGTCATTGAGGAAGTATATACAAGCTAGCAAAGAGAAATAAAGTGCCACTTAGGCATGTATAATAACAAGGAAAACTGTAAATAAATAATTTTATTTGAATAAATAATAAATAAAATTATAATATATGTTATTTATATCGAGTTGAGAGAATTATTAGGCGAAAATAAAAGCTTTCCAGAAATTTTCCGAAAAACACTATTCATCTATTTTTACTCGGGAATTATTTTTGAACTTCCGGAAATACGTAATCATAGAATGATAAGGAAGGATGGATTATGTAATAATAATTGAGTTATGACAAACGCAGTTTTTAAACCGTACTATTCGAGAATGCTAAGGAAAATGAAGAATTGAATATA
Source organism: Panax quinquefolius (assembly GCA_020205615.1). Taxonomy (NCBI): domain Eukaryota; kingdom Viridiplantae; phylum Streptophyta; class Magnoliopsida; order Apiales; family Araliaceae; genus Panax; species Panax quinquefolius. The sequence goes on along the minus strand of CM035156.1, from coordinate 174,507,805 downwards.
ATAAGAAAGTATTATACGAGGCAATGAATACGAGTATGATACGAAGTATTGAACTAGTATATACGGATGATGACTGAGTATTATAGTTTAATGGACTAATATATATGAAATAAAAGAACCCGGACCGATGGATCATCTCCATGATAAAATCATGAAGAAAATATCATCAAATGCAAACATGAAAGAGAAACAAAGTTTAAGTAGCCCAACGCTATAAATCTTGTTACTAATTAAATCTTAGGCATGTTTACCAGAACCATTTCTCTAACACTCTTCTGTTTGGGGCATAACAAGGAAAACGATATACCTTTTGACAAAAAAGTTGCGACTTTTCTTGCAAGTAGACAAATCTACAAGTCGTTCCCCCACCTTGCGTCACTCGCTACACTTGGACAACTAGTCGTCTAGGCGATGTTGAACAAGCATGGTGACAATGACCTATTTTGTAAGTCTATCTTTTAACAAGATCTATGTTTCTTTTCTCTTTTCTAGCTAATCATGTTAAAATTTAATTCCTTTGTTTGACCATGACAGTACAAAATTTTGCCTTTTCTTTTAACTGATTCATGATCTTGAATGATTGACATATTAATGAAGCTCTAATTTTACTCGGGAAAATATTCATTGGTGATCTAAATGATAGATCATGGCTATAATCATATAGATGATAAATTGATAATATAGGAGTGGATGATAGGTCTAAATTCCATTGCACGCAATTGAAGTTTTCTACCTTTGATTATTTTCAGTGTTCACAATTAGCAAATTTATTGGTAATTTATTTTTTATGATAGATAGGAGTGAATAACGAGTCTAGATGAACAAGAACCTTTTTGGTGATCTAAATGATTAGATGTAAAGGATAGATAGGAGCAAAAGTTAGATTTTAAAAATGGTACAATCTGAATCAAACTGCTTATTACAAACTTTTCTTACATCAATTATTTTCCACGATCATAACTTTTTGAAGTTCTCTTTCTTTTTTTTCTTTTTAATGCTTTGAAGTCAGTATTAAAGAAGGATGCGTAAAAATGATCATTCAGGCTTGTCAATTGTTAGCGAATTGGTTCTTCATTCTTAATTTCTTATGATGTCAAAATTAGGCGTAGAACATGGTTGATTAATTGTGGTTAGCACTACAAAACAATTTCAAAGAGGAATAATTTATCCTCCAATTCACAGTCATTTCAAAAACTAAACTGTGGAGGCGAAACAGGATAATATTTTTAATCAAATTAAGCAAATACTATAAAGATACCTTTTGACCTAAACAAAACTGACAATCAAGAAAGTGCTGTAGAAATGTCTTGAACAGGAGAACCTTTTCTAAAGTGAAAATAATGCTTTTCAAAGGGCCATATTTTCCCTAGGTCACGAGTCCCTCATTTTGTAAACTGGCGTGCACGATTTGCGTGTTAATCAAACAAAAGTAACTTCACCAGAAAAGACAAAAACTATGGAACAAACCTGGAAAGCCGGTCCACCTTCAGCAGAGTTCATCACACTCCAGCATGCCATAAATCCAAAGAGGAACAATCTTCTAAGAATTATTACAGTAGGAGGAACTTCCACAAAGCTAAGCAAGTTCTGTACCCAAGGTGGAGACTCGTCTACTGTCTTTTTAAGCCTGCTTTTCAAGTTGATCTTTGTTTTCTTCCTGTTTAAGAAGCTAGCCATCAGAATTTTCTCGAAAGCAGCTTCTATTGATTCTACACTTCTCTCTTGACCAGCATATTGATCCAATAGAAAATTGCGTGAACTCCAAACTTCTTCCTCAGAAGCATCAGTAGTTATACCAAGGCGCTTATAGGGATCCCAAACATTGGCTCGAGGGAACTTCGAAATATTACCTAAAAAAATTGAAAAGTGGAATATTCTGTGAAAGAAATTGTGCACTAAAAAATTAAAGAGAATTAAAGCAAACTGCATTGCTAGCACACCTTGTAGGCACATAAAGTGAAAGGATGTGAGTATAAACTAGACCTAACGGCTAACAGGTATTCAGTTCAAATTCGATTCATTAAGAATCCCTATTAGAACTTCTCATTTCATGTCAGGGCAATTGGATGCAGCTCATACAAAAGTTTGAAATTTGTCATGCTACTAAGCAGCGAAAAAATAGGGAAATACACAATCAATGAAAAAATATTTAGTAACAAAGCTTATAATGAATTTGCTATGCCTTCTAATATTGTTTCCTTAGTAATACAGAATAGCTAAGACATAAGACTTATTTGGAAACCAACAACTGGGTTCTTCGAATTCTATTATGACATCTAACATCCAAAAAGTTCCTCATGTAACGTACGTGCATATGGTGCCATGTATCAACAAAACACATGCTTAGTATCATTCAGCATCCACTGCTATTAAGCCCCAAAGTTACAACTTGGCCAAACCAACACTCACATATGATAACTTTATATGTGAAGATAAACACAAATATTAAGTCGGATTATACATTAAATCTTTCTATACCATCAGCGCTGTACTATAAATTGTAAATACACAAAGATTAACCATTTAATATAGTTATCATGATTTCAGCTAAGCAATACACTATGTAGAATGCACAAAACATAAACAATATTCATTGCATATGCATTACAAAATCAAAATGATAGGTACCTCCAAAAGATGTATCCATTGCGCACTTAGGCCTCTCAAATACTACTAATCCACAAGGTGTTGACCTCTTCGAATTCACATTTGAACTGAAATTAACACCCAGAAGAAAATAAACGTCATCAATAAAAACATTAAGAACTTAATTTAACCAAAATCAAATGCAATCCTAAGAAATTAACACCACGATAGCTAGAATTGAGATCAAATTCATGGATGTATTGCCATAAATTTAATAAATATGAACTGGGTGTTTCAAATTTTCTATACAGAATTTGTATAGCATAAAATTTAAGTAATGTTCTTGAAGTATAATTGTGTAAGAGAGGGGTAAGGAGGGAACTTACAGTTTATGGCCAAGGAAAGGTGAGTAAAGGACAGGGTTCGAAAGTAGAAGCGAAGCCATAATTTTTCAATGATTATAAAACCCTAAAAATTTCCCCTTCTTCCCTTTTTATTTTTTGTGGGTAATTTTTAGGAAGCCATTGAAGCCCCCTTCTGGTAGCTGAAGAGAGACGGAGCTTTTTGTAAAGCTATCGGTTTTGTATAGCATACAAACAACGAAAGAGGAAGGATTAGACTTGTGACTATACTGCGCAGGGATGCGCACAGCTCCTCTATCTTGTTCCTGCGTAGATTAGTAATTTTAACACGTGAGTCGCACGTGTTCCATGAGAATTTTGTTTACATTTCTTATGATAATTTTAATTATATAAAAATAGGGAATAAGATCCCTCCATTATACCCTTCAAAAAAAAAAATAAAAAAAATACCCCTCCTTTATACATGTATCAATTTCCAACATTACACATTTAGTAATATAATATTTATTTTAATTAGTACAAAATAATTATTTACAACAAATTTTATCATAGTTTATTATATAAGACGAATTTTATTATATTACTAAATATAATATTTTTATTATTGAATGTGTATTGAGAATCCTAATCCTAAAAATAGTCTCATTTATACAATTTATAAACTTTAAAGTTATATTTTTAACTTAAATTAATTAAAAGCTTGGACTAGCACTGATAATAAAATTGTAAATGTAAACTTAAAGATATTTTATCAAGTATACTTTTTGTTTCTCCTCAAGTTTAGCTTTATTAGCCTATATGATCCATGGATTAATAGAATTGAATGAAGTGTGAGCTTACAACATGCTAATATTTGATTTTATGGATTATTAATGAGAGTTTTGGTTGATTTGGGTAAACTGCTGTCGCAAGACCTGAAAAATAAATCATTGATTTTGTGTTATTCAATAGAAGTGGACAATACCTTAAACAATGGGTTTAATTTCTTTTGTAACGCTGAATTCAACTTGTCTAAATCTGGTGCATGATCATTTGAAACCAACAGCAATAACCAACCTCTCCCTGAGGTGGCACCCCAATTGCTGCTGTCTCATGTACAGCTTCGTTGTAATGCGCTCAATCTCAACTGAACTTGCCTGCAAACAAAATGAAATAGTTAGTATAGCAAGGCACAAGTTCACTCGACCTATTAAAATGCTGCTATTTAAACCTTAGCCACACTTCAGATAACCCTTCTTACTTAAGGGAAAAAAATATAAAAAGAAAATCTGACAAAAGTGTTTTTAGGATGTGTGTACTTGTCAAGACATATACTGAATTCAAATCTGAAACCACGGTGGTTAAAGCTCCAGGAGTTATCCATGCACGAGGATAAAGATTGAAATGTTTTAATCTAAAATTATATCAAGATACGAGGATATTATATCAACCTAGCACTTCCATATATTTAAAAAAGAAAAATATCGTCGCTCATGGTGTGCAACAAAACAATATTGTTCAATTTTCTTTATAAAGCGTCAAATGTGATAAATTAACATCTTAAATACTTAATACTTGTCTTGTGGTGACACAACAAACTCATATTAAATATTTAATACTCTATTAATTTTATCATGCTTAGAAAGCGACGTTCGATATTCTAAATATCTTTGAACGCTTAAGACATAATATATAAAAACTTTGAGGAATTTGTTATTATTTATGCCATCATCTGCTTTAATACAGACATATATATATATATATATATATATATATATATATATATATATATAATACGTCATATTATTAAACATGTGAAGCGTGTTTACATAATATATAATATATATAATACTAGCATGCACATATAGAATATTATATTCTAACCGAATTGATTATGAACTTTTATTACAGTTTGGTTCACTAGAGCCACCAAGTGAACCAAAAGATCAAACCTAGGGGTGCGAGAACAAACATTTAAATATAACTATTACATTTAAACCCTACTCCTCCATTCAAACGGGTCTTCAAACGCTATCATTGCTCCTTGATCTCTCGGTTCTTCAAAAATTCTAACTAATCTTATTACATTAAACTATTTAATTTAAATAGAAACCTTGATCGTGATCGAGGGAAGTACATAGGAGAGAGATAGAATTTACATCAAGAAGAAAATCGAAAAAGGCAGTCTGCGAGACCCCATTTAATAAAACTCATTCATTCAAACATCCAACCAAAATAAATCCAATCACATTGGTCAATTGTCCATAATCAATCTCATTTATTATCATACATATCATAATATGTATCAATAAATAAAATCATTCCATATATTTATAAATATCATTTAATGGGCAATATTATGTTGCATGAAATTCAATTTCAAGATTAAAATAAACTCTTTATTTTAATTATAAAATCATTAAAATATATATATATATATATATATATATATAATATTAATCCGTACGCGTGAGGCCTTAAAAAAAACTGGACAAACAGGTGCTATGGAAGGTCCACGTGGAAGGTTGCAGACTTGCAGGAAACACAAATGTTCCTTGCTCTGCTAACAAAAACAGCCACGCGGGAAAAAAAATTAAAAAAAAACCCCCACAGATCAGTTTTGAAAAAAAAATCACCCACTGAACCAATTTGAAAACAAGTCACCCACGGATTGCGGGATAAATAAGGTTTTAATTAAATCTCTTTGGGGTCCGGTTTTCATTATGTTCTGAAACTTTTTTGTTACAATCGAATAACTGTATTTTCAAAAACTTACAAAATGGTCACTCCAGAGATTTTCCGTCAAAAAACGAATCTTTGTGCCGATCTGAAGTTGACTCCATTTTTTTCTTGACGTGTTTCTTGGCGTGGCCGTTATTATTTTCTTTGATGTGGAGGTTAAAAATTTTCTTAAAGAAAATGTTACTCACAAGTCTCGAACTCTGAACATCTTCACATTAAAACCTTATATTCCAACAAAAATCATTGTGCTAACTATCTACCATGCTTAAATTTATGTAATACTAATATTTAAACTAAGTAGTATCGTTTCTAGGAATTGTAATAATAATAATAATTGTAATAACTGTAATAATAATAATTATTATTGTAATAAAAAAACACAATTTTTTGTAATAATAAAAAAACGCTTTTTTTAATAAAAAAAACAAAACAACTAACAACGCAAAAAAAAAAAAGTAGCAAAAAAAAAAATGTAGTTAATAAAAAAAGCTGCGCTTTTTTAAATTTTTTAAATAATAAAATGCGCTTTTTATTTTTATTAAAAAAAAATTGCGTTTTTATAAATAAAAAAAGCGCATAAATATTATTATTATTATTATTATTATTACAGTTATTATAGCTTTTTTTAATAAAAAAAAACAAAAACAACGCAATAAAAAACAACCAACAACGCCAAAAAAAAATAACGCACACAAAAAAACGCAGTTTAAAAAAACAAAAAAAAACTACAAAGAATAAAAAACTACATTTTATTATTACAAAATTGCGCTTTTTTTTGTAATAATAAAATGCAATTTTTATTTTTATTAAAAAATTCATTTTTTATATATAAAAAAAGCTGCATGAACAAAAAACAATGCTATTATTAAAATAATGCCACTTTGAATCTGTGTTCACTTAGATGATCGGATCTAAAACGCCTATTTAAAATTAAAATAATGCTATTATTATGTAAAAAAAAATTCACTGGATAATTGCATTTTTTAATCGCATTTTAGTTAACTCGCATTTTTATTTATTAACCTGAATTTTTTTTTTTTTTTTTGTGTGTATATTTTTTTTTTTGCGTTGTTAGTTGTTTTTTTTTTTTATTATTACAAAAAATTGCGTTTTTTTTTATTACAATAATAATAATTATTATTACGCTTATTACAATTATTATTATTATTACAATTCCAAGAAACAATGCTACTTAGTTTAAATATTAGTATTACATAAATTTAAGCATGGTAGATAGTTGGCACAATGGTTTTTGTTGGATATAAGGTTTCTAATGCAAGAGGTCTGTAGTTCGAGACTCAGGAAAGTAACATTTTCTTTAAGAAAATTTTTAACCTCCACATCAAAGAAAAATAATCGCCACGCCAAGAAAAAAAATGGAGTCAACTTGCACAACAAGATTTCGTCTGCTTTTTGGACTGAAAATCTAATCTGAGTGACCATTTTGTAAGTTTTTGAAAGTACAGCTTATTCGATTGTAATAAAAAAATTTCAGAACTACATAATGAAAATCTCCACCCCAATACAAAGGACTAAAACCTTATTTATCCCCACGGATTGCTTTTGAAAACAAGTCAGTTACGAATTAATATATCAACCTGAATCAAAATTAACGGATGTGTCAATTTAAAAAAAAAAAATAATGATTCAGCAACAGACTTCGCGAAATCCTTTATAACGCGAACTGATATATTTTTTTTTCATAAAATAATAATTTTATACAACAATTTATGCCCAATAAATTATTCTAAATACATATCCATACATATATGGAATCAAAATAATTAATAATTCGCATAAAGTTTGGCTCATGATACCACTGTTGGGTTTTGTGAAAATCAAAGTAGCAATCAAATTGTAAAAATAGCGGAAGCATAATAAAATCAGATTTTAAATTTTTTTTACAAACCAATTATCCGGATCATCCTTTATGCATATTATTAATTAAAACGAAGAATAAGAAGATATGGAATCATACCCTTGTAGAAACGAGCTTTCTCAGGTACGAGTTCATCTCCTACTTTTCCGCGATCTCCTTGAATCTCCGGGTAGATTCCTTCCTTTGATCAATGTAAGCCACCCAAGTGTATGGCCTCTAGAAGTGATCCACCAAGGAAGAAGAATTTTCAAGAAGAAGGGGTATTGGCTCAAACCCTAGTTTTTCCTATTGGTATAGAAAAGGAGGCGTACTCTCCAATTCTTGGAATTACGTATATTTGATATCTGATATAAGACTCCTCTTATATAGATATCATGTAAGCCTATTTTAATTAAAATAATGTATTATTTATTTAATTAAACTCTTTTAATTAAATGGGCTCCCTAATCCTATTAGGGATAATTAATTAAACTCCTTTAACTAATATTAAATTAAATGGGCTCCCTAATCCAATTAGGAATAAATGAGAGTACTTATATTAAATTAATTCCTAAACCCTTTTAGAAATTAAAATAATAATAAGTATAATAATATTAATAAGACTCTCTTATTAATTTATATTTAATATTTCTAAAATATTAAATAATAAATATTAAGCTATTTAATTTATTCTATCACCATAGATTAAATTAAACATTCTTAACATATTATTATAATTATGCCATTAACTTCTTAAATAATTATTCTTCCTTTTTTATGGTGTGACCCTTTAGGTTCTCCATATTAAACCTAGGTTGTGAATAAATCAATTAGAAACAATTCTAATCTTATTTAAATAAATAAATTAAACGAATAATTTATTTAAATAAATAATATTTATTCTACAATAGGGATAAGCCTCCCTGGCGTTCAACGACTTTCCGGATAATATAGATTTCAACATTAATCATAAAAGAACTTTTGAGTAAATAGTTACCGTCTGCAATTCAATCCTTCCACCATACAATGTCCCAATTAAATATAAGGCATGGAATTACCATCAAGTCTTATTTTATTTAATTATATGTATTTCGATTCCTAAATGCATTAACTCCCGAATGAATGCAAATTAGAAACTACTTTCTAATTTCATTCCACCTCGCCAAGGATTCTTGGGTTGTCATTTATCGAATCACATAGACATTTCTCTTCTTTTACTGAAGTGGTAGATTCTTTATTGATCATTCATTATCTTCATATATAACTTATTACACCAAAGCATACCCTTTGATATACTCTAAGAGTCTTAAGGAATAAGTCAAAGTGTAATTCATTATATATTAGATACTATGATGATCTCAAGTCTGAGATCATTTGTCTTACTATCACTACATGAATTCCTATTGACAAAAGAAGTAAAACTCCATTAGGTATTCCTTAGCGAGTCACGCTCAAAATTGAACTTATTCTCTAATAAGCACCTACATACTTGCTTTAGTGTCTCCACACAAATGATCATGAGATCAATTGTAAGACCCCAGCTTTTATAAATAAAGATGAATTTTTCTATAAATATTATTTTTGAATATTATGGAATAAATTTGATATAATGTTATAGTTGTGGGTAATATTTATAAATTTTGCAAAGTATGCAAGTTGTTATTAAATATTCATTTGGTCCTGGGAATATTCTTTTGTTAGGAATATTCAGTATAACTACTCAATCATTGGTGGACCCCACAATGTAATTATTGTCGGATTGAAAACGACAAAAATATTTTATAAAAAATAACTACGAGGTGTTACCGTTAAAAACTGTTGAACTACCCGGTGGTAAAAGTAATGCTGATGTCTGGCATTGGTTGCATAGTAGCACACGGTATTGATTATTGATGCTTACGTGAGAAGTCACTCAATTATGCTCAATTATTACTACAATAATTCTTTGCATCATATCTCTTATATTATTGATTCAATTATTGTCACAAAGATCATCTGTATAATATGTTATAGTATTAAATCAATAATTGAGGCGACAAGTTATAAATGATTAATAATTGTTGAAAGATTAAATATGTGTTGATGAAAAAAAAAATGATTTGTGGTAAGTTTGATTATTTTATGGGGGCTCGTATGTCATCATCTAAGAGTCTCTTTCGTCGATAGTAATTACCTTCGTCGATAGTAATTACCCTTGTGAATATATTTACCTTCGTCGATAGTAATTACCTCCGTCGATAGTAATTACCCTTGTGAATAGTATTTACCTTCGTCAATAGTATTTACCTTCGTTAATAGTAATTACCTTTACCAGACGTCCAACCACTTGTCGTTTCACATTACAAAAGCGCCAAACCACTTTTCTTTTCACATCATTAGTCGTCGAGCCACTTGCCTTTTCACACACTAAGTCTTAAGCTAGAAATCTTCTATAAATAGAGGCCTGAGGGCTTCATTATTTTCACGAATTCATTCAAGTTATAGAGAGAGAAAGTATAGAGAGAATAAGAGAGAAGAAGAAGAGTATTTTGTTACTACACTCACGCAAATTCAATCTCCTACCAAATGTAAGGGGTGTTATTCTTTCTTATTCATGAAGAGAAAGCTGTTGTTATTCCAACGCTTATTATTCTGTTGGAATAACTTTTGTATAAGTGGTTTACCCTATACTTGGTGACATTCTTCTATTATTACATTTGGAACATCCATGCATGTGTTTTACACCGGACTGGTTCCGCTTCTTTATTATTATTCCGCTGGAACATCCTCGTCATGTATGTTTTTTTACAGGACCTGGTTCCGCTCTTTATTATTATTCTGTTGGAACATCACATGCATGTGTTTTACAATTCTGACTGGTTCCGCTTTATTATTACATTGGAATATCACATGCATGTGTTTTACACCCACTGGTTCCGCTTTATCATTCTCATTGGAACATCCATGCATGTGTTTTACTGCCGGACTGGTTCCATTCTTTATTATTCTGTTGGAACATCACATGCATGCGTTTCTGCCGGGACTGGTTCCGTTATTTATTATTCTGTTGGAATAACTTTTGCTGTCTGCGATTACTATCGCATGCATGGTGATTTCTTTTGTTATTCTATTCTTTATTATACCTAGTTGGTTAAAACTTTGACTTCTATACTCCATGAAATTAGTGGAATATCCTTGATATTTGCGTTTCATCCAAAGATCTTTCATGGAAATATTCTTCCGATCATTCTTGAATTTTACTCTACAAAACAAAGATCGTGTTGATAATTTGGGCGTTAATAATTCTGGATAAAATAATTCTTGAACTTGTTTTATTGAATTCTTATATCATTGTCATCATCCTCATGTTTATATTATGTTGAAAGTCATCTCATGTCCCCTGAGTGCATAGATGGACTTGGTATGATTATGACCGAGAGACTATTCGGTGTAATCATGACCGTAATGTTACAAATGATGTGATAAAAATCCTCGATTGGCCGAGAGTGCATTGGTGGGCAAATTGTTGGCATGATCATGACCATTAATGAATACACAAATATTCTTGGCCCGTAGTGTGACGCCCCCAAAATAGGTATACATCACCCATTCTGAGTTGTCAATACATGGTACAGAAACAACTACAACTTTATTATTACAACAAGAAAGCTGTGAGTTTGAATACAAATATTATCTTCTGCACAATATCTATACTCAAATAAATCCTCATCACATTTATTGATACATTATTTTACAAAATGGTGAGGACTACTAAACAATTCTTTCTAAAACCTTCATTCCATACCCCGACTCGTACTCGCTTATATTCTCGCCTCCCGAGAAGAAAAATGGAACAAAAAGGAAAAGGGTGAGCTCAACTAGCCCAAGAAAAGAATATTATGACTAATATAATATTCAACAAATTACCGTTAGTCTTCAACAGGAAAAATCTAATAGAATACAATAGACAACAAATTTTAAATCAATATTCGCAATGAAATAATAATTCATTAGAAGAGTTAAGTAGAGAATGCAAACTACTATCTTCTATGTATGAATTTAAAAGTTCATCGCTCTATCTTTTATCCCCAGTAACATCAATCAATATACATCCGGAATCAAATATTCATCTTTGCACTACGTGCCAAAGATATTCATCGATTAATCAGTTTCATCTAAACACTGCTCATCTTTGCACTACTGACCAAAGATATTCTTCAGAAATCATTCATCTTTGCACTACGTGCCAAAGATATTCAATAATATCATCATTTAAGATCGAGGATGATGAAAATATTTTTAAAGAAACGAATCCAGTGAAACAAAATGACAAGGATTAAGGATTAAGGATTCGTACTTTGTTTTATCCATGTTCAAAAATACCTCAAAAATAATCATAGTGATGTAAAATTCAAGAATGATCAAAACATGGATACAATCAAAGCTAGTATCCAGAATAGATATTTTGGACAAAAAGAAGAAATTTTATTTTTCTATGAATAATGCAGAGTATCGTGAATAGTAACTCGACACCAAAAGATAGAAATTCCACAAAAAACATCTTCACGCTTCATGAATAGTACTCGTGAATAAGAACTCGTGAATAGTAACTCATGAATAGTAACTCGTGAATAAGAACTCATGAATAAGTAACCCGACATGAAAAAAGTTCCAAATTTGATAAAAGTTCCAACCAATATTTCAAAGATAATGATATTGAAGAAATAATATCATTTGAGAAGAAAATAACATCCCTTACCTCGAAAGATTAGTACTTCTAATTTGGAATAATGTATAGTGTTGAAGGAACTTGCACCGCCTAACAATACTCAAAGTATACTCACAAGAATACGCTCAATATATCGAGAGAGAATAGAGAGAAACTTCAGTTTACATTTGTGATTTTCAATTCTAACCCAAGCACCTATTTATAGGAAAATGCTTGAAACACCAAAGCGAAAATTGAATATAATATTAATATATTTTCACATTTTCTTTAGCCCACCTTGAGACAACTGATCTCAGCCCATTTGAATCACATGTGAGGCCAACTTAGTTGCAAAAAACGTTTTTCTCAAAATAATTAACTAAAACTCCCAAAAATTAATTATTTGAACTTGAACTTCAATAATTCATAATAAATAGCCCTTTCATCAGAAAATTTGAATCTTGTGAGTTTTTATAGGAAATTCAATTCTCTAACTTTGCGAAGAAAGTTTTTCCAAATTCCAAATAGAAATTGACCAAATCCACAAACCAAGCGATTTTACAGCTATAATCAAATTTCTATTAATAATTGTGTCCACCAACACACAAAACATGTGTTAAACATTTAATGCCACAAAAATACTCTTCCTCCTCATATACTCATATATCCCACATTCATTGTAAAAATATCATTGTTAATATATTATTAAAATAATATATTTAAATGAATTATTTTATCGTAAAAAGATAAAATATTAATTTTCAACAATTGTCACATTAAAATTTTCTCCATCTATATCCTTATAAAATCAATATTTTCCTCATCATATAAATCAATAATTAATTATTCATAAATAATATTACGAGAATCACATTATTGACAACCAGGTGCGCCTCAGAAAGAGGGGCTTTCCAATAAGAATTTCTTCTTCTTCGTAGCGCCGCAATTAGGTGACCAAACCTCTCCTTAGATGTAACTTTCTAGACATTGCCAATAATGTTATCTAATAATATTATTCGGATAATATGAATTATTGCTTCGATAATGAAAAATACCGTGTAATGACAATTATCAAACAACAAAGAATATTAAATATCAACGCAAAGAATTATTAACTCAATAAAATAAAATATCGAATAAGAATTATCGTAACCATTATCGAGTAGTGCCTTCAATAATTGGTGCAATATCGTGGTATCTTCTTGTGCAACAACGCCAGACATCGTGTTTTAACCACCGGGTATTCCAACAAAGATAATCTGTGAATAACCACGCCACGAGTTATTTTTAAACAACTTATATTTGTCGTTTTCTTCATCCAATCGCTTTTTAGTTATGGGGCCCACATGGTCATACTGTCAGCATCGTCTAATATTCCCCGACAAGATCGAATATTCTCCGACAACAATGGATATTTTATAACCACTTGCTTATTTTGAAATATTTATGTATTTACCCCTAACTATCCACATTAATCAAATCAACCCTTACTATTTCAAAATAATAAATAGAGAAAATTAAATTTCATTAATAATAAGTTGGGGTCTTACATGTAATGCATGAATAATTGTGGTCGTGATACTAAAGAATATCCTTGGCCAGTAGTGCGGGGGTGATTCGATGATGTGGAATATTTATTAAAGTTTGAGTCTCAAATTATAACGATGATGAAAAACCTTTTAAAACCTAAAAGATAGTAGACTTTATTTTCTACTTGACTCTTTTAATGGATTCTTTATTCATTGCAGCTTAAACCGGTTTATCTATTGTATTTTATCGCTTTAACATTGTTGAAGACTATTGATAATTTATTCTCGCATTATCTTAGTCATAATATTTCTTCTTGGGCTAGTTGAGCTCACCTTTTTCTTTCACTTTGTTCTTCTTGAAATGAGAATATAAATTTGGGACGAGTCGGGAAGCAGTGATGGTCCCGAAGATAGCATTAGTAGTCCTCACTATTCCGTGAAATAGTGTGATAATAATTGTAATGAGGACTTTTTTTTTGAGTTTGTATAATATCTAGTAGAGCGATATTTGTATTTAAACTCACGATTTATGTCGTATTGCATACACCACGCTTATGTTAATAAGTTGTATTTAAATTACATACCATGTAAGTGGCGACCCAAGATGGGTGATGTATACCTAATTTTGGGGGCGTCATCACGGTTGGTATCGAGCTTAGGGATATGATCTCCGGCTAAGATGTGAGAATAGTACTAGGAGGGAGAGACGGGGAATACCTTCGCTAGTATGACCTACCTAAGTTTATGTGCTATTTTTATTGGTTGGTCGGAAGATAGGGATAATTTGTTACATGTCAATTAACCTTTTGTTTTGTGGCGATGATCTCAAAATGACATCCGAGAATGTTGAGAATAGCAGATGGAGCGCAGAGCGATCGTTGATTCACCACATATCAATAATCGTGGATAATGTGCATCGAAGGCGACAATCCTTATGCAAACAACAACACCGACCAAATGATGAATGATCAAATGTTCGGAGGCTTTATGCAATTTATGCAAATGAAGAAAGAGAGCGCGACTCACATCCAAAACGTAGGTGGAAACACGAAAACTCTCGAAATACATCACCATTAAACAATTCAAGGAGCCGGGACCACCAGAGTTTAAGGGTGAGCAAAAACCACTTCTGGCGGAGCATGGATAAAGCAGATTACAAGATATTTGATGTCTTGGGATGTTCCGAGGAGCAAAAGGTTCCTTTACGCCTTTTTATGTTGCATTTGCGGAGCGCGGATTCATTGGTGGGAATCGGTAGAAACGTACTCAACTCATCAGATCTTGAAGATATCTTAGGAGAAGTTCCAGGAGGCATTCAACGACAAATACTTTCCCGAAAGTATTCGCCACATGAAGGATGTGGAGTTTATCAAGTTGGAACAAAATAATATGGCCGTGTCGCAATACGAGGCAAAATTTGCGGAGTTATCACGGTTCATATCCCACTTGGTGGATAATGAAGAGAATAAGCGAAATGTTTTTAAGAGGTTTGAAGCGGGAGATACGTCGAACATCTTATTTCTCATAAACCGTGTTTGTATTCGGATGTTGTAAATAGGGCTCGATTAGTGGAACGCGATAATGAGTCAACACAACTAAAAGAGAGCAAATTGAACAAAATTATAATACCGGTAGAGTAGTCATCAAGCGGTGACAACAAGCGTGGAGGGAATCAACAAAGGCCGATATGGTAACCACTTGGTGGTAATCAAGGCCAAAACAATAAGAATGGACATTTCAAGAAACGGAGATTCAACAATGATTGAAAGACGCGTCGGACCAAAGACCCATTGTTAAGGAAGGAGAAAGACCACCTATCATATGCTTCAAATGCGGAGGAGAGGGACACATCGATCAAATCTGCGTCGTGCATTCAAAGCGTGTTATAATTGTGGAAGAGAAGGTCACTTAGCTCGATTTTGTCGCCATCAAGACAAATTCAATAGGATGGAGGCACCAAAGGCCATCCTGGAAAATTCAAAACCCGGTAGTCTGAGGAGGCGTTTGTTGTGACCTCCCAAAGAGCAAGGAATCTGAATGAGGTCATCACGGGTAAGCTTATCATAAACTCTAATGAAGTCTATACTTTATTTGATACCGGGTTCTACCCATTCTTTTATTTCTCCTACTTGCGCCATCGATTAAATTTGACTCAGGAGAAATTAGACTTTGACTTATCTGTGGAAACTCCGTTGGGAGAAACTTTCATTACATCCACTCGCTTATAAGTCTTGTTTGGTTCAAATCGGTACCTTCACATTACTCATCGATCTTATTTCATTAAAAATACTTTCATTTGACGTGATTCTGTGGATTGATTGGTTAACTACTTATCATGCAAAATTGATTGTTTTAAGTAAGGTTGTTAGCTTTCATATTCCTAATCAACCTATTATGCTAATTCAAATGACCAAACCATTAAAATCAATCATGGTCATCTCAAGCCATAAAGCTATTCGTTTATTGAAAAACGGATGTCAAGCTTTCTTAGCTCATGTCATGATTTAAACAAAAATACGCCGTTTTGAACGATATTTCTATTGTTAATAAATTTCCGACGTATTCCCTCAAGAACTTCCCTGCCTACCCCAGGCGTGAAATTGAATTTTGTATCGACCTTGAACCCGATAAAAACCTATTTCCAAAGCCCCATATCGAATAGGCTCTATTGAACTTCGTGAGTTAAAGACCCAACCGCAGGAATTGTTAGACATTGGCTTTATTTGTCCTAGTACTTCTCCTCGGGGTGCTCTGCTCTATTCGTGAAGAAGAAAGATGGGAGTATGCGACTTTGTATTGATTATCGGGAGTTGAATCATGTCACCATCAAAATAGGTATCCATTGCCACGTATTGATGACTGTTTGACCAAATCTGAGGAGCCAAATTCTTTTCAAAGATTGATCTTCGTTCCGATATCACCAATTGAAGATTAGAACCACGACATTCCAAAGAGACGGCCGAACTCCCCAGCGGGCATTATGAATTCTAGTCATGTCCTTTGGATTGACTAATGCTCCTTTGCGCCTTCATTGATATGATGAACCGAGTATTCAAGGAATATTTAGATCACTTTGTGGTCGTCTTTATTGATGACATCCTTATTTATTCCAAAAGCCGTGAAGATCATGAGCAACACTTGAGGCTGACACTCCAAAAGCTTCGTAAATATAAGCTTTATGCCAAGTTGAAGAAATGTGAGTTCTGGCTTGAAGAAGTAGCATTCCTTGGGCACGTGGTATCAAGTCATGGAATATCTGTTGACCCAGCAAAGATTGAAGCTATTCAAAGGCGGGAACAACCTAAAATCAGTGACCGAAGTACGTAGCTTTCTGGTTTATTTGGTTATTATCGGAGATTCGTGGAAGGATTTTCTCGAATCGCTACTCCATCGACTCAAATGACTCGAAAAATCTACAAAGTTCGGTTGGAGCGAAGAATGTGAGAAGAGTTTTCAAGAACTCAAGAGGAGACTTATTTCAAAGACTGCTCGGCTAATACCATCCGCTCGGAGGGATTTGTCATCTACAAAGTGATGCTTCGAGCAAAGGGTTGGGATGTGTTCTTATGCAACATGGAAAAGTTATAGCTTATGCCTCATGACAACTCAAAGAATATGAGAGGAATTATCCTACTCATGATCTAGAGTTAGCGGTATTGTCTTCTTGACTTAAAATTTGGAGGCATTACTTGTATGGGGAGAAAGTGGAGATCTTTACGGATCATAAAAGCCTCAAATATTTCTTCACTCAAAAGGAACTCAACATGCGACAACGACGTTGGCTTGAACTATTGAAAGATTATGATCATACAATCCTGGAAAAGCGAACGTGGTAGCTGACGCATTGAGTAGAAAATCATATGGAAGTACGAGTGCGATATTGTCAACGTAAAGGCCCATTTTGTGTGACTTGCAAAGGATGGAGATAGAGTTAAAGACTCGAGGGGACGCGTGTGATGATAAGCGAGTATACTGAGTAGAACCGACTTTAATCGATAAAGTTAAAGTCGCTTTCAAGCTACGACACTGGAGGTACGATGCGTATGAGGAAGAAAGTGCGAAAGGTGCTATCTTAGGAAGCAAGAATCGATGAAGAAGGAATACTTCGAGTCAACTCCGGACTTTGTGTTCCTAACGACCCGATTTAAAGTATAATATCATGATGGAGGCGCACAACACACCATTTGCAATCCATCTCGGAGTACCAAATGTATCATGATATTCGCCATACATTTTGGTGGAGCAATACGAAGAGAGAGATAGCGCCGCTGTTTATCTCAAGGTGTCTAACTTGTCAACGAGTTAAAGCCGAGCATCAAGTACCAAAAGGTCCATTGCAACCACTTGAAATTCCGGAATGGAAGTGGGAGCACATTACCATGGATTTCGCTCTGCGGCCTTCCTAAGGTTTCTCAAGGCATTGATGCGATATGGGTCATTGTTGATAGATTGACCAAGTCCGCTCATTTCTTACCGATACGAAAAACTTATACACTTGAACGCCTTGCTCAGTATGTACATAAACGAGATTGTAAGATCGCATGGTATCTGCGGTATCCATAGTTTACGATCGAGACCCAAGATTCACTTCACGATTTTGGGTTAGTTTGCAAAAACCTATGGGGACGGACTTACGATTTAGCTTCGGCATATCATCCTCGAATCGACGGACAATGGAGAGGACTATTCAAACTCTTGAAGATCTATTAAGACTCGTGTCCTTGATTTCAAGGGAGTTGGGAAAAGTTCTTACCATTGGTGGAGTTTTCCTATAACAACAGCTTATCAAGCAAGTATTGGCATGGCTCCATTCAAGCATTGTATGGAAGAAAGTGTCGTTCTCCAAGATCTTTGGGATGAGGTGGGTGAAGCAACGTTGTTGGGACCGGAGTTGATACGTATGACTACGAAAAAGATTCAAACGATCCGAAAACGTATAAAAACCTCACAAAATTGACAAAAGAGTTATCTTGATCTTCATCGAAAGGGACGTGAAATTCGATATAGGAGATCATGTGTTTGTTAAGAGTTACTCCATGGAAAGGAGTTACAAGATTTGGAAAGAGAGGAAAACTTAATCCTCGATTCATCGGTCCATTTTAATCCTCGATCGAGTAGGAATCGTGGCCTATAGACTCGCTTTCTTCGCCAAATATGTCTCGTGTTCATAACGTTTTTCACATATCCATGTTACGTAAATATGTGAAAGACCCGAACCATATTATTGAGTTAGAACCCATTTAAATAGCGGAAGATTTGGCGTATGAAGAGGTTCCTGTTCAAATTTTGGATAAGAAGGAACATATTCTACGCTCCAAGGTTATACCTCAAGTCAAAGTTTTGTGGAGGAACCACGATGTTGAGGAAATGACTTGGGAGTTAGAATCTGAAATGAAATCAAGGTATCCTTACCTCTTCGACATACCAGGTACGTACCCTAATTTCGAGGGCGAAATTTCATAAGAAGGGGAGGTTGTAAGACCCCAACTTTTATAAATAAAGATGAATTTTTCTATAAATATTATTTTTGAATATTATGGAATAAATTTGATATAATGTTATAGTTGTGGGTAATATTTATAAATTTTGCAAAGTATGCAAGTTGTTATAAAATATTCGTTTGGTCGGGGAATATTCTTTTTGTTAGGGAATATTCGCATAACTGACTCAATCATTGGTGGACCCTACAATGTAATTATTGTTTGATTGAGAAAACGACAAAAATATTTTATAAAAATAACTACGAGGAGGTGTTACCGTTAAAACCGTTGAACTACCCGGTGTAAAAGTACAAAGAATACTGGCATTGGTTGCATAGTAGACACTCAGTATTGATTATTGATGCTTACGTGAGAAGTCACTCATTATGCTCAATTATTGCTATAGTAATTCTTTGCATCATATCTCTTATATTATTGATTCAATTATTGTCACGAAGATCATCTCGTATAATATGTTATAGTATTAAATCAATAATTGAGACGACAAGTTATAAATGATTAATAATTGTTGAAAGATTAAATATGTGTTGATGAAAAAAATGATTTGTGGTAAGTTTGATTATTTTATGGGGGCTCATATGTCATCATCTAAGAGTCTCTTCGTCGATAGTAATTACCTTCACAATAGTAATTACCCTTGTGAATAGTATTTACCTTCAATCGATAGTAATTACCTCCAAATCCAATATAGTAATTACCCTTGTGAATAGTATTTACCTTCGTCAATAGTATTTACCTTCGTTAATAGTAATTACCTTTACCAGACGTCGAACCACTTGTCGTTTCACATTACAAAAGGCCGAACTACTTGTCGCTTCACATTACAAAAGCCAAACCACTTTTCTTTTCACATCATTAGTCGCTGAGCCACTTGCCTTTTCACACGGCGGTGCTTAGCTAGAAATCTTCTATAAATAGAGGCTGGGGCTTCATTATTTTTCACTTAATTCATTCAAGCTATAGAGAGAGAAAGTATAGAGAGAATAAGAGAGAAGAAGAAGAGTATTTTGTTACTACATCGCTGTGCGATATTCAATCTCCTACCAAATGTAAGGGGTGTTATTCTTTCTTATTCATGAAGAGAACTGTTGTTATTCCACTTTTTATTATTCTATTGGAATAACTCGTGTATAAGTGGTTTACCCTATACTTGGTGACATTCTTCTATTATTCTCGCATTGGAACATCCTGCGTCATGTGTTTTTACACCTCGACTGGTTCCGCCTTTATTATTATGTTGGAATATCCTCGTCATGTGTGTTTTACACCTGACCGGTTCCGCTCTTTATCATTCTCATTGGAACATCCTGCTGCATGTGTTTCTGGCCGACTGGTTCCATTCTTTATTATTCTGTTGGAACATCCTGTCATGTGTTTTCTGGCCGACCGGTTCCATTATTTATTATTCTGTTGGAATATCCCTCTGCGTGCTTTATGCTTTGGCCTTTCCGTCGCATCGCGCATGTGATGGTGATTTCTTTTGCTATTCTATTCTTTATTATACCCATTTGGTTAAAACTTTGACTTCTATACTCCATGAAATTAGTGGAATATCCTTGATATTTGCGTTTCATCCAAAGATCTTTTCATGGAAATTGTGACGCCCCAAAAATAGGTATACACAACACCCATTCCGAGTCGCCAAATACATGGTACAAAAAAAGCAAACTATAACTTCAATAATACAAATGTCGTGTGAAATACGACAATATATCTTGTGAGTTTAAATATAATATTGTCTTCAGATAATATCCACACGCAAATAAATCCCCATCATAATTATTGATTCATTATTTTACAAAAATGGTGAGGACTACTAAACAACTCTCTCTGAACCTTCATTCCATACCCCGACTAAGTACTCGCTACATTCTCGCCTCCCCGAGAAGAAAAAATGGAACAACAAGGAAAAGGGTGAGCTCAACTAGCCCAAAGAAAGAATATTATGACTAAGATAATATACAACAAATTATCGTTAGTCTTCAACAGGAAAAATCGATAGAATACAATGAGACAACAAGTTTCGGATCAATATTCGCAATGAAAATAATAATTCATAGAAGAGTTACGTAGAGAATGAAATCTACTATAATCTATGAATTTAATAGTCCATCATCAATATTTTATCCTCAGAACATCAATCAATATGCATCTGAATCAAATATTCATCTTTGCACTACACGCCAAAGATATTCATCACTAGTCATGTTCATTTAAACACTGCTCATCTTTGCACTACAGTGCCAAAGATATTAATCAATCGGTCATGTTCATCTCAACACTGCTCATCTTTGCACTGTGCCCAAAGATATTCTTCAAAATCATTCATCTTTTGACTACACAGCCAAAGATATTCAATAATATCATCATTTAAGACCGAGGATGATGAAAATATTTTTAAGAAACGAATCCAAAGAAACAAAATGACAAGGATTAAGGATTAAGGATTCATACTTGGTTTTATCCACGCCAAAAAATACCTCAAAAATAATCATAGTGGTGTAAAATTCAAGAATGATCAAAACATGGATACAATCGAGTTAGTATCCGCAATAGATGTTTTAGACGAAAAGAAGAAATTTTATTTTTCTATGAATAAGATCAGATATCGTGAATAGTCTTAGTATAATCGTGAATAGTAACTCCAGACACCAAAAGATAGAAATTCCACAAAAACATCTTCACGCTTCATGAATAGTACTCGTGAATAGTAACTCGTGAATAAGAAACTCGTGAATAAGAACTCGTGAATAAGAACTCATGAATAAGAACCCATGAATAAGAACCCCGACATGAAAAAGTTCCAAATTTGATAAAACTTCAGATCAACATTTCAAAGATAATGATATTGAAGAAATAATATCATTACTGAAAAAAAATAATATCCCTTACCTCGAAAGATCAAGATTTACAAATTTAAACACCTGATATAAAGCTATGACTTGGACTTGCACCGTATAGCAATACTCAAAGTATACTCAAAATACTCACAAGAATACGCTCGATAATATAGAGAGAAAAACTTGATTTACGTGTGATTTTCAATTCTAACCCAAGCACCTATTTTATAGGAAATTGCTTAAAACACCAAAAAGCAGAAAATTTAATAAATTAATAATATAATTATATTATTTTCTACACATGTCTAGAATCTGATTTCAGCCATCAAACACATGCCACCTTCTAGAAAAAATAAGAAAAACGTTTTTCTAATTTTAAATATTTTAAACTTCCAAAAATCAATTATTTCGGAACTTCGGAACTTCAATAATTCATAATAAATAGCCCTTTCATCAGAAAATTCGAATCTCGCGAGTTTTTATAGGAAATTCAATTCTCTACAACTTTGCAGAAGAAAGTTTTTCCAAATTCCAATCAGAAATTGACCGAAATCCACAAACGGGCAATTTTACAGGCTATAATCAAATTTCAGTCAATAAATGGGGTCCACCGACATGTTTAACATGTTTTAAACATTTATTGCAACAAAAATACTCTTCCTCCTCATATACTCATATATCCCACATTCGTTGTAAAATATCACCGCTAATATATTATTAAAATAATATATTTAAATGAATTATTTTATCGTAAAAAGATAAAATATTAATTTTCAACAATTGTCATTTTAAAATTTTCTCCATCTATATCCACATAAAATCAATATTTTCCTCATCATATAAATCAATAATTAATTATTCACAAATAATATTACGTAATCACAATATTGACAACCAGGCGGCCCTCAGAAAGAGGGGCTTTCCAATAAGAATTTCTTCTTCATGGTAGCGCAATTAGGTGACCAAACCTCTCCTTAGATGTAACTTTCTAGACATTGCCAATAATGTTATCTAATAATATTATTCGGATAATATGAATTATTGATTCGATAATGAAAGATAATTTGTGTAATGACAATTATTGAAACAACAAAAATATAAAATATCAACGCAAAGAATTATTAACTCAATAAAATATTTGAATAAGAATTATCGTAACCATTATTGAGTAGTGCCTTCTTCGTAAGTAATAATCAATAATTGGTGCAATACCGCAGCTACCTTTTTCAACAACGCCAGATATTAGTGTGTTTTAACCAATGGGTATTCCAACAATATTAATTGTGAATAACTACGCCAGTTATTTAAAAACAACTTATATTTGTCGTTTTCTTCATTCAATCGCTTTTTATGGGCTCACACATGGTCATACCATTGCATTTAATATTCCCCGACACAAGCATCTAATATTCCACGACCAAACGAATATTCCCCGACGATAATGAATATTTTATAACCACTTGCTTATTTTGAAATATTTGCGTATTTAACCCTTAACTATCCACATTAATCAAATCAACCCTTACTATTTCAAAATAAAGGAAATTCCTTTTATTTAAAAATTTCGGTCTTACAACCTCCCTCCTTATGAAATTTTGTCCTCGAAATTGACGTGACGATACACAGTGTTTTGAAAAGGTGAGGATACCTCGCTTTCATTTCGCTTCCAACTCCCGTGTCATTTCCTCTATAGCATAATTTCTCCACAAAACTTTAACTTGTGGTATGACCTTTCATACAGCGTGGGACATGCTCCTTCCTATCCAAAATCTTGACAGTACCTCCTCATACGTTAAGTCTTTGGCTATCTCGTCCTGGTTCTAACTCAATAACGTGGTTCGGTCTTTCACATATTTACTGAAGTACGATATGTAAAACACATTATGAACACGAGACATACTTGAGGTAACGCAAGTCTATAGGCTACATTTCCTACTCCTGGTCAAGAATTTAAAATGGACCGATAAATCGTGGATTGAGCTTTCCTCTCTTCCCAAATCTTGTAACTCCTTCCATGGAGCAACTCGCAACAATACATGATCCCCTACATTAAATTCCACGTCCTTTCGATGAAGATCCGCATAACTCTTTTGTCGATCTTGTGCCGCTTTATATACGTTGTTTCGAATCATTTGGATCTTTTCGGTGAGTCATACGTCTTAACTTTCGGGTCCCAACAATGTTGCTTCACCCACCTCATCCCAACATATTGGAGAACGACATTTTCGTCCATATAATGCTTCGAATGGAACCATGCCTATATTTGTTTAATAACTATTGTTGTATGAGAATTCCACCAATGGCAAGTACTCATCCCAACTTCCTTTGAAATCTAGGACACAGAGTTTTAATATATCTTCAAGAGTTTGAGTAGTCCTTTCTGATTGCCCATCCGTTTGAGGATGGTATGCCAAACTGAATCGTAAATTCGTGCCCATAGCTTTCTAACCCAAAATCATGAAGTGAATCTTGGGTCACGATCTAAAACTATGTATACTGGCATGCCATGCATTTACGTACATACGAGAAAGACGTTCAAGGGAATAAGTCTCTCGTATCGGTAAGAAATGAGCAGACTTGGTTAATCTATCAACAATAACCCAAATAGCATTGATGCCTTGAGAAACCGCAGGAAGACCCGTAACGAAATCCATAGTAATGTGTTCCCACTTCCATTCCTAATCTCAAGTGGTTGCAATCGGACCCTTAGGTACAAGATGCTCCGCCTTTACACGTTAGCAAGTTAAACACATCGAGATAAACTTTGCAATCTCTCTCTTCATATTGTTCCACCAAAATGTATATCAAGATCACGATACATTTTAGTACTTCCGTGATGGATTGCAAATGGCGTATTGTGTGCCTCCATCATAATCTTGTACTTCAAATCGAGTCGTTAGAACACAAAGTCTAGAGTGGAATCAAGTATTCCTTCTTCATCAATTCTCGCTCCTAATAGCTCCTTCTTGTACTTTCTTCTTCATACGCGCATCATCTCGGTGGGTGGCTTGAAGCAACCTTAACTTTTTCTATTAAAGTTGGCTCTATCGTATACTTGACATCATCGCACTCGTTCCCGATATAATCTTCTACTCATCGCGTCACCACCTACCACGCTCACTTTTCCAAGATGGTATTGTTAGAATATGTGCTTGAAAAATGAGTCGCCTCTTGAGCTCTTGGAAAATCTTCTCGCATTCCTCGCTCCATACGAATTTTGTATCTTTTCGAGTCAGCTAAGTTAACGGAATAGCGATTCGAGAATATCCTTCAACGAATCACCGATAATAACCAACTAAGCCTAGAAAGTTACGTATTTAGATTACTGACTTAAGTTGCTCTCAACTGTGACTCATATCCCAATCTTGGATAGCACGTCACAATGACACTTATCAGTTTACTATCGCACGAATATACGACGTCCCCTACAGAGAGTCTCGCTTAGGTGAATTCCACAAAGGAAGTCACAAGATAAAAGCTCGGTACCAAATTCTATAGTTGAATTTTTACTCCCAAGTTTCAATAGAGCCATTCGATATGAGATTTTAGAAATGAGTTTTGTCTTAGGGTTCAAAGTCGATACAAAATTTAATATCGGGCTTTGGGAGTAAGCCAAGAAATTCTTCGTAAAATACGTCGGGAAAAATCAATAACAACAAGAATATTATTCAAATCGACGTGTCTTTATTCAAATCCATAACATGGACTAAGAAAACTTGACATCCGTAATAAACGAATGACTTCATGGCTTGATATGAAAATGTTTGATTACAATGGTTTGATTGCTTAAATTGAATAACAAAGTTGCTTAGGAATGTGAAAACTAACAACCTTACGAAAGTAATTAATTTTGGCATGATGAGTAGTTAACCTTAAAATCACATCAAAAGCAAATATCTCTATGAAATAAGGTTAACGGTAATGTGATAGTGCCAACTTGAATCAAGCAAGATTTTTAAATAACGGATGTAATGAAATTTTCTCCCAATGGAGTCTCCACAGATAGGTCAAAGTTAAATTTCTCCGTAGTCAAGTTCAAACGTTGAACACAAGCAAGAGAGATAAAAGAATGGGTAGAACCCAGATCTAGTAAGGTATATACTTCAAGAATTTTATAATTAACTAACCTGCTAACTTCGTCGTTCCCTTGCATTTTAATGGAAATCACGACAAACGCTTCTTCCAAGAACCGCTTGACTTTGACTTTTTCTCGGGACATCTTTTGAGTCACCATTCTCATTGGATCGGGTTTCGATATCGTCTAATCTCGAAATTTATATGTCCTTCCTTTCCACAATTATAGCATACCTTGAATCATTATGGGCGCTTTGGTGATATGTCCCTCTTTTCCGCAATTGTAGCATATGAATGGGTGGTCGCTTCTCCTCCTTAAAACTAGTTGCTATCAAGCGCCGACGCCTTCACATGGTCGTTGTTGAATCTCCTCTTTTAAAATCTCCTCCCGACTCGCTTCTTCTATTTTCATGGCCACGATTACCACCAGAGTGGTTACCGCTTTTGTCTGTATTCTTCTTTCTCCGTTTGGTTATCATTATTCGATGATCGCTATCTTCTAGATGATCCTCGTTATGGTCCCTCGGTTGAATGTACTCGTTATCTCGCTTCTAACAATCGAGCCCCGCTGACAACATCTGAATAGAGAAAATTTATGAGAAATGAGATATCGACGTATGTCGTGTTTCAAACCTCTCGTAAACATCCGCGTCATACGCTCCTCATTCTCCACCAAATGAGGTGCAAACTCGATAACTCCGCGAACTTCGCCAGATCGGGACACCGCCATGTTATTCTCGCTTCTAGTCTAATAAACTCCACTTCCTTCATATGACGAATACTTTCGTGGAAGTACTTGTCATTGAACTGCTTCTGAAACGCCTCCCCACGATATTGAGTCTGCAAATGGATGGGTACGCTTCACGATTCCCACCAATGAATCTGCCTCGCCATTTAACATAAAGGCGCGAATGGAACTTTCTGTTCCTCCGCAACCCAAGACATCGAATATCTTGGTAATTTGTTTGACCCACGTCTCCGCTTTAATCGAATCCGCTTTCCCCAGCACTCGTGGTCCCAACTCTTTGAATCGCTTGGTTTGTGACCACCCGTGAATTGCTATCATTTCCTCCCGTATTTTGAACACGAGTCTCCTCGTCCGATTTTGCATGAATCGCAAAAAGCTTCTAAACATCCCCTGCTCATCATCGCTGCTCGGTGGTGTTGTTCACGGAGGAACATTGCCACCTGTTGCAGACGTTCTCCTCGTTGGTAAAGACAGCATCTCCACTCGGTCTCATTTACTCCATCATTAATATTCTCAATCGACATTCTCAAATCTTGTCATAAAACAAGGGTTAATTAAGGAAATCAATATATCACATAATATCCCTATATATCGACCAACTAACAAATAAGCTTAGTTAGACACACTAGCGAAGGATTTACTCGCCTCCCCTCCTAGTTTTATTCCCCGATCTCCGCCAGAGATCATATCCCTAAGCTCGATATTAACTGTGACGCCCCCAAATAGGTATACACAACACCCATTCTCGAGTCGCCAAATACATGGTACAAAAAGCAAACTACAACTTCAATAATACAAATGTCGTGTGAAATAATTACAATATATATCTGTGAGTTTAAATATAATATTGTCTTCTAGACAATATCCACACGCAAATAAATCCCCATCATAATTATTGATTCATTATTTTACAAAAATGGTGAGGACTACTAAACAACTCTCTGTAGAACCTTCATTCCATACCCCGACTAAGTACTGCTACATTCTCGCCTCCCGAGAAGAAAAAATGGAACAACAAGGAAAAGGGTGAGCTCAACTAGCCCAAGAAAAAGAATATTATGACTAAGATAATATACAACAAATTATCGTTAGTCTTCAACAGGAAAAATCGATAGAATACAATAGACAACAAGTTTCGAGATCAATATTCGCATGGAAATAATAATTCATAGAAGAGTTACGTAGAGAATGAAATCTACTATAATCTATGAATTTAATACCATCATCATCAATATTTTATCCTCAGTAACATCAATCAATATGCATCCGAATCAAATATTCATCTTTGCACTACATGCCAAAGATATTCATCATTACCGTCATGTTCATTTAAACACTGCTCATCTTTGCACTACAGGCCAAAGATATTAATCAATCTATTATGTTCATCTCAACACTGCTTCATCTTTGCACTACGTGCCAAAGATATTCTTCGAAATCATTCATCTTTGCACTACAAAGCCAAAGATATTCAATAATATCATCATTTAAGACCGAGGATGATGAAAATATTTTTTAAGAAACGAATCCAAAGGAAACAAAATGACAAGGATTAAGGATTAAGGATTCGTACTTGGTTTTATCCACGCCCAAAAAATACCTCAAAAATAATCATAGTGGTGTAAAATTCAAGAATGATCAAAACATGGATACAATCGTAGTTAGTATCCGCAATAGATGTTTTGACGAAAAGAAGAAATTTTATTTTTCTTGAATAATGAGTATCGTGAATAGTCAGATATCGTGAATAAAGGCTTAATAATCGTGAATAGTAACTCAACACCAAAAGATAGAAATTCCACAAAAACATCTTCACGCTTCATGAATAGTACTCGTGAATAAGAACTCGTGAATAAGAACTCATGAATAAGAATCGTGAATAAGAACTCATGAATAAGAACCCATGAATAAGTAACCCCATATGAAAAAGTTCCAAATTTGATAAAAACTTCAGATCAACATTTCAAAGATAATGATATTGAAGAAATAATATCATTACTGAAAAAAATAATATCCCTACCTCGAAAGATCGGTCTTCAAATTAAAACACCTGGATATAGCTATGACTTGACTTGCCGTGATATAGCAATACTCAAAGTATACTCAAAATACTCACAAGAATACGCCGATAATATAGAGAGAAAACTTCGCTTCACGGTGTGATTTTCAATTCTAACCCAAGACCCTATTTATAGAAATTGCTTAAAACACCAAAGCAGAAAATTTAATAAATTAATAATATAATTATATTATTTTCTACACATGTCTAGAATCTGATTTCAGCCATCAAACACATGCCACCTTCTAGAAAAAAATAAGAAAAAACGTTTTTCTAATTTTAAATATTTTAAACTTCCAAAAATCAATTATTTCGGAGCTTCGGAACTTCAATAATTCATAATAAATAGCCCTTTCATCAGAAAATTCGAATCTCATGAGTTTTTATAGGAAATTCAATTCTCTACAACTTTGCAGAAGAAAGTTTTTCCAAATTCCAATCAGAAATTGACCGAAATCCACAAACGGGCAATTTTACAAGCTATAATCAAATTTCAGTCAATAAATGGGGTCCACCGACATGTTTAACATGTTTTAAACATTTATTGCAACAAAATACTCTTCCTCCTCAGATACTCATATATCCCACATTCGTTGTAAAAATATCACCGTTAATATATTATTAAAATAATATATTTAAATGAATTATTTTATCAGAAAAAGATAAAATATTAATTTTCAACAATTGTCATTTTAAAAATTTTCTCCATCTATATCCACATAAAATCAATATTTTCCTCATCATATAAATCAATAATTAATTATTCATAAATAATATTACGAATCACAATATTGACAACCGTGCAGCGGTCCTCAGGAAAGGGGCTTTCCAATAAGAATTTCTTCTTCTTGGCAAGCGCAATTAGGTGACCAAACCTCTCCTTAGACGTAACTTTCTAGACATTGCCAATAATGTTATCTAATAATATTATTCGAGATAATATGAATTATTGCTTCGATAATGAAAGATACCGTAATGACATTATTATCAAACAACAAAGAATATAAAATATCAACGCAAAGAATTATTAACTCAATAAAATCTCGAATAAGAATTATCGTAACCATTATTGAGTAGTGCCTTCTTCACGTAAGAATCAATAATTGGTGCAATACTGCAAAGCTATCGCTCAACAACGCCAGATTAGTGTGTTTTAACCACCGGGTATTCCAACAAGATAATTGTGAATAACTACTCCAAGTATTTAAAAACAACTTATATTTGTCGCTTTCTTCATCCAATCGCTTTTACATTATGGGGCCCACACATGGTCATTACTGTCGCATTTAATATTCCCGACAAGATTTAATATTCCACGACCCAAACGAATATTCCCGACGATAATGAATATTTTATAACCACTTGCTTATTTTGAAATATTTGCGTATTTAACCCTTAACTATCCACATTAATCAAATCAACCCTTACTATTTCAAAATAAAGGAAATTCCTTTTTATTTAAAAATTTCGGGTCTTACGTAAATATTCTTCCGATCATTCTTGAATTTTACTCTACAAAACAAAGATGTCGTGTTGATAATTTGGACGTTAATAATTCTGGATAAAATAATTCTTGAACTTGTTTTATTGAATTCTTATATCATTGTCATCATCCTCATGTTTATATTATGTTGAAAGTTATCTGTGGCACATGGTAGTGCATAGATGGACTTGGTATGATTATGACCGAGAGACTATTCTTGTAATCATGACCAGTAATGTTACAAATGATGTGATAAAAATCCTCGATTAGGTCAGTAGTGCATCGGTGGACAAATTGTTGGCATGATCACGACCATTAATGAATACACAAATATTCTTGGCCCGTAGTGCATGAATAATTGTGGTCGTGATACTAAAGAATATTCTTGGTAGTAGTAGTGCGGGGTGATTCGATGATGTGGAATATTTATTAAAGTTTGAGTCTCAAATTATAACAAAGGATGAAAAACCTTTTAAAACCTAAAAGATAGTAGACTTTATTTTCTACTTGACTCTTTTAATGGATTGCTTATTCCGCCAAGTAGCTTAAACCGGTGGCTCATCATTGTATTTTATCGGTTTATCATTGTTGAAGACTATTGATAATTTATTCTCGCATTATCTTAGTCATAATATTTTTCTTCTTTGGGCTAGTTGAGCTCACCCTTTCTTTCACCGTTCTCTTCGTGAAATGAGAATATAAATTTGGACGAGTCTGGGAAACGAGTGATGGTCCCGAAGATAGCATTAGTAGTCCTCACTATTCTCGTGAAATAGTGTGATAATAATTGTAATGAGGACTTTTTTTTTTGAGTTTGTATAATATCTAGTAGACGATATTTGTATTTAAACTCACAGCTTATGTCGTATTGCATACGGCACGCTTATGTTAATAAGTTGTATTTAAATTACGCATCTATGTAAGTGGCGACCCAAGATGGGTGATGTATACCTAATTTTGGGGGCGTCACATCAATCATCCTCAGCCAATGAGCAAGCAACGTACGTACTAATCTATCCGAATTCACTAATCCCCTTTTAGTAATCCATTGATTGGGAACATTTTAGTTTTAAGCTATCTAAGAATTTAGATCTCATTAGCATGATCTCATCACGATTCTAAAAGCATTGCTTAAAACTATGGGTTTATCACATATTATTAAAACAAAGACCACGTAGATAATAAATGCCTTTAATAAATAATTCTTTTATTAATAAATATATAAGATTGATTACACAAGATATGCTTTATCATCATATATGATTGGCTTGTATGCATAATACTTTCAAAGTTACTCCCCCACACCACCGCCTCACCTGCACCTCCACCGCCTCTCAGAATCACCATCCGAGCCGTGCTTGCATGCCATGCCGCCACACGCCACCACCACCACCGCCATTGCTACCTCCTCCATAGCCTTCACCGCCGCCACAGAAGCCACCACTACCACCTCCTCCGAAGCTGCCACCTCCTCCGAAGCTTCCACCTCCTCCGAAGCTGCCTCTGCCACCTCCTCCAAAGTACAAAATTTGTGCAGTCTTTCCTATGAAGATTTGAATTTGAATTATTATTTTGAATTTGAATTTATTTTTGTGGTTAGATCCCAGATATTTGAATTTGAATTATTAATTATGGCAGTTATTTCTCCTTAATTTTAGGTTTCCTTATTAATATGAATTGCGTTATTTTTGTAATTATTTTGTGTATGTATTATTTTTGTAAATACTTTCTAATTGTTGTATATTAGTGCTAAGGACCCTAACCAAAACCATGGGTTGGTTAACTAGTTATTAGATTATGGATTGGTTCAGTTTTGGACCCATATTATTAATTACAAATATGGGTTGGAACTAGTTTAACTAGTTTTGACCCATATTAGTCTATAATATTGGACTTCTTTTTTCAAATAACTCTCAAAGCAAGGAAATTAAAGAGAGAAAGTGATGGAGGAAGCAAGCAAGAAATAAAGTAGACGTTATTATATATACAAAGAAATTAAGAGAAATCAAAGAAAGATAAACTAAGGAGAGGATGGAATTGATGTTCTTAATTATTAACTAACAAAGGTTTGTTGGATGAAAGGTCGCCCCAGTGATGCAGTTAAACGTGAATATACCCAAATTTTAATTAACATAATAATTTTGATTTATCGGTTTGTTGGGTTAATAAAAAGTATGAAACTATAATTTGAAAAATAGCCACTTGGATTCCATCTATAATCATTTAAATCCAAACCAGATAACCCATATTAAATATAACCACATAACCACATAACCCACATAACCATAACTATTTGGTACAATTACATTTTCTATTACATTTTAAAAAATAATTACAATAAAGCAAGACTCATAAAATATATACACAATTAATGCTTTTAAATTTTTATTTTCATTATTAGTACATATTTATGCTTCCTTTAATTTTGGGTAGTGATTTATATTTTCTCATTATTTTTTCCATTTTTTTTTGCCACTATCTACGGACTACAATCAAATTTAAAAATAATATTTTTACAAACTGAGGACACCCATCCGCCTGTCATCTTCAACTTCTTCACTTTATCCCCACCTCTCTCTCACACACATTGATGGCCCACGTTTATCTCTCTCTCTCTCTCTCACCGAATGATCCATTTGAGTATTGCCAGAGCATAATATCCTTTTGCCAACGCCGAGCCTGGCAGCCATGGGGCTACTCAGCTTATTGTATTCCCGCGACGTGTTTGGTCGGTTTTAGAGCTATTTGGCACATAATGAAACACCGTTATAGTAGTATAAATATAGTATAAAGACTATATATGACGCAAACTTATTCGTGCGCAAGAAAAGCTATAAAAGTATTATGTAAACATGAAATTACATATATGTGATCAACCTGAATTGAGAAATGAAATATAAAAGGGTTATGTATTAAAACAAAATACGTTAACCCATTTAAACTATATTGAACATCGGAATTTGAAAGCGAAAGGTTTTAGAAATTCGAAACGAAGACTATGAACACAGAATCACATAATGACATGTATGAAAATAAAATACATGTGAAGCACGAGTGTTATTTATTCACGAGAATAAATATTAAGCGAAGCTACTAGCAAAGCAAGACATTCGCGTACATGGTGATAGCATGGTTTAGCACATGGACTATTGTGAAAACATAAAAAAAATTCAAAAACTAAAGAATAATGATATGAGCTTTGTTTACACGATAAAAACCATCCATAACCATATAGTCTCAAGTTTACAGATGGAGACAAGAAATATTCTTAAAATGGATTATAGATGGTTTATGCTCTCAAACGTAAAGTATTTATATACGAAAATCATGAGAGAACCTTTTTGTGCATAAAAAGGGTTATAACAGACAAAA
Organism: Panax quinquefolius; assembly: GCA_020205615.1. Taxonomy (NCBI): domain Eukaryota; kingdom Viridiplantae; phylum Streptophyta; class Magnoliopsida; order Apiales; family Araliaceae; genus Panax; species Panax quinquefolius. Next base: position 174,473,985 of record CM035156.1, on the reverse strand, counting down.
GTTTCTAAAGAAACGTGTAATGGTTTTAAGGCAAGAACAAAAAGATTATACTTAATGTAAAATAAAAATTAGTTTACATTAAGTATGTGAATTTAGTATGTGAAACTAACGTGTGTATGAATATATACTCAATTTGTGTAGGATCATCACCGAGCAGATAAGTTATAACATTAAACAGCACTCAAGACAAGTTTCTCAATTTATTTATGTGGACTTATAATTGTTATAGATAACTGTTAATGTAAGACCCCGAAATTTTTTTTAAATAAAAAGGAATTTCCTTTATTTATTATTTTGAAATAGTAAGGATGGATTTGATTAATGTGGTTAGTTATGGGTAAAATGCGCAAATATTTCAAAATAAGCAAGTGGTTATAAAATATTCATTGTTGTTTGGGAATATTCGTTTGGTCGCGTGGAATATTAAATGCAGTTTGGGAATATTCGCATTGACGGCCAAGCAGACCATGTGTGGGGCCCCATAACTAAAAGATTGGATGAGGAAAACGACAAAGTTTGGGTGGTTATAAATAACTGGCGTAGTTATTTACTGAGTTAAGACATGTTGGAATACCGATGGTTAAAATACGATGTCTGGCGTGGTTGCACAAGAAAGCACACCAGTATTGCATGATGATTGTTGAATTATTGATCCTTACGTAAGAAGGCACTACTCAATAATTTTCACGATGATTCTTATTCTCAATATTTTATTTTATTGATTCAATAATTGCTTGCGTTGATATTTTATATTATTGTTGTTCAATAATTGTCAACGCGCATTATCTCCATTATCGGATCAATAATTCATATTATTTGAATAATATTATTAGATAACATTATTGGCAATGTCTAGAAAGTTCTCATATAAGGAGAGGTTTGGTCACCTAATCATGCGCCAAGAAGAGAGAGATCCTTATTGAAAGCCCCTCTTTCTGAGGAGCGGCTGGTTGGTTGTCATAATTGTGATTCTCGTAATATTATTTGTGAATAATTAATTATTGATTCATATGATAAAGAAATATTTATTTTATGTGGATATAAATGATGGATTTATTTATGTGGTTATAAATGAGGAAATTATTGTTGAGGTGTTTTATCAAGATTTTACCGATTGGAGGAATTAAAAATTAAATCGGGGTTTTTGAGATATATTGCATGGGGTTATAATTTTAATCCGACCGTTGGATTGTGGTAATTTTTGGGTATGTTATACATACATAAGTTGAGTATATGTCCACAAATTTTGAACCGTTAAAATTCACGAATGATTTGTTATGAATTTTAAGAGGTGTCTGATTCTAAATTGGATTTATAATTGATTTTGGTGGAAAATTCTAGAATTGAGTGGGCCCCACTTGTGGTTGGTGAAGAAATGTGCTGAATTTTATTTCAAATGTGGTGGGTGGCAATAGTAGCGAGTAAAGCCATCGTAAAGCAGTCAAGTCTGCTTGGTAATGGCTAACATTTTCCTATAAATAGAGGGCTAAGTTAGAATTGAAAATCACACCGTAAACAAAGTTTTCTCTTTCTCTCTCTATATATTATCGGCGTATTCTTGTGAGTATTTTGAGTATACTTTGAGTATTGTTAGATTTAAGCAAGTTTTCTTCAAAGACTATATCCTGTTTCAACTAAGTCTTGTCTTTCTTCGAGGTAAGGGATGTTATTTTCTTCTCGGATGATATTATTTCTTCAATATCATTATCTTTGAAATATTGGTTGGAACTTTTATCAAATTTAGAACTTTTTCATGTCGGGTTACTATTCATGAGTTACTATTCACGAAGTTACTATTCATGAGTTACTATTCACGAAGTTACTATTCACGAGTACTATTCTTCAAGCAAGCGTGAAGATGTTTTTGTGAAATTTCTATCTTTTGGTGTCTGAGTTACTATTCACGTGATACTAAAGACTATTCACGATACTAAGACTATATTCACGAATCATTTGACTATTCATCGAAAAATGAAAATTTTTCTTTTCGCCTAAAATATCTATTCCGGATACTAGCTTTGATTGTATCCATGTTTTGATCATTCTTGAATTTTACACCACCGTGATTATTTTTGAGGTATTTTTGGACGTGGATAAAACCAAGTACGAATCCTTAATCCTTGTCATTTTGTTTCACCGGATTCGCTTTCTTTAAAAATATTTTTCATCATCCTCGGTCTTAAATGATGATATTATTGAATATCTTTGGCCCAGTAGTGCAAAGATGAATGATTTCTCAAGAATATCTTTTGGCCCAGTAGTGCAAAGATGAATAATTTCAAGAATATCTTTGGCTCAGAGTGCAAAGATGAACAGTGTTTAAATGAACATGACCGATCGATGAATATCTTTGGCCTTTAGTGCAAAGATGAACAGTGTTGAGGTGAACATACGATCGATCGATGAATATCTTTGGCCTTTAGTGCAAAGATGAACAGTGTTGAGATGAACATGACTAATCGATGAATATCTTTGTCTCAGTAGTGCAAAGATGAATATTTGATTTGAGATGAATATTGATTGATGTTACGTGGATAAAATATTGATGATGAACTATTAAATTCATAGATTATAGTAGATTTCATTCTCTACGTAACCCTTCTATGAATTATTATTTCACTGCGAATATTGATCCAAAACTTGTTGTCTATCAGATTCTATCGATTTTTCCTGTTGAAGACTAACGATAATTTGTTCTATATTATCTTAGTCATAACATTCTTTATCGGGCTAGTTGAGCTCACCCTTTTCCTTTTGTTCCATTTTTCTCGTGGAGGCGAGAATATAGCGAGTATGAGTCGGGGTATGGAATGAAGGTTTTAGAAAGAATTGTTTAGTAGTCCTCACCATTTTTTTAATGTATCAATAAATGTGATGAGGATTTATTTGAGTATAGATATTGTCTAGAAGATAATATTTGTATTCAAACTCATAGTTTTACTGTTGTAATAATAAAGTTGTAGTTGTTTCTGTACCATGTATTTGGCGACTCAGAATGGGTGTTGTGTATACCTATTTTGGGGGCGTCACAGTTAACATGGTTTATGTTTATAAGTATGTATTACCTATGAACTGCATTATTTGCTTTGTGAATGATGAATGTCAAATTATGACTAATTCTTGAATTGAGGCGGGGAACTCAATATATATGTGCAATGAATGACGTGTAATATATGTTATGGTATGTATGTTGCTACAAGCATGACATAAATGTGATAATGCATTTGTAATATGCTTGAACACCAAGAATATAAATGCATGAACTAAATGTGAAACCTATGTGCTACGTGATGCATGATAAACTGTTAGACTTGTTGGGCCACCGTGCGCTCAATCTTGCTTAATTTGCAGGTTAAAGCTATGATGCGATCTATCGTGATTAGGAGTACATGAAAAGAAGACTAGTGATTTAATTGAGATTGTGTTGAATCATTTGATGGTATTTTCATGTGTAAATCACAGATGTGTATATTTTTGAATTATTTGATAGATGAAGATTATTTGTTCTAAAAAGGGGATATGCTTGAAAGAATGAATTGTATATTTATACCCAGGCTAAATAAATCATATGATAAATATGATTCTAGTATAAAGAAGAATTGTAATAAAAAATTATATATAGTTGATATACATTAAAATAATAAAAAATTACAACAATGTTATTTTATTTTTAATTGAACATATATTTATATGGTACTCGTTTATATTTCTTGAGTTATTTTAATGAATGTTATTATAATATGAGTTGTAAAAATATTAAACTAATTTAATTAAAATTAAGTCACCTATATGGACTGTTTTTCTTATGTGCAATGAATGACATGTACACAAGACATGTGTAATATATGCTATGGTATGTATGTTGCTACCAGCATGACATAAATGTGATAATGCATTTGTAATATGCTTGAACACCAAGAATATAAATGCATGAACTAAATATGAAACCTATGTGCTACGTGATGCATGATAGACTGTTAGACTTGTTGGGCCGTCGTGCTCAATCTTGCTTAATTTGTAGGTTAAAGCTATGATGCAATCTATCGTGATTAGGAGCGCATGAAAAGAAGACTAGTGATTTAATTGAGATTGTGTTGAATCATTTGATGGTATTTTCATGTGTAAATCACAGATGTGTATATTTTTGAATTATTTGATAGATGAAGATTATTTATTTTAAAAAGGGGATATGCTTGGAAGAATGAATTGTATATTTATACTTAGGCTAAATAAATCATATGATAAATATGATTTTAGTATAAAGAAGAATTGTAAAGGTTGCGATTCAGGGAATGAATGAATGAAAAGAAAGAAAAAGAAAAATTTATTCCGCATTTTAGCTATTTTAACATTAAATAATGTTTTAAATCTAGAACAGGATAATATTAACGCACAAGATCGGGAAGGAAAATAGTCCCGATTTTGGAGGCGGTACAGTGTTCTTATTTTCCTTTGGACATGAAATTGGAATTGGAATTTTTGGACATAAAGAAATTGTGAAAAATCAAATATCCACCTCCTTTCTCCATCCCATCGACCATTTTGTGGTTGACTCTCGCTCTGTCTCACCGGTGAAGGGGGAGGAGGAAGATGGCGTTGCCAAACCTTCAGACCAAGGTAACCAATTCAATTTTATTAAGTTACCAATTTAGTTTGAATGTGATGCAGTTGGTAGCCAACCATTCATACAAAGGTAACCATTTTAGTTTTTGTGGGTAACCAAATAGTAATAAAAAAAAAAATCAGAACAGTAAGAGTTACATCTACTTATTTTTAAACTTTTTGTAGGGCAAATCTTCTTCTTCTTCTCATTGGCGTTTTGGACAACGGAGATTCGCGGCTGAGTAGCGAAGGAGAGGGCAACCTGTGAAGAAGAAGATTCGCGACGGAGTAGCGGAGGAGAGGGCTACTGTGAGGGAGATGAATATTTAAATTTGAATTATTAACAGACAAAAGTTTCTAAAGAAACGTGAAATGGTTTTAAGGCAAGAACAAAAAGATTATACTTAATGTAAAATAAAAATTCGTTTACATTAAGTATGTTAATTTAGTATGTGAAACTAATGTGTGTATGAATATATACTCAATTTGTGTAGGATCATCACCGAGCAGATAAGTTATAACATTAAACAACACTCAAGGAAAGTTTCTCAGTTTATTTATGTGGACTTATAATTACTATAGATAACGTTAACATGATTTATGTTTATAAGTATGTATTACCTATGAACTGCATTATTTGCTTTGTGAATGATGAATGTCAAATTATGACTAATTCTTGAATTGAGGTGGGGAACTCAATATATATGTGCAATGAATGACATGTACAAGACATGTGTAATATATGCTATGGTATGTATGTTGCTACCAGCATGACATAAATGTGATAATGCATTTGTAATATGCTTGAACACCAAGAATATAAATGCATGAACTAAATGTGAAACCTATGTGCTACGTGATGCATGATAAATTGTTAGACTTGTTGGGCCGTCGTGCTCAATCTTGCTTAATTTGTAGGTTAAAGCTATGATGCAATCTATCGTGATTAGGAGCGCATGAAAAGAAGACTAGTGATTTAATTGAGATTGTGTTGAATCATTTGATGGTATTTTCATGTGTAAATCACAGATGTGTAAATTTTTGAATTATTTGATAGATGAAGATTATTTATTTTAAAAAGGGGATATGCTTGGAAGAATGAATTGTATATTTATACTCAGGCTAAATAAATCATATGATAAATATGATTTTAGTATAAAGAAGAATTGTAAAGGTTGCGATTCAGGGAATGAATGAATGAAAAGAAAGAAAAAGAAAAATTTATTCCGCATTTTAGCTATTTTAACATTAAGTAATGTTTTAAATCTAGAACAGGATAATATTAACGCACAAGATCGGGAAGGAAAATAGTTCCGATTTTGGGGGCGGTACAGTGTTCTTATTTTCCTTTGAACATGAAATTGGAATTGGAATTTTTGGACATAAAGAAATTGTGAAAAATCAAATATCCACCTCCTTTCTCCATCCCATCGACCATTTTGTGGTTGACTCTCACTCTGTCTCACCGGTGAAGGGGGAGGAGGAAGATGGCGTTGCCAAACCTTCAGACCAAGGTAACCAATTCAATTTTATTAAGTTACCAATTTAGTTTGAATGTGATGCAGTTGGTAGCCAACCATTCATACAAAGGTAACCATTTTAGTTTTTGTGGGTAACCAAATAGTAATAAAAAAAAATTCAGAACAGTAAGAGTTACATCTACTTATTTTTAAACTTTTTGTAGGCTAATCTTCTTCTTCTTCTCATTTAGCGTTTTGACAACGGAGATTCGCCATGAAAGAATGAAGGAGAGGGCAACCTGTGAAGAAGAAGATTCGCGACGGAGTAGCGGAGGAGAGGGCTACTGTGAGGGAGATGAATATTTAAATTTGAATTATTATTTTGAATTTATTTTTGTTGTTAGATCTCCCATATATTTGAATTATTAATTATGGCAGTTATTTCTCCTTGATTTTAGGTTTTCTTATTAATGTGAATTGCATTATTTTTATAATTATTTCGTGGATGCACTAGTAGTGTAATTACTTTTTAATTGTTGTATATTAGTGTTAAAGACACTTCTAAATAATACTTTATATGGTTAGGACTCTATATGAGATAATCTCTTGATTTAGTCAGTTGTAGACTTATCTCATATGTATTGGATTTTACGTTAAATATTGAAGCCTACTGTGTGTAGGGATAAGAAAAAATAATGTATTATTTTTCTCATACAGTTTCACTCTAAATACTTTCTCTCTCTAGTATTTCTAAGCTTCCATCAATAAGTTGGGTGTACTTGGTGTGAACAATTAATTAGTTCGTTCGCATTGATTACTAGTAACAACTATATATCGACGAAAGACGAATGATCGTGAATAGCTATGTGTGTTTGTAAGAATTAAACCAAATATATTCTAGATTATTCAAGAATTAACATAATTAATATTAGTACATGAATTGGTGATATTCAAGTACATGATACATGCATGTTCATGAATGTGTTCAAGTGTTAGGTTCATGTAATATAGTCATTATTAATGCTGACTAGAAGATCATGAAATTCTATAAATACCTTTGTATTTTTGTTCATTCGAATCAAGTGAAATCAAAGTATTCTAATTAAGTGTTCTTCAAAGTTATATTTCACTTATTCTATAATTCATCATCTTCCATAAATTTCCAACATGTGTTCGTGGTATCGCTTGTAAATTTGGCATTTCGATTCAACTGCTTTCACTTCATGGTCGATTTATTTACGTGTTAGTTTTCATTTAAATTGTAACATTATAAAATCGTATAGCCAGATTTTGTTATTAACATGACATCCAGTCATGAAGGTACCTGAAAATAGCTTTGGTTTGAACCAGTCATCTCTTTTATTGGCTTTATTTAAATGTGTTTACACAAGTACAGACAGACATGGCCAACAGGCTGTCCTATTTTCTTTTGGTTATTGGCGTATTGCTCATATCTCTTTCTATTCCAGAGCAGCCACTACTTTGAAGCATATGTTTATCCTTTTCATACTTAGTATTATTTGCTTTGATTGGAATTATTATCAATAATTCAATCATAAAGGCACCTAACCTTTGCTTTACAACCACTATACTATTGGAATTATTATCAATAATTCAATCATAAGGCACCTTAACAATTAATGTTATATTTTGATTGACTAAATTAACTATAAAATTTTAATATTAATTTTTAAAAAAAAAATTAAACACAAAAGAAAAATAAATTAATTTTTAATCATAAAAGATAAAGGATGATATGAGAAATTATTAAGTATTTTATATTATTTTTAAAATATTTAAATGACAAATAAAAAGAAACAAAAGTTTCTCTCTTTGAAATTGAGGGAGTATAAGATGGTAATAATGGACTCCACTTAACTGCTCAAGTATTCTGTTGAATGCATATTTTATACTATAAAACTTATGTATATTTAGACATCATTTGATGAATAATTTTTTTTTATATTTGTTTGACATCTTTACCCCTGTTTGAGTAGTTTTTAATTTTTTTTTCTTTTATTCATTCTTACCACCTCCGTTGTATTGATTCTTTCCTTCCCCCAAACCCAAACACAACACAAACACATCTCTGCCTTATCATCTATTCAACTTGCTTGCCCTCCTCTTTTAGCCTTTTGCTGCTCAGTCTATATTATTGATCCACATCTCTGCCTTACCATCTCCTTCTACCATCTGTTGTTCTTATCTCATCAATGGCCTAAACTCCATCTTATTCAACTTACTTGCCCTCCTCTTTTAGCCTTTTGCTGCTCAGTTTATATTATTGATCCACATCCACATCCACATCCACATCTCTGCCTTATCATCTACTTCTACTATCTGTTGTTCTTTATTCATCAATTAAATCTTTATTTGTTTCCCAAATTACACCCATTAAAAAAAAAAACCATGTGCAGTATTTCTGATATTCCAATTGTGGGAGCTGCTTTGAATCGTATTTCGGAAGCCACGGTTGGAGCTTTGTTTCGTGGAATTGGTTATATCCTTTTTTACAACGATAATGTTGATAAGCTGAAAATCGAAAAAGAAGGCCTTAATACTAAGGAGCAGAGGATCGAAAGACAAGTTGAAGAAGCTAAAAATAATGGAAAAATAATTGAGGGTCATGTGTCTAATTGGCAGGCTGACGTGGAAAAAATCAATGGCGAACTAACACAGTTTTTCGTAAAGTATGAAGAAGTCAGAACATCCTGGAGGTGTGCCAATCCCTACCGCCGTTTTCAACTTGGTAGGTGGGCTGCAAAGAAGACCACCACGGTAAGTGAATTCTCTGATCTCGAGAAAAAACTACTTACCGGTGAAATTGCTTATTTTCCACCCAAAGACTACAACCCAATATCTAGTACTGGATACCAGAAATTTGGATCTAGAGAAGTTGCTTACGAGAAGATTTTGGAGGCACTGAATTACAAAGAAGATGGTTTTCCCGTGGTTGGTCTCTACGGATTTGGAGGTGTGGGGAAGACCAGGATGATGGAGGAAGCTTCCTGTTGGGTCGTGATATTTTATCCCTTTCTACCAAATATATCGCTTTATTATTTTTATTCTATCGCCTTTATTATCAATTATAAAAATCACGTTCTAATTATCATATCATTTTCATTTCAAACTTATAAGACCGGTCAATATTAATTGATCAATCATTTAGACATTTTAAATATCTACAATCTTTGACCAGAATGATGAAAAAAACACGCTTTGACTTAAAGAACCCGCCCACGATTAATGCGGATGGGATTGTAATCTATTTACGGTAAAACAAAGGATCAAAAGAAATAACAAACTACACGCAAATTCATAGAAGATCCATCGCAGAGAAAATGTCGTAGTGAAGTGGGTGGCACCAGAATTCGCGTCGGGAGGTATAACTTTAAGCAAGGAAGCCTCCACCAAGAGGTATGTTTTCATACTCTTCTTCATTTAAATCGATATTCACGCAGAATTATTATTATCTCTCGATATCAATACACTGCGCGATATAAATTCTCCGCTTTCGAAAACCTCATGAATTCACATACCGATTCTCACGCTCGAAGCTATCCTCGACGAACCGCCATTGCTTGTGGTGTTTATCAGGTTTACGCTATAAGATCGTGGACGCTTTTAGGTGATTGGAACGCGACGAAAGATCTCGCTAACATCATGCGCTGAAGGAGGGCTCTTTTCAATCACAATTGTTTAAATTTGCTTCAAAGATGATGAGGAGTAGAGATGGAACACCGGAAGGCGAAAGGCGATGGTCATTAGTTCATCACCGCCAGATCTCAAAGAAAGGATCGGTTGGGTCCTTCTAAAAGTGGTCGTGAGAGCACGGCTTAAGAACACCGTAAGAACTTCGTCCAAGATCCATGGTGGAGCCAGACGGAAGTTAGTCTTTAACGATAAGGGGCGTGATCCCAATCCTAACGGTAAGGCGTTCGCCAACCAACTCATCGCCAAGTGGTCAAGAGGACCGAACTACCAAGTCAAGCGAGGACGGCGACGAAGCAGATAAGGCTTGAGGTTCTGTTAAGACAAAGGGAAGATATAGCCAACAAATGCTTCGGTGAATGAGTCGAGAGACGAAGCATCTAGCCATATTCATTCCGGGACAAAGTAGGTATAAGGAAGTACCCTGTCTGGAAGGGTAAGGAGCCGGAACATTCTACGACGTGTCCAGGGATCATTCTCGTAGTAGCAGGAGATCGAGAGCAGAACGCCTTCTACCAAGAAAGCAATCGACAATCGTTAGATCAATTCAAAGACAACGGTGAAAGACGAAGAAGCGTGTCGAGAGAAATTATGTCGTAAACCCAAGAGGAGAATACTCACACAATCGTTCTCATCACGAGGATGAGATTTTACGACTTAGTAAATCAAGAAGTCCCGCAGGTGGCGTGAGAGATCGGCAGGGAAGGGTCGATCCATTCCAAAACCTAGTGTCGCCCAGAAAAGGAGATCTCATCACAACCCGGCAAGTCGATTTTCCGTTGAGAGTCGAAAGAACTTCTAAACAATCGGCCGAGGTCCAACAGTGAAAGATGTTTCGTAAGAAGGCATCCCCTTTTTCCTCCGATATTCTCCGGAGAAAGCAGATGCTACCAAAAAATTACCTCGCATGGAGAGCTGCATGATGGGTCGAGATCCTTATGACACAACAAAGTCAGTCAATCGATTAATGGATTACTACGACTTTTACTGATGTCGCTAAATGTCACACTTTTGTCACTACTTTGAGAAAAGACGCCAGACAAAGGATGGGGACTTTACCATCTGATTCTATCTCCTCGTGGACCGAACTTTGTGATAAGTTCCATGCTCGCTTTGAAGCAACCAAGAAGAAGGGAAGCTTACATGTGTTCTTTAAAGACAAGTCCCAGCTCACCAATGAATCTTTAGGCCAATATGTAAAGAGGTTTAGGGGAAGCTATTTGACAGTGTCCGATCTTAATGATCTCCAAGCCATGGATTATTCCGTAATGGGCCGGATCTGGTTAAATCGGAGAAATTGGTAAAGAAACCGATGTTTCACCATCCGAAGAGTTTAGCAGGCCTTTCGATGCAAGCGTATATTATATTGTTGTGGAAGAGGCTATGAATAGTCTCAAGAATCCTTCTTTGAGCCAATCAAAGGAAGTAGAGGTTCCAAGACCGGCGTCGATCGTAGAAGAGGGGAGGTTACAACCAAAGGGCGTATGGTAGTTCAAGAAGTACAATAACTCGTGGCGACAAGGCAAAGAATCAGCACACACTGCTCCTACCTCAAGGTTAATAAGGTTTATACCAAATTGAATACAGTAGAGGTCGATAATTTTGGATCGATCCAAAACAAATTTCTTTGAACCACCTCGTGATAATTACAAAACGGACATGGCAACCCTCGTAAATATTGTGGTTATCATCAAGTCACGGTCACGACACTAATGAATGAATGTTGTAATTTAAAGGATTTTGTGGAAAACAAGATTAAAAGTGGCTTCATTGATTCAATATGTGGTCGAAAGACCACAAAATCAAGAAGTTATTAATCGTCACTGCTCAAACAGCCAAGTACCACTGCTTCAAAATGTTCCACCACCGCCAAGGCAAGTCGTTGATGTAATAACCGGTGGGTCTGCTGGGAAATTAGTAGGGAAGGAGGTCTTATCTTATCTTGATTCGCCGATGTCAATAACCGATGCTACTCAAGGTCGATGAGCCTTTCCTGTGAACTCGTTATTTCATTTACAGATGCGGATTATCCTTCTGAGCCCATCAACCGCATGAAGGAGCATCGGTGATCACAAAGACAAGTGGGCTCGATGGATGTGAAACGATGATGATAGATAACGGATCTTCTGGTGGACATTCTTTATGCCCACGCTTATCAAAGAATGCATCTCGATGAGCACAAATGGAGGCTCGGACAGAGGCTCCTCTATACGGTTTCTAAACGATCCCACCAAAAGTGGCTTAAGACTATCAACTCCCCGTCATCTTCTAAGACTACCCTCGCCAAAGAAGTGGAGATAACTTGTAAATTTTATGTCAGCATGTGTGATTCTCTACATACAACGCCATTTTGGGAAGACCTACGCCGACAAATTTCTTCAGTCAGAATTTCCATCCCACATTTCAAAATCAAGTTCCCCACAAAGACACGGAGTAGGAGAGGTGATGGGTGACTTGGATCTCGCCCAAGATGTTATCTTATCATTCATCTATTTCATCCGGAATGGGGTCGAGAACAAAGAAAGACGATGGCAATTGAAATCGAACCCTTCACCGAGAGCGCGCTTCAGAATCATTGGTAATCCTCACCGGAGGGATTTGAGAAATCGAGTTGGGTCATCTGAAAGCCGACAAGACAAATGAAGATCGGTTCGCTTACTGTAACCTCTTCTACGAATCTTATAGAACTTTTACGATGCTATGTCGATATTTTTGCATAGGGAGCCACAAGATATGCCCGAGTCACCCTAAGGTTCACGAAATAAACCGGAGATAGATCCTTCAAAAAGCCGCTCATTCGAAGAGGCGATATTTGCTCCGAGAACGCCAAAAGATCATCGATGAAGAGGTCAGCAAAATTGTCGGGTCACGACTTCATCTACGAGATTGATTACCCGAATGGATAAAGAATGTAGTATTGGTGCGAAGCATAATGGAAAGTGGCGGGTTTGATCGACTACACCGACCTCAACAAAGCCCGTCTGAAGGACTTTTATCCTCCGCCCCATATCGATCACCATCGATGCCACTTCGGGTATGATTATTAAGTTTTATGGATGCTTTTTCAGTTATCATCAAATATCCATGTGCAAAGAAGACATTCCAAAAACAAGATTCATTACACACACGCTCGGTGTGTACGCAAAAAAAAATGACTTTTGGCCTCATTAATGCCGGAGCTACCTATCGAGGATGATGAACTTTATATTCAATAGACAAAATGGGAAGGAACAATGGAGGTTTATGTAGATGACATGATCGTGAAGAGTATGCAAATTCGTAAACATTTGGACGATCTAGAGGAATGTTTTCAAACCGTTCACATCGACAATCGCGACTTAATCCAACCAAATGTACTTTCTACCAGTGCCGGAAAATTTCGGGTTATCCGGTCACCAAAGGCATCGGCCAATCCAGAAGATCCAGCCATCCTCGATACGAAGACTCCTCGACCATTCAAAGACGTTCAATCATTCGATCGGTAGGATTGCGGCTTTAAGGAGGAGGTTCGCCGCCAAATCTGCAGAAAGATGTCTTCCTTTCTTTGATACATCAAGGGACCGAAGAATGCGAAGACATTCCAAAGGACTTCCAAGTGTGAAGATGCTTTCCAAAGTATAAAGACGTATCTCGTCTTCTACCTTTATCGTCAAGCTCGTCCCAAAGAGAGACTTTATATTTGTACCTCGCGCCGCCTCCTTAGCAGCTTGGAGCGCTTTTGATTCGGGAGATCGGTGGGAAGCAAAGATCCTGCCTATTACGCCGCCCACGCCCCACGAGATGTCAAACCGGTATCCTAACATTGAGAAATTTGCCTTTGCTTTAATAATTGCCGTAGAAAAGCTTCAAGAAGATTTTTCAAGGTCGACTCGGTCGCCTACACGGATCACCCGTTGAAGAAGGTGATGGGCAAGCCGTAGGTCTCGTAGATTAAAGAAGACGGACTATGGAATTGTCCCGCTTTTTATCGAGTATCATCCCCGAATCGCCATCAAAGGCCAAGCCTCGGGCGACTTTATGGTAGAATGTTCGCTCACCGCGCGAGATACGAAATTATCGGAAGTCAATCTTCCGATCGAAAGCGGTGGTCGTTATTCAACAGGTCGTAAGGCGTGGACGTTGATGCAGATGGATCCTCTACGATGATCAAGTAAGTGGAGCGAATTATTCTAATAAGTCCGGAGGATTTAAGGTTCAAGAGAGCCATCGATTCGGATTTAAAGCAACAAATAATGAGGTCAATACGAAGCAGTTAAGCGGTGTCCGATTAGCAAAGAGTCTCAAGTCCAACAGCTTAATTATCTATAAGTGATTCTCAGCTGTTGTAAAACAAATTGCCGGAGATTATGAAGCTCGGGGACCCGAATGATCAAATATCCGGCGGAGTTAAGAAACCAACTTCAATTTTTTACTTCAGACGAAGTTTCGTGGTATTGGCGAACGACAATTCTATCACGATGCTTTGTCGAAATTGGCCACTACAGATGCGTATGTCTTTCATGGATCTAGTGTATTTGGAAATTTTGCAAAGAAATGAAAGTGTTCAACATGAAACAATGATGATGCATCGAGCGAACAAACCGCTGGATGACCCCTACATCGAGTATTTGGCGATGGGGCGTCCTTCCTTCTGGATCGAGATCAAGAAAGAAGATCAAGTACAAGAGTACTAATTTCAAATTTATTGATGGGGATCTTTATCGATCGGGCATTTTCCTCACCATTATTGAAATGTTTGGTTCCGTCCGCCGAGTATGCTTCTTCTGGAAGTTCATGAAGGATTTATGCGGTGATCATACGGTCGCCAAGTCTTTGCTTACAAAGTACTTTCGACAAGGTTACTATCAATAAACAATTTTCAAAGAAGCTACGTGAATCGCCAAGAAATGTGAAAATGCCACCAATAGTCCGGTTCCATTATCACCAATCTAAGAGTTATACTCGATTTTATCTCCTATACCCTTCATTTGTCTGGGGGTGGATATATCGGGACCGCTACCTAAAGCTAAAGGTCGTTAGCTTCATTATAGTTGCTATTGATTATACGACCAAGTGGGTAGAGGCGAAACCGCTTTGGCGATAATGTAATCAGAGTGCTTAAAGTTTATAAAGGAGTCTGTGGTGTTTCGCCGGAATCCCTAAGATATTGATATCTGACAATCGGACGCCAGCACAGAGTGTTCAAAATTTGAAGAATTTTTGAACGATTTGGGGATTCAAAGACAAGAAGACTTCGTGGCTCATCCACAAATGAATGGGCAAGTCAAGTAACCAACAGGACGTCCGAACTAAAAAAAGCGAAGATCGATGAAGCTAAGGGAGATGGCCGAAGAATTGCACGAAGGTCTTTGTGGGCATACCGAACTACACGCCGAGGACTACTACTGAGGATTCGCCCTTCCGATTGCTCTACGGTAATCGATGCCTTAGTCCCATCGAGATCGGATCTCCAAGTCTTCTGGATAAGTCAATTCAAAGAAATCTACAATGATGAAGGATCAAGGCTAACTTGGACCTGCTTCAGACGAAGTCGAGAGGAAGCTTTAATCAAATCGGGTCGCTTATCAACGAAGGGTGGCCAAACATTATAACAAGGGTGTCAAACTTCGTAGATTCAAGTAGAGACTTCATTCTCGAGAAGTCAAGCGTCCTACACCTCGTAATACGGAAAGCTAACGCCGAATCGGGAAGGGCCATATATGAAGTGATCAAGTACCAAAGCCCGGTACTTATCGATTAAAGGCACTTGATGGTTCCGAGATCAAGAATATATGGCACGTTGTGGCGCACTTCTAAGTATTTTCAATAAAGTTCAAGTCGCTTTATCTAAGTCCGTATACAAAATGTTTGATATCAATAAAAGATCACTTTTCTACAAATTATCACTGGTCCTATTGGTCCGATGGTGTAAGGAGGTATGGTAGGACTCGCTAGCCATTCGATGGTAGCCCCAAGTCCTTTTGGTCCTATATTGATCTTATCAGGGTGGTAAGTCAATGGTCACTATTGGTCCGATGGTGTAAGGAGGTATGGTAGGACTCACCGCCATTCGATGGTAGCCCCAAGTCCTTTTGGTCCTATATCGATCTTATCGTGGTGGTAAGTCAATGGTCACTATTGGTCCGATGGTGTAAGGAGGTATGGTAGGACTCACCGCCCATTCGATGGTAGCCCAGTCCTTTTTGGTCCTATATTGATCTTATCGGTGGTAAGTCAATGGTCACTATCGGTCCGATGGTGTAAGGAGGTATGGTAGACTCATCACCGCCATTCGATGGTAGCCCAGTCCTTTTGGTCCTATATCGATCTTATCGTGGTGGTAAAGTCAATGGTCACTATTGGTCCGATGGTGTAAGGAGGTATGGTAGGACTCGCTGGCCATTCGATGGTAGCCCCAAGTCCTTTTGGTCCTATATTGATCTTATCGGGGTGGTAAGTCAATGGTCATTATTAATCTTTATGTCTTGGTTCTTATCTGTTTGTCGTCCAAATTTACTTCACGTATAATTGATCTCACTCTTCGGTACCGATGAGTATAAGTTATTTATTCTGTTTAAGTGTTGAGTTCAGTTCATTAGTTCGCTTAACTCAATCTCGTCTGTGTAAAATTCAACTCACTTCATCAGATGAAAGTTAATCAAGTTATATGCCATATCTAATTCAATAGTTCATTTTATTGATACTAAATTATCGACAAGAAACCGATCGAGATGTAAGTTATAATCAAGATAAGATTAAAGATTTTCATTTCATTTAAATCGATTAAATTACATGAACATAAAAAGTTAAATATTTACATAGTAATCAAAAGCATGATATATATATTCAGCACCGCCTTCATCATCTAATTGAAAGCAATGTCGGGTCCAATTGAAAGCGCCAGATAGCTTCTCTTTCCCTCGCTCCCGACAAATCCTCATATCCTCCCGATAGACCTTCACGATCTCTACATTGAGTTCATCCGAGTCCCTATACTCGCCTCGAATCTGCTTTGAAGCTCTTCATCGTAATGTGCCTCGCCCCTCAAGGTCTTTTATCTTATGGCGAGCTTATGACGCTTGGTCTTACGCCTTCGAGCTTCATCCTCGGATCTTCGCCTCGGCTTCACCAAGTTGAAGGATTAGTTTTCGGTTGGGTGAAGAGAACTCCTCATTTTTCGCCTTGAAGTAAGTTCTCTTCAACCAAGCCGCGCTCAGTTGGTCGATTTTGTTGACCGGCTTGGATGCGTGCCCTCATCTCTCGTGTTTCGGTTCATTATCGAGATGTCTTCAAATCCATCTTGGCCCGATCCAATTCTTTTCAAGACCATTGATGGTATGAAAAGCATCTTCGCGACCAAATTTTTTCTCGGTCCAAGGTCGATTTCAAAGATGTTTATCTCTTGGCGCATGAAATCTTCCTCGGCCTCTCCATTTATGTCTCTCGACGCAATGTCGTCAAGACAAACGACAGCTTTAAGACATTTTCAAAGTACTCAAGTTAAATTCTAAAATGCTCGAAGGAAAATAGAGATGTAAAGGAAGAAGTCATTATTGTTTACCTTGGCCAGATAACTCATTCCTTCGTCGAGAAGATTTCCGTCCGTGTGATCACTGAACCGGTGATCGCCGCAGTGTCGAACGAAAGCCCCAAGAGGTCGAAAGGAAAGTTGGCGTTGAACTGGGGCCATAGGGTTGAGATCCCACTTGGCTTCTAGATGATAACCTTGACCAAGGACCGCCGCTCAGAGAAGGTCTCGACCTTTCGTGGAAAGAGTAGCGGGTTTGGGGTGTAGGTTCAACATGAACGGTTTCGATTATGGGAGATTTGTTTGAATTAGGTTCTTTGGTGTTGAAGCGGATGCGAACTTGGATGGCTCTCGAGGGTACGCTTTTTCTTCTCGATAACGCTGGAATCCTTCGCCCCGGTCACCGCCCTCTTCGATCTGTATTTCTGAAGGGGGCACGAAGGAGGAATGGATCAAGACCGAGGAACCCCGAGTTCTTCTTGGCCAGCTTAATGGAGTTATTTTTGTTTTAGTTTTTGGTCCTAAGTATACTCCTTCGATCGGAGACGATCAAGTAAACCTTTGATCGAGGAATGGTTTTGGGGTTGGTTCTGCTTCATTGTGGGTTCAAGGATTTATTAGAGGAACTAACCTTGGTTTTCTGGTAGCCCTCCTCTTTTTATCGAGGATGAAGATTCTCTTACGGTATGAGAATATCTTCTACCTCTGTTTCTTCTAGTTGAAATTCATCCGTGTGAATTTACGGTATTGATATGCTTCGGGGTAGCTTTGGGGGTGTAGCCTCAATTACTTCAAGACTTCCCAGATAAAAATCTTGAGTTCCTTTACTTACAGAGAGCTCGGCTGATCAAAGACATCGCATGAAATCAAACAATTCCATGTTATAATTATATTTTATGGAATATTTTCAAAAAATATATATATTTGAAATAAGTCGGGACTTACGCTTACGGTCATACAACCATGCTTGCTTCGAGAGGAGTCCGTATTTCCACCCTCCTTCTGGAAGTTGTCAAATACTCCATCATCTCCACTTCGCTCTTCTAAACATCTCCAAAGTCGCAGATATTTTTTCATCACCGCCCGCCTCGGAAGAGGAGATTTCGTGGCCTTTGACAAAGAACCATTTTTCGTGCCATCCCCCTATCGCTCAAGGGTGTTCACCAAATGAACGTCTGTCAAATTTCTCTCCGACTTGGAGAATGTTTGCTTTGAGGGCCTTGAACCCCTTTTCCCTGGATCTGTACTTATCTTGTAGACAAAAGAAGAAGAAGTCCATGAGGGCTCGGCGCCCAGCTCACGGCTGAAGGCCACGAAGGCGAGAATATGGATGTAGGAGTTCGGCACCGATTATGAAAATCCTACACCCAAAAACCCCAAAGAGGGTCACTATGAAGATATGAAGAGGAATCGAACCCCTTTTCCAAAGAAGTCACCGGTACGGCCGTCCATCCTTCAAAGTTGATACATTTTTTCTCCAGAATCAGGGGTACCCTGACAAAGATGGGTGTTCTGAATGTGGAACCGAAGTTCAACTCTCTTCGATTCACCTTTCGGTTATGATAGAAGGAGTGTTAGCATGCGAGAATCGCTCTGCACTCTATAATAGTCGAGGGGGTTTTCGGGTTTTCGCTTGGGATTCGTACATCAAGTCCCCTCATGAAGATTAGGGTTTGGGGAACCACAAAGATGGGTGTTACAAGTATGGGAGAACTCGTTGTGGTTTTGAGAAGCCATTTGTGAAGATTTGCGAGAGAGAAAGAGATCGAGAAATTTGTAGAAAGGCGCTCAATTTCAAATGAACAGTAAAATCACAAAATTGGTAAAGTTATCCTTTTATACCGATTTACGATGTGTTCAAGACAAAGCGCATTAAATGACGAGAATAATTTGAATTTGAATGGGAAGCGTCCGGTTTGGATCACGGTACCTAATGGTTAGAAATCTTTACGAATTGGGCCTTTAACTTCCTTTCATTTCATTTCATGGACAATAAATGGGTACGCTTTTAATTACATCTTGTCATTTATAGATTCTCAAGAAAATATCATGGATTGTTTATAGTTTTCTATTAAACATTCGCTCAACAAAAACTAGGGGCAATGTTGGGTGCGTGATATTTTATCCTTTCACCAAATATATTGGGCTTATTATTTTTATTCTATTGGGCCTTTATTATTGAATTATAAAAATCATTAAGCCCAATTATCATATCATTTTCATTTCAAACTTATAAGACCGGGTCGGGTCAATGGATCAATCATTTAGACATTTTAAATATCTACAATCTTTGACCTGTAATGATAAAAAAGCATGTCGGTTGACTAAAGAACCTGCCATGCATTAATGTGGATGGGATTATAATCGATTTCACAGAAACAAAGGATCAAAAGCGAAGGAACAAACTATATGCAAATTTCAAAGATCCATCGGGTAAAAAGGAATGTGTCGTAGTAGTAGTGGGTGTACGGTAATTGTGTCGAGGAGGTATAACTTGGCAAGGAAGTCTCCACCAAGAGGTATGTTTTCATACTCTTCTTCATTTAGAATCAGATATTCACAGAGAATTATTATTATCTCTTGATATCAATACACTAGGCGATATAGCCTCCGTTTTCGATAAACCTTGTGAATTCACATATTGATTCTCACGCTCGAAGCTATCCCCCGACGGAACCGCCGTCAAGCTTGTGGTGTTTATTGTGTTTACGTTGCAGGATCAGGACGTTTTAGGTGATTGGAACGTGACGAAAGATCTTGGCGTTAACACTTCCAAAGAAGTCAAGGCGAAGGGGATTTTCAAAACAGTTGCACGAGCAAACGTCGGTCAGGTGGTGGACATAGGGAAGATACAAGATCAACTGGCGAACGATTTAAACATAACTGAGAGAAGGGATGACAGAGCTTCTCAATTGATGGCTAGATTGAGCAAAGAAGGGGATACGATCCTTGTCATATTAGATGATGTCTGGAGTGAGATTCCTTTGGCAGAAATAGGAATTCCTTTTGGGGAATATGCTAGTAGTATCAAGGGCTGTAAGATCCTCCTTACGTCTCGATTGCCAGACGTGTGCATTGATAACAACTGTAAGGATCCTGTTAAGATTGAAGCCTTGACAGAAGATGAAGCGTGGGATATGTTCACCAAGACTGTTGGTATTTCTACTATTGAGTCTGTAGATGACTCTTTTGCAAGGCAGGTGTGCAACAAATGTGCACGTTTGCCACTCATTATTGCTGCGGTTGGAAAAGCACTCCACAAGAAGCCTGAAGTTTTATGGGTGGACGCACGTAATCAACTCATGAAATGCAAACCAGAAAAAATTAAGGGAATACCTCTCGATGCTTATGCTTGTCTGGCGTTGAGTTTCAATATGCTAAACCCAGACGCATACTTGTGCCTTTCGCTATGTTTATTGGCTGGGGAAGATGAGGAGATTAAGATCGAATTTCTGTTCAGACTTGTAACCGGGTCGGGATTACTTATAAGTTGGAATACGTATACGTTGGAAGATGCAAGAAATAGAGTAAATGCCATGGTCTTTCAGCTCAAATCTTCTTCTTTGTTGCTTGAAGGTCGATATTATGATGATAGTGTTAAACTGCATGATATCATCAGAGATGTTGCAAGATCTATAACTGCCAAAGATCCTCAATACTTATTCCTATCTGAAAGTAATTGTTCCTCATTGTGGCAGACTGATTTAAGTTCTCGGAAATTAATCTATCTTGATTCCAAAAGTGACAGTGTCTACTTTCCTGATGATCTGGTGTGCCCAGACCTTCACACCTTGTACCTCAAGTGCAGTAATCTTACAGGTGTACAGCTTCCAGATAGCATTTTTGAGTCATTTCCGAAACTCAAATGTTTATTGCTCCAATGCAAAGTGAATGACATTTCTCACGTCATTCAGTTAAAAAATCTTGAGATGCTTAGCCTTCAGAAATCTTGTTTTGGAGGCCTGCTGCTAGATTTACGACAATTGAGACATCTTCGAATGTTAGATTTGCGGCGGTGTACTGAAATTATGGGAGTTGTGTTGTCAGGTTTAGTGCGGCTTGAAGAATTGTATCTTCCAAAAGATTGCAATATTTTGGATGAAAAAACCAAGAGAAAGACCCCCTTATCTTCTGTGTCAAGCAAATTGACAAGTTTGGAAATTTATTTTGAAGATGTCAAATCTTGTCCAGATGAAAATTTTTGCAAAAATTTATGTAGATATAAAATATGTGTGGGTGGTCATATGAATTTTTTGAAACATCATCCAGCTATAAAATCAGTGTACTTGTGCAATGATTGTATCGACGGTGGGGTAAAAATCCTGGTGGAGAGAGGTGATTATGTGACATTGAAAAAAGTGACGGGTTTACAGAAATGTTTTAGCGATGGAGGAGGAGCCTTTACGGACTTGAAATGGCTAAAGATAAGTGAATGCATAGACGACGAGTATCTATTCAGAATTCACGGACAGCCTCATCAACGTGTGGGGTCTTTTTCTAAATTAAGTGAATTAGAAATTTCAAGTTCGGGATTCAAATATCTCTTCTGCACTTCCACCGCAAGATGTCTCCAGCAACTGGAAAGACTCTTCATTTTTGATTGTGAGATGTTGGAAGAGATTGTAAGGAATGAAGGCCAAATTAACGAAATCATATACTTTCCCAAATTAAGTGCGCTGCGTCTTGATTCACTACCGGTGTTCAAAACCTTATGCGGAAAGGTATGCTTCGTTTATTTTTTTAATTCTCTTATTAAGTGTCACTATATCAAAAAAGTCATTTGAAAATATCATTTTCCATTATATATTATTTGAAATTAACTATAATTAATTAGAAATAATCTTTAAATATTATTGAAATGACAAAAAAAGAAAACAAGAGGCAATTAAGTACTTAAGATTTGAAAAGTATAAATTAAAATTAATAATAAGTATATAAACTTATATATCCTCATTTATTAGTAAAAACGATAATATTAAAATAGAAAGGAAAAAAGTGAACAATGTCCACATCTTTAAATAAAATAATTCAACATTTGTAACACATTGATTATTTAATTATTGAATAGACATCTCAAATAAATTTGAAAAGTCATAATAGTTTTATATATATTTTGCAACATAGGGAATACAAGATTAAATAAAATATACGAAATTTGTAACCTAGTGATTTTGTAATTTATGTGTATATATATAGCACTTGAAAAATACGATTCAATGAGTGAAATAAGTAAATAATAATAATAAATAAAATAAAATAAAAAATTCCTACTTGTATGTGGAGGGTAGAATGTGGATATGAATAAATTTTGAGAACTGATATTTTCACATTCAACAATGATATTTTCACGTGATCTCTCTCTCTATGAATTAAAATATATATTATAATATTTTGGAAGAGCCATGTATAAATTAGAATTAATCTTTAAATATTATTGAAATTGAAAAGAGAAAACATGAGGCAAGTACTTAAAAGATAAGAAAAGCATAGTTGTCAGAATTTTGGCTATTATTTAATTTTAAAATTTATTTTTAGTCTATATTAATATTTACTTGACTACTTTTATATACAATCAAGCTATTATGCTTGATTGTCTAATAAATTGTGTGTTTTATATGTTAAAATATATATATATATATATATATATATATATATATATTATAATATTTTATATTTTGTTTCACGTATGCATAATTTATCTTCACAATACAATTTATGAGGATTTTTGACGTGCGATACGATTCACAATACAATTTAACGTGCGATATATGGAAACACAATATATATGAGGATTTTTGATACACGATTCAATTTGACAACTATGAAGAAAAATATAAATTCAAAATAATAACTAGTATATGAATTTTATATGTGCATTCACCGCAGTGTGGGAATTGATAGTTGATAGTTTAGATGATATAAATTAAATAGGAAATTAATATTTTCACAACATTTTTGATATTTTCACATGAAAAATATTGCTATAGATCATGTATAGCGACAATTTTCATGTGAAAATATCATTTTCTGTTGTGGATTTATCAGTTTTCATCAAATACCCTGTTTAGTGAGAAGGCATGCTTCTATATTTATCTGTTATTTTAAAACTTGATGATATTTTAAGAGCATCTCCAACAATAATAACAAAAAAACTCAATGTGTCAATTTGAAAAACTCTTCGAATTGAAATTTATTAATTTTTTATTATGCTCACTAAAAGGACAAAATGAAGAACTTGTGGATGTTTGCTTATTATTTAATATAACTAGCTAGCCTTTTACCCATGCAAGCAAGACGTATGTGTATTAAATCAGAGCAGGGGTACTAATTGTTAGTTAATTAAAAATTAGATGTGTC
This sequence comes from Panax quinquefolius, assembly GCA_020205615.1. Taxonomy (NCBI): domain Eukaryota; kingdom Viridiplantae; phylum Streptophyta; class Magnoliopsida; order Apiales; family Araliaceae; genus Panax; species Panax quinquefolius. The sequence goes on along the minus strand of CM035156.1, from coordinate 174,450,348 downwards.
GGGAGTGTTATTATATACGGTTATATTTTAGAGGGGGTACCGTGTTGTGAATTGGATTGATTTTGCAGGTTGCATTCCCAAGCGTGGAGTTTTTGGAGTTAAATGGTCTGAAAATTAATTTGGAACAGATATATCTTGGCAGGGATGATTCCACTTCCAAATTAAGATTCGTCACTATTGTAGGGAGTGAAAGGCCTCCAGCACCTCAACTGATCATTCCACCAAACTGGTTACTCGCATCAAGAGATTTAGGATTTTTGGTTGTGAGAAATTGTTACTTTCACGAGGGGGACTTATTTAGCCTTCTGGGAAAAAATAATCCTTATGGAACTATTAGCTTTGGAAGATTACAGGAGGTAGAAGTTGATTCGTGTGGGCTGTCGACTATTTTCACATCCTCCGTTGCTAAAGCTCTCCAAGAACTCCGAAGATTAGAAGTAAGATCATGTGGGTCAGTTGAAGAAATTGTTACCGATGATGAACGGTTGCGTAATGATGAAGAATTAGTTCATGTGGAGGAGATTTCATTCCCTAAATTGTTTAGAATTGAACTTGAGGATTTACCAAACCTCAAAAGTTTCTGTCCCAGTGCAAACTATTGTTTTAAAATTCCATCATTAAAGAATGTTTTTATAACGAGATGCCCCCAGCTGCTGAGTTTCACTCCTCGGCAAATAAGCACACCTGAGGTACGTGTAAAGATTATAAATCTAAGCCTCGGTACTTGTTATGGGAATACTAGGGACATCAATAGCTACCTACATCAAATGATCAGGAACACACAGCAAGGTACGTACGTCATTATTAAAATGAATAGCATCATATTAATTATTACATTGATGGATCATTTACAAGCATTGCATTACAATGCAATGATGACGTGTTTGATCAAATTCATTTAAAACCCCAAATTCATAATCAAATGCATGTACATGTTTGGTTGATGTTAGGAATACATCAACCAAACATAGGCAGCAGTGTGTTACTGTCAACTACTGCTACCCAGAGGCAGCAGCCCCTGTTTCTTAGTTTTGCTTATTATTCTTTTGTTTTCCCTTATTTGATTAAGTGTGTTTAGCAGCTCTCTTTAATACACTAACAGCTCCTTAATATTCATTTATGCTAACAGCCATTTATGTTTGGCTTTGTGGGATTTAATTGGTTTATTACTGCTTTGGTTGGGGTCAGCTCCAACTGAGTTTATCAAGCCCCTACACTGCATTAACAGTTGGCTGGGACTTACCTGCTCTTGCTATAGTAGCTCTTTTGATGCAGCAGCTCTTAATCCCCATTTCCTTGTATAAAGTTAGCTTTTAGTCTTTTCATGATTTAAATATTACCTCAATATACTATTACATCCACCATTCTTGTTTTTTTTTCCTCCTATAATGTTAAAACAGCCTTCTAAGGATTTATTATCCTTAATTTGGCTTACTAACTCCAATGGTATATGCCCATACATTCTAGCTTGATTTTGGAGTTTACTAGCTCATTCATATTACACTTGGGTATCTTATAGACTCATCAATTATATCAACTAGTGTGTTAAAGTCAATATATTTTTAACACTTATATTAAACAGTCTCCTCTATAATCTTTTTACGCCGGCAACCAAGCTTGGCTTGGCCCCGTGAGGCTTGACTATTTGGCTAATATGCTTATAAATGCAAATAAATTTGTGTAGGCTCTATGAGAACACATTAAGCTGAATCTTATCAATAGTCCACAAACCAAGCAAGTTTCTAACTCTTACTTGAGCAAGTATTCTAGAATTATTCATATATGAACAAGTTCTCTAAATTCTGAACTGTCTCTCATTATTTATGAATAATACAAGGTTAAATAACTTTTTTATTCCAATGATCAGTTTCAAGAGAATAGTTAGGATGCCATCAAGTATATTGAACTTTTCTCTCTTAAATAAGTTTATATTGCAGTATTTAACTCAAAAGCCGCTTTTTTCAGTTATTCAACTTATTTGTACCTTTAATGCTTCAAATTCAGTTATTTTGATAAAATTGAAAGAATGACAATGCCATTATTTCGGCTAGACAACTGTTGAGATATATTATTCATGAAAATCTCATTGAATGTTTTTCTAACCATTTTGTTGTGGTGCGGAATCTTATATATTGCTGTGAACGAACAACCCTTTTATAATAGGGGCATATTGTACCAGACATATGATTCTGAAGGACATGTAAAGTATCATTAGACTGTTATGTTGTGCACAATATAGGGTACTTGGGTTGATCCCCTAGAGTACAAGTCTAGGATATAAAACAGCTTCAATAACTGTTTGTATCCATGGATTGCAGTGTTAGTCCTGTCAATTCTAGTACAGAGTTCACTCGTCATTTGACCTTACAAAGATGCTAAAGCCTCGGTTTTCAAACTCAAAACTTTAAAGAACTGCCTTTGTTCAATATCTATCGATTTATATCCTCTTTATTATAAATATTCATGTTCCATTATATTCAAACTGCTTTATTTCCTTGTTAAGCAAGCTTTTTCTCACCCTTACATTGAATATAATGTTTTCGCTTAAAACCGAGGGCTACTGTACATCCGAGAAAGACAAAGGAAAAGAAAAAGTTGCGTAATAAATGTTTATTAAGCGCTGTATTTTATATGAACTTAAGTAGTTGATGTAATAAATACTGTTAGTACTATATTTTGTAATATTATTTGGTATTTGAGTTATGTAAAGGTCTATAGAACCTGTGATTTAAGTTATATGATATTTATATAATATAAGACGTGTTTATGATAGTATGAATGATTATGTTAGTATCGTGAGCACCAAACCCGAGTTAAAATAACTTTGATTTAGGGGAGTCACATGGTGAGAGCCATAGAATTTTAATAAACGAATTGCGTGTACACAAAGAAAATAGACTTGATGATGTAAATATCAGGTTTAGTGGTTAGGTATGGTTTGCACAACATGTCATGCCACTTGTCTGTATCACTAGTTAATCATATAAAAATAATTTAGGATTAGAATCAACCAAATATTACATAATTTATGATTTGAATCGGCCAAAGATTAATGTCTAGCATACATTCCACAAGCTTGTCATTCTCATGTTCAACCCATTTGCGCTTACTCTTGCCTACCCGTATTGCTTCATCATTTACTTGAGAATCCATCATAAATTCCAAATATACAAAAAAGGTAGATTCCATCACATCTCAATTTCAAAACATAAGTATCATACAAAATCCCATCATAGATACAATAAGCATTGAAAGGTACTACTTTTTATAAATAATACAATTTTAAACTATAAATTATGGTCAGCCCTCCACACATTAAACATCTCAATGGCAAGATTTTCTCTAAAGTTTGTCCACACATGGGATGTCTCCACTGTATTGATATGTAGTCTTCATCAACTCTAGTTTCCTCATGATTGACTTCTATCTCCTCATCTTCGAACGGATCAATAGTCATTTCTTGCCTTATAAAGTTGTGCATTAGGCAACACGCAACAATAATTTTATTTTGTGTTCGAATAGGATAAAATGAAGGACTTTTAAGAATTCCCCGTCTTTTCTTCTTAGGAAAAACAAAACAACTATATGGAGTGCTTCATGTTAAACAATTCTTTTGGCGTCAAATGAGGTCGATGTCCATCTAACCAATCATTTAAATTATATCTTTGACCTCTAAATGGTGCAAGAAACCCCTCTCCATTGGAATATCCAGCATCTACGAGGTAGTAATTACCTTAACCAAATAAAAAGGATGTTACAGTTAATTGTATATATATATACACACATGGGGTTGTGTGTTTGTTAGTGTGTGTATGTCTATAAATATTATATTATATTAAGATATTTATTAGTTCTTACCTCGATTTAGTTTTAAACCATGATTACGATGCATTGCATAATAAAGTACACTACCATCTCACCACGAACCCTTCCCAATCGTAAAGGCGTAGATAAATTGCATCTCCTGGAGAGCAAACACCTAACACATTAGTTGTAATCTCACTTTTCGATTTCAAAGCCCCTAGACAACTCTAGTAAGAAATACTTAACATAATGATAAATATGTAATTTAAGAAAAGTTTGTTTTAGTAAGATAATAAATATCAAAGTTAAAGTAATACCTTAAAATATTTCCACTTATCATCAGTAGAGTTTTCACGTATATGTTCCAAATTCTTAAAAAATTGACCTTCCAATCTTATTACAAAGATTGAGTACGTTGTTGAAGTGTCTATTAATTGTCTCATCGATTTAAATTGTAACACTATGACTCAATTTTTTCATTCCATTGGAATGATTCATTCCATTCTCTCTCCTATTCCACCAATCTAAATATAGCATTATAAGATCATACAATATGTATAAACAAACTTTAATTAAAGGGGTCTTTGGCTTTTGCTATTATGCATGTGCGCATAGGGTTGATGAAGCCAATTTGGTAGTAAAAGGTGGTTCAATTGAAATTGTTACTAACTATCCATATCCTTAACTATGGGAAACTATACAATTTACAACCCAGAAATTATGATCTATCAAAAATGGTGTCAAGGATCTACCAATTAAAAGAATAAAAATAAAGTAACTTCAGGCCAAAATTTAAAATTAACAAACTCGGTAAAAATAGAGAGAATAGTGATCATTTTAATAACATGCTATCAAATTACATAACATGATCACTGATCACATACAGACATAGTGGGACTCTAATCTAGATAAAGAATGTACCTCAGACCGAAAATTGTTAGTCTGAGAGTAATTTTCTGGAAGTGGTTGTACCAAATCTTCTTGCAGGTATGATCCGAGATGGTGACAAAACCTCAGCAAAAGATAAATTGTACGAATCTGTCCCTAGCCGACTTTGTAACCAGCCTTTGCTTCCGGAGAAACCATCAGCCACTATCCAGGAGTTCTTAAAGCCAAGACTTGTCAGTACTCTTGCAACTATCTTGGCTGAATCTGAGTAGCTGGACATTGAAAAGTAAACATACAATTCATGTTACAATAATACAGAAAAATATAGAAAAAGGCCAGTAGATAATATTTAGAGACTTCGGATAAATTCTGGCATTTACAACAATATGCAAGCATAACGGAGGAAAGAACTCACGAGTCCAGTATCACAATGTTGGAACCTTTATTGATTTTCTTGAGACACGAAATCTTCAGAGCCGCTAGTTCAGCTTCTACCTTCTTTGTATCTCTGACAAGGTCTTTTAGCTTGCTCGGTAATTCTTCCAAACTGGACATTTGAGGTAAAAAAAATAAAATAAAACGGCCGTATAGACACGAAAGAAGAGAAAAATACAGAAAGAAACTGTTTTCCATGCATTAGGGTCAGATTTTATGCCACCCCTTCTTAATCCATCTTAAATTGTGGAACTGTAGTATTGTTTTTTTATGTCTATGGAAGTTAATTTTTTGTTGTTCTTTTTTACTTTTTATGTTGACTATCCAAATGGTCCGAATATGAACTATGTTTAAAATGATGCTATATCCCATACTTGCCTGGGAATATCATGTAATGGAAATTAAGCAATTATTAGTGCAGCCAGATCTTAACGTAATTGCATGTATATTCTGTAATAATGTAGCTTTATAAATTGTAAGGAGCCAAGCTAGGCAAAATATGCTGTTGAAGAATTATGTTCACTCACGGGATTGAGATCATTTTGTTCTTAGCACTTGAGGGAAGGCGAGGAATTCCAGCCTTGTCCTTATCCTTCTCTGATCTAATATCAATCAATATGTAATTCTTTGTAGATATCAGATCAAGAGTTTGAGCAGGAGTGAGCCCACCTACAAAGTAACATAACAGATTAATACATAAAAATTATTATTATGATTTAGCAAACTTTACTTATGCTAATATAGACCTGGAAATTTAGGTTGAGAACTATATAGTTAACCAAAACCACTTGGATCTATTGGGTTGGTAAACTAGTTTTTAGATTATGGATTGGTTCAGTTTTGACCCATATATTATTAATTACAAATATGGGTTGGAACTAGTTTAACTAGTTTTGACCTATATTAGTCTATAATATGGTACTTCTTTTTCCAAATAGCTCTCAAAGCAAGGAAATTAAAGAGAGAAAAGTGATGGAGGAAGCAAGCAAGGAAATAGAGTAGACGTTATTATATATACAAAGAAATTAAGAGAAAAGAAAGAAAGATAAACTAAGGAGAGGGATGGAATTAATGTTCTTAATTATTAACTAACAGTGTTTGTTGGAAAGAAAGGTCGCCCCGTGAACAGTTAAACGTGAATATACCCAGCATTTTAATTAACATAATAATTTTGATTTATCAGTTTGTTGGGTTAATAAAAAAGTATGAAACTATAATTTGAAAAATAGGTCGACTTGGATTCGACCTATAATCATTTAAATCCAAACCACATAACCCATATTAAATATAGATAATATGGTTTTTGGTTACTTAACTGACCCATAACTATTTTATGTAACCCAAAACCAACTCAAACCTATTTTTTGCCATCTCTAGTCTAATACATATAATTTTTACGATGAATAAAACTCTACCCATATAATCTGTGATTAAAACCGAGCGTGCTGTGGATTCTTCAAAATTCTGATTAAATGTCCCTTCATCGGAGACATTAAACAATGCCTACAGCATACGTCCAACATTTATAATCAATCCAACCAAATATTTATAGCCATTGCTACGAATTTTGGACTTCATCTATATACGTATGGAGATTAGTTTTGGGATTTCGGAGATGATTCAAATATTGTGAGAGAAAAATAGGCTTCAACCAAAGCACTTCGGTTGAGTTTGGAGAGTGGACATATCAATATTGTAATCTTCTTGTCACTTGATCTTGGTCTCTTGACAAGTTAAATGCTGTGTTTTTAGTATATATGTTTTATTTGTTCACTGTTACTACAAAATTGAAGCAACTTTTTATCAACAGAAACAATGGGAGAGGTACCAACTCACCTTTAAACCCACGAAAGTTAAAAGAAATGGCAGACCAGACAGGAGGAAGTAGGAGATATGCAAGGAATAATGCACCGCCAGTCCCTACAATTACGACAGGGTTAGATAGAAGCGATGGCTTCAGCAGTTGATGATGCTAAAGGCTTGGCAATTTCAATCACCTTTGTGGTTTGTTGTGCTGCATCAGCAACTGTCTGCAAATTAGAAATTGTTATTTTCATCAAATCAAGTTGAAAAATAGTAATTTTGATAAGCAATCAGAGCGCTCAAAGGCCAACATCCACCAATGTAATATTTGCCAAATGCCACAGGTTGAAACTCTAATTAGTTGACAAATCATATATTTATTTGTATGGTTTTCTAATATCACAATTAGTTTGCAACTGCCTGCATAGATTTACCGTGTTATTTTCTTGGTATTGAAACCAAACTCGAAGGCCTTGACAGTACCAAACAAATGCTGTCTAATGATAAATTCCCAGTTCCTGCAATATTTATATCTCTAGCTGGCTCTGGAAATATCAAACTTTATCCTACACAAACTCTTGAGACAGCTCCTCCTGAAAATTATGAGACTCCTTTCCATCCTGATATAGTAACTTACCAGCAGCAAGGCTTAGGTTCCTTAAAAAATGATTTAGCTTAGACCTCTGAGTTAAAATCTGCATTCTTCCCTGCACAATCTCTAAACCCCATACATAAATTATCTAGCTACGACATTATGCCAATTTTCTCTAAATAAAACAAAATGAAAATGCATATGATATGATATGCAGTCTTGCCTGCAGAGTGCAGCCAGAATACACGCTCATCAGAATCACAACTCCTCATCTTCTACAATGCTATAAACATACCGTATGGCCGGTTAATTAAATTTCAAATTTTCATTAATTCGAATAATAAATAAGAAACAAATTAATTTGTTTCTAGCCATTTAGTGTTTTCTACTCAACTCGTCTCAAAGTTCCTTGTCCCAAAAGTTTGGGACATGTAGACGTGGATCTTATTTTGACATTTGGCTCTATCAAGGGCTGCTCATTCCTACCACCATGTTTGATTTAAAATTATACGAGTTGACTAAATACTCCAGAATACACCATTGCTAATCAATACACTAATTTGTACAAGGACATATAATTATTACTTACTAGTAGCAACCAGTTAAACTACATTTCACCTGCCAGTGATCCTAATACTAAACCATATTCCATCAGGAAAAAAAGAAGCATAGCATTTTCATTTTAACCATTTGAGACTGCATACATTTTATACAATTAAAGGACATGAAAAGCATTTCATTCAACTTTTTGAACATTTTTAACCCATACTAGTGTTACCATAGGAAACACTTCTACATAAAAAAATTCAATATATTAAGTAACAATGGGAGTCTTAAATTTAAATTCTTAAAGAGAGAAAAGAAAAAAAGAAGAAGAAGAAGAAGAAAAGAAACCATTTTCTCAGACTAATGAATTAGTAAACTTATCACCCCTAAGTGAAAAAACATCAAACTTTACACTGCAGATTTGAGATTTATAAATAAACCTTAACAGCAGTTTCCATGTCAAAACCAGTGCTCTGCATAATTGCTTCTTGGGCTTTCTTCGAGGCATCCGAGACTACCGGAGAAGCAATCTTCACTGCCTCACCTCCAGCTTTCTGCAAAATAGGCAATGCCACATCCACACCCGGCTTCACGGCATCAATCACAGCTCCAATAGCTTTCCCTGCAACATCAAAAACACTCGAACCAACCTGTTGAACTTGATCAATTGTCTCTTCCACCTACAAAAATCAACAAGGACAATCAATTTAGACAAATAGGTACTTATCAAAATTCAATTTAGACAAATGGGTACTAATCAAAATCCAAAAAATAGGTGTTTTTAGTGAGATAAATTTAATTTCTCACTTGGGTAATAGATGAGACAATTTGTTCTTTGGGGAGGCTGAGAGCTTTGGCATTTTGGGAAGATATGAAGAAGAAAATGAGAGAAAGAGTGGTTGATGTTGAGAGGGAAAGAGAAATGGGTTTTGATTGGGGTTTAGGTGGGATTTTGGAGAGAGAAAAGGGTCTGGGTGGTGGTGAAATGGAGGAGGGAATCGGGTAAATGGGTGGTCTGGCGGTGGCTGAAGCTCTCAAGGCCATTTCTTTGGCCTTTGGCCACCGCTCAGTTGGTCAGTGAATATGGAGAGAGAGAACGGGAGAGATGGGGTGGTGTTGATGAGGTGGAAGAGGAGGAATATGTGATGAGAAATTAATGGCCAATTTTCTCTCATTTGTTAATTATATATCCAATGGACCAATATGGAAACTTGAGAATCTAGTTAAGCCACACAAATATATCTAGCTTTAATGAAGTTGACGTTAGTTCCTAAAGGCTCTGAACAGAAGTCTTTGTTTAATGTCATTCTCCATTCCTTTGTATATTTTTTATTATTATTTTTTCTTTTTTTTATTATGATAACATTACATTCTAACCCATTTTAAATTTAGACCTTAAAATACATAATCTTAATTTCATTTAAAATGGAGAAGATAATAATTCCCAAAACAAATGGATCGTCTTATTCAAGTGATATACACTTGTAACTCTTACTTAGACGGACACTTTGTTTCTATAGATGAGTCCAAATGCCCAAATCTCAAAACAATGATCATTAAAAAAAAATATACATGCCAGCCTGTTCGGCTCATAAGTCACAAAATAAGTTAAAACAAGTTATGAAAGTAATCTGTTCATAATGACTTATAAGTAAAAATAAATATAAAGATTATTAAAAAAGACATTAATAAAAAGAGGAACAAAATAGAAGAGGACAAAACAGACATTACATTTGGTCAAAATAACTAACTTATTTTAAAATGACTTATAAGTCATGTTTAAATAAGTCACAAATAATTACATATTTTTTTGGACTTAAAACTCAACTTATAAGTCAAAAAATAAGTAATTGTCAAACATCTTAACAGTAAAAAACAACTTATAAGTTATTTCCGAACAAGGCCTTACTGTTACGCATTTATATGGACCATTAAAACTAATGCCATAAGTAATTGAATTGATTCCAGTTTTAAAAGATGAAACAAAATCTGAGGTGGGTCTCTTGCGAGTATCTAGAATCATTTTTTTATTTGTTTGTTTTGTTGTGAACATCATATATTCCATATCCTAGTGTTTTGAGTTGTGACCTCTCCTCTAGTTTGTTAGTCCATATCCTAGTGTTATGTATTACTGCAAAATACATAAATTAAACTAAAAATCACTCAAGCTGCTTGTCTTCTTGCATAAGCAGTTTTTCATCAAATGGTTCCAGATTCACAGTTCTTGTCTCCAGGACAAAAGGGTTGAAATACTCTTTTTAAAACACACAAACCATTGTGAGAACATATACATTTTCACATACACCAATCAATGTGAATGAATCAAGTTTCTTGGGATAGAATAGTTGAATATAACTAACTACCAACTATAATAACCGTCATGGTTGTATAAATTTAGCTTGTAGAACTCTCTGTTTAATGACACCCTGCAAACTTGAACATGAGAAAATTTCGATCAGTCTTTTTTTCTTCCCTCATTTAGCTAGATACAATTTAAACAGAGTTGTTATGAGCAACTGATCTTATGACAATGGCAAGCATGTTTACTCAATGTTAGATAATTTGAAGAGTGTTTTAATCTTTTCTTGTTTTTATATACAAAATTTACAGATTATTTACTTTGATAAATGAGCCGACTTTGAGCAAGAGTATACACGTCTAGACTCAAAACTTGATTTATTTTCAGCATGCTTTACATTATTTTTCCTTAATCTATCAAAATGGTACATATGAGAGAAAAAATATGATATTTAGCAAAAAATGAAAAACTATGAAACATGTCACTAGCTCAAGAACAAAAAGCAAATTTAAGAAGTTTTTCATGTAATAAACTCAAAGAAACAGGAAATCACCTGTCCCAAGTGAGTGAGGTTGTTTAATCCACCAAATGAAAATTCCTTAAATTGGAAGTACTTGTTGAATTCGATACCAATTCTCCCCCTCGCGCTCCTGCACTTTTAACTCCATATCACAAGGCAAATATCCCAACTTCAAGTCACAAAGAGTAGTAACCGGCTTCAACCCTCTTGGAGCAATCTTCATTCGCTTGCATTCAACAATCTCAAGCTGTCTAAGATTGCTTAGAGCTCCATCTTCAATTCTCCATGTGCCAAAAGAAAGAAAACAAAGCTTTAGAATTTGAAGTTGAGGAAATCCTCCACTTGAGCAAACTAGTTGTTTCCCCACGAACGAAGATGCCTTCAATTTTAACACTCTTAGGCTTGGCAACTTCTCCAACTTTGGCATAGGATCTTCCATCAAGAACGAGCCTTCTAAGGATAGCTTGGTGAGGTTTGGTGGGAAATCTTCAATTTCTAAGAGCTTGCTTATGAATCCTCCCAAATGCAGCTTATGGAGACGAATGTGACTCGAAAAAGTCATCAATTTGGGAATGGCAGTGCTTGTGATATTGTTGAAATAAGTTCTTGCTTGAATCTTTAACCGTTCAAGGTTCTTGCTCTTAAAAAGCCACTTAGCTAAGGCCTCTTGTTGGAAATGTAGATTTCCATGCAGCCCCAATTCTCGAAGGTTGATTAAGTTGTCCAAGCCATGCTCTATAGAACTAGTTGGGCCAATGCATAATCCTCGTAATGTTTGTAAATTAGCTAGAGTTGGATTTTTGGGTGGATTAATCACCATCTCCTTGAACTCACTGAAATAAAGGTGTCTCAACTTTTGCAGCTTCCATATTGCAATGGGGATGGGATTTATCAATGTTGATCTCAAGTCAAGAGTTTGCAGATTTGTAAGATAGCGCACGGATGATGGAAGCTTCTTTAACCAAGATCTTCTTAAACCCAAGTATCTTAAGTGGATGAGGTCTCCAACAGCAGAATCAAGCTGAGTTATTTGAACCCCCTCCAAATCAAGAACGCGTAAAAGTTTAAACTTCTTGAATTCATGAAATACAGATACATTGAGGTCAAAGCACAAAAGAGAGCGGAATTTTGTGGCATTCTTTGTGAATAGAGGTATCCCAAAATGTATAGCAAGACGACGAGCTCTTGTTAGAGTACTAAATTTATCACCACCATAAATGATATCGAAAAATTGATCTTCCTTGGCTTTTGATACGGAGAGTTCTCTAAGAAGATCATGCACTCGACATGCTTTTATCCTTCCATTAGACTCCCTTTTGGCTACCTGAACCATGCTCCTTCCGACGAGCTCTTCCAAGTAGTCTTCTGCAACATCTTCAGGCTGTTCTTGACCTCGCGGCTGCACAAACCCCTCAGCAATCCATAACAATATCAATCTTCTGGCCGAGATTTCAAAGTCTTCTGGGAAAAGACCAAGATAAAGAAAACATGATTTCAGATAATAAGGCAAATCTGAATAGCTTAATGCTAGTATCTCTTCGCATAGTGTTGGCTCTTGTCTCAGCTGCCAATGGACACTCTGCAAAACCTTTAGCCACTCATTGAAACATGCTTCTTTTCTTGATAAAAGGCCTCCCAATACTACGATAGCAAGAGGCAAGCCCCCACATCTTTCCACCATTTGTTTCCCAAGCTCTTCACACCATGGAGCTAATCTTGCATTCGAGTTCCATTCCAAGCATACTTTCTTGCAAAAAAGTTCCCAACTGTGCTCATCATCAAGCAGACTTAGTTCATGTGGAGGACTTTTTAAATCAGCATACAATGCAACATCTTTGAACCGACTTGTTAGAATTATTCTACTTCCATTGCTCGTCTCTGGGAAAGCCGGTCTTAAATCATTCCAAACTTCATATTTCCAAATATCATCAAGAACAATCAAATACCTCTTATCGACCAAGAACATTGCCAAATTCTCCACTACATCCTCGTTACTCATTTTTTCCAGCTCCTCTTTTGCAAACCCCATTACCTTCTTCACCAATTCAAGCAAAGTATCTCTTGCTCTATACTCTTGGGACACAAAAACCCAAGCACAACATTCAAAATGCTTCTTGACATCACAACTAAGATACACTTTCTTGGCAAGAGTAGTCTTGCCTAAACCTGCCATACCGATGATTGAAATCACAGCACGTCTGCTTGCTCCTTGCACCAACCGAGACTCCAAACTCTTAATATCTTCCTCCAGACCAACAACATCCTCTTCCCTACCAAAAGGCGATGATCTCCTCTTTTCTTGAAGCCGGTTACTAGCAAAACTTGTGCTACCCAAATTTTCAATTCCATAACTTGATCTGCTAACCTTAACTTCATGAATTCTTAGCTTAATCCTATGGATATGCTTGTTGACCTTTCTACGAAAAATCAGTTCATTCAAGAAACTATACTTCTTCAAGAAAAACACAAATCCTGACCTGTTTTGTGCAACTTTGAGGATGAAAAAGTCAACCAGATCATCTGTATCATATGCAATGTTTCTGATATCAACTACCCAGTTCTTAACTCTTTCATCTCCATCTTGTTTCATTTCTGCATCTCTAATAAAGCACTGCATTCGCCTTAATTCCGCTTCCATCCATTCAACATGAACGCCTACTCCTTTAAAAGATTCAGCTTCATCAATGAGGCAGCCTGCAATTTTTTCTAAAACAAAAGCAACAATGTATTCAGCCATAAGTTTCAGCTGTTTTTCACTGGGATTTTGGCCTCTTTTTATCACAAAGAAATGGATTTGAGAGGAAAGCAGGTACTGCCTAATTTAATTTGTTCATGCTTAAATTGTTAGCATTTGAGTCAACTAAGTACTTATTTTATTTTATTTTTTACAAAAAAAAAAAAAAAGACTTTTCTAAGAGCACACTGTCCACACGAGTGAGTGGAGGATTTCTGTCCAAATGGCCTATTGAAAGCCACTATACTAAATGGCTAATTATCCCAATATGTGTAATGTGATAATTAGAGTTGTAAAGAAATCGGGTTAAATCTGAATTAAGTTGAATTTGAACTTAATTAAGTTTCATCCGAACTCGTTAAATTCAAATAAATTATTTGTTAAACAAATCAAACTCAAATAATATAATATCGGACCAAGTAAAACCTGACTCATATAGTATTTACATAATTTTTTTCTGAAACCAGCCGGATTTAAAGTGCTCAGCTGGCTTAAGCTCAACTAGTTTATCATCAAATCTCAAGATCATTTAAAGTCCAACACGAATAAATTATTTAACTTTTAATCGAGTCTTTAAATGAAATTGAGTTCTACAAGTCAAAACTCTGACTCTGTTCACGATTTTAGTTGACAAAATCTTACAATAATAAATTTAGAAAATTATTAAATCCACAACATTTTTTGTTATTTTCATAACAAAAGTGTATAGCGACGGTTTTCAATTACAGCGATATTTTTATTATAAAAATAACAAAAAATATTTGTAGATTTAACGATTACCTATATTTATTTTTAATAAAATTCAGCACGAAAACACGCAACAATAGCAGTGGCGTATTCATTCAACTGATTGAAGCAACTTTACGTATATATCAAGTAACACAGAAACCTCCTAAAGCAAGCTATCAACATTCATCATTCTCTACTACTACCAATATCTATTTGAAAACGGTAGCTTTGACTAAAAGAATAAAAAATATATATAAAATGGTTTTGATAAAAAGCTTGTAATAAAGAAATAAAAAACAAGAATAAAAATTGTAATGATAAAAAGCTTGTAAAATTTTTGAGATGTATTTACAACTTAACCCTCTTAAGCTAAACATAGCTATTTGCATTTAATCATAATCTATTCATTGAACTCCACTATTAGATACTATGAACAAGGAAAATGATTTATATGATGATAAATATTGTGGATAACATGGAACTCTAAATAATAAAATAGAATAATAATATGTGAAATCTTTTTATCCCATGCATTTACGTACGTCATTTTTTAATATTAATATAATTTTGTGATTATTTGTAGCAGCACTCCTTTGAACACTGTATAAACTTAAAAATTCGGGCTGCAAATGATCCAATCTGATTTAAATTTTGTCGAACTTGAACCGAACACAAACACAATAAGTCTAACTTGAACACATATACGGATACAAATACTACATTTAGCGACAAAATAAATTTGTTGCAAATAACTATGTCACTAAATGTTTATTGAAAAAATTGGAAAGTAAGCGTAATGGAGGGGATCTTGATAATTCCATTATTATAGACGTCTGACGTTTCTTAACAATAATAGTAATCGAAAAAATACCGAAATTATGTTACAAATTTGTTAGAAATATAATAGTGGTAGCATACAATGTGAGACCCCAGATTTTATGAATAAATATTTAATTATCTCAAAATATTTTTTTTTTTTAAATTTGAGATAATGTTATAGTTATAGGTAATATTTATAAATTTTGCAAAGTATGCAAGTTGTTATATAATATTCGATTAGTGGGAATAATATTCTTTGTGTCGGAAATATTAAATGACGACTGCAAGACAATCATTAATGGACCCTATTAACGGAATTATTATTCGGATTGAGAAATCGACAAAATATTTTTATAAAAATAACGGCGGAAGTTTTACCGTTGATCTTGTTGAACTACTCCAGTAGTAAAAAAACGATGTCTGGCGTGTTGCGTAGTAGCACACCAGATGATTATTGATGTTTATGTGAGAAGTCGCTTCGGTTTTTGTTCAATTATTCTTCAATAGTTCTTTGCGTAGTATCTTTACATTATTTGATTCAATTATTGTTGATTTATATGTTTTGTTTTATTAGTATTATTAACGTAATAAAATGAAATATCTTTATATAAAAAATGTAATACTTTTATAAAGTTATTCGATAATAATTAGGTTATATTATATTTTATTATGATAGTATTACATAGTGTTGCATAGTATTTGCATAATACTGCGTAGTGTTTTGCATAGTAAAATCTTTTTATATAAAATAGAATATATTATATTTTATTTAAAAGATTTTGCTTTAAATATGGACCGTCGATTAAAGTAAATCAATCTGACCGCTTAATAAGTTAATTCTATGCATTCCATTTTTCTATAAATAGAAGCTCTGTGGCGCCCCCAATAGGTATCATCACCCATCTTGAGTCGCAGCGAATCGTGGTACAAAAATTCAAATACAAACTAATAATCTGATGTGATGGTGTAAAATCGACAAAACATATCTTTGTGAGTTTAAATACAAATATTGTCTTCTAGGCAATATCCATTCTCAAATAGAGTCCTCGTTACATTTATTATCACACTATTTTTACGAATAGTGAGGACTACTAAGACACCATCTCGGACCATCACTCGGTTCCCGATTAGTCCCATTCGTTCTCATTTCTGAAGAAAACAATGAAAGAAGAAATTGAGCTCAACTAGCCCAATGAAAATATTATGACTAAGATAATGCAAAATAAATTATCATTAGCCTTGACAATGTTAAACGATAAAATACTGATAGACATCAAGTTTAAGCTGCGGTGGATCAAGCGATCCATTAAAAAGAGTCAGTAGAGAATAAAATCTACTATCTTTTATGATTTAAAAAGTTTTCATCACTTTTATCATTTGGGACTCGACAATAAATAATCCACATCATCCCCTTTTCTGACGAGGATATTCATTAGGTCACGACCACAAATTCCATGCCTTCTTCGGGCAAGGATATTTGTGTATTCATCAATAATCGTGATCATGCCAACAATCATCCATCAATACACTACGGACCAAGAGGATTTTACCACATCATTTATAACATTACGGTCGTGATTACCTTCGAATAATCCACAGTCATAATCATACCAAGTCCATCCATGCTCTACAGGCCACAGATGATTTTCAAAAAATATAAACATGAGGATGATGACAATGATATAAGAATTCAATAAAACAAGTTCAAGAATTATGTTATTCAGGAACTAATAACGTCCAAATTGTCAACATGATATTGCTTTGTAGAGTAAAATTCAAGAATGCTCAGAAGAATATTTCCATGAAAAATACTGGATGAAACGCAAATATCAAGGATATTTCACTAATTTCATGGAGTATAGAAGTCAAAATTTTAATCAACTGAGTATAATACCTAATGGAATAACAAAAGATATCACCATGCATGCGGTACTTTGCATAGACAGGTTATTCTAACAGAATAATAATAACGGAACCAGGTCAGGTGAAAATCACACCGACATGATGTTCCAACAGAATAATAAAGAATGGAATAACAACAGAAATCACCATGAAAGTACCGCATGCATGGTGATTTCTTTTGTTATTCCATTTTTTATTATACTCAGTTGGTTTAAGTTTTGACTTCTATACTCCATGAAATTAGTGGAATATCCTTGATATTTGCGCTTCATCCATGATCTTTTCATGGAAATATTCTTCTGAGCATTCTTGAATTTTACTCTACAAAGAAGTATCATGTTGACAATTTGGACGTTATTAGTTCCTGGATAATTTAATTCTTGAACTTGTTTTATTGAATTCTTATATCATTGTCATCATCCTCATGTTATATTTTGTTGAAAGTCATCTGTGGCCTATAGTGCATAGATGGACTTGGTATGATTATGACCAGGGATTATTCGGTATAATCATGACCGTAATGTTACAAATGATGTGGAAAAAGTCCTCATTGGCCCGTAGTGCATTGATGGACAGTTTTTGGTATGATTATGACTATGGATTCTCTTCGGCCAAGGGAGCAAAGATGAATTATTTTATAGCATGATCAGGACCGTTGATGAAAACACGATTATCCTTGGCCCGTAGTGTATGGATAATTCGTGGTCGTGATACTAAAGAATATCCTTGGCCTATAGTGCAGGGATGATTTAATGATGTGGATTATTTATTGAGCTGAGTCTCAACGATAAAAGTGATGAAAAACTTTTTAAATCATAAAAGATAGATTTTATTCTCTACTCGACTCTCTTAATGGATTGCATGTTTCGCTGCAGTTAAACTTGATGTCTATTGTATTTTATCAGTTTAACACTGTTGAAGGCTAACGATAATTTATTCTGCATTATCTTAGTCATAATATTACTTACTAGGCTAGTTGAGCTCACCCTTTCTTTCACTGTTCTCTTCAGAAAATGAGAACGTAGCTGGGACGAGTCGGAGAACGGAGTGATGGTCCGGATGATAGTATTAGCTAGTAGTCCTCACTATTCTGTTAAATAGTGTGAAAATAAATGTAATGAGGACGTATTCTGAGAGTGGATATTGTCTAGAAGACAATATTTGTATTTAAACTCACTGAAGATATGTTTTGTGTCGTATTTTACACGATTTCGTTTGTATTATTTGTTTGTATTTGAATTTTGTACCATGTATTTGGCGACTCAAGATGGGTGATGTATACCTATTTTGGGGGCGTCACAGTTGGTAGCAAAGCTTAGGGATATGATCCCTGGCTGAGATGTGAGAGAAGAACTAGGAGGGAGAGCAGAAATTCTTTTCGCTAGTATGACCTACCTAAGTTTATTTGATATTTAAATTGGTCGGTCAGAGTATAGGGATAATAGATGATATGTTATTTACCCTTGTTTTGTGACAGTATTTGAAAATGACATCCGAGAATGTTGAGAATAGCAATGGAGCACAGGAGACCGTTGAGTCTCCACAGATCAATAATCAGGACAACGTGCAACAAGATGGCGATAATCCTCCTCTAAATAACAACACTGATCAAATGACGAATGACGGTACATTTAGGAGCTTTTTAGAATTCATGCAACTTCAGGCGAAGGCGGCTCCTGTTCATAATGCAGATAAAAATAATGGCAACCCACGGTCGGTCACCGCTAAGCAATTCAAGGAGCTGGGACCACCAGAGTTTTTGGAAAAGCCAGAACCACTTAAGGCGGAGATGTGGTTAAAGCAGATGACTAAGATATTTGATGTCTTGGGATGCTCCGAGGAGCAAAAGGTTCCCTTTGCCACCTTTATATTGCGTGAAGAGGCGATTACTATTGGAAATCGTAAAAAGCGTTACTGACTGGCCTTTTCAAGATGTCTTGGGAGAAGTTCGAAGAGTTATTCAATGACAAGTACTTTCCGAAAGCATTCGTCACATGAAGGAGGTGGAATTTATCAAGTTGGAGCAAAACAACATGGCCCGTGTCGCGATCTGAAGCCAAGTTTGCCGAGTTGTCCCGATTTGCGTCCCATTTGGTTGATAATGAGGAGAGAATGACGAATGTTTCTAAGAGGTTTGAAACACGAGATACGTCGATATCTTATCTCTCATAAACTATGTTTGTATTCGGATGTTGTTAATAGGGCTCGATTATTGGAGCGCGATAATGAGTCAACCCAACCAAAAGAGAGCGGTAAACAAAAATGATAATACACAGTGATAACGATCATCAAAGCGGTGACAATAAGTATGGAGGGAATCAACATGCCAGAAATGGTAACCACTTCGGTGGTAATCATGGCCAAGATAATAAGAATGGATATTTCAAGAAGAGAAGGTTCAATAATGACGTGAAGACGTCGGCACCAGCACCCATTTCAAAGGAAGGAGAACGACCGCCGGTTGTATGTTTCAAATGCGGACAGGAGGGACACATCCGTCCAAACTGTACGCAGCAATCCAAAGCGTGTTTTAATTGTGGAAGAGAAGGTCACCTAGCTCAATTTTTTTGTATGGTGAAGTCAAGTCCAGCTGGGATAGTGATGCCAAAGGATGTTCCAGACAAGCCAAAGTCGATAGTTTAAGAGAGAGCGTTTTTTTTCCTCGTGACGAGGAACCTGAATAAAATTACCATGGGTAAGTTAATCATAAGCTCTTGCGAAGTCTATACCATGTTAGATACCGGTTCTACCCACTCTTTTATTCCACCTAGTTGTGTTCAATGTTAGAAGTTAACTCTGGAGAAGTTAGACTTTGATATATCTGTTTAAACTCCGTTGGGAGAAACCTTTGTCACCTCTACTGTTTATAAATCTTGTTTGATTCAAATCGACACTTTCACGTTACCTATCGATCTTATCTCTTTGAAAATACTTGCCTTTGATGAGATTTTTGTAAACGATCGATTAATTACTCATCATGCTTTTCGTAAGGTTGTTAGCTTTCATACTCCTAACCAACCTGTTATGTGAATTCAAAGTAACCAAACCACTAAAGTCAATCATTGTTATATCAAGCCATAAGTAAAGAGCCCGATCATTTTGTTGTTGACTTTCTTGTGTGAAATGCACTGAAGCCAGACTTTTCGTAGACGATGTCATGAATGACGATGGCAAGTTGATAGGTATCAATGTGACGTGTTATCCAAGTCAGGGATGAGAATCACAGTTTTTAATGATATTTCTATTGTTAATAAATTTCTTGACGTATTCTTGAAGACTTCTTAGCCTACCCTTAGAGTGTGAAATCGAATTTTGTATTGACCCGATCTAAAACCCATTTCTTAAACCCTCAAAATATTTCTTCAACTAAAACGAGCGTAACATGCGCCAAAGCGTTGACTCGAAATTGTTGAAGATTACGATCGTCTTATTCAATATCATCGTGGAAGAGTGAACGTGGTAGGCGGCGTGTTGAGTAGAAGATCGTATCGCGTTCTGAAGTGCGATGTTGTTAACACAAAGACTCATTTCAGTATAACTTGAAAATGATGAAGATAAAGTTAAAGACTCTTGGGACCCACGTGAAGATAACGAATATCTGAGTAAAATCGACTTTAATCGATAAAGTTAAATCCGCTCAAACTACATACACGAATCGATGAATGTGAAGAAGAAGGTTCAAGAGGCGTTATTTAAATAGCGAAGAGTTGTTAAAATCTCAACCCTTGATTTTATTGGCCCATTTGAAATCCTCGATCGAGTAGGAAGCGTGGCTTATAGACTCGTTTTACTGCCGCCAGCACAATGGCGTGTTCATAACGTTTTTAACGCATCGATGTTACGTAAATATGTGGACGACCCGAACCACATTATTAATTTAGAATCGAACGAGATAACGGATGATTTAACGTTTGAGGAGATACGTGTTAAAATCTTGGATAACAAGAATCGTATTCAACACTCAAGGGTTATAACTCAAGAGTTAGAATTTGAAATGAGGTCGAGGTGTCCTCACTGTTAAATACATACCGTGCGTCGTAAATTTTGAGGGCGAAATTCCATAAGGAGGGGAGATTGTGAGACCCCAGATTTTATGAATAAATATTTAATTATCTCAAAATATTTTTTTTTTAAATTTGAGATAATGTTATAGTTGTGGGTAGTATTTATAAATTTTGCAAAGTATGCAAGTTGTTATATAATATTCGATTGGTCGGGGAATATTCTTTGTGTCGGGGAATATTAAATGCAACCACAATCATTAGTGGACCCTATATGACGGAATTATTGTTTGATTGAGAAATCGACAAAAATATTTTTATGAAAATAACGGTGGAAGTTTTACTGGTTGATCTTGTTGAACTACTCGGTAGTAAAAATACGATGTCTGGCGTGGTTTGTATAGTAGCTAACACGGTATTGATTATTGATGTTTATGTGAGAAGTCACTCGGTTTTTTTCAATTATTGCTACAATAGTTCTTTGCGTAGTATCTCACATTATTTGATTCAATTATTGTTGATTTATAAGTTTTGTTTTATTAGTATTATTAACGTAATAAAAGCGAAATATCTTTTATAAAAGCGAATACTTTTATAAAGTTATTCGATAATAATTAGGTTATATTATATTTTATTATGCATAGTGTTGCATAGTGTTTGCATAGTGCTACTGCATAGTGTTTGCATAGTAAAAAAATCTTTTATATAAAATAGAATATATTATATTTTATTTAAAAGATTTTGCTTTAAATATGAATGAAATCAGTTAAAGTAAATCAATGGACCGTTCATAAGTTAATTCTTATGCATTCCATTTTTCTATAAATAGAAGCTCATTCCTTCATTATTTTCTTACGAATTCACTGAACCTCCAGAGAGAAATTATAGAGAAACTATAGAAAAGTATTCTGCTACTTTCCTACTCTTATATCCAGTTCTTTTACGGTAAGGGGTGTTATTCTTTCTTATTCATTAAGAGAAACTGTTGTTATTCCATTTCTTATTATTACATTTGGAATAACTTTTGTATCGTGGCTTACCCTATACTTGGTAAAATCTTATGTTATTCCATTCTTTATTATTACATTGGAATAACATGTATTACGAGGTATACCCTATACATAACCTATATACTACAGTCTACCCTATACTTTTGTGACATTCTTCTATTATTACATCTTTATTATTACGCTTGAAACATCACATGCATGCTTTTACGCTGGGACTGGTTCCGCCTCTATTATTCTCATCTTTATTATTACGCTGGAACATCTTGTATATGTGTTTTACTTTACACAGTTCCGTCTTTATTATTACTGTCTTTATTATTACATTTGGAATATCATATACATGTGTTTTTACAGGACTGGTTCCGTCTTTATTATTACGTATTTATTATTACATTGGAATAACTTTGTCTGTCTGAAGTATCGCATGCATGGTGATTCTATGTTGTTATTCCGTTCTTTATTATTCTTTTGGAACATCCATCGGTTGTGATTTTCACCGACTTTGGTTCCGTTATTATTATTCTGTTGGAATAACTTTTATCTATCTGCAATCTGCATGCATGGTGATTTCTTTTGTTATTCCATTCTTTATTATACTCGGTTGGTTTAAGTTTTGACTTATATACTCCATGAAATTAGTGGAATATCCTTGATATTTGCGCTTCATCCAAATATCTTTTCATGGAAATATTCTTACGAGCATTCTTGAATTTTACTCTACAAAAAGAAGTATCATGTTGATAATTTGGACGTTATTAGTTCTGGATAATTTAATTCTTGAACTTGTTTTATTGAATTCTTATATCATTGTCATCATCCTCATGTTTATATATTTTTGAAAAAGTCATCATGGCCTATAGTGCATAGATGGACTTGGTATGATTATGACCGAGGATTATTCGGTATAATCATGGCCCGTAATGTTACAAATGATGTGGACAAAGTTCTCATTGGCCGTAGTGCATTGATGGGCGCTTTTTGGTATGATTATGGCTATGGATTCTCTTGACCAATGGAGCAAAGATGAATTATTTTATAGTATAATCGGGAATAGTTGATGAAAACACGATTATCTTTGGCCGTAGTGCATGGATAATTAAATGGTCGTGATACTAAAGAATATCCTTGGCCTGTAGTGCAGGGATGATTTAATGATGTGGATTATTTATTGAGCTGAGTCTCAACGATAAAAGTGATGAAAAACTTTTTAAATCTTAAAAGATAGTAGATTTTATTCTCTACTTGACTCTCTTAATGAATTGCATGTTCCGCTGCAGTTAAACTTGATGTCTATTGTATCTATCAGTTTAACACTGTTGAAGGCTAACGATAATTTATTACGCATTATCTTAGTCATAATATTTCTTCTTTGGGCTAGTTGAGCTCACCCTTTCTTTCCTTTGTTCTCTTCGTGAAATGAGAGCGTGGTAGGAACGAGTCGGGGAGCGGGTGATGGTCCTGGATGATAGTATTAGCTAGTAGTCCTCACTATTACATTAAATAGTGTGACAATAAATGTAATGAGGACGTTATTAAGAGTGGATATTATGCAGAAGACAATATTTGTATTTAAACTCACGACATATGTTTTGTCGTATTTTACACGACTGCTGTATTATTAGTTTGTATTTGTATTTTGTACCATGTATTTGGCGACTCAAGATGAGTGATGTATACCTATTTTGGGGGCGTCACATACAATATTATTCAATATATTGGAAACACAAGAAATGAGTTTATTCTTTTAGAATTTTTTTTTTGACAAATGGAACTTCAATTTTGAAACTGAGGGAGTATATCTTGACTATGTTATACAGTATCACGCATCTTATTAATTGTTGTATCATTTGAGACAGATAAAATTTAAGACCTTTAACATTATTTTTTATAAAAAGAAAATAATATATATGTCAATAAATATTTGAAGAAATTAGATTGCGATTGACGTGAAAGTATTTGCGATAAAATAAAATAAATTAAAGTGATATTCTTTTTTAATTTCTACTTATTTTATATATGCATATACGTCACAATCATAATCTTGTTTGTGCGTTTTTGTAGAACCCAGGTTCCGTTATTTATTATTCTGTTTGGAATAACTTTTATACATCTTAATCGCATGCATGCGGTGATTTTGTTGTTATTCAATTCTTTATTATTCTATTGGAACATCCATGGGGTGCGTAATTTCTCCGACTTCGGTTACGTATTTATTATTTTGTTGGAATAACTTTTATGCATGACGTCGTCATGCATGCATGGTGATTTCGTTGTTATTCCATTCTTTATTATTACATTGGAATATCATGTAGATGCATATTATATGACTGATTCGATTATTATTTATTATTCTATTGGAATAACCTATCTATCGCAAAGCACCGAATGCATGGTTGTGAGACCCCAGATTTTATGAATAAATATTTAATTTTTTTCGAAATGTTTTTTAAAATATTATGGTGTGGATTTGAGATAGTGTTATAGTTGTGGGTAATATTTGAAAATTTTGCAAAGTATGCAAGTTGTTATAAAATATTTGATTGGTCGGGGAATATTCTTTTTGTCGGGGAATATTCGTACGAAGGCACAATCATTGGTGAATCCCACAACGGAAGTACTTTCGTAGTTAGAAAACGACAAAGATATTTTATGAAAATAATGGCGGAGGTTTTATCGTTAATACTGTTGAACTACCCAGTAGTAAAAGTACAGTAATACGCGTGGTTACATAGTAGCACAAGATATTGATTATTGATGCTTACGTGATAAGTCACTCAGTTATACTTCATTATTGCTACAGTAATTATTGCATCATATCTCTCATATTATTGATTCAATTATTGTCACAGTATCATGTGCATAATATGTTATTTTATTAAATCAATAATTGAGACGACAAAGTTATTCATATTATTAAATTGCAATATTTACAATGTCTAGAAGTTACATCGAGGAGAGGTTTGGTCACCTAATTGCGCGCATGATATGGGAGAAATCCTTATTGGAAAGCCCCCTCTTTCCTGGGAACAACCTGGTTGTTAAATATTGTGAGTTATGATATTAATGATGGATAAGTTCGTGTTGATTAAAGATGAATTTGATAGTTTCATTGTGTTGAAATTATTTGTGTTAGTGAGAATCAACATTTATTTCGATAATAATTGATGTTTAGAGGTTATATTATTCAATCGAGTATTCGGGGCACTTTTCATGTCGGAGTACTATTCACGAGTTACTATTCATGAGTTACTATTCACGAGTTAGTATTCACGAATTACTATTCACGAGTTACTATTCACGAGTTACTATTCACGAGTTACTATTCACCTAATTACTATTCACTCTAGTATTGTGCATTCGAGTATTTGGGTACAATATTATTCCATGAGGAGATGTGCTAATTTTTTAGACCGTTGATTGAAATTATAATAGTAAATCAATATGGATCGTTGATTTAAAGTTTTAATAGTAACTTGCCCTTTCAGTTTTTCAAGAGTTAGTTGTCCCTTCAATATTACCAAGAGTTAATTACCCCTTCGCAAATAGTAGTTGTCTCTTCAATATTACCAAGAGTTATTTGCCTCTTCGGTGTTCCAAGGGTTAATTACCCCTTCGCAAATAGTAGTTGTCTCTTCAATATTACCAAGAGTTATTTGTCTCTTCGGTGTTCCAAGGGTTAATTGCCCCTTCGCAGATAGTAGTTGTCTCTTCAATATTACCAAGAGTTATTTGCCTCTTCGATTGTTACAGGGTTAATTACCCCTTAAGAAATAGTAGTTGTCTCTTCAATATTACCAAGAGTCATTTTGACCCTTCGTTAAGACCAAGAGCCACTCTCAATTTTTCTATAAATAGAAACTCATTCCTTCATTATTTCTTACGAATTCACTGAAATTATAGAGAGAAAGAAGAAGCGTATTCTGCTACTTCACTACTTCTATATCCAGGTTTCTTTTACGGTGAGGGATATTATTTGTTTGTACCCGTAAGGGGTGTTATTCTTTCTTATTCATGAAGAGAACTTACATTATTCCATTCTTTATT
This sequence comes from Panax quinquefolius, assembly GCA_020205615.1. Taxonomy (NCBI): domain Eukaryota; kingdom Viridiplantae; phylum Streptophyta; class Magnoliopsida; order Apiales; family Araliaceae; genus Panax; species Panax quinquefolius. The sequence continues at coordinate 174,424,222 of CM035156.1, read as the reverse complement.
ATTACATTGGAATAACTTTTGTAAAAGTGGCATACCCTATACATAACTTTGTATCTGTGGCGTACCCCTATACTTGGTGAAATCCTTATCTTATTCCATTCTTTATTATTACATTGGAATAACTTTTGTAAAAGTGGCATACCCTATACATAACTTTGATATCCAGCATACATACCTATACTTGGTGAAATCCTTATGTTATTCCATTCTTATTTATTACATTTGGAATAACTTTGTATCACGGTACACCTATATACTTGGTGAAATCCTTATGTTATTCTATTCTTTATTATTACATTGGAATAACCTCAGATGTCTGTGGTTTACCTATACTTAGTGGAATGACTTTTGTATATGCGATTTAACCAATACTTGGTGATCTTCTTACATTATTCCATTCTTTATTATTATGTTTGAATAACTTGTTTATGCGAAGTACCGCATACTTGGTGAAATTCTTTTATTATTCCGTTCTTTATTATTCTGTCGGAATATCCTGTCGGTGTGAATTTCACCTGACCTGGTTCTATTATTTATTATTCCGCATTTATTATTACTCGCGGAATATCACATATCATCGTTCGTTCTACCGACACGGATTCTATGTTTATTATTACATTGGAATAACTTTGCGTGTCTTATCTATCACATGCACGGTGATTTCTTTTGTTATTCCATTCTTTATTATACTCGGTTGGTTAAAGTTTTGACTTATACTCCAAGAAATTAGTGGAATATCCTTGATATTTGCGCTTCGTCGATATCTTTTCATAGAAATATTCTTACGAGCATTCTTGAATTTTACTCTACATGTAAGTATCATGTTGACAATTTGGGCGTTATTAGTTCTGGATTAATTAATTCGTGAACTTGTTTTATTGAATTCTTATATCTTTGTCATCATCCTCATGTTTATATTTTTGGAAGTCATATGTGGCCTGTAGTGCATAGATGGACTTGGTATGATTATTACCAGGGATTATTCGGTATAATCATGACCGTAATGTTACAAATGATGTGATAAAAGTTCTCATTGGCCCGTAGTGCATTGATGGACAGTTGTTGGCATGATCATGACCATTGATGAATACACGAATATCCTTGGCCCGTAGTGCATGGATAATTTGTCGTGATACTAATGAATATCCTTGGCCGTAGTGCAGGGATGATGTGGATTATTTATTAAGCTGAGTCCCAGCGATAAAAGTGATGAAAAACTTTTTAAATCATAAAAGATAGTAGATTTTATTCTCTACTTGACTCTTTTAATGGATTGCTTATTTCGCTGCAGTTAAACTTGTTGTCTATTGTATTTTATCAGTTTAACATTGTTGAAGGCTAATGATAATTTATCATGCATTATCTTAGTCACAATATTTCTTACTGGGCTAGTTGAGCTCACCATTTCTTTCACTGTTCTCTTCAGGAAATGAGAACGTAGCAGGGACTAGTCGAGGGACGGAGTGATGGTCTAGATGATAGTATTAGTAGTCCTCACTATTCTGTTAAATAGTGTGACAATAAATATAATGAAGACTGAATTTGAGTTTGTATAATGTCTATGAGGACTCCATTGAGAATGAATATTGTCTAAAAGGCAATATTCTTGTTTAAACTCTCAGTTTATGTTTTGTCGTACTTTACACGACAGTTGTATAATTATGTTGTATTCGATTTATGTACCATGTATTTGGCGACTCAAGATGGGTGATGTATACCTATTTTGGGGCGTCACGATTTTTTATATCAAAGCCATAGAAAAGAGCCCCAGCCTTTATCTGGTGACTTCCAGTCTTAGGATGCAAAGAAGCCGGACTTTCCGTAGGGGGCCGCGAGTAATAGCGGTGGCGAGTTGATAGGTATATCATTGTGAGGTGCTATCCAAGTCTTGGATGCGGTCACAGATTGGTATCAAAGCTTAGGGATATGATCCTGGCTAAGATGTGAGACAAGAACTAGGAGGGGAGAGACGGGGAATTCCTTCGCTAGTATGACCTACCTAAGTTTATTTGGTATTTAATTGGTCGGTCAGAGTATAGGATAATATGTGATATGTTAATTAACCCTTGTTTTGTGACAGTGTTTGAAAATGGCATCTGAAAATATTGAGATAAGCAATGGAGCAAAATAATATGACCGTATCGCAGTACGAGGCTAGGTTTGTGGAGTTATCCCGGTTTGCATCCCATTTGGTCGATAATGTAGAGCGAATGACGCGAATGTTTCTAAGAGGTTTGAAACCCGATATACGTCAATACCTCATTTCTCATAAACTTTGTTTATATTCAGATGTTGTGAATAGAACTCAATTATTGGAGCGCGATAATGAGTTAGCACAACCAAAAGGTAATGACCAACAACACGATAATAATCGTACCGGTGGCAACGATCATCGGAACAATGATGACCATCGTGGGGGAAATTATCATGCCAAGAATGGTAACCACTTCGATGGTAATCATGGCCAAGATAATAGAAGTAGAAATTTTCAAGAAGAGAAGGTCATTTAGCTTTGATTTTGTCGTGCACCAAAGTCAAGTCTAAATGGGGACGGTGGCACCAAAGGCGATCTGACAACAACACAAAGTCGGTGGTTTCAGGAAGAGAGTTTTTCGTGACTTCTCAAAAAAGTGAGTAAACCGAATGAAGTTAGCATGGGTTAGTTAATTATAAATTCTTGCGAAGTCTATACCTTATAAGATACCGGTTCTACCCATTATTTTATCTCTCTTGCTTGCGTTCAACGTTTAAATTTGACTTCGGAGAAGTTAGACTTTGACTTATTGGTTGAAACTTCGTTAGTAAGAGTCTTCGTTACCTCTACTATTTATAAATCTTGTTGATTCAAATCAACATTTTCACGTTATCTGTCGATCTTATCTCTTTGAAAATACTTGCATTGATGTGATTTTTGGAAACGATTGGTTAACTACTCATCATGATTTTCGTAAGGTGGTTAGCTTTCATATTCTTAACCAACCTGTTATGCTAATTCAAAGTAACCAAACCACTAAATTCAATCATTGTCATATCAAGCCATAAGTAAAGAGCCCCGATCCTTTCGTTGTTGACTTCCTTGTGTGGAATACACCGAAGCCAGACTTTTTGTAGGCGACATTGTGAATGAAGATGGCAAGTTGATAGGTATCATTGTGAGGTGCTATCCAGGTTAAGGGATAGAAGTCACAGTTGGTATCGTTAATAAATTTTCTGACGTATTCTTGAAGACTTCTTAGCCTACTTAGAGCGTGAAATCGAATTTTGTATTGACCTCAGTACAAAAACCCATTTCTTAAACCCTCAAATATTTCTTCAACTAAAATGAACGTATCATGCGCCAAAGACGTTGACTCGAGCTGTTGAAGATTACGATCGTACCATTCAATATCATTATGGAAGAGCGAACGTGGTAGCTGACGTGTTGAGTAGAAGATCGTATGCGTTTACGAGTGCGATGGTGTTAACACAAAGACTCATTTCGTATAACTTACAAATGATGAAGATAGAGTTAAAGACTCTAGGGACCCACATGAAGATAACGAATATACGAGTAGAATCGACTTTAATCGATAAAGTTAAAGCCGCTCAAGCTACACACCCGGAGCTGATGAATGTAAAGAAGAAGGTTCAAGAGGGCGTTATTCTAGAAGCAAGAATCGACGAAGAGAGGAAATCTCAACCCTCGATTTAATTGGCCCATTTGAAATCCTCAATCGAGTAGGAACTGTGGCCTATAGACTCGTTTTACCGCCAAATATGTCGCGTGTTCATAACGTTTTTAACGTATCGATGTTGCGTAAATATGTGGATGACCGAAACCACATTATTTAGAACCAGACGAGATGGCAGATGATTTAACGTATGAAGATGTACCTGTTAAAATCTTGGATAAGAAGGAGCATATTCAACACTCAAAGGTTATACCTCAAGAGTTAGAATCTGACGAGGTACCCTCACCTCTTCAGCATACCAGGTACGTATGTAAATTTCGAGGGCGAAATTTCATAAGGAGGGGAGATTGTGAGACCCCAGATTTTATGAATAAATATTTAATTTTTTTTGAATTTTTTTTTTAAAATATTATGGTGTGGATTTGAGATAGTGTTATAGTTGTGGGAAATATTTGAAAATTTTGCAAAGTATGCAAGTTGTTATAAAATATTCGATTGGTCGGGGAATATTCTTTTTGTCGGAGAATATTCATACGACGGCACAATCATTGGTGGATCCCACAACGGAAGTATTATCGTAGTTAGAAAATGACAAAGATATTTTATGAAAATAACGACGGAGGTTTTACCGTTATCTTGTTGAACTACCCAGTAGTAAAAAATGTCGATGTCTGGCGTGGTTGCATAGTAGCACATGGTGCGATTATTGATGCTTACGTGATAAGTCACTTTCGGTTATACCGCATTATTGCTTCTGATAGATTCTTTGCTTCATATCTCTCATATTATTGATTCAATTATTGTCACAGTATCATGTGCATAACATGTTATTTTATTAAATCAATAATTGAGACAACAAAGTTATTAATATTATTAAATTATAATATTTACAATGTCTGAAAGTTACATCGAGGAGAGGTTTGGTCACCTAATTGCGCTGCCATAGGGAGAAATCCTTATTGAAAAGCCCCCTCTTTCCTGGGAACAACCTAGTTGTTAAATATTGTGAGTTATGATATTAATGATGGATAAGTTCGTGTTGATTAAAGAAGAATTTGATAGTTTCATTGTGTTAAAATTATTTGTGTTAGTGAGAATCGACATTTATTTCGATAATAATTGATGTCTGGAGGTTATATTGTTCAATCGGGTATTGGGGCACTTTTCGTATTCGAGTACTATTCACGAAGTTACTATTCATGAGTTACTGATTCACGAGTTACTATTCACGAGTTACTATTCATGAGTTCTTATTCACGAGTTACTATTCATAAGTTTCTTATTCACGATTACTATTCACTCTAGTATTGTGCATTCGGGTATTTGGGTACAATATTATTCCATGAGGAGATGTGCTAATTTTTCAGACCGTTGATAGAAATTATAATAGTAAATCAATATAGATCGTTGATTTAAAGTTTTAATAGTAACTTGCCCTTTCAGTTTTTCAAGAGTTAGTTGTCTCTTCAATATTACCAAGAGTTAATTACCCCTTCGCAAATGGTAGTTGTCTCTTCAATATTACCAAGAGTTATTTGCCTCTTCGGTGTTCCAAGGGTTAATTGCCCCTTCGCAAATAGTAGTTGTCTCTTCAATATTACCAAGAGCTATTTGCCTCTTCGGTGTTCCAAGGGTTAATTGCCCCTTCTCAGATAGTAGTTGTGTCTTCAATATTACCAAGAGTTATTTGCCTCTTCGGTGTTCCAAGGGTTAATTACCCCTTCATGAAATAGTAGTTGTCTCTTCAATATTACCAAGAGTCATTTTGACCCTTCATTAAGACCAAAAGAGCCACTCTCGGTTTTTCTATAAATAAAGCTCATTCCTTCATTATTTCTTACGAATTCACCGAAACTCTGAGAGAAATTATAGAGAGAAAGAAGAAGAGTATTCTGCTACTTCACTACTTCTATATCCAGTTTCTTTTATGGTAAGGGATATTATTTGTTGTACCCGTAAGGGGTGTTATTCTTTCTTATTCATGAAGAGAATTTTTGTTATTCCATTCTTTATTATTCTGTTGGAATAACCTTAAAAGTGGCATACCTTATACATAACCTGTATACGCGGCATACCCTATACTTGGTGAAATCCTTATGTTATTCCATTCTTTATTATTCTATTGGAATAACCTGTAAAAGTGGCATACCCTATACATAACCTGTATACGCGACATACCCTATACTTGGTGAAATCCTTATGTTATTCCATTTTTATTTATTCTGTTGAAATAACCTGTATACGCGGTATACCATATACTTGGTGAAATCCTTATGTTATTGTAAGACCCCAACTTTTATGAATAGAAATGGGTAGTATTTATAAATTCTGCAAAGTATGCAAGTTGTTATATTATATTCGATTGGTCGGGGAATATTCATTTTAGCAGGGAATATTTGTACAACGATGCAATCATTGGTGGACCCCATAACAGAATTATTGTCAGATTGAGAAAACGACAAAAAATATTTTATTAAAAATAACGGTGAAAGTTTTACCGTTAATATTGTTGAACTACTCGATAGTAAAGTATGCGATGTCTGGCGTGGTTGCATAGTAGCACACGGTATTGATTATTGATGCTTACGTGAAAAGTCACTTAGTTTTGTTCAATTATTGCTATAGTAATTGTTGCATAGTATCTCACGTTATTTGATTCAATTATTGTCGATATTTTATATATTATTAAATCAATAATTGAAATGACAGAGTTATTAATATTATAAATTGCAATATTAACGATGTCTAGAATTTCTGCCAAGGAGAGGTTTGGTCACCTAATTGCGTGCCAATAGGGAGAAATCCTTATTGGAAAGCCCCCTCTTTCCTGGGAACGACCTGGTCGATTAATATTGTGAATTATAATAAAGATGATAAATGTTGTTAAAATTATTAAGGTGATTTTTATGAAGTTTTGCTTATTTTATGGACCCATATTTACCCATTTTTCAAAATAATCGGTAGAAAATTATTTAAAGGTGGGGCCCACATGTGGGGGCCACATGTGGGGCCCATATGTGTTGAAGAATTGATTTTTGAAATGGGGGTTACGTATAGGGGAGGGAATTGTTATATATGATGTGTATATTTATATATATTATATGTGTGAGTGAAAAATGGTGGGGGAAAAGAAAGAGTGAAAGTGATAGTGTGATAGTGATGGGTAAGAGTGTAGTGAATTTGATTATTGGGTGTGTGGGGGATTGATGTTGGTTATGGGGGAGAAAAAAAATAAGTGGTTGATATTATATATATATATATATATTTGGCATGTGTATATATATATATATATATTATATTATATTGTCAGTGGTTTGAATTAAGTTGAATTATGTTATATAAATATAATATATATGTAATATATATTATATTTTATTTAAAAGATTTTGCTTTAAATATGGACCGTCCGATTAAAAGTAAATCAATCGGGACCGTTCATGAATTAGTTACTATGCATTTTATTTTTCTATAAATAGAAGCTCATTCCTTCATTATTTTCTTACGAATTCACTGAAACTCCAGAGAGAAATTATAGAGAAACTATAGAAAAGTATTCTGCTACTTCCCTACTCTTATATCCAGTTCTTTTACGGTAAGGAATATTATTCTTTTGTATTCAAGAAGAGAACTTCTGTTATTCCATTTCTTTATTGTTCATTGGAATAACTTTTGTATCTGTGCTACCCTATATTTGGTGACATTCTTCATTATTCCGTCTTTATTATTACATTGGAATATCACATGCATGTGTTTTACCCTTTGACCAGGTTTCGTCTTTTATTATTCATTTGGAATATCACGTATGCGTGTGTTTACACCGGACCGGTTCCGCTCTTTATTATTACAGATTTATTATTACATTGGAATAACTTTTATACATCTGATACCGCATGCACATGGTGATTTACATTGTTATTCCATTCTTTATTATTACATTTGGAACATCCTCAGTCGATTGTGATTTTCACCGACTGTTCCGTTATTATTATTACTGCTGGAATAACTTTTATCTGTCTTGATCTCGCATGCGTGGTGATTTCTTTTGTTATTCCATTCGTTATTATACTCGGTTGGTTAAAATTTTGACTTATATACTCCATGAAATTAGTGGAATATCCTTGATATTTGTGCTTCATCGAAATTTTTCATGGAAATATTCTTCTGAGCATTCTTGAATTTTACTCTACAAAGCGATGTCGTGTTGACAATTTGGACGTTATTAGTTCTGAATAACTTAATTCTTGAACTTGTTTTATTGAATTCTTATATCATTGTCATCATCCTCATGTTTATATTTTTTTTAAAGTCATCTATGGCCTGTAGAGCATGGATTGACTTGGTATGATTATGACCAGGGATTATTCGGTATAATCATGACCGTAATGTAACAAGTGATGTGGGAAAAGTCCTCATTGGTCTGTAGTGCATTGATGGACAGTTGTTGGCATGATCATGACCATTGATGAATACACAAATATCCTTGGCCGTAGTGCATGGAATTTGTGGTCGTGACCCTAATGAATATCCTTGGTCGTAGTGCAGGGATGATGTGGATTATTTATTAAAATTTGAGAGTCCTAGCGATAAAAGTGATGAAAAACCTTTTAAATCATAAAAGATAGTAGATTTTATTTTCTACTTGACTCTTTTAATGGATTGCTTGATTTCTGCTGCAGCTTAAACTTGATGACTATTGTATTTTATCGGTTTAACATTGTTGAGGACTAATGATAACTTATTCTCGCATTATCTTAGTCATAATATTTCTTCTTCTTTGCTAGCTAGTTGAGCTCACCCTTTCTTTCCTTCACCGTCTCTTTCGGAAATGAGAACGTGGGCCGGAGACGAGTCGGGAGCGGAGTAATGTTCTAGATGATAGTGTTAGCTAGTAGTCCTCACTATTACATTAAATAATTATTCTGATAAATTGATTGAGGACTTATTCTGAGAGTGGATATTGTATAGTAGGCAATATTTGTATTAAAACTCACAGCATGTATTTTGTCGTACTTTACACGACTGTTGTATAATTAAGTTGTATTTGAATTTTGTACCATGTATTGGCGACTCAAGATGGGTGATGTATACCTATTTTGGGGGCGTCACAGTTGGTATCAAAGCTTAGGGATATGATCCCTAGCTAAGATGTGAGACAAGAACTAGGAGGGGAGAGACGGGGAATTCTTTCGCTAGTATGACCTACCTAAGTTTATTTGTTATTTAATTGGTTAAATCGGTATAAAGATAATATGTGATATGTTTATTAACCCTTGTTTTGTGGCGATGATCTCGAAAATGGCATCCGAGAATGTTGAGAACATCATCGGAGCACGAGACCGTTGAGTCTCCACATATCAATAGTCAAGATAATGTGCATCAGGAAGGCGACAATCCTCAGGCAAACAACAACACTGATCAAATGATGAGCGATGAAATGTTTCAAGGCTTCATGCGATTCATGCGAACATCGGTGCGAGAGCGGCTCTCATCCAAAATCTTTGGTGGAAACACCGGCAACTCTCGGATGGTCACCGAAAAAACGAGTTTAAGGAACTGGACCACCGATTTCTTTGAGAGCCAAAACCACTTAAAAGCGTAAACGTGGATTAAAATGAGATCAAAGTAATAATACTAGCGAGAAGCGATCATCGAAGCGGTGACAACAAGCGTGGAGAAATCAACGGGCGAAAATGGTAACCACTTGGTGGGTAATCATGGCCAAAACAATAAGAATGGACATTTCAAGAAGAGGAGATTCAACAATGATAGAAAGACGTCAGCATCAGCACATGTCGTTAAGGAAGGAGAACGACCACCTATCATATGCTTCAAGTGTGGAGGAGAGGGACACATCAGTCCCAACTGTGCGATGCCATCCAAAGCATGTTATAATTGTGGAAGAGAAAGTCACCTAGCCTAATTTTGTCGTTCACCGAAGACAAGTTCAGCTAGGATGGAGGCACCAAAGGACGCCCGGAAAAAGTCAAAACCGATGGTCTGAGGAGGCGTTTGTTGTGACATCCCGAAAGCAAGGAACTGAACGAGGTCATCACGGGTAAGCTTATCATAAACTCTAAATAAGTTTATACTTTATTCGATCTTCGGTTCTACCCACTCTTTCATTTCACCTACTTGCGCTCAACGTTTAAATTTGACTCCGGAGAGATTGGACTTTGATTTATCTGTTGAAACTCCGTTTGGGAAAAACCTTCATTACCTCCACGGTTTATAAGTCTTGTTTAGTTCAAATCGGCACGCATGACGTTACTGTCGATCTTATTTCATTGAAAATACTTGCAATTTATATAATTCTAGGGATTGATTGGTTAACTACACATCATGCAAACATTGATTGTTTTAAGTAGGGTTGTTAGCTTTCATATTCCTAACCAACCTATTATCTTAATTCAAGCAACCAAACCATTAAAATCAATCACCGCCATCTCAAGCCATAAAGCTATTATTCGTTTATTGAAAAAGCGGATGTCAAGCTTTCTTAGCTCATGTCATGATCTAAACAAAATACATCGATTTTGAATTATATTTCTATTATTAATGAATTTTCTCGACGTATTCCACGAAGAACTTCCCGGCCTACCCCCAGGCGTGAAATTGAATTTTGTATCGACCTTGAACCCAAAGATAAAACCCATTTCCAAAGCCCCATATCAAATGGCTCTATTGAACTTGAGAGTTAAAGACCCAACTCGCAGGAATTGTTAGACATTGGCTTTATTCATCCTAGTACTTCTCCTTGGGGTGCTCTGTTTATTCGTGAAGAAGAAAGATGGGAGTATCGCGACATTATATTGATTATCGGGAGTTGAATCATGTCACCATCAAAATAAGTACCCATTGCCACGTATTGATGACCTATTTGACCCGATTCTAAGGAGCCAAATTCTTTTCAAAGATTGATCTTCGTTCCGGATATCACCAATTGAAGATTAGAACCGAAGACATTCCAAAGACGGCTTTCAGAACTCGGTACGAGTATTATAAATTTCTAGTCATGTCTTTTGGATTGACTAATGCTCTTGCTGCCTTCATGGATATAATGAACCGAGTATTCAAAGAATATTTGGATCACTTTGTTGTCGTCTTTATTGATGACATCCTTATTTATTCCAAAAGTCGTGAAGATCATGAGAAACACTTGAGGCTGATACTCCAAAAGCTTCATGAATATAAGTTTTATGCCAAGTTGAAGAAATGCGAGTTCTGGCTTGAGGAAGTAGCATTCCTTGGGCACGTGGTATCAAGTCATGGAATATTTGTTGACCTAGCAAAGATTGAAGCTATTCAAAGCTGGGAACAACCTAAATCAGTGACCGAAGTACGTAGCTTTCTCGGCTTAGCTGGTTATTATCGGAGATTCGTAGAAGGGTTTTCTCGAATCGCTACTCCATTAACTCAGTTGACTCGAAAAGATACAAAATTCGGGTGGAGTGAGGAATGTGAGAAGAGTTTTCAAGAACCAAAAGGTCCATTGCAACCACTTGAAATTCTAGAATGGAAGTGAGAGCACATTACCATGGATTTCGTTACTGGTCTTCCCAAGGTTTCTCAAGGCATTGATGCAATTTGGGTCATTGTTGATAGATTGACCAAGTCTGCTCACTTCTTACCAATACGAGAAACTTATACACTTGAAAGTCTTGCTCGAATTTACATAAACGGGATTGTAAGACTGCATGGTATGCCAGTATCCATAGTTTCTGATCGAGACCCAATATTCACTTCACGATTTTGGGTTAGTTTGCAAAAAGCTATGGGCGCGGACTTACGATTTAGTTCTAAGCATATCATCCTCGAGACGGACGGACAATCGGAGAGGACTATTCAAACTCTTGAAGGTTTATTAAGACTCGTGTCCTTGACTTCAAGGGAAGTTGGGATAAGTTCTTACCATTGGTGGAGTTTTCCTCTGACAACGAGTTATCAAGCAAGTATTGGCATGGCTCCATTCGAGGCGTTATGCGGAAGAAAGTATCGTTCTCTAGTATCTTTGGGATGAGGTGGGTGAAGCAACGTTGTTGGGGCCGGAGTTGATGCGTATGACTACGGATAAGATTGAACGATCCGACAACGTATAAAAACCTCACAAGATTAATGAAAAGAGTTATCTTGATCTTCATCGAAAGGGCGTGGAATTCGATATAGGAGATCATGTGTTGTTAAGAGTTGCTCCATTGAAAGGAGTTACAAGATTTGGAAAGAGAGGAAAACTTAATCCTCGATTCATCTGGTCCATTTTAATCCTCGATCGAGTAGGAGCGTGGCTTTATAGACTCGCTTTCTGCCAAATATGTTTCGTGTTCATAACGTTTTTCACATATTCATATTACGTAAATATGTATCCAAACCACATTATTGAGTTAGAACCCAGACGAAATAGCGGAAGACTTAACGTATGAAGAGAGGTACTGTTCAAATCTTGGATAAGAAGGAACATATTTTACGCTCGAGGTTATACCTCAAGTCGAAAGTGTTATGGAGGAATCACGATGTTGAGGAAATGACACAGGAGTTAGAATCAAATGAAATCAAGGTATCCTTACCTCTTCGACATTCCAGTCGTACCACAATTTAGAGGCGAAATTTCATAAGAAGGGGAGATTGTAAGACCCCAACTTTTATGAATAAAAATGAATTTTCTATAAAACATCATTTTTGAATATTATGGAATAATTTGATATAATGTTATTGTTGTGGTTAGTATTTATAAATTCTGCAAAGTATGCAAGTTGTTATATTATATTCGATTGGTCGGGGAATATTCGTTTTAGCAGGGAATATTTGTACAACGACGCAATCATTGGTGGACCCCACAATAGAATTATTGTCAGATTGAGAAAACGACAAAAAATATTTTATTAAAAGTAACGGCGGAAGTTTTACCGTTAATACTGTCGAACTACTCGGTAGTAAAAGTACGATGTCTGGCGTGGTTGCGTAGTAGCACCACGGTATATTGATTATTGATGCTTCGTGAAAAGTCACTTAGTTTTGTTCAATTATTGCTATAGTAATTGTTGCATAGTATCTCACGTTATTTGATTCAATTATTGTCGATATTTTATATATTATTAAATCAATAATTGAAATGACAGAGTTATTAATATTATAAATTGCAATATTAACGATGTACAGAAGTTACGCAAGGAGAGGTTTGGTCACCTAATTGCGTGCCCAATAGGGAGAAATCCTTATTGAAAGCCCCTTTCTCTGAGGACGACACAGTCGATTAATATTGTGAATTATAATAAAGATGATAAATGTTGTTAAAATTATTAAGGTGATTTTTATGAAGTTTTGCTTATTTTATGGACCCATATTTACCCATTTTTCAAAATAATCGGTAGAAAATTATTTAAAGGTGGGGCCCACATGTGGGGCCCATATGTGTTGAAGAATTAATTTTTGAAATGGGGGTTACGTATAGGGGAGGGAATTGTTATATATGATGTGTATATTTATATATATTATATGTGTGAGTGGAAAATGGTGGGAGAAAAGAAAGAGTGAAAGTGATAGTGTGATAGTGATGGGTAAGAATGTAGTGAATTTGATTATTGGGTGTGTGGGGGATTGATGTTGGTTATGGGGGAGAAAAAAAATAAGTGGTTGTTATATTATATATATATATTTATTTGGCATGTGTATATATATATATATATATATATATATATATATATATATATATATATTATATTATATAGTAGTTTGAATTAAGTTGAATTATGTTATATAAATATAATATATATGTAATATATATTATATTTTATTTAAAAGATTTTGCTTTAAATATAGGCCATCATCCGATTAAAAAGTAAATCAATCGGGATAGTTCATGAATTAATTCTTATGCATTTTATTTTTCTATAAATAGAAGCTCATTCCTTCATTATTTTTTTACTTAATTCACCGAAACTCCAGGAGAGAAATTATAGAAAACTATAGAAAAGTATTCTTTACTTCCTACTCTTATATCCAGGTTCTTTTACTGATAAGGAATATTATTCTTTTGTATTCAAAGAGAACTTACATTATTCCATTTCTTTATTGTTACATTGGAATAACTTTGTATCATGAGCTACCCTATACTTGGTGACATTCTTACATTATTCCGTCTTTATTATTACATTGGAATATCACATGTCATGTGTTTTATACTTGGACTGGTTAAAATCTTTATTATTACATCTTTATTATTACATTGGAATATCACATGCGTGTGTTTTACATCGGACTGGTTAAAATCTTTATTATTACAGATTTATTATTACATTGGAATAACTTTTATCATCTGCATCTACCGCATGCGTGGTGATTTCTGTTGTTATTCCATTCTTTATTATTACATTTGGAACATCCTCTCTGGTGTGATTTTCACGACACAGTTCCGTTATTATTATTCTCGTTGGAATAACTTTGTCTTTCTGCAATACCGCATGCATGGTGATTTCTTTTGTTATTCCATTCGTTATTATACTCAGTTGGTTAAAATTTTGACTTCTATACTCCATGAAATTAGTGGAATACTTTTGATATTTGCGCTTCATCCAGTATTTTTCATGAAAATATTCTTTTGAGCATTCTTGAATTTTACTCTACAAAGCAGTATCATGTTGACAATTTGGACGTTATTAGTTCCTGAATAACTTAATTCTTGAACTTGTTTTATTGAATTCTTATATCATTGTCATCATCCTCATGTTTATATTTTTTTAAAAGTCATCTATGGCCTGTAGAGCATGGATGGACTTGGTATGATTATGACCAGGGATTATTCGGTATAATCATGACCATAATGTAACAAGTGATGTGGTAAAAGTCCTCATTGGCCCGTAGTGCATTGATGGACGATTGTTGGCATGATCATGACCATTGATGTATACCTGAAATATCCTTGGCCGTAGTGCGTGGAATTTGTGGTCGTGACCTAATGAATATCCTTGGCGTAGTCTGGGGATGATGTGGATTATTTATTAAAATTTGAGTCCCAAATGATAAAAGGATGAAAAACCTTTTAAATCATAAAAGATAGTAGATTTTATTTTCTACTTGACTCTTTTAATGGATTGTTTGTTTCGCTACAGTTAAACTTGATGTCTATTGTATTTTATCAGTTTAACATTGTTGAAGACTAATGATAACTTATTCTGCATTATCTTAGTCATAATATTTCTTGTTGAGCTCACCCTTTCTTTCACTGTTCTCTTCAGGAAATGAGAACGTAGCTGGGACGAGTCGGGGAACGGAGTAATGTTCTGGATGATAGTGTTAGCTAGTAGTCCTCACTATTCTGTTAAATAGTGTGACAATAAATGTATTGAGGACTTATTCTGAGAATGGATATTGTCTAGTAGGCAATATTTGTATTAAAACTCACAGTACGTATTTTGTCGTACTTTAAATGACTATTGTATAATTAAGTTGTATTTGAATTTTGTACCATGTATTGGCGATTCAAGATGGGTGATGTATACCTATTTTGGGGGCGTCACAGTTATTCCATTCTTTATTATTCTGTTGGAATAACCTGTATGCGCGGTTTACCCTATACTTGGTGGAATGACCTGTATATGCATTTTACCCAATACTTGGTGATCTTCTTCTGATATTCCATTATTTATTATTATGTTAGAATAACCTGTTTATGCGAAGTACCACATACTTGGTGAAGTTCTTTTATTATTTCGTTCTTTATTATTATGTCAGAATATCCTGTCGGTGTGAATTTCACCTGACCTGGTTCCATAATTTATTATTCCGCATTTATTATTCCGTTTAATATCACATACATCTTATTCTGTGGGACACAGTTCCATATTTATTATTCTATTGGAATAACCTGCATGTGCTATTTATCATATGCCTGGTGATTTCTTTTGTTATTCCATTCTTTATTATACTCAGTTGGTTAAAGTTTTGACTTTTATACTCCATAAAATTAGTGGAATATCCTTGATATTTGCGCTTTATCCAGTATATTTTCATGGAAATATTCTTACGAGCATTCTTGAATTTTACTCTACACGTAAGTATCATGTTGACAATTTGGGCGTTATTAGTTCTGGATTAATTAATTAAGTGAACTTGTTTAATTGAATTCTTATATCTTTGTCATCATCCTCATGTTTATATTTTTGAAAGTCATCTCGTGGCACCAGTAGTGCGTAGATGGACTTGGTATGATTATGACCGAGGATTATTCGAAGATAATCATGGCCGTAATGTTACAAATGATGTGATAAAAGTCATCGTTGGATAGTAGTGCATTGATGGAGAGTTGTTGGCATGATCGTGACCATTGATGAATACACGAATATCCTTGGCACATGGTGCATGGATAATTTGTGGTCGTGATACTAATGAATATCCTTGGCGTAGTCTGGGGATGATGTGGAATATTTATTAAGTGAGTCCCGTGATAAAAGTGATGAAAACTTCTTAAATCATAAAAGATAGTAGATTTTATTCTCTCTTGACTCTTTTAATGGATTGTTTATTCCACTGCGATTAAACTTGTTGTCTATTGTATTTTATCGGTTTAGCATTGTTGAAGGCTAATGATAATTTATCCCGCATTATCTTAGTCATAATATTTCTTCTTGGGCTAGTTGAGCTCACCCTTTCTTTCACCGCTTCTCTTGAGGAAATGAGAACGTAGCGAGGGACTAGTCGGGGGACGGAGTGATGGTCCGATGATAGTATTAGTAGTCCTCACTATTACATTAAATAGTGTGACAATAAATGTAATGAGGAATGAATTTGAGTTTGTATCATCATGAGGACTCCATTGAGAATGGATATTGTCTGAAAGGCAATATTCTTGTTTAAACTCTCAGTTTATGTTTTTTCGTATTTTACATGACAGTTGTATAATTATGTTGTATTCGATTTATGTACCATGTATTTGGCGACTCAAGATGGGTGATGTATACCTATTTTAGGGGTGTCACAATGGTGATTTCTTTTGTTATTCCATTCTTTATTATACTCAGTTGGTTAAAGTTTTGACTTCTATACTCCATCAAATTAGTGGAATATCCTTGATATTTGTGCTTCATCCAGTATCTTTTCATGGAAATATTCTTCTGAGCATTCTTGAATTTTACTCTACAAAGAATTAGTGGAATAATTCATGGTCGTGATACTAAATAATATCCTTGGCCTGTAGTGCAGGGATGAATTGATGATGTGGATTATTTATTAGGCTGAGTCCCAGCTATAAAAGTGTTGAAAAACTTTTTAAATAATAAAAGATAGTAGATTCTATTCTCTACTTGACTCTTTTAATGGATTGCTTGTTCATTGCCAGTTAAACTTGATGTACATTGTATTTTATCGGTTTAACATTGTTGAAGGCTAATGATAATTTATCACTGCATTATCTTAGTCATAATATTTCTTCTTGGGCTAGTTGAGCTCACCTTTTCTTTCATTGTTCTCTTGAAATGAGAATATATTTGGGACTAGTCGAGGAGCGGAGTGACGGACGAGATGATAGTATTAGTAGTCCTCCTTTATTACGTGAAATAGTGTGATAATAAATGTAATGAGGACTCCATTGAGAGTGTATATTGTCTAGAAGGCAATATTATTGTTTAAACTCTCAACTATGTTTTGTCGTATTTTACACGACTATTGTATAATTAAGTTGTATTTAAATTTATGTACCATGTATCTGACGACTTAAGATGGGTGATGTATACCTAATTTTGGGGGCGTCACATAGAGAGTAGATGATAAGTGTGGCGCCCCAAAATTAGGTATACATCACCCATCTTGGGTAGTCGGATACATGAAATTTAATACAACTTACTAATACTGCGTGATACGACAAAACATATCTTATAAGTTTAAATACAAATATTGTCTTGTAGCATAATATCCATTCGAATAAGTCCTCATTACAATTATTGTCTGCTCTTTCATGTATTAAATGAGGACTACTAATGCTATCCTCCTGACCATTACTCCGCTTCCCGACTCGTCTCAATTTATATTCTCATTTCAAGAGAACAAAGGAAAGAAAGGGTGAGCCAACTAGCCCAAGAAGAAATATTGACACTAAGATAATGCGTAATAAATTATCAATAGCCTTCAACATTGTTAAACCGATAAAATATAATAAACATCAAGTTTAATCTGCTGAAAACAAGCAATCCATTAAAAGAGTCAAGAGAAAATAAAATCTACTATCTTTTATGATTTAAAAGGTTTTTCATCATTATATATATTTGACTCGACTTTAATAAATAATCCACATCATCGAATCACCCATGCACTACTACCAAAGATATTCTTTAGTATCACGACCTGATTATTCTGCACTACTGAGCCGTGAATAGTTGTGTATTCATTAATGGTCATGATCGTGCCAACAACTGTCCATCAATGCACTACGACCCTAATCGAGGACTTTTACCACATCATTTGTAACATTACGATCGTGATTACGTGAATAATCCCCTCAGTCATAATCATACCAAGTCTATCCATGCTCTACAGTGCCACGATGACTTTAAAAAAATATAAACATGAGGATGATGACAATGATATAAGAATTCAATAAAACAAGTTCAAGAATTAAGTTATTCAGAACTAATAACATCCAAACCTGTCAACATGATATCTTGCTTTGTAGAGTAAAATTCAAGAATGATCGGGAAGAATATTTCCATGAAAAGATCTTTGGATGAAACGCGCGAATATCGAGGATATTCTACTAATTTCATAGAGTATAGAAGTCAAAGTTTTAACCAACCGGGTATAATAAAGAATGGAATAACAAAAGAAATCACCATGCATGCGGTGATTGTGCATGAGGCGGGTTATTCCAATGTAATAATAATAACGGAACTGTGTCGGTGAAATTCACACAAGCGGGATGTTCCAACAGAATAATAAAGATGGAACCAGATTCTGATGTAAAACACGATAGGGATATTCCAACGAGAATGATAAAGACGCGGAACCGAGTCCTGTAAAACACATGCATGGATGTCCCAATGGAATAATAAAGATTTTAACCAGTCCGTGTAAAACACACGAGCGAGGATGTTCCAAATGAATAATAATAAAGACGGAACCAGTCCGGTATAAAACACTTGAGCAGGATGTTCAAATGAATAATAGAAGAATGGAATAAAAGAAGAAGATCACCAAGTATAGGGGATTCACGTATCACGAGTTATTCAGCAATGAATAAATAAGAATGGAATAACAAAAGAAGTTCTCTTCATGAATACAAAAGAATAACACCCACTTACGGATACAACAAATAATATTCCCTACCTTAGAAGAATGAATATTGGCAAAGTGAAGTAGCGAGAATACTTTTCTTCTCTTTCTCTATAGTTTCTCTCTGTAGTTTCAAAGTGAATTCATAAGAAAATAATGAAGGAATGAGCTTCTATTTATAGGAAAATAGAATGCATAGTAATTAATCCATGAACGGTCCAGATTGATTTACTTTAATCGACGGTCCATATTTAAAGCAAAATATTTTAAATAAAATATAATATATTCTATTTATATAAAAATATTTTACTATGCAAACACTATTATCAACACTATACAAAAACACTTATGCATAATAAAATATAATATATTTTATTTATAGAATAACTTTAATAAAGTATTACATTTTATATAAAAAGATGTATCTGCTTTTATTATGTTAATAATACTGAATAAAACAAAACGTCATTATCGCTATAATAATTCATATTATTAATCGACAATAATGGAATCAAACCGAGTGACTTCTCACATAAGCATCGATAATCAATACTGGTGTCTTTATTATGCGACCACATATTCATCGCATTTCTTTTACTAATGAGTAGTTCAAAAGTATCAACGGTAAAACTTCCTTCGTAGTTATTTTAATAAAATATTTTTATCGTTTTCTCGATCCGATAATAATTACATTGTAGGGTCCACCAATGATTGAGTAGTTATGCGAATATTCCTAACTAAACCTAATATTCCCCAGACCAATCGAATATAATATAACCACTTGCATACTTTGCAAAATTTATAAATATTACCCACAACTATAACATTATATCAAATTATTCCATAATATTCAAAATAATATTTATAGAAAATTCATCTTTATTTATAAAAGTTTGGGGTCTTACAACCTCCCTTCTTATGAAATTTAAGCCCTCGAAATTAGAATGCGTACTGGTATGTCGAAGAGGTAAGGATACCTTGATTTCATTTGATTCTAACTCCCAAGTCATTTCCTCAACATCGTGGTTCCTCCACAAAACTTTGACTTGAGGTATAACCTTAGGCGTAGAATATGTTCCTTCTTATCCAAAATTTGAGCAGAACCTCTTCATACGTCAAATCTTCCGCTATTTAAATCCCTGTTCTAACTCAATAATATGGTTTGGGTTTTTCACATATTTACGTAACATGGATATGTGAAAAACGTTATGAACACTGAGACATATTTGGCGGTGAAAGTCGAGTCTATAGGCCACGCTTCCTACTCGATCGAGGATTAAAATGGGCCGATGAATCGAGGATTAAGTTTTCTCTCTTTCCAAATCTTGTAACTCCTTTCCATGGAAGCGACTCTTAACAACACATGATCTCCTATATCGAATTCCACGCTTTCGATGAAGATCGGCATAACTCTTTTTATCGGTTTTGTGAGGTTTTTATACGTTGTCGGATCGTTTGAATCTTTTCCGTAGTCATACGTACCAACTCCCGGTCCCAACAACGTTGCTTCACCCACCTCATCCCAAAGATCTTTGGAGAACGACACTTTCTTCCATACAACGCTTGAATGGAGCCATGCCAATACTTGCTTGATAAGCTGTTGTTGTAGGAAAACTCCACCAATGGTAAGAACTTGTCCCAACTCCCCTGAAATCAAGGACACGAGTCTTAATAGATCTTGAAGAGTTTGAATAGTCCTCTCCGATTGTCCGTCCGATGCGAGGATGATATCTGAAGCTAAATCGTAAGTCTGTGCCCATAGCTTTTTGCAAACTAACCCAAAATCGTGAAGTGAATCTTGGGTCTCGATCGAAACTATGGATCTTAGGCGTACCATGCGATCTTACAATCTCGTTTATGTACATCTGACAAGAAGTTCAAGTGTATAAGTTTCTCGTATCGGTAAGAAATGAGCGGACTTGGTCAATCTATCAACAATGACCCAAATCGCATCAATGCCTTGAGAAACCTTAGAAGACCCAGAACGAAATCCATGGTAATGTGCTCCCACTTCCATTCTCGGAATTTCAAGTGGATCTGATGGACCTTTTGGTACTTGATGCTCTCTGCTTTAACTCGTTGACAAGTTAGACACCTTGAGATAAGCAAATAGCTATCTCTCTCTTCGTATTGCTCCACCAAAATGTATGAAATTTCATGATACATTTTGGTACTCCCGAGATGGATTGCAAATGGTGTGTTGTGCGCCTCCATCATGATATTATACTTTAAATCGAAATCGTTAGGAACACAAAGTGCAGAGTTGACTCAAGTATTCCTTCTTCATCGATTCTTGCTTCCTGCGTAGCACCCTCTTGCACTTTCTTCCTCATACGCGCATTAGCTCCGTGTCCGTAGCTTGAGCGACTTTAACTTTATCGATTAAAGTCGGTTCTACTTTCAGATATTCGCTATCATCACACGCGTCCGTCGAGGTCTTTAACTCTATCTCCATCCTTTGCAAGTCACACAAAATGGGCCTTTGCGTTGACAATAACGCACTTTCGTGCTTTGTATGATCTTCTACTCAATCGTCACCTACCACGTTCGCTTTTCGAGGATGGTATTGGATGGTATGATCATAATCTTTCAATAGTTCAAGCCAACGTCGTTGTCGCATGTTGAGTTCCTTTTGAGTGAAGAAATATTTGAGGCTTTTATGATCCGTAAAGATTTCCACTTTCTCCCCATACAAGTAATGCCTCCAAATTTTAAGTCTGAAGATAACAATTTGACTCCGGATCATGAGTAGGATAATTCCTCTCATATTCTTTGAGTTGTCATGAGGCATAAACTATAACTTTTCCATGTTGCATGAGAACACATCCCAACCCTTTGCCCAAGCATCATCAGATGACAAATCCTCCGAGCCGGATGGCATTGTCGAAACAGCGCTAAAATAAGTCTCCTCTTGAGTTCTTGAAAACTCTTCTCACATTCTTCGCTCAATAGAACTTTGTATCTTTTGAGTCAAATTTGAGTCGATGGAGTAGCGATTCGAGAAAATCCTTCCACGAATCTCCGATAATAACTAGCTAAACCGAGAAAGCTACGTACTTGGTCATTTGATTTAGGTTGTTCCCGACTTTGAATAGCTTCAATCTTTCTTTGGGTCAATGGATATTCCATGACTTGATACCACGTGCCCAAGGAATGCTACTTCTTGACGAACTCGCATTTCTTCAACTTGGCATAAAGCTTATATTCACGAAGCTTTTGGAGTGTCGACCTCAAGTGTTGCTCATGATCTTCACGGCTTTTGGAATAAATAAGGATGTCATCAATAAAGACGACCACAAAGTGATCTAAATATTCCTTGAATACTCGGTTCATCATATCCATGAAGGCGGCGGGGCATTAGTCAATCCAAAGGACATGACTAGGAATTCATAATGCCCGTCTGGGGAGTTCGAAGCCGTCTTTGGAATGTCACGGTTTCTAATCTTCAATTGGTGATATCCTAACGAAGATCGATCTTTGAAAAGAATTTGGCTCTTTGCGGTTGGTCAAACAGTCATCAATACGTGGCAATGGATACTATTTTTTGATGGTGACATGATTCAACTCCGATAATCAATACAAAGTTGCATACTCCCATCTTTCTTCTTCACGAATAGAGCAGAGCACCCCAAGGAGAAGTACTTAGACGAATAAAGCCAATGTCTAACAATTCCTGCGGTTGGGTCTTTAACTCCGAAGTTCAATAGAGCCATTCGATATGGGGCTTTGGAAATAGGTTTTGTCTGGGGTTCAAGGTCGATACAAAATTCAATTTCACGCTTTCGGGGTAGCCGAAGTTCTTCTTGGGAATACGTCGGAAATTTATTAACAATAGAAATATCGTTCAAAACCGACGTATTTTTGTTTAAATCGTGACATGAGCTAAGAAAGCTTGACATCCGTTTTTCAATAAGCGAATAGCTTTATGGCTTGAGATGACCGTGATTGATTTTAATGGTTTGGTCGTTTGAATTAGCATAATAGGTTGATTAGGAATATGAAAGCTAACAACCTTACGAAAACAATCAATTTTTGCATGATAAGTAGTTAACCAATCAATCCCTAGAATCACGTCAAATCTGAGTATTTTTAATGAAATAAGATCGACGGTAATGTGAAGTGCCGATTTGAACCAAACAAGACTTATAAGCGAGTGGATGTAATGAAGGTTTCTCCCAACGGAGTTTCCACGAGATAAGTCAAAGTCTAATTTCTCCGAGTCAAATTTAATCGATGAGCGCAAGTAGGAGAAATAAAGAATGGGTAGAACCCAGGTATCAAATAAAGTATAGACTTCATTAGAGTTTATGATAAGCTTACATGATGACCTCATTCGGGTTTCTTGCTCTCTGAGAGGTCACAACAAACGCTCTCCTCCTTGCTTCTAGGTTTTGACTTTTACGGGGACGACCTTCTATTGCCTCCATCCTAGTTGAATTTATCTTGATGGCAAAATCGAGCTAAGTGACCTTCTCTTCCACAATTATAACATGCTTTGAATGGCATGACACGATTGGACCGATGTGTCCCTCTTCTCCGCATTTGAAGCATATGATAGGTGGTCTTTCTCCTTCCTTAACAACGGGTGTTGAGTCTTTGGCGTCTTTCCATCATTGTTGAATCTCCGCTTTCTTGAAATGTCCATTCTTATTGTTTTGGCCACGATTACCACCGAAGTGGTTACCGAATCGGCTCGCTGATTCCCTCACGCTTGTTGTCACATAGCTTGATGACTACTCTCTACATTTGTATTATAATTTTGTCGGTTTTCTCTTTTTAGTTAAGGTTGACTCGTTATCGCGCTCCACTAACCGAGCCCTATTTACAACATCCGAATACAAACACGGTTTATGATAAATAAGATGTTGACGTATCTCAACTTCAAACCTCTTAAAAACATTCGTGCCATTCTCTCTTCATTATCCACCAAGTGGGGGAATATGACCGTGATAACTCCACAAATTTTGCCTCGTGTTATGATACGGTCGTATTGTTTTGTTCCAACTTGATAAACTCCACCTCCTTCATGTGGCGAATACTTTCGGAAAGTATTTGTCGTTGAAACGACTCTGGAACTTCTCCCGAAGATATCTTGATCTGACGAGGTTGAGTAGACGTTTCTGGAATTCCCACCAATGTCTGCCTCTCCACGCAACATAAAAGCGTGAAAGGAACCTTTTTTCTCCTCGGAGCATCCCAAGACATCAAATATCTTGTAATCTGCTTTATCCATGCTTCCGCCGAAGTGGTTTTGCTCTCCCTTAAACTCCGGTGGTCCCAGCTCCTTGAATTGTTTAGCGGTGACCACAGAGAGTTTTCTGTGTTTTTCACCCCACGTTTTGGGCGAGAAGTCGCCTTCTCTACTTTCTTTGTTGCATAAATTCGTGATAAAAGCCTCCGACATTTGATCATTCATCATTTGGTCGGTGTTATTGTTTTGCGTGAGGATTGTCGCCTTCTAATGCACATTATCCTGATTATTGATATGTGGTGAATCAACGATCGCTGTGTCTCCATTCTTATTCTCAACATTCTCGGATGTCATTTTCAGATCTTGCGCCACAAAACAAAAGATTAATTGACATGTAACAATTATCTTTATATTCGTGAGACCAATAAAATAGACATAAACTTAGGTAGGTCATACTAGCGAAGCGTATTCCCTCTCTCTCCCTCCTAATCTTATTCTCACATCTTAGCCAGGGATCATATCCACTGGCTCGATACTGACTTTGGCGCCCCAAAATTAGGTATACATCACCCATCTTGGGTAGTCGGATACATGGTATTGTAATTTAAATCTGACTTACTAATACAACCATAAGTGTATGAATACGACAAAACATATCTTATGAGTTTAAATACAAATATTGTCTTGTAGACAATATCCATTCTCGAAATAAGTCCTCATTACAATTATTGTCACACTATTTCACGAATAGTGAGGACTACTAATCTTATCCTCTGGACCATTACTCGTTTCGCTTTCAACTCCCAAATTATATTCTCATTTCACAAGAGAATAAAGAAAGAAAAAAGGGTGAGCTCAACTAGCCGATAAAAATATTATGACTAAGATAATGCGAGAATAAATTATCAATAGCCTTCAACATTGTTAAACGATAAAATATAATAAACATCAAGTTTAATCTGCGGTAGAACAAGCGATCCATTAAAAAAAAGTCAAGTAGAAAATAAAATCTACTATCTTTTATGATTTAAAGGTTTTTTCATCATTTGTTATATAATGAGACTCGACTTTTAATAAATAATCCACATCATCGAATCACCCACGCACTACTACTAAAGATATTCTTTAGTATCGCGACCACAATTATTCTGCACTACGGGCGGGAATAGTTATGTATTCATTAATAATCGTGATCATGCCAACAATCGTCCATCAATGCACTACTACTGACCACTGAGGACTTTTACCACATCATTTGTAACATTACTGGTCATAATTACAAATGAATAATCCTCAGTATAATCATACCAAGTCTATCCATGCTCTACAGAGCCGCGGATGACTTTAAAAAAATATAAACATGAGGATAATGACAATGATATAAGAATTCAATAAAACAAGTTCAAGAATTAAGTTATTCAAGAACTAATAACATCCAAATCGTCAACACGATCTTCATTTGTAGAGTAAAATTCAAGAATGATCGGAAGAATATTTCCGTGAAAAGATCTTTGGATGAAACGCAAATATCGAGGATATTCTACTAATTTCATAGAAATATAGAAGTCAAAGTTTTAACCAACCCATAATAAAGAATGGAATAACAAAAGAAATCACCATGCATGCGGATCTTGATGAGATGTGTTATTCCAATGAATAATAATAATCGGAACCAATCGGGTGAAATTCACACCGAGCGAGTTTTAATTCGTCTGTGCTCCGTCGTTTATACTTTTAGCAACGCTATATGTTGTCCGTCGCTAAAAGTATAGACGACGGTTGTATGATCTCGAACCGTCGCCGAATCCGTTGCTAAGGAGTGTGAGCTCGGATGAGTGGAATAAAAAGTAAGCTTAAAGATCCGGATTCTACTTATAGGTACGTATTTGTAACTACTCTCCAAAGACAAAAACACCACAAAATTTCAAAGTATTTGTGATATAAATTAAGAAACTTGATAACAATAAGTAGTTTTCTAGTAGTTACCTAAACTAAACCAAGCCAAACCCCAAAAAACCAAGGCTAACTATTAATTAGACACAAGCCTTCTTTTGTATCTGCTTGTGCACAAATTCCTTAACTTCCAAAAGCAGCTGAGCAGATTCAGGAAACTCAGGAAACATATAAAAAGCATGAATCATATTTGGGTACTCCACCAAATAAGCTTCTTTCCCAGACTTTTTAAGCCACTCATAATATCTCCTCTGCCAATCTTGCAGCATATCTAAACCACCAACAAACACTATACTCGCCGGAAAACCCTTTATCCGGGAAATGTCGGCCGCTCTTGGCCCGCTAACGTTTATTACTTCGTGGTCTCGGTCGCCTAGCGGCATGAATGACTTCCATGCCCAATCGGTCCGGTCAAGTGTCACCAAAATCGGGTTCACCATTTTTTTCTCGCACTCCGTGCGTTCCTCTCCGCCGAAAAATGGTTGTATCGCCACTAATCCAATCACCTTAATTTGATCATAACAAAATTTATAAATATTAGACATGTACTTTTTTTTTATATTTATCACTAAAAATAATAAGTTTAAATTTAAAATAATAATAGTGATATTCTAATAAAATTAGAATGACAAATTTGTGAATATAATTTTAGGTCGATGTTACTGTCAGAATACATATTACTTTGGCCGAATAAATATTGCTCTTCAATTATTTATTGCCTATTTAAATTACATACTACTAAATTCATAAAATTAATTTCTATTTTGAACAAATAGATTATATTTCTTTAATATATATTCCATCCATTCTACATAAAGAATTTTATTAATTCACTTTTTTTCTTGTCTTACAAGAAATTTATATTTTTAGTATACTACTAATAAGATGACATGCTATTTCTATTTTGAAATAGATTATATTTATTATTTTTAAGGGCATGAATTGTAAGAATTAATTGTACTGATGATTATTTTTTTTTAAATGTACAATATTTCTAATTCAACAGAATGTACCGCAATATAGTCCATGCCTTGAGTTTACGAAATTCAGACTCCGACGCCCTTTTCCCAACATGATGTGCTAAATTGCCGCCGGCGCTGTCACCGGCAAGGAAGGAAGTAGATATATCAGCATTCTCCGGCAAGACCTTCCGGTCGCCATTGTCACCGTCAAGAAACTTTAGAACGTCAAATCCATCGTCGTATTGGGCAGGGTAGCAGTGCTCGGGACTCAGACGGTAGTTAACGGAAACAATAACGGCGGGGATTTGGGCGGCGAACTTCCGGCAAACGAGGTCGTAAAGTTTGCTATGCGGGCTGAGCATGGTGAATCCGCCTCCGTGGAAAAACACGATGACGGGGAGATCCATTTGGGCGTGCTGAGTCGGGTCGAAGACCCGGAACCAAAGTTCGCGAGTGGGGTCCACGGTTACGTCGTACGTCCTGACGCCTTTGATCGCTTTCGGGTTGGCCGGAACCTTGATGTTGAAGAGGTTGAGGAGGCGGCGGTTGACGGTGCCGTCGCGGCGGCGTGCGGCGTTGGTTATGGTAGTGAGGGTCCAAAGAGCGAAACGGGTCTTCAAAGGAAGTGAAATGGGAGGAGTTGGGGGACTGGATTTGGCGGTCACCTCTTCCATTGGTGTGTTTGGGTCTTGGGGAGTAAAGAAAAATTATTAGGAACAATGGCAGTGTTGGAAAATGAGAGAGGGGGAGAGTTATAACTTATAAAGGTGGAGGAGAGAATATTTAGGCCGAATGACTTATTTTAAAATAATTTATAAGTTAAAATAAGTTAATTTATAAGTTATCTTAAGTTCGGATTTATAAAAAAAAACGTTCGACGTCAAATTGACTTATAAATTAAAAATTAAGTTAAAATAAGTTATTAATATGTTACTATTTCATACGACTTTATAAATTAAAATAAATGTAAAAATTATTAAAAATATGTTAATAAATAAAAAGAAAAAATAGGCATTATATTTGGTCAAATTAACTTATTTAAAAATGACTTATATAAGTCATAAATAGTTATTTATTTTTTTTGACTTATAAATTAAAAATAAGTGATTGTCAAACATCTTAATAGTGAAAAATAACTTATAAGTTATTCCCGAACAAATAATTAAGGGATAAAATGATTTGGAAATTATTATATTTTGAAATGATGGAAAGATATTTTGCCAATTTGAAAATAATTTACTCCCTCTATCTTTTTATAATATTACTATTGTAATACCTGGAAAAAAAATATTAATTAAAATAAAATAAATAATATTTAAATTTATATTTTAATTGATTTTTTTATGTTTGGCAATTTGGATCTAATTGTATTTAATTTATGTGGACTATAATAAATATGTGATTATATACTTTAATAATAATTACTTTAATATATTAAGTTAGGTTCCCTAATATTAGTACTGCAATAAACATAAAAAGGAAAAAGCGGACAGAGAGAGATAGAAGGAGGTTGAAATTAAAAGTATTTGAAAACAAGATTATTAAGATTTTATTCATCATATTATTCTTTTTAAAAGGTAATTATTGAACTATTTTAAATATAAAATAATTATTTTGATACTGTAATTGTAATCTATTTTATTATTGTGTTTATAATTTGTTTTAAAATTTTATTTTGTCATTTGCTTAAACAAATTTATTAATGGAATTTGAATTTGTAATTGAAATATATAATATATGAACTAAAGAAATTAATGGCTTTTGAAGGTTTGATGTGTAAATATTGGAAGTGATTAGTATGGAGTTTATTTTGGGGTAAGTTGATTAATTGATCAATAAAATACTGACACGTAGGTGAGATTATATATATATCAGTATTCTATTAGTTAATTGACTAATTTGCCAAATAAATAATTTCATGCTAACTAGATCTATAAATAATATATATACGTATAAGTAAGGTTCATTGTCATATTGCGATATTACTTTATGAATGAAGACTACCAGATCTTGATACTATATATATATATATATATATATATATATATACGTAAGTAATTGCGTGATGATTTTGATGAATCAGAATGAGAAGTTTAGTAACTTAGTAGTAGTATTACCCGGGCTTTTATAAATTAATAAAAGTATTTCTATATTCTTTTAGCACTAATTATAATAAATTAAAATAAGATTTTTGCATTATTAAATGTACTAAACATATTCTTAACTCTAAGGGATATATAAACTAATATTAAAACAGATAATTTATAAAAAGAAAACACATAAATTTTTATGTATTAATAATTTAATTAATAGTCTTCTATTATTTTGATAATTATATAGATTGGATTAAGGAGATCTAGCGGTGTGATATTTGGGTTCGGTGAATTATTTCGGTATTATATTCAGGTATGGATTTCGTACTTCTTCAGCGATATTCCCGTTAAATTTAATTAATTAATTCGTTTTGTTAATCATTTTAAATTTGGATATTATTTCACATAATTGTTCCGTATGAAATTAATATGAGAGTTTCATGTTGGCTTTGGTACTAACTCGTATTTGTAGTCTTCGAACTAATTAATCATGTCAATATGTTTTGAAGACTTTATTCGTTTGTATAATTCTTCGTATATTTTCGTTCACATTCTGGAGTTGTTTTAATCATTGATATCTTGTGATAATTAAGTATGTTCGTACTTGATAATTCGATGTTATTTGTAAATGGTCTAGGGCTTGTGATTTGAACCCCATTTGGCATAAATTTTATAGTTTGATCCTAAGGGTATACTTGAGCTAACCACATGTGGTGGTACCACAGGCATGTCCTCTTGACACAAAGGCATGACACCTTCCATGGTGGTGTGATCAGTTCACGGCGTATCCTTTTATTTTGTATGTTGCTCTTGGTATGAGTTTTAGTCATTTGATATATTTGTTCGTGATACGATAGTCGAACCCAAAGATTTGATTTGATTCGTTTACATGGATTTGTGACGATGTATGTGTCATGTGTACTATCTATTTTGATTTGCATACATCATGGTATGCAGATGTATTTTTTGTTAGTCTTTGACTATTTGTTTTTGAGCTCGATGTGAAATTGTTATCTTATAATCGTTTGTCATAAAAAAATTATATTGTGAGAGAATAAGTTTATTTATTTATTTTCCATGGTGATATGTGCATGTTTGGTGTAGCATGTAATTAGGAGATAATAAATATATTATATATATGTATTTATTACACGAAGAAATAAAGTTGTTGGGAACAATTTGAGGAATAAAGGAGGTGGTTTAAGTATATAATATTTATGTATACTTTATCCAAGAATATTGTAATAAAATCTTATATGGATTTATTTTAATAAAGAAATGATATTATATGTTTATTATAATAATTTAATAAAGTAAATAAATTCTTAATTGAATTTATGGCGAGAATATTATAATTATTATAATATCTTAAGTAAACAAATAATTGTAGTTGCAATTATAAAATAAGTATGAATGCAAAACATATTATGTTATGTTTTATTTTGGATATATGTAATTGATATATATATCTAGAGTGTGGTATATATTTTTATGCTTCCAAGAAGGTAAAATATTTTATATGGTAAATTAGTAACTTGGGGTGTTAAAATCTATTAATTATACTAAAACACAGTACATGACACAATAGCTTGACACATGTCATCCTCAAAATTTAACACATGTCCTGTCTAGTTAATGTTCCTTAAGACCCTTAACAAAAATGTCCAACTAACATAACAAATGAGGTTAAAACAAATCTAAATTCATTCCCCAAATGCGAATCAACTATTCAAATATGACATCTAAAATAAAATTTAAATAACAAATAATATCAATCATAGCTTACTATGTTGATTTTATAATCCCCAAAATCTAATATTTTTCTAAACATAATTATTATATCCTAAAATCACTATTTTTCTAATATTATATCATTCATAATTATACTATACATTATATCATACATGTATGATATAATATTATAATACACGATATATAACAAAATAATAAAATTACTACCTATCTAAACTATGCGGATATTTACTAATTAAATTATATTACAACATAATATTATACCATTTATAATTATATTACAACATAATATTATACAATTTAAAATATTTAAAACAAAATTAAAATAACAAATAATATCATTCATAACTTACTATGTTGATTTTATAATCCCTAAATCATTACTTTGAAATCACTACTTTTGAATCCCACATTAATATTTTGATTTTATAATCCCTAAATTACTACATTTTCAATCTAAACGATTTTTATATTATCGTTACTTAAAAATCACTACTTTTTAATCTCACGTTAATATTTTAATTTTATAATCCCATAAATCGCTACAAATCTAAACTGCTTTTGATAATGTTAACTATTTTAATATTATCATTACTAATTTAATTATTATCTCTTAAAATCACTACTTTTTTAATCCCAAATTTAATATTTTGAATTTATAATCCCTAAATCACTACAAATCTATTAATTATACTAAAACACAAAGATACGATACAATAAACGACACATATCATCATCCTCAAAATTTAACACATGTCATGTATAATTAATGTTCCTTAAGACCCTTAACAAAATGTCCAACTAACATAACAAATGAGGTTAAAACAAATCTAAATTCATTCCCCAAATGCTGGAATCAACTATTCAAATATGACATCTAAAAACAAAATTTAAATAACAAATAATATCAATCATAGCTTACTATGTTGATTTTATAATCCCAAAATCTAATATTTTTCTAAACATAATTATTATATCCTAAAATCACTATTTTTCTAATATTATATCATTCATAATTATACTATACATTATATCATACATGTATGATATAATATTATAATACACGATATAACAAAAAATAATAAAATTACTACCTATCTAAACTATGCGGATATTTACTAATTAAATTATATTACAACATAATATTATACCATTTATAATTATATTACAACATAATATTATACAGTTTAAAATATTTAAAACAAAATTAAAATAACAAATAATATCATTCATAACTTACTATGTTGATTTTATAATCCCCTAATCATTACTTTAAAATCACTACTTTTGAATCCCACATTAATATTTTAATTTTATAATCCCCTAAATTACTACATTTTCAATCTAAAAGATTTTTATATTATCGTTACTTAAAAATCACTACTTTTTAATCTCACGTTAATATTTTAATTTTAGGCTTAAATATGAATTAATACCCTAAACTATAGGCCATATTCCACTTCGGTGATCCAACTTTCAATTTTGTCAATTAGATGATTAAACTATCAAATTTTCCAATTACAAATAATTGAACACGCCACGTCATAAATTGTTGACGTGACTAATTGTGTGGGGCCTTAAGACTCTTATGTGGCAAAAAAAAACTATATTTTATTCATTACATAAACAAATATGTATAAATCATGGGCAAAATAGTCAAAACTTAATTTAACATAACAAATTAAAACAAAACAAACATTTAGCCTAAATATATCATGAGTAGACTTAGCCACCCATCACCACCGCAACTAAAGACACCAGAACCACCGCACGCTACCTCTTGGCCATCGCCATTTTCTCTCTCCTCTTCATCCTCTACCTCTTTGTATCCCCTTCTTCACCTTCACCACCCACTATTCCCTCCGACCCATTTCTCTTCCCCAACCGCCATGAATGCCAGCCAACAGAAACTACTCACAACCAGATAAAGAGGAAATAACAGTCCATAGCAGTTGCGTACCAGAATCTGGCCAATCAAACCATTTAAACGGAAATCAAATCTTGTAATCAGCAAAATCAAATCGGTAATAACAAAAAATTCATTTGAACTAAATCAAAAGAAAGAAATCAAACTCCAGGACCAATTTTGGCCAAACAAAACACAATCAAACCCAGCCAAGAAAAAATCAAAAAACGAGCTAGGAAAGAAAGCACTCAAACTGACAGTAGCCAAAAACTGAACCATCAATGAAAAAATAGAGATCCCAAATCAAAACTTGAAAAGAAAAACAAACAAAACAAGAAGCCTAAATCTAAACAAATGCGAAGGAAAGAAAATGTCTGAGGAAAAAACACATTCTCTCTTTCGGAGATCCAAAAAGTTGGATACGTTGTTAGCTAGGGTTTTTCGTTCCATTTGGGGCTTTTGTCTTGATCGATCGATTGTAATGTAAGGGTACCGATATATTTAGGTTAATGTTTGTTTTATTTTAATTTGTTATGTTAAATTGTGTTTTGACCATTTTGCCCCATATTAAATCAGATTTGTTTATTTTATGATTAAAAAATTATTTTTTTTGCTACATCATCTTCTTAAGGCCCTTTATAATTAGCCACGCCGGTAATTTACGACGTGGCATGTTCAATTTTTTGCAATTGAAAAAAATTGATAGTTTAATCATCTAATTGACAAAATTGAAAGGTGGATCACCGAAGTGGAATATAGCCTATAGTTTAGGGTACTAATTCATATTTAAGCCTTAATTTTATAATCCCATAAATCGCTACAAATCTAAACTGTTTTGATAATGTTAACTGTTTTAATATTATCATTACTAATTTAATTATTATCTCTTAAAATCACTACTTTTTTAATCCCAAATTTAATATTTTGAATTTATAATCCCCTCAATCACTACAAATCTAAACTGTTTTGATAATGTCATCTGTTCTGATATTATTCATTTTAATTTAATTATTATCTTTTAAAAGCACTACTTTATGGTATTATCATTACTACTGAATGACACTTCTGTCCCTCCAAGTTCCCATCCATTTTTAAAGTCGTCTCTAAAGTTCAATTATTGTTAGTTAGGTCCTTAAAATGACATTTTGTTGGCATTTTTCGTTCATTCAACCCAATTTAACCTCAACTCGACCCATTTTGACCAATTTTAACCCAACCCGATCCAATTTGACCCAACTCAAAATTTTAATATTTTAAAATATAAAATTATTTTTAAAATAAGTTTAAAATAATAATTATCGGGTTGAGATCAAATTGGGTTGACGGAACGGTAACGCCAATAAAATGTCACTTTAAGGACCTAACTGACGAAAATTGAACTTTAGGGACGACTTTGAAAATGGGTGACAACTTGAAGGGACAGATGTGTCATTTAGCCGAAATTGAGCTATTATCATTATTCTCCGTTAATTTACCTAATTTCTCCATATAAATACATACCAACTATTATGCAACAACTCATGCTACAAACAATTCTAAATACTTTTGAAAGTGCAAATGACTTATATGGAGACCTTCAGATTGTGGTGACAGTGCATTTAATGGGAGGGACTATGACTTCATTTTGTGGACTATATCTCACGGTGTTTATATTTATGACCTCTTCATCTATTGTATTATATTATCTGGATTGTAGCTTTGCATGATTTGTTAAGTACTAGCATCCGGTAAATTATTTTCATCATCATTAATAGTTTTTTTTGGCATTATGGTAATACTGTGACAATTGCCAAAAATGGATAAAAAACAAATGAGACAATGTATTCGTTTTTTAACTATATCATTGTGTTATGTATGACACAGTGTTATACTGCTATGTTTTTGGACACGATGTTTGTTTAACATGTAATTTCTCTTAAGGTCTGAGGACCGAAACTAGGACATTCTTTATCTGTTTCTCCTTTCGTTTGGATGTTTAAATTCTGGTGCAAGTAAGCGTATATGTGACATGGACTCTTTAAAATGCATCAAGTACTTGTGTCAGATATTTAAGGCTTGGTGAGGTTTGTCAAATGTGTAATAGACTTCAAATATGCCACTAACAACCGTATCAATATAACAACTCGATGACATTGTGCATTACACTTTCTAAATATTTATTAGTGCTTTAGAATGAAAGAGGTGCCCATTTTTAACTCTATTGGTTACATTATAAACATTTTTATCAAAAAGTTAATATATATATATATATATACACACACACACATAACTGTTATATAATGTACTGGGGTTTAGTGATCAGATTGATTCTATACTTGGATATGTATTTACGCACAAAACTTTTATCCAACTCTATGCAACATATGCTACCAAAATTTGATCATCGCACAACAATCTACTATCTTCTTATTATATTTTAATTTAGTAATTGCACGTATAAATTTATTATTAACAAAATAAATAATCCCGCTGTAACGCGCGGGTTTAAATCTAGTTACTTTATGAATGAAGACTACGGATCTTGATACTATATATATATATATATATATATATATATATATATATATATATATATATATAAAAAGTAATTATGTGATAATTTTGATGAATCGTAATGAGAAGTTTAGTAACTTAGTAGTAGTATTACCCTAAGCTTTTATAAATTAATAAAAGTATTTCTATATTCTTTTAGACTAATTATAATAAATTAAAATAAGATTTTTGCATTATTAAATGTACTAAACATATTCTTAACTCTAAGGATATATAAACTAATATTAAAACAGATAGTTTATAAAAAAAAAATACATAAATTTTTATGTATTAATAATTTAATTAATAGTCTTGTATTATTTTGATAATTATATAGATTGGATTAAGGAGATCTAGCGGTGTGATATTTGGGTTCGGTGAATTATTTCGGTATTATATTCAGGTATGGATTCCGTACTTCTTCAGCGATAATCCCGTTAAATTTAATTAATTGATTCGTTTTGTTAATCATTTTAAATTTGGATATTATTTCACATAATTGTTCCGTATGAAATTAATATGAGAGTTTCATGTTGGCGTTGGTACTAACTCGTATTTGTAGTCTTCGAACTAATTAATCATGTCAATATGTTTTGAAGACTTTATTCGTTTGTATAATTCTTCGTATATTTTCGTTCACATTCTGGAGTTGTTTTGATCATTGATATCTTGTGATAATTAAGTATGTTCGTACTTGATAATTTGATGTTATTTGTAGATGGTCTAGGGCTTGTGATTTGAACCCCATTTGGCATAAATTTTATAGTTTGATCCTTAGGGTATACTTAAGCTAACCACATGTGGTGGTACCACAGGCATGTCCTCTTGACACAAAGGCATGACACCTTTCATGGTGGTGTGATCAGTTCACGGCGTATCCTTTTATTTTGTATGTTGCTCTTGGTATGAGTTTTAGTCATTTGATATATTTGTTCAGGATACGTATAGGTCGACCCAGTATTTGATTTGATTCGTTTGGCGGATTTGTGACGTATGTGTCATGTGTACTATCTATTTTGATTTGCATACATCATGGTACCGATGTATTTTGTTAGTCTTTGACTATTTGTTTTTGAGCTCAGTATGAAATTGTTATCTTATAATCGTTTGATTCAGCCTTATTTTGTTTGAAATTATTTTGACTATAGTTTTCAGTTTGACAGTGTTAATCATTTGTACCTTGTCTCACCAATTTCGATATATTCATATTTGGTTCGTAGCCTGTATTGTTCATAGTTTGTATTTGTTCGTTCATTCAGTTCTTTTGATACATATATAAATTATTTTATATTTGGGCATCTTTATATCCATATTAGGCAATTAGCTCATGTTGTGTTACGTTTTTTTTTCTAGCAGGTTGCAGGAGTGATACAGAGCTAGTGAGATAAAGAGAGTTGTCTTTGACCATATATGTTGATTCGATTTTAGGTTTTGATTATTTTGATTCTGTTTGGTGGATTGTATTTAGTACTTCTTTAATAAATATCATTATTAAATATTTTAAAATTATTAGTGTTCTGTTTAATTAATTTGAAGTTTGTTATGTTTTGCCAATGACCTCCCTTTTCTATTTCGGAGATGAGTGTTACAAGTATGATTTATGCAAGTTTTTAAAACAACAATATTTGGAATTTTATGTATTGTTAGGTAACTTATAATAATTACGATTTTTAAATTTTAAGATTTCGCATAAGAGAAACTATATAATAAATGTGAAAGGTTGTGTTAATAACTCAGTAACAATGGCAAACAATGCTTGACTATTTGGTCAAAGAATCTAATCTTATTATATTCCTCTCTATGATTAGAAATGAGATGAAATAATCTTTTCTTAATAGTATAAATATATATATATATATATTTGAAATTTACAAATAGATTTGATTATAGATTAATTTTCTATATTTATATTTATAGTTATTATAAATTAAGGTGGTATTTGTTTACACATCTTAATATATCTTAATAACTTCACATCTGATTTGATAAGAGTATAAAGTTATTTGGTAAAATTTTATTTGCCTTTTATTGTCTCTTAATCGGTAAGAAGAATATATAAATGTAAATCATTAAGAGATGGGCATGGCTCTTAATGAAAAAATTAAGAAAATTGATATTTCCATAATACTTTTTGATATTTCTACATGAAAAATGTCGTTATAGATGTATAGCGACGGTCGTCGCTATAAGAAAACCGTTGCTATTAAATTTATAAAGACGATTTTCATGTGAAAATATTATTTTTTTTGTGAATTTATCAGTTTCCAAAATTTACATCTATTGCACCTCTATAAATAGGGAATTGTTAAATCCACAACACTTTTTGTTATTTCCACAATAAAAGTGTCGTTGTAGATGTATAATGACGGTGAAAACCGTTCTTTATAGGATCTATAATGACACTTTTTGTTAATAAATAATATTTTATGTTAATGATTTAACAATTCTCCTATAAATATTATACTTTCGCCCATTCCAAATTTTAAGATTATTATTAATTTTTAAAAGTCAATTTGAGATATTTTTAAATTTAAAATTATTTTAATATTTTATATTTTTAGTTACTAAACTATTTTTAAGTTCATATGCTATTTTAATCGGATAATCTAATTTATTAAAATATATTAACGATTCAAATCCTAATTATTTCATTTTATCGACCACCACCTAAATTGAAACTAATTCAATGCATTGAATAATTGAGAAGAAACAAGGAGGTGGAAGTAGTTGGATATCAATTAAACTCAAAAGAGTTAAGAAAAGTGGCAGTTGGCTGGTAGGAATGCAACAAATTCCCAACTACTTCATGTTTTTTATATCTCCCTATAGTATTATTATTATTTCTGGTCTCAAGGGGTGGTAATTAGGCGGGCAGGAGCAGGACATGTGACTTTATGATTAGTAGACAAATTCAAGCAATTTTCGATGGTCTTTCGGGCTGACATTATTTTAAGAAACATTTACAATTTTTAGTATATTTTTAAAAATAATTACAACAATAATGTATATCTAAAATAATTACACAAGTAATGCATTTAAAAATTTTATTTACACAATTAGTGAATTTAGTTTTCCTTTAATTTAGTTGGGTGTTTTAATGTATTGCTAATGTGGCAAATCAGTTTTGTAATTATGTAACTGTTCCCGATTGTTTTTCTTCGCTGTGACAATTTGAATTGCATGCCAAACCGAGTAGTCGGCTGTGACAATTTGAATTGCATGCCAAACCCGAGTAGTCGTGCATTACAGATATAAAGATGCTTAAGAATGTAAACTTTCATACAAAAGTAACCATTTTAGTTTATGTGGATAACCAAATAGTCATAAAAAAAATTCAGAACAGTTACCAAGTGTTACATGTATTTATTTTCTTTATCTTGTTAAACCATGATGAAATCGAAGAGTAGTCGGATGGTTTTCCTCTTACTTAATGTAAAGAGAAAAAAATATAAAATATTATTCAATATTGTGTAATACAATCTCAGTTACTTTACATAAATAAAAATGTGCAGTTGGTAGCCAAATCTTTATACAAAAGTAACCATAAAAATGTGCAGTTGGTAGCCAAACTTTTATACAAAGGTAACCATTTTAGTTTATGTGGGTAATGTGAGACCCCAGATTTTATAAATAAAGATTTAAATTTCTCGAAATATTTTTTTGAATATTAAGGTGTGGATTTGAGATAATGTTATAGTTGGGGTAATATTTGAAAATTTTACAAAGTATGCAAGTTTGTTATATAATATTCGATTGGTGGGAATATTCTTTTTGTTTTAATATTCGTAATGCGACGACAATAATCATCAATGGACCCATTAATGTAGAAGAAGCGTCGAGTTGGAAAACGACAAAATATTTTATGAAAATAACGGCGGAGGTTTTACCGTTGATCTTTGTTGAACTACCCTAGTAAGAAAAATAAAGAATATGTCTGGCGTGGTTGCGTAGAAGCACACCAGTATTGATTATTGATGCTTATGTGATAAGTCACCGCTTATACTCAATTATTGCTACATTAATTGTTGATCATATCTCTCATATTATTGATTCGATTATTGTCACAATGATCATATGCATAATATGTTATTTTATTAAATCAATAATTGAGACGACAAAGTTATTCATATTATTAAATTATAATATTTACAATGTCTGTAAGTTCTGTCGAGGAGAGGTTTGGTCATCTAATCATTGCTACCCAATAAGGAGAAATCCTTATCGAAAAGCCCCATCTTTCCTTTAACAACCTTGGTTGATAAATATTGTGAGTTATGATATTAATGATGGATAAGTTCGTGTTGATTAAAGATGAATTTGATAATTTCATTGTTGTAAATTATTTGTGTTAGTAGAAATTGACATATATTCTCGATGATAATTGATGTCTAGAGGTTATGTTATTCAATCTCCAGTATTCGGGACACTTTTTGTGTTTCATTATTATTCACGAGTTACTATTCACGGGTTACTATTCACCAAAATTACTATTCGCTCTAGTATTGTTCAGTAGAGTATTTGGGACACTTTTTGTATCGAAAACTATTCACGAGTTACTATTCACGGGTTACTATTTACCGAAATTACTATTCACTCTAGTATTGTTCACTCGAGTATTGTTCACTCGAGTATTTGGGACACTTTTTGTGTCAGAGTTACTATTCATCAAAATTACTATTCACTCTAGTATTGCTCACTCGAGTATTTGGGACACTTTTTGTGTTGGAGTTACTATTCATGAGTTACTATTTACGAGTTACTATTCATGAGATACTATTTACGCGTTACTATTCATGAGTTACTATTCACGAGTTACTATTCACCCGGTTACTATTCACTCTATTATTGTGCATTCGGGTATTTGGGTACAATATTATTTCATGAGGAGATGTGCTAATTTTTCAGACCGTTGGTTGAATGAATCAATATGGATCGCTGGTTTAAAGGTTAGAATAGTGAATCAATATGGATCGCTGGTTTAAAGGTTAGAATAGTGAATCAATATGGACCGTTGCTTTAAGTTTTAATAGTAAATCGATCTGGATCGTTCGTTTAAAAGTAAATCGATCTGGACCATTCATGAATTAGTTATTATTCATTCCATTCTTCTATAAATAGAAGCTCATTCCTTCATTATTTTCTTACGAATTCACTGAAACTCTAGAGAGAGAAATTATAGAGAGAAAGAAGACGAGTATTCTGCTACTTCACTACTTTGATATCCAGTGTCTTTTACGGTAAGGGGTGTTATTCTTTCTTCATGAAGAGAACTTATGTTATTCCATTCTTTATTATTCTGTTGGAATAACCTGTAAAAGTGGCATACCCTATACATAACCGGTATATGCGGCATACCCTATACTTGGTGAAATCCTTCTGTTATTCCATTCTTTATTATTCTGTTGGAATAACCTGTAAAAGTGGCATACCCAATACATAACTTGTATACGCGGCATACCCTATACTTGGTGAAATCCTTATGTTATTCCATTCTTTATTATTCTGTTGGAATAACCTGTAAAAGTGGCATACCCTATACATAACATGTATACGCGGCATACCCTATACTTGGATGAAATCCTTATGTTGCTCCATTCATATTTATTCTGTTAGAATAACCTGTATGCGTGGTTTACCTTATACTTGGTGGAATGGCCTGTATATGTGGTTTACCCAATACTTGGTGATCTTCTTCTGTTATTCCATTATTTATTTTTATGTTGGAATAACCTGTTTATGCGAATTACCGCATACTTGGTGAAATTCTTTTATTATTCCGTTCTTTATTATTCTCATTTAATATCCTGCTTGTGTGAATTTCACCGACACGGTTCCATATTTATTATTTTGTTCTTTATTATTACGTTTAATATCATGCTTGGTGTGAATTTCACCTGACCTGGTTCCATATTTATTATTCCGCATTTATTATTCTGTTGGGAATAACCTGTCTGTGCATTCTCTATCGCATGCACAGTGAATCCTTCTGTTATTCCATTCTTTATTATTCTGTTAGAATAACGTGTCTATGTAGATTGCCACGTGCATGGTGAATGATCCTTTGTATCCATTCCTTATTAAATTGTGGGAATGATCTGTATACGTGGATTACCGCATGGCGGGTGAAAATCCATTTGCAGTTTCATATATTCTTTATTATACTCAGTTGGTTAAAGTTTTGACTTCGATACTCCATGAAATTAGTGGAATATCCTTGATATTTGCGCTTCATCCAGTATCTTTTCATGGAAATATTCTTCTGAGAATTCTTGACTTTTACTTTACAAAGAAGTATCATGTTGACAATTTGGATATTATTAGTTCTTAGATAAATTAATTCTTGAACTTGTTTTATTAAATTCCTATAACATTGCCATCATCCTCATGTTTACATTATGTTGAAAGTCATCTTTGGCTTACGTGCATAGATGGACTTAGTAGGATTATGAACAGGGATCATTCGGTATAATCATGAACTGTGATGTTATAAGTGATGTGATAAAAGTCCTCAGTGGTCTGTAATGCATTGATGGACAGTTTTTGGTATGATTATGACCAGGGATTATTCGGTATAGTCATGACCGTGGATGATTTAATGAATATCCTTGGCTCGTAGTACATGGATGATTAGAAGATGTTGTTTATTTATTAAGTTGAGTCTCAACGATAAAAGTTGATGAAAACATTTTTAAATCATAGAAGATAGTAGGTTTTATTCTCTACTTGACTCTTCTAATGGATTGCTTATTCCGCTGTAGTTAAACTTGTTGTCTATTGTATTTTATCAGTTTAACATTGTTGAAGGCTAATGATAATTTATCCTGCATTATCTTAGTCATAATATTTCTTCTTGGGCTAGTTGAGCTCACCTTTCTTTCACCGTTCTCTTGTGAAATGAGAACGTAGCAGGGACTAGTCGGGGAATGGAGTGATGGTCCAGATGATAGTATTAGTAGTCCTCACTATTCTGTTAAATAGTGTGACAATAAATGTAATGAGGACTGAATTTGAGTTTGTATACTGTCTATGAGGACTCCATTGAGAATGGATATTGTCTAGAAGACAATATTTGTATTTAAACTCACAGTATATGTTTTGTCGTATTTTACACGACTGCTGTATTATTTGTTTGTATTTGAATTTTGTACCATGTATTTGGCGACTCAAGATGGGTGATGTATACCTAATTTTGGGGGCGTCACAGGTAACCAAATAGTTATAAAATAAAATCCAGAACAGTTTCTAATTGTTATATGTATTTATGTTCTTTATCTCAATATTGTGCAACACAATCTCGATTACCTTACATCAATAAAAAAGTACAATTGGTAGCCAAAATTTCATACAAATGTAACTATTATCCAAACCCATCACAGGAAATACTTCAAGGCCCAATGTCTAAATTAGGAGAGAGAAAGAAAGTGGACAGGCCATTCCTATTCGAACTCCTCTGCTTTGCTGATTCTCGTTGTTTTGTGTTACGTCCTCCTCTTCTTCCTCCTGTTTAGGTATTCCGTATTCCCTTCCCTGTTCGTTCTTTATGTTATGTGGTCCTTCATTCTCTTTTTAGACCTTCTATTTTCTCTGCCTAAAAATGAAGAGGAACAGTAGGGTGATGTCGAGCTCCGCTGCAGCTGATTTATGGAGGAGATGATCTGAGTAGTATACCTCCATCTCGAATTCAGCTAAACCATCTATCTCGAAGGATTCATCAAAACCCCTACATTACACCCTATAAAGAGAGTGAAGAAGAAGAAGAAGAGAGTAAAGAAGACTTACAAGATCTACATCTTCAAGGTGTTGAAGCGGCGGCGAAGGAGGAGGACGAAGGGGAGAAGAGAGGAGGCGGTAAGGGAGATAAAAAGAATGGGCGGATGAGTGTTAGTGACTGCCGCATCTATAGGAGTAGTTTTCTCCTTGATTTAAGGGTTTTTTATTTTTGTGGAATTGGATAATATAACTTGTTTATTGTGTTGCACTATTTTTGTAATTATTTTATTGATGTACTACTCTTGTAATTATTTACTAATGGTTATATATTATTGTAAAGAACCCTTATTTTAATTGGCCTGAAAATTAATTTTAGTCTTAAAAATATTTGGATGTGTTTCAGTCCTTTACATGACAGTCTTTTAACTATAAAAATAACTAAATATATTTCATCATAGGGGCTTATATTGTGCTATTGAGTTTTAAAAAGAATGGAAAAAAATAAATAGAAATTTTAATTTTTTAGTCCAATTATTGTATTATTGGTTTTTTTGATGAACAAAATTTTTAAATTTGAACAAAAAACTAAATAATATAAGAAAATTTTTATATTACATAATATAAGAAATTTTTTATATACGGAGAGGATCAAGTGCATACCCTTTTATTTAACATACCTTGTTCACCACCTTTAGCGATGGACCGGACGACTGTTCGGTCCGTCGCGTATATCAGAGAACCGTCGTCTTAGTTTTTAGCGACGCATCGAACCATCGCATAACATATAAATTGTTTATCTGTTCTATAGCGATCGACGAACCAAATCGTCGTCCAGTCCATCGCTAAAGGTGATGATCAAGATATGTAAAAAAAATGCACCAGAAACGAACTGAAGGTTTAAATATATGAAAGTAGTATGCATACAAGCCAATCATGTTTGATGATAAAGCATATACTTTGTAACAATCTTATTCATTTATTAATAAAATGTATTAATTTATTAAAGGCTTTTAATTATCTACATGATGCTATTTTATAATATGTGATAAACCCATAGTTTTAAGCAATGCTTTTAGAATAATGATGA
This sequence comes from Panax quinquefolius, assembly GCA_020205615.1. NCBI lineage: Eukaryota > Viridiplantae > Streptophyta > Magnoliopsida > Apiales > Araliaceae > Panax > Panax quinquefolius. Next base: position 174,380,113 of record CM035156.1, on the reverse strand, counting down.
TGATCATTCTAATAAGATCTAAATTCTTAGAAAGCTTAAAACTAAAATAGTTCCCAATCATTGGATTACTAAATTTGGGATTAGTGAATCCGGATAGATTGGTACATACGTCGTTTTCTTTCATCGGATGAGGATGATTGATCTCATGATCATTTGTGTGGAGACACTAAAGCAAGTATGTAGGTGCTTATTAGAGAATAAGTTCATCGAACGTTGGCTCGCTAAGGAATACCTAATGGAGTTTTACTTGCCATCGATAGAATTCTCAGTAGTGATAGTAGTACAAGTGATCCTTGGACTTGAGATCATTATAAGTATCTTGTGTATGATGAGTTATACTTTAACTTATTCCTTAAGACCCTTAGGGTATATCAAAGGGTATGCTTGGGTATAATAAGTTGTACATGGAGATAATGTATGATCAATAAAGAATCTACCACTTCTAGTAAAAGAAGAGAAATGTCCTATGTGATTCGATATACGACAACCCAAGAGTCCTCGTCAGGCAAAGGCAGTAATGAAATTAGAAAGGAGTTTCTAATTTGAATTATTTGAGTTGTGCATTTAAGAGTCGAAATACATATAATTAAATAAAATAAAACTTGATGTAAATTCCATGCCTTATATTTAATTGAGACATCAGTATGGTGGAAGGATTGAATTGTGCATTTGAACTATTTACTCAAAGGTTCTTTTATGATTAATGTTGAAATCTATATTATCCGGAAAGTCGTTGATCGCTAGGAGAGCTTTATCTCTATCAGAGAATAAATATTATTTATTTAAATAAATTAATAGTTTAATTTATTTATTTAAATAAGATTAGAATTGTTCTAATTAATTTATTCACAACCGATTTAATATGGAGAACCTAAAGGGTCACACCATAAAAGGAAGAATAATTATTTAAGAAGTTAATGGCATAATCAAAATAATAAATTAAGTATATTTAATTTAATCTATGGTGATAGAATAAATTAAATAGCTTAATATTTATTATTTAATATTTTAGAAATATTAAATATAAATTAATAAGAGGAGTCTTATTATTATTATTACTATTATTATTATTTAATTCATAAAGGAGTTTGGGAATTAATTAATAAAAGTACTCTCATAAATCCTAATAGGATTAGGAGGCAAATTAATTAAAAGAGTTTAATTAATTATCCCTAATAAGATTTGGGAGCTTAATTAATTAAAATAAAACCCAATTTCTTAATTGTTAAGGAGGGTTGTCTACATCTATAAATAAGAGGAGTCTTATTATGGGTGTGAAGAGTGGTTGACTTTAACAACAGACGTAATTCCAATAGTTGGGAGAGTACGCCTTTTCTATAGAGATAGAAAACTAGGGTTTTGTCAAATACTCATCTTCTTGAATTCTTCTTCTTCCTTGGTGAATCACCTCTAGAGGCCAAACACTTGGGTGGCTAACGTTGATCAAAGGAAGGAACCAAACCCGGTGGATTCAAGTTGAACGCGAAAAGGATTGGAGGTGAACTTGTACCTGAGGAAGCTCGGATCTTCAAGGGTATGATTCTTATTCGTATCTTTTCGTTTAATTAATAATTATGCATAAAGGGTGATCCGGGTATATGGTTTGTAAATTTTTTTTAAACTCTGATTTTTACACGTTTTCGCTTATTCTTGCAATTTGATTGCGTTTATGAATATTACAAACCTAACAATATAAACATACAAATTTTTTATTGCTTAATTTGCTTTTTGGTTCATAACTAAAAACATAGTGTTAGGAAGAAATCTGGGAGAAGGGTTAGAACTTAAAAAGAAGACTAGAAGGAACTTAAAAAGGAAAATTTTATCTTCATTCTAACTCGAGCTTACTAATTTTTTTTATACAGATAAATAAATTTAAATATGTAATTATCTTGCATACTTGCGCCATCAATACTTTATATATAAAGGCATCACAGTCGATCTTTAAATTGTGTAATTATGTTAGTCAACTCACTCAATTTGAAATCAATTAGGAGTTAACTCATTCAATTGAAAAAAACTCACGCTACAATCAACAAAATTGTTCCTCTCTTCAGATTTCCCAATTCTTTCTCTTCATCTTCCTCTTCCTCTTCCTCTTCTTCACTGCCCTTACCCCTATTTCACTTCCATATACCTTTTCCCCTTATCTGGCTCCTTTCACTTGGTCCAACGCCTCACCGACGCTTCTTCTTCCTCCTACTCCTCCACCTCCCCCCCTCGCTGCCGCTTCCACCTCCGCATTTGCAAATCATGATCATTTGGCTATCCCGAAGAAGAACGCTTTTGAAGGTCATAATCATCGGTGACAACGGGTATACATGTTTATATGTTGTAGATCGATTGGATCTAAGTTCTAGGGTTTGGTATGCCATGATTGAATTTATCATTTTCCATAAATTTATAACAAAACTGATTGTTTAAAATTGGATATGATTTTGCAGCGGAAGAAAAAAAGAATGAGGAGCTTGAAGAGGCAACATCGAAAGATGAGGCTGAGATCTAAGTAATTCATTTCTGTTAGTCATCGATACCCCTCCTGCAGGCTCTCAGTAATGTTCTAGCCTTTAGGCTCTCTTTTAGTTTTCTGTATTTTTTTTTGCTTATCCTAAGTACTTTTTCTTCAATTCCGGAATTCATAGACCTTATTTTACTGAAAGTATGTTCTATGTTCTTACTAATTAGTTTTTTTTGAGTAATAGTAGTTTAGTGTTTATATGATTTGCTTGACTCTCCATTCTGTTACTGAACTTGCTAATTGTCTTGATTTATTATTGAAAAGGTGTTCCTCTTTACTAATTCAATTATAAGAATCCTTGGCTGGAATCGAAGATCCAGTATGGTCAGAACAAAGGGAAGTTGTATAATGAAGAATGTGATCGTTTTACGTATTAGATTTGCTGTTACTTTTGCTCATTTGCTGTGTTGTTTCTTGCTCTCTCCGGTCATTGCTTTTATTTAATATTTTTGTTAGTAATTAGTAGTTCAGTCATTTTTTTTTGAGTTCTCAAGAATCGCCGAATCCATTTATAATGAACAAATTATTTTTTCTCCACTTTGCTTTCCGTAACATGATGTCATCAAAGCGCTCATTGGCAAGGCATCACGAGAGTACCCTCCCACTATGAAAAAAGGGGAAACAAGTATTGATGGATGATTATGTGAGCTTGATATGGTTTTTCTTTTTTTCCACAACCGACTGAAGCCTTAGCTTTTGGCAATCATTTCTTGGCAGTGCTGAACCATACCCACGCGAGTTTATATTCATTTTTACACAACGTGCATACATATTTGATGAGTAACAATGAATTCCCATTGCTTATAAAAAAACAAATGAATATAGTTTACTGTTTCTACAAATATTTCATAATTGATTTTAGTTGTTGATTAGTTTTTTTAAAGTTGCAAACTTTCGTGTAATTCCCCCCTCATTATCTTTTTATCGCTTCATCTTCACATAATTAGGTTTTGTTCTTTTACTTTTGGTTCTATTATATTTTCTTTTCAAAACAGATTTGAAGTACTCAATTATGAGTATTATCAGTCGATCCACACAAAATTAACCTAAATTGCTAGATAGTAGATACTAGATAATAAATTGCGAAGAAGAAAGAAGTGTTTTTTTTTCAAAATTTTAATCCACTATCATTTCTTTTATATATTTTTTCACTTTGATCAATCCCTGGAAAAATGAATATGGATGATAAGTTAGAGATATTGAAGACTGAATTGCAGCAGTTGTTAAAGATAGTAGAATTAATAGTTCAATTGAAATCTTAATGAAAGAGTTAGTTCATAATTAATGAATTAAAATCAAGAATCCACAATTGAATAGACATTAAAAGATAAAAGTAAGAGAAGAGAAGAGAATATAATCTATTATCGAATGGCCTTGAGACTCTCTTTTCGCTCCCTACTTTGAATCTTCAATGGTCTCCAAGTTGCTTCAATCTCCAAAACTAATAAGAACTAGGGTTATGTTCTAATCTAAAGGAGTGTTTAATCTAGTTTAATCTATGTAATCTCCTTTATTTTATGCCTTACATCATGTATTTATAAGTTACAAGTCCAATTTTTAGTTTAGGAACAAACCCAATCCAATTTGGAGTCAAAAAGGTGTCAAAATTCGTCCAAAACGCGTCCAGCCGCACTCAAATTTCTTCCCTCTTCCCCAGCAAAGAGTCTTCTTCACGATGCTGAGAATCTGCCTTATAGCGCCCCGGTGCTGCAAATAGGCTTAAAATTAGCGCCCCGGCGCTGTTACAAGTTCTGACATTTTTTGCTCCGACGTCTTTTGGAAAAATGGCCATAACTTCTTCATCCGAACTCTGATTTAGATGATTCAAAATGATCCGGAAAGAGGAAAAGTAGATCTAAAACTTTCATTCTTTAAGATTTTCGAAATAAGGTCTATAACAATACTAAAATTGGCTCTGAAGTGACTTCTGTGTAAATGGCAAGCCGAAAACGCGAATCTAGCCACCCCGAACGTCGATCCATGTAACTTTTGTCCCAATTCCTACAAAATAATATAAAACATGCTTGAATAGACATAAACACTTAAAAACATCCTAAAAGACTTGAGAACAACAATAAATTAAGCCCGAATGTATCCAATTCATGTGTATAAAACTCACTCATCAATAGCAACATGAGCATTGCTTTCTATGTATCTTTCTCGGCTGTTATGGTCTCTCAAAACACAAGATGAAAAAATTTGAACTTGAGAAGAGGCCATAATCTATAAAGGGATTCTTGAAATTGTGGACACAATTTATGAATTTAACAGAACAAATGATTAAATAATTTTGTAGCACACTAAAATTTACAGATTTGGAATGGCATGGGATGTGTATATATATTCACAATTATACCAGGTAAACTCATTTTACTACTATAAATTTGATAGCTCTTTTATGTTTCAACTTTCATTTATTTTATTTAGCCATACTTAGTTTAGTTTAGCTGCTGCGATATCAACATTTTTCTGTTGTAAAAGTGTACTTTGTTTAAGAACTTTAGCTGTTAGGAACTGAAAATATGGCATGCTTCGAGTGTAATGTTCATTTACTGAAATTCTATGACCAAGTCCCACTTTCAGGCTTCAGTTCATTTGTTTTTGAAATTGTTAATCAAATATTTGGTTATTTGGTTTATGTGAAGAACAAGAGTTTCTATTATAAATCTAATTAGCAATTTACATTAACCACGAGAAGTTTATATTTATATATGTATGTGTGTTTGTGTGTGTGTTTATATTTTATGTGCAACTACATGTGTCTATTCAATGAAATTTTAGTTCCATTGCAGTTTCATCTTTCATGGGATGTAGTGTTATGCCAGTACCATATATGTATTAAAAGTGGTACATTATGTTTGCAGTAGCAAAAAATAATTTTGGGCATGTTCATTTTCAACTGTAAACTTAATTGCTTAGACTTTATTTTTTACTATGTACCTGTAGTTGTGAGATATCAACTGTGATATTTTAATTGCTTATCCCTCTGTTTTTTGCTCTGCCATTGTGATGTTTATATGCCTTGGTCTATGTTTGGATTTTTTTGTCAACCTATAAAGGGTTGGGCTTGGAATTTCATGCTTGCTTTAAATTTTCGTAGAGAAAATAAAACTTCTAACTCTGTGTCATGGCACTTATGATTGATTTTATGAAATCTAAGAAATGGTCTTTATTTTAATTCATTTAAACTTTATGAGCTAAAATGTACGGAAAATTGGAAGTTTAAAGTTTATTGTGACGCCCCCAAAATAGGTATACACCACACCCATTCTGAGTCGCCAAATACATGGTACAGAAAGCAAACTACAACTTCAATAATACAAATCTTGTGTAAAATATGACAACACATACTGTGAGTTAAAATACAAATATTTTCATCTAGACAATATCCACACCCAAATGAGTCCTCATTATATTTATTCAAACACTATTTTATAGAAATAGTGAGGACTGCTAAAACATCTTCCTAGAACCATCATTCCATACCCCGACTCGATCATGCTATGTTCTCACCTCCTGAGAAGAAAAATGGAACAAAAAGGAAATGGGTGAGCTCAACTAGCCCAGTAAAGAACATTATGACTAAGATAATATACAACAAATTATCCTTAGTCTTCAACAGGAAAAAATCTGATAGAATATAATAGACAAAAAGTTTTAGAGCAACAAATACAAATGGAATAACAATCAATTAGAAGAGTCACGTAGAGGATGAATTCTACTATCTTCTAATATTTAAGAGTCCATCATCAATATTTTATCCCTGTAACAACAATCAATATACATCTTTAATCAAATATTCATCTTTACACTACAGGCCAAAGATATTTATTTGTATCACCAGTTGGTCATGTTCATCTCAACACCTGTTCATCTTTGCACTACGGGCCAAAGATATTCATCTATTAATCATTCATCTTTGCACTATAGGCCAAAGATAATCTGTAATATCATCATTTAGGACTGAGGATGATGAAAAAACATTTTAGAGAAAATGAATCCAGCGAGACAGAAGGATAAATATTAGGGATTCGTATAACAGTTTATCCAAGATCACTAATACTTCATAATAACCAATTTTGAAGCAGAATTCAAAAATAACGATCAAAACATGGATACAATCAAAGATAGTAGCAAAAATAGACATCTTGGATAAAAAGAAGAAATTTTATTTTTCGGTGAATAGTGTCATATACGTGAATAGTAACCCCGACACAAAAAGTTCTAATTTTAATTAAAAATTTCACCAATATTTCAGCTTAATGATATTGAAAAAAATAACATCATTTAAGAAGAAAATAACACCCCTTACCTCAAAAAAGACAAGATTTCGACCGGAATAATCGGATATAGTCTTGATGTAAACTTGAACCGAATAAAGAAATCTCAAAATATCAAAATACTCACAAAATACGCTCAATAATCTAGAAAGAGAAAGAGAGAAAACTTGTTTCTGGTGTGATTTTCAATTCTAACTTAGCCCTCTATTTATAGAAAAATGTTAAGACGTCAAGCGAACTTGACTGCTTTACATGATGGCTTTACCTGCTACTATTGCCACCCACCACATTTGAAAATTCAATTAAGCACATTTCTCACCAACCAATTCTAGAATTTTCCAAAATATTTTATCATTTAAACAATAATCAGAAACTTTAATAATTCATAGAAAATAGCCCGTTTATCAGAAAAATACGAATTTTATGTCCATTCCACACGAAATCGAATTCTCTACAACTTTACAGAAGAAAGTTTTTCCAAATTCTAAACAGAAAATATCCGAAATCCACAAACGGATGATTTTTAATACCTCCAATATGATAAAATACTAATAAAACATCTCAGCATTCATTCATTCATTAATAACCACATAAATAAATCCATCATTTATATCCACATCAAATAAATATTTCTTTATCATATAAATCAATAATTAATTATTCCCAAATAATATTACAAAATCACAATTATGACAACCAGGCCGTTCCCAGAAAAGAGGGGGCTTTTCGATAAGGATTTCTCCTTACTGGCGCGCAATTAGATGACCAAACCTCTCCTTGACAGAACTTTCTAGACATTGCCAATAATGCTATCTAATAATATTATTCCAATAATATGAATTATTGATCCGATAATGGGAAATATCAGGCAAAGACAATTATTGAAACAATAATAATATAAACTATCAACGCAACAATTATTGAATCAATAAAATAAAATATTGAATAAAGAATTCATCGTAATAATTATTGAGTTGAGCCTTCTCACGTAAGAATCAATAATTCAAAATATCGCGTGCAATACCGCTTTTATGCGACGCAACCACGCCAGACATCGTATTTTAACCACCGTGTATTCCAACAATGTTAATTCAGAACCATTACGCCTTTAATTATAAAAACTCATACTTTGTCGCTTTTCTTCATCCGACAATTATCCTCATTATGGGGCCCATAAATGATCATACTGTCGCATTTGGATATTCCCCGACAAAAAGAATATTCCACGACCAAACGAATATTTCCCGACAACAATGATTATTTTATAACCACTTGCTTATTTTGCAAAATTTGCACATTTCACCCATAACCAAAATATTATATCAAATTAACCCTTATTAATTCAAAATAATAATTGGAGGAAAATTCAATATTATTTATAAAAAGCTGGGGTCTTACAACCTCCCGTCCTTATGAAATTTTATCCTCGAAATTGACGTACGTATCTGGTGTTTCGAACAGATGAGGGTACCTCGCTTTCATTTCCGATTCCAACTCCCAGGTCATTTCTTCAATAGCATGGTTCCTCCACAAAACCTTAACTTGTGGTATAACCTTTGTGCGTAGGACATGCTCTTTTCCTATCCAAGTTCTTGACAGGTACATCCTCGTACGTTAAATCTTTGGCTATCTCGTCTGGTTCTAACTCAATAATGTAGTTTGGGTCATCCACATATTTACTTAACATCGATACGTGAAAAATTTTATGAACATGCGACATACTTAGCGTTAAGGCGAGTCTATAGGCCACAGTTTCTACTCAATCGAGGATTTCAAATAAATCGAAGGTTTTGAGCTTTCTTCTCTTCATCGACTCTTACTTCTAGAATAACGCCTTCTTGCACCTTCTTCTTTATATTCATCAGCTCCGGTGTGTAGCTTGATTGGCTTTAATGTTATCGATTAAAGTCGATTCTACTCATATATCATCACATGGGTCCCTAGAGTCGTTAACTCCATCTTTATCGTTTGTAAGTCGTACAAAATGGGTCTTTGTGTTAACAACATCACACTCGTACTCGCATACGATCTTCTACTCAATGCGTCAGCTACTACGTTCGCTTTTCCAAGATGGTATGGTCAGAACATGTGCCGAAATGAGTTGCCTCTTGAGCTCTTGGAAAATATTCTCGCATTTCTCGCTCCATACGAATTTTGTATCTTTCCGAGTCAACTAATCTCCGATAGTAACCAGCTAAGCCTAGAAAGCTACGTATTACGATTACTGACTTAGGTTGCTCTCAACTGTGACTCATATCCCAACCTTGGATAACACGTCACAATGGCGTCTATAAGTTTACCACCACACGAATATGACATCCCCTACGGAGAGTCTGGCTTTGGTGCATCCCACAAAGGAAGTCACCAGATAGAGGCTCGAGTACCAACTCTTGTACTTTGGTTTTTAACTCCTGAAGTTCAAATACGAGCCATTCGATATGAGATTTAAGAAATGGGTTTTGTATTGGGTTCAAAGTCGATAAAAAATTCAATATCACACTCTGGGAGTAGGCCAACAAGTTCTTCAAGAAATACGTCAAGAGATTTACTAACAACAGAAATATCATTCAAATCTGACGTATTTTTGTTTAAATCCATGAAATGGCTAAGAAAGCTTGACATCCATTTTTCAATAAACGAATGGCTTTATGGCTTGATATGAAAGTGTTTGACTTCAATGGTTTGGTTTCTTGAATTCGCATAAAAGGTTGGTTAGGAATATGAAAACTAACAACCTTACGAAAACAATCAATTTTGGCATGATAAGTGGTTAACCAATCAATTCCTAAAATCACATCAAAAGTAAGTTTCTTTAAAGAGATAAGATCAACAGGTAATGTGATTGTACCAATTTGAATCAAGCAAAATTTATAAATAGCGGATGTAATAAAAGTTTCTCTTAACGGAGTCTCCACTGATAAATCAAAGTCTAATTTCTCCGGAGTCAAGTTTAAACGTTGAGCACAAGCAGGAGAGATAAAAGAATGGGTAGAACCGATATCTAATAAGGTATAGATTTTGCAAGAATTTATAATTAACTAATGCGTGATACTTTCGTTCGGGTTCCTTGCGTTTTGGGCAGTCACGACAAATGCTCTTCCAGAAACCATCGACTTCGTTTTTGTCTGTATCTTCCTTTGGTGCCACCGTCCCAGCTGGACTTGATTTCGCTATAGGACAAAATCAATCTATATGACCGTCTTTTCCATAACTAAAACATACCTTGGAAGGCTTTGAATAGTTTGGCCTTATATGTCACTCCTCTCCGCATCTGTAACATCTAACTGGCGGTCGTTCTCCTCCCCTAGAATTTGTTATTGGTGCTGCTGCCGACGTCTTCCCGTAATTGTTAAATCTTCTCTTCTTAGATCGGACATCTCTTTCCATAATATCAACGCATCGTGCGGCTTTTACCGATGCATCACTCATTCTCACTCGTTCAGTTATTTTTTCTTTCAGCTCAGATTCCAGCTTTATCATCTTATACTTTGCCAAAGAGTGCTTCTGTTCAAGCATCACATATCGGGTAACACAAGCTTGAATCGTTGCATTCTTTTGCTCCACGACCACCTGCCGTTCTTCAGCCTGCTCTTCTATCTCATGAATACGATTTTACAATTCTACATTTTAATCATAAAATACCTCTAATAAATTCTCCTCAGGTACCTCTTCTTCCTCTTCTTCCTCACTCTCAGCTGTTACCTCTACGACTATCTCAGGTGCAACTATCAATTCTTCAATCACCACATGGATATCTCTAATTCCTTCTTCGCCTGACATCACATTATCCTGGTTGGTGACTAAATGTGTCTCCACAATCTCATTCACTCCATTGTTAACGTTCTCAGCTGACATTATTAAATACTGCCATAAAACAAGGGTTAATTTAAACAAATTAACATATCATATAATATCCCTATATTATGACCGACCAACAAATAAGCTTAGATAAGACACACTAAATAAGGATTTACTCATCTCTCCCTCCTAGTTCTATTCCCCGATCTCCGCCAGAGACCATATCCCTAAGCTTTGATACCAACCGCGACGCCCCAAAATAGGAATACACCACACCCATTCTCGAAATCGCCAAATACATGGTACGTAAAAAGCAAACTACAACTTCAATAATACAAATGTTGTGTAAAATACGACAACACATACTATGAGTTAAAATACAAATATTGTCATCTAGACAATATCCACACCCAAATGAGTCCTCATTACATTTATTCAAACACTATTTTATAGAAATAGTGAGGACTGCTAAAACATCTTCCTAGAACCATCATTCCATACCCCGACTCGATCCTGCTATGTTCTCACCTCCTGAGAAGAAAAATGGAACAAAAAGGAAATGGGTGAGCTCAACTAGCCCGTAAAGAACATTATGACTAAGATAATATACAACAAATTATCCTTAGTCTTCAACAGAAAAAATCTGATAGAATATAATAGACAACAAGTTTTAGATCAACAAATACAGCGGAAACAGCAATCCATTAGAAGAGTCACATAAGAGGATGAATTCTACTATCTTCTAATATTTAAGAGTCCATCATCAATATTTTATCCTCAGAATAACAATCAATATACATCTTTAATCAAATATTCATCTTTGCACCACAAAAGCCAAAGATATTCATTTGAGATCACCAATTAGTCATGTTCATCTCAACACTGCTCATCTTTGCACTACTACGGGCCAAAGATATTCATCGATTAATCATTCATCTTTGCACTACAAGCCAAAGATAATCGAGAATATCATCATTTAGGACTAAGGATGATGAAAAACATTTTAGAGAAAAACGAATCCAAATGAGATGTAAAGGATAAATATTAGGAATTCAGATAACGGTTTATCCAAGATCACTAATACTTCATAATAACCAATTTTGAAGCAGAATTCAAAAATAACGATCAAAACATGGATACAATCAAAGATAGTAGCCAAAATAGACATCTTGGATAAAAAGAAGAAATTTTATTTTTCTATTGAATAAAGTGTCGATATCGTGAATAAAGTCATATACGTGAATAAAGGTCGTGATATCGTGAATAAGAACCCCAACACAAAAAGTTCCAAATTTGATTAAAATTTTACCAATATTTCAAAGATAATGATATTGAAGAAAATAAAGCATCTTTTAAAGAAGAAAATAACATCCCTTACCTCAAAAAGACAAGATTTCCGACCGGAATATCGGATATAGTGGTGATGACGAAACTTGCAACCTTTGAATAAGAACTCTCTCAATATCAAAATACTCACAAAATAAGCTCAATAATCTAGAGAGAAAGAGAGAAAACTTGTTTCTGGTGTGATTTTCAATTCTAACTTAGCCCTCTATTTATAGGAAAATGTTAGCACGCCGAAGCAGACTTGACCTGCTACCTGATGGCTTTACCTGCTACTATTGCCACCCACCACATTTGAAAATTCAATTAAGCACATTTCTTACCAACCAATTCTAGAATTTTCCAAAATATTTTATCATTTAAACAATAATCAGAAACTTTAATAATTCATAGAAAATAGCCCGTTTATCAGAAAAATACGAATTTTATGTCCATTCCACACGAAATCGAATTCTCTACAACTTTGTAGAAGAAATTTTTTCCAAATTCTAAACAAAAAATATCCGAAATCCACAAACGGATGATTTTTAATACCTCCAATATGATAAAATACTGATAAAACATCTCAGCATTCATTCATTCATTAATAACCACATAAATAAATCCATCATTTATATCCACATCAAATAAATATTTCTTTATCATATAAATCAATAATTAATTATTCCCAAATAATATTACAAAATCACAATTATAACAACCAGGCCGTTCCCAGAAAAGAGGGGGCTTTTCGATAAGGATTTCTCCTTACTTGGCAATTGATTAGATGACCAAACCTCTCATCGATGTAACTTTCTAGACATTGCTAATAATGCTATCTAATAATATTATTCCAATAATATGAATTATCGATCCGATAATCGGAAATATTGTGCGGTTGACAATTATCAAAACAATAATAATATAAACTATCAACGCAGCAATTATCAATCAATAAAATAAAATATCGAATAAAGAATTCATCGTAATAATTATTGAGTTGAGTTTTCTCACGTAAGAATCAATAATTCAAAAATACTCAATAATACCGTGCGCTATCGCGCAACCACGCCATTATTCATCGTATTTTAACCACCGTGTATTTCAACAAAGTTAATTCTGTAACCATTACGCTAATTAATTATAAAAACTTATACTTTGTCGTTTTCTTCATCCGACATTATCCTGTTATGGGGCCCACAAATGACTGCGCCGTCGTACGAATATTCCCGACAAAAAGAATATTCCACGACCAAACAAATATTTCCCGACAACAATGATTATTTTATAACCACTTGCTTATTTTGCAAAATTTGCACATTTCACCCATAACCAAAATATTATATCAAATTAACCCTTATTAATTCAAAATAATAATTGGAGGAAAATTCAATATTATTTATAAAAAGTTGGGGTCTTACATTTATTGTTTACAAAATTGCTAGAAGTGGACCTTAGTTGTGATCTATATACTGATGCCACATTGTGGTTATTGCTTCTGTTGTCATTGATACCAATATCAATTCTCATAAATAAAACCTATAGGTGAACAAACACTAATAGTTTAGCAGTCTTTAGTCATTTGTTATTTGGAATTATCTAAATTGAATATTACTAACCTATTAAAGTTGATTGTCCCAGATCTTATTGTGCTTCAAAAGTGCACAACGCAGCGTACTTTTGTTAATTTTGTCTAGGCGGTGCTAGGCATTGGATATCTCAGATTGTCAAAGAAATGCTCCTTCTCTCTGCACCTTCATCAAGGATCCAAGTACTTGGCTTTTGGTACCGTTCAAAATGTAAAATATATGGATCGAACATAGGTTTTTTTTTTATGTGGGTTTGATTCATGATTTTAGTTGGTATTTCAATTTTAATACGTAGTTGCAAAGTACATTACCAATTTTGATTCAAATATTTTTGTGATTCTTGATTATATGGATAGTAATTTTTTGTTTGAAAAAAGTTAAAATTCTTAAGTTTATATGTCATGCAAAAATATATTCTAAACTTTCATAATTTTAACAAATTATATAATTAACTTTTCCAATTAATCCGTCTTTTGCATGGACTACCAACTAGTTCTGATAATTTTACTAAAATAAAATAATAAAATTAAAGAGTGGTGTATTCGTGGAGACCCTTGACAAATTATGTAATTTTCCAGCACACTTTTCCATATTCGAGAGATGGGTAGAAATTGGCATATCTACTAGTACTATACTAATCTATGAGTGGCCTATCAGAATTCAGATAGACTTTTCTTGGCTGTCCCCGTCTAGTGAAACGTTGAACTTGATGCTTTTGGTCTATACGCTCTCGGTTTGATAGGTTAGTTTTGTACTTTCTCCGTTCTTTAATATAAGTTATTTTAGAGTTGTGCATACACGTATTAAGAAAATAATTGTATAAAATTAAATATAATACTCTCTTCGTTCCAAATTAATTGCTCAATTTTGACTTTTTAAAGTCAAATTGACCATTTTAAAAACTAATCTTTTTACTATTTTTGCTAAAATATAGGTGAAGAGATTATAACCAAAAGAAAGTATATACAATTTATTACTAACTCCAATTTTTATAATTTTAGAAATATAATTATATATGTTTAATTATTAATTTAAAGATAAATAATTTGACTTAAAAAAGTCAAAACCGAAAGAATTAATTTGGAATTTTATGAGATTCTATTATCTATATCATTGCTTGTATTGAAAAAAAAAAGAGAATGTTATTTATTGAACAAAAAATAAATGAGAGAATCCAAAGTTATATTTATTACTTGGAGTAATATTGTAAAATAAAGAATTAATCGCTTACTTAAAATTCTCAAACGACTTTATATTAAGAAATAAAAAATTCTCTAAAACGACTTATATTAAAAAAAGAGTAGGAATAATATATTATGAATGTTTGGTTTGATAGGTTAGTTTTTTAATTTTTATCATCAATTTAGAGCCTGTTCACATTTTTTTTTCTTTTATTATCAAAGAATTATGTCTTATTTGTAATTTTAGATGTTGATGTCTACTTTTTAATTTATTTTTTATTTGCTTAATGAGGATAAAATGATTTTACCTTTGTTCTCAAGAATCAAGTTTGAAATTTTAAAATTATATTACAAAATTTTTAAGATAACATTGATATGTTTTCATTAACTTTTAAAAATAATAATAAATATTTTCTAAAAATAAATACATTAAATATAGTTGATTATGCTAAACATTAAATATGTGTGAAAAAATTATAAAATAATAAATTTAACATTGTCAACTATATTTAATGTATTTATTTTTATAAAATATTTAAATAAATAATTTCTTATGTAATATAATTTAACATTATCGGTTATTATGGTAATTTGATTATTTAAAATTTAAACAAAGAAACTGATATTTTCACAATAAAAATGATATTTTCACATGAAAAGTATCGCTATAGATCATATAACGACGGTTTTTCCCGTTGCTATACATCTATAGCGACACCTTTCATGTGAAAATATCAAAAAGTATTGTAGAAATATCAATTTCCTTAAACAATTTCCTTATAAATATTTTATACATTGAAACTATTTAAATCTAACTAAGGCGGGGGCGTTTTAGACATTTCTCCTGTCCACACCTCTTACATGTGGCCAAAAAAAATTCTCTGATCGCAAATAATAGGTGCGGCCAGTAAATAAAATCATTTTTGGGTCATTAGATCTCAAGATTAACGATTAAGATTTATTTGCTGAAATAGTGCTCCCAACTAACGTATGCTATGAAGTACACATTTGTGAATGTTTTATTTGTGCACAGTCTGCCAAAACTTGACGGATTTATTTTTGATTTTCGATTTGGGAGAAGAGAAACTATGTTTTTTTTAAAGAAATCTGTCAAAACGACGTAGTTTTGACAGACTGTGCACAAATAAAACATACATGGTTGTGTATGGCCATATTGCCCATATAACAGTTTCTCTTCTGCCAAATCAAAAATCAAAAACAAATCTGCCAAAAAGATATAATTTTAGTAGACTGTGCACAAATAAAACATACATAGCTGTGTATGACCATTATTAAGACGCTCCCAAAACAGGTCTACACAATCCATTCTGAGTCTCCAAATACATGATACAAAATCCAAATACAAACTTCCTATATACAACTGTTAACTGTTGTGTAAAATACGACAAAATATAAGTTGTGAGTTTCAATACAAATATTTTCTCGTAGACAATATCCAAACTCAAATAAAGTCTTCATTACAATTATTGTCACACTATTTTATAAAATAGTGAGGACTACTATATGAGGCCCCCAAAATAGGTTTACAACACCCATTCTGAGTTGCCAAATACATGATACAGAAACAACTACAACTTTATTAATACAATTGTCGTGCAAAATACGACAACACATAAACTATGAGTTAAAATATAAATATTGTTATCTAGACAATATCCACACCCAAATAAGTCCTCATCACTATTATTGATACACTATTTTACAAAATAATGAGGACTACTATAACAACTGCCTTGGAACATCACTCCACACCCCGACTACTCCCTGCTATATTCTCGCTTTCTGAGAAGAAAAATGGAACAAAAAGAAAAAGAGTGAGCTCAACTAGCCCAGTAAAGAATATTATGACTAAGATAATATAGAACAAATTATCGTTAGTCCTCAACAAGGAAAAATCTGATAAAATACAATAGACAACAAGTTTTAAATCAATATTCGCAGCGGAAATAACAATTCATTAGAAGAGTTACGTAGAGAATGAAATCTACTTTCTTCTATGAATTTAAAAGTTTATCATCAATATTTTATCCCTGTAACATCAATCAATATACATCTTGAATCAAATATTCATCTTTGCACTACAGGCCAAAGATATTCATCACTTGGTCATGTTCATCTCAACACCTGTTCATCTTTGCACTACGGGCCAAAGATAATCATCAGAAAATCATTCATCTTTGCACTACAGGCCAAAGATATTTAGTTATATCATCATTTAGGACTGAGGATGATGAAAAATATTTTAAAGAAAATGAATCCAGTGAAATAAAAGAACAAATATTACGGATTCGTACTTCTGTTTATCCATGTTCAAAAATACTCCATAATAAAATATTGTGGAGCAAAATTCAAGAATGAAGTTCAAAATATGGATATAATCAAAACTAGTAATCATAATAAACAACTTAGACGAAGAAAAGAAAATTTTAATTTTTCCGTGAATAATGTAAATATCGTGAATAGTCTTGAGTATCGTGAATAAGAACTCCCGACACAAAAGATAAGAATTTCACAAGAAAAATCTTACCAATATTCCGGCATAATGATATTGAAAGAAATAATATCATTTTTTTAAAAAATAACATCCCTTACCTCGAAAGAATAGTACTTTTGGCTGGAATATCAGATATAACGCTGAAGGAACTTGCACCGTATAGCAATACTCAAAGTATCAAAATACTCACAAGAATATGCTCGATAATATGAGAGAGAAGATTTTAGTTTCTGATGTGATTTTCAATTCTAACCTAAGCACCCTATTTATAGGAAAATGCTTAGAACACCAAAGAAAAAAATTTAATAAAATATTAATATATTTTTTAAAATTTTCTACGCACACTTCTTTTGCCCATAACATCAGCCACCAAGTGGGCCCACCTCACCAAAATAAAAAAAAACATTTTTGTTAAAAAAAATAATTAAAACTTCAAAAATCAATTATTCTAGAACTTCAATAATTCATAATAAATAGCCCTTTTATCAGAAAAATTTGAATTTTATGTCCATTCCATAGAAAATTTAATTCTCTACAACTTTGTAGTTTTAAATTTTTCCAAATTCCAAGCAGAACCCATTGTCGACCGAGGACCCGTTGTCTATAGGAAATTTTAGCAGAACCCATTTCATAGGAAATTTTAAGTTTCTCCACAGGCGTGAGTGTATAGTATGTCGACCGAGGACCCATTGTCTATCATCATCCTTCTCATGTCCATTGGCCCGACCTGAGCTATTATCACCAATGCCCCGTCATGCGGTTCTATGAGATCTGTAGGATAGTCTTCGGCCGAGAAAGAGATAGATGTTCCCGAGTAGGCCCGATCCTTTCTTGGCGAGGAACCTGCAACTGATAGCACTGTATCGAGGTTCCCACTTCTCTTCTTTCTAGTCATATGCCCTACAGAACCGCCTGAAATCATATCAATCACGCCTCGGGCTGGCTGGTTCTGTTATGGCTGTGCGTCCCGAGCCGACCCTCTGTTTTCCTCCCTTGGGGTCTCAGCATTCTCTCGACCTGTTATATACTAGACCAGATAGCCATTCTAAACATTTTTCTCTATCAAGTCCTTCAGATCATTATACATCTCCGTTGTATGTCCGGGACTCTGGTGGTATTCACAAAACTTATCCCGACCTCTCTTCCCGAGCTTCGGATGCGTTAAGTAAGGTTCATAAAAAGATTTATTTTGTATCTCCTCCAATATCTTCTCCCGATCTGTGTTGAGGGGGGTATAAACTTTATTGACGTTCCTGCTCGGGAAGGGTGGTCGGCCACTTCCCGATCCTCCACCATTGTAGTTTTTCTTCCCAGAATTGTCTGTCATCCCCTGATTATTGTCTAAACGTTGATAGCTCTGTCTATCCCGATCCTTATACTTCTTGTGGGACTGGGAGAGCGGTTTGAAGTTTCCCATAGCCTCTTCTATCACAATAAATCCTTCGGCCCAATGAAAGGCTTTGGTCAAATCTACAGGAGGGTTAATCACCAGGTCCTTCATCAGCTTCTTCGACCTCCCTATATCCAGACCGGTTGTGAAAAATCCCAAGGCTTGAAGGGAATTTAATTTTGCTACCGATACTACAGCCTCCCGAAACATCTTAACGTACTGACCGAGGCCTTCATCCGAACGATGTCTCACCTGCGTGATGGAAGCAGTGATCTTTCCCTTCTTCTGTTACTCCCAAACCGAGCATGAACTAATCGACCCCGCTGCCAAAGTTCCCATCCATTCTCTGACGCTCTTCTTCAAAGTTATCGCAAAAATGTGGCACTTGGCACCTATCATATCCATCTGAATGATCATAGAGATCCACCAACCCATTATATGTCTCCATCGGGGGCATCTTCTTTTTTGGCTCGGCTGTGACATGGTTGATTTCTAGTGAAAAAGGTGAGCCTAGGCAGGTCGAGGGTGTTCCCATCGGGTTCTTCACCGCTAGCAGCTTTTCTAACTCCGCAACTGTGACGCCCCCAAAATAGGTATACATCACCCATTCTGAGTCGCCAAATACATGGTACAGAAAAACAACTACAACTTTATTAATATAATTGTCGTGCAAAATACGACAACACATACTGTGAGTTTAAATACAATAGTCTTCTAGACAATATCCACACCCAAATAAAGTCCTCATTATAATTATTGATGCACTATTTTACAAAATAGTGAGGACTACTAAAACAGCTATCTTGAATCATCACTCCATACCCCGGCTAGTGTGAGACCCCAGATTTTATAAATAAATATTTAAATTTCTCGAATTTTTTTTTTGAATATTAAGGTGTGAATTTGAGATAATGTTATAGTTGTGGGTAGTATTTGAAAATTTTGTAAAGTATGCAAGTTGTCATATAATATTCAATTGGTCGGGGAATATTCTTTGTGTCGGGGAATATTCTTACGACGGCACAATCATTGGTGGACCCCGCAATGGAATTATTGTCGGATTGAGAAAACGACAAAAATATTTTATTGAAAATAACGGCGAAAGTTTTACTTTATTATCTTGTTGAACTACTCGGTAGTAAAGTAAGTAAATAATACGGCGTGGTTGCATAGTAGCACACCAGTATTGATTATTAATGCTTACGTGAGAAGTCACTTAGTTTTGTTCAATTATTGCTATAGTAATTGTTGCATAGTATCTCATGTTATTTGATTCAATTATTGTCGATATTTTAAATATTATTAAATCAATAATTGAAATGACAGAGTTATTAATATTATAAATTGCAATATTAACGATGTCTGTAGAAGTTCTGCCAAGGAGAGGTTTGGTCACCTAATTGAGCGCCAATAGGGAGAAATCCTTATTGGAAAGCCCCCTCTTTCCTGGGAACGACCTGGTCGATTAATATTGTGAATTATAATAAAGATGATAAATGTTGTTAAAATTATTAAGGTGTTTTTTTTTATGAAGTTTTGCTTATTTTATGGATTCCTATTTACCCATTTTCAAAATAATCTATAGAAAATTATTTAAAGGTGGGGCCCACATGTGGGGGCCATATGTGGGGCCCATATGTGGTGGGAAATGATTTTGGAAATGGAAGAGTATACGTATGGAAGTATATGTGTTTTGAGTATATAGTGGAAGAAAATAATATGTGAAAGTGATAGGTGTATGATGTGTGTGTGAGTGGAAAATGGTGGAAAAGTAGTAGTGTGATAGTGATGTGTAAGAGTGTAGTGAATTTGATTATTGGGTGGGTGGGGGATTGATGTTGGTTATGGGTGAGAAAAATTAAGTGGCGTATATATAATATTGATTTATATAAGTTGAAAACATGTGTTTATATTTATGTATTATATTTTAATTTTTGTTGTGATTTTATTGGTTAGTTGATTGACTTTATTGTATTTGGTTGAAGAAATAAATCTGCAGAATTATTTTTCCTTATACAAGATACACTTCATTCTCCTATAAATGAAGCTCATTCCTTCATTATTTCTTACTTAATTCACCAAACTCTATAGAGAGAAAATTATAGAGAGAGAAAGAAAAGATTTACTCGCCATTTAACTACTCTTATATTCGGGCTTCTTTTATGGTAAGGGTGTTATTTCTTTTGTATTCAAGAAGAGAACTTATGTTATTCCATTTCTTTATTGTTCATTGGAATAACTCAGTATGCTGGACTACCCTATACTTGGTGACATTCTTCTATTATTCTCGCATTTTATTATTCTCATTGGAACATCTTATTCGTGTTTTTACACCCGACCGGTTCCGTCTTTATTATTATTCCATTGAATATCCTCATACGTGTGTGTTTTACAGGACTGGTTCCGCCTTTATTATCATTCATTGGAATATCTTGTGCATGTGTTTTACACCGACTTTGGTTCAATTACTTATTATTCATTGGAATAACCTATCTATGAGAAGTACCGCATGCGTGGTGATTTACGTTGTTATTACTTTCTTTATTATTACATTTGAATATCCTGCAGCCGGTGCGTATTATGCGGGACTGGTTCCGTTATTTATTATTCGATTGGAATAACACATACATGCGGTACCGCATGCATGGTGATTTCTTTTGTTATTCCATTCTTTATTATACTCGGTTGGTTAAAGTTTTGACTTCTATACTCCATGAAATTAGTGGAATATCCTTGATATTTGCGCTTCATCCAAAGATATCTTTTCATGAAAATATTCTTCTAAACATTCTTGAATTTTACTCTCTGCAAAAGCGATGATCATGTTGACAATTTGGACGTTATTGGTTCCTGGACAAATTAATTCGTGAACTTGTTTTATTGAATTCTTATATCATTGTCATCATCCTCATGTTTATATTATGTTGAAAAGTCATCTGTGGCCTGTAGTGCATAGATGGACTTGGTATGATTATGACCAGGGATTATTCGGTATAATCATGACCGTAATGTTATAAATGATGTGGTAAAAGTCCTAATTGGCCCGTAGTGCATAAATGGACAGTTTTTGGTATGATTATGTGTGACGCCCCCAAAATTAGGTATACGACACCCATCTTGGGTTGCCACTTACATGGTACAGAATTTAAATACAACTTACTAATATAACTGTAAGTATGCAATCTGACATAAAGCTGTGAGTTTGAATACAAATATTGTCTACTAGATATTATACAAACTCAAAAGGAGTCCTCATTACAATTATTATCACACTATTTCACGTAATAGTGAGGACTACTAATGCTATCCTCTGGACCATTACTCTGGTTCCCCGACTCGTCCCAAATATATTCTCATTTCTTGAAGAGAACGGTGAAAGAAAGGGTGAGCTCAACTAGCCCAAAGAAGAAATATTATAACTAAGATAAAGCGAATAAATTATCAATAGTCTTGAACAATGTTAAACCGATAAAATACAATAGACAACCGGTTTAATCTGCGAGTGGAATATCTGACCATTAAAAGAGTCAAGTAGAAAATAAAGTCTACTATCTTTTAGGTTTTAAAAGGTTTTCATCAATTTTATCACTAAGACCCAGCTTTAATGAATAAACCACAATATCTAATCATCCCTATACACCACGGTCAAGGATTTTCATCAAATTATCAATGGTCATGACTATACCGAATCACCCCAGTCATAATCATACCAAAACTATCCATCACTACATTACACGGGCCAATTTGAGGACTTTTGTCACATCATTTACTTCAAGCCATGATTATACCGAATGAACCCCCGGTCATAATCATACTAAGTTCATCTATGCATACGTAAGCCAAAAGATAACTTTCAACATAATATAAACATGAGGATGATGACAATGATATAAGAATTCAATAAAACAAGTTCAAGAATTAATTTATCTAGGAATTATTAACGTCCAAATTGTCAACAAGATCTTGTTTTGTAGAGTAAAATTCAAGAATGATCGAAGAATATTTCCATGAAAAGATCTTGGATGAAACGCAATTATCAAGGATATTCTACTAATTTCATGGAGTATAGAAGTCAAAGTTTTAACCAACCGGGTATAATAAAGAATGGAATAACAAAAGAAATCACCATGCATGCGGTGCTTTGCATGATGACAAAGTTATTCCAACAGAATAATAATAACGGAACCAGTCAAGTGAAATTCACACCGATGTGATGTTCCAACGAATAATAAAGATGGAACCGGATCCTGTAAAACACACGATAGGATATTCCAACGAGAATGATAAAGACGCGGAACCAGTCCTGTAAAACACACGCATGTGGATGTTCCAATGAATAATAAAGATTTAAACCAGTCCGGTGTAAAACACACATGACGTGGATATTCCAACGTAATAATAAAGACGGAATAATATAAGGATTTCACCAAGTATAGAAGTCCTCATGTACAAAGTTATTCCAATGAATAAATAAGAATGGAATAACATAAGGATTTCACCAAGTATAGGGTATGCATCATGATCTGAGTTATGTATAGGGTATGTCACAGATACAAAAGTTATTCCAACCGAATAATAAAGAATGGAATAACGAAGTTCTCTTCGTGAATAAGAAAGAATAACACCCTTTACTGAGTACAACAAATAATATCCCTTCTTACCGTAAAAAGACACTTTGGATATCAAAGTAGTGAAGTACCGAATATACTCTTCTTCTTTCTCTCTCTATAGATTTTCTCTCTATAGCTTCTCTCTATAATTTCTCTCTCTGTAGTTTCATTGAATTAAGTAAGAAAATAATGAAGGAATGAGCTTATTTATAGGAAAATAGAATGCATAGTAATTAATCCATGAACGGTCCAGATTGATTTACTTTAATCGACGGTCCATATTTAAAGCAAAATCTTTTAAATAAAATATCATATATTCTATTTATATAAAAACATTTTACTATGCAAACACTATGCAACACTATGCAAAACACTATGCAACACTATACATAATAAAATATAATATATTCTATTTATAGAATAACTTTAATAAAGTATCTACATTTTATATAAAAAAGATGTTTCGCTTTTTATTACGTTAATAATACGAATAAAACAAAACGTCATTATCGCTATAATAATTCATATTATTAATCGACAATAATGGAATCAAACCGAGTGACTTCTCATATAAGCATCAATAATCAATACCGGTAATCTTTCTTATCAACCACACGTATTACTTTACTTTTACTACCGAGTAGTTCAACAAAGATCAACAGTAAAACTTCCGCCGTTATTTCAATAAAATATTTTTGTCGCTTTTCTCAATCCGACAATAATTACATTGCTAGGGGTCCACCAATGATTGAGCCATTGTAGGAATATTCCTCGCTAAACCGAATATTTCCAACCAATCGAATATAATATAACCAACTTGCATACTTTGAAAATTTATAAATACTACCCACAACTATAATATTATCTCAAATTCACACCATAATATTAAAAATTATTTCGACAAAATTTAAATCTTTATTGATAAAATCTGGGGTCTCACATTATGGCTATGGATTCTCTTCGGCCAAGGGAGTAAAGATGATTTATTTTATGGCATGATCAGGACCAGTTGATGAAAACACAATTATCTTTGGCCCGTAATGCATGGATAATTTGTGGTCGTGATACTAAATAATATCCTTGGCCTATAGTGCAGGGATGATTTAATGATGTGGATTATTTATTGAGCTGAGTCTCAGCGATAAAAGTGATGAAAAACTTTTTAAATCATAAAAGATAGTAGATTCTATTCTCTACTTGACTCTTTTA
This sequence comes from Panax quinquefolius, assembly GCA_020205615.1. Lineage (NCBI taxonomy): Eukaryota > Viridiplantae > Streptophyta > Magnoliopsida > Apiales > Araliaceae > Panax > Panax quinquefolius. The sequence goes on along the minus strand of CM035156.1, from coordinate 174,355,700 downwards.
ATGGATTACTTGTTCCGCTGCAGTTAAACTTGATGTCTATTATATTTTATCAGTTTTACATTGTTGAAGGCTAACGATAATTTATTCTGCATTATCTTAGTCATAATATTTCTTACTGGGCTAGTTGAGCTCACCTTTTTTCTTTCACCTGTTTCTCTTGAGAAATGAGAACGTAGCTGGGATGAGTCGGGGAAAAGAGTGATGGTCCTAGATGGTGTATTAGTAGTCCTCACTATTCTGTTAAATAGTGTGATAATAAATGTAATGAGGACTTATTCTAAGAGTGGATATTGTCTAGAAAACAGTATTTGTATTAAAACTCACAACTCTCTTGTTGTATTTTAAAGATTATATTTGTATTTTGTACCATGTATTTGGCGACTCAGAATAGGTGATGTATACCTATTTTGGAGGCGTCACAGTTGGTATCAAAGCTTAGGGATATGATCTCTGGCTAAGATGTGAGACAAGAACTAGGAGGAAAGAAACGGGGAATTCCTTCGCTAGTATGACCTACCTAAGTTTATCTGATATTTAAATTGGTCGGTCAGAGTATAGGGATAATATGTGATATGTTATTTAACCCTTGTTTTGTGGCAGTATTTGAAAATGACATCCGAGAATGTTGAGAATATCAATGGAGCACAGGAGACCGTTGAGTCTCCACAGATCAATAATCAGGATAATGTGCACCAGGAAGGTGACATTCCTCAGGCAAACAACAACACTGACCAAATGATGAACGATGGAATGTTCTGAGGCTTCATGCAATTCATGCAACATCAGGCAAGAGCGGCTCCTGTTAATAATGCAGGTAAAAATAATGGCAACCCACGGTCGGTCACCGCTAAGCAATTCAAGGAGCTGGGACCACCGGAGTTTTTAGGAAAGCCAGAACCACTTAAGGCGGAGACATGGTTAAAGCAGATGACTAAGATATTTGATGTCTTGGGATGCTTCGAGGAGCAAAAGGTTCCCTTTGCCACCTTTATGTTAAGTGAAAAGGCGATTCATCGGTGGGAATCAGTAAAGCGTACTAACCCGACGCCTTACTCAAGATGTCTTGGGAGAAGTTCCAAGAGTTGTTCAATGACAAGTAATTTCCCAAAAGTATTCGTCACATGAAGGAGGTTGAGTTTATCAAGTTGGAGCAAAACAACATGACCGTGTCGCAGTACAAAGCCAAGTTTGCCGAGTTGTCCCGTTTTGCGTCCCATTTGGTTGATAATGAGGAGAGAATGACGCGAATGTTTCTAAGAGGTTTGAAACCTGAGATACGTCAATATCTTATCTCTCATAAACTGTGTTTGTATTCTGATGTTGTTAATAGGGCTCAGTTATTGAAGCGCGATAATGAGTCAACCCAACCAAAAGAGAGCAGCCGGCAAAATGATAATACCGGTGATAACAGTCATCAAAGTAGTGACAATAAGCATGGAGGGAATCAACATGCCAGAAATGGTAACCACTTCGGTGGTAATCATGGCCAAAACAATAAGAATGGACATTTCAAGAAGAGAAGGTTTAACAATGACGTGAAGACGTCGACACCAGCACCCATTTCGAAGGAAGAAGAATGACCATCGGTCGTATGTTTCAAATGCGGATAGGAGGGACACATCCGTCCAAATTATACGCAGAAATCCAAAGCGTGTTTTAATTGCGGAAGAGAAGGTCACCTAGCTCGATTTTGTCGTATGGTGAAGTCAAGTCCAGCTGGGATAGTGATGCCAAAGGATGTCCCAAACAAGTCAAAGCCGGTAGTTTAAGTGAGAGCATTTTTTCTCGTGACGAAGAACCTGAATAAAATTATCACGGGTAAGTTAATCATAAACTCTTGCGAAGTCTATACCGTGTTAGATACCGGTTCTACTCACTCTTGTATTTCACCTAGTTGTGTGCAACGTTTAAATTTGACTCCTGAGAAGTTAGACTTTGACTTATTGGTTGAAACTTCGTTAGGAGAAACCTTTGTTACCTCCACTGTTTATAAATCTTGTTGATTCAAATCGACACTTTCACGTTATCTGTCGATCTTATCTCTTTGAAAATACTTGCCTTTGATGTGATTTTAGGAATCGATTGGCTAACTACTCATCATGTTTTTTTTGTAAGGTTGTTAGCTTTCATACTTCTAACCAACCTGTTATGCGAATTCAAAGTAACCAAACCACTAAAGTCAATCATTGTCATATCAAGCCATAAGTAAGCCCCGATCCTTTCATTGTTGACTTCCTTGTGTGGAATGCACTGAAGCCAGACTTTCTGTAGGCGACGTTGTGAATGACGATGACAAGTTGATAGGTATCAATGTGACGTGTTATCCAAGTCTTGGATGAGAGTCACATTTTTGAATGATATTTCTATTGTTAATAAATTTCCTGACGTATTTTTATCCTACTCCTAGAGCGTGAAATTGAATTTTGTATTGACCTTAGTACAAAACCCATTTCTTAAACCCTCAAATATTTCTTTACTTAAAGCGAACGCCAAAGACGTTGACTCGAGCTGTTGAAGATTATGATCGTACTATTCAATACCATCGTGGGAAAACGAACGTGATAGCTGACGTGTTGAGTAGAAGATCGCATGCGTTTACGAGTGCGAATATACGAACCCTTGTGAAGATAACTAATATACGAGTAGAATCGACTTTAATCGATAAAGTTAAAGCCATTTCAGCTACGCACTTGAGGTGATGCATGTGAAGAAGAAGGTTCAAGAGGGCGTTATTTCAAAAGCAAGAGTTGCTGAAGAGAAAAAATCTCAACCCTCGATTTAATTGGCCCATTTGAAATCCTTGATTGAGTAGGAACTGTGGCTTATAGACTCGTTTTACCGCCAAGTATGTCGCGTGCTCATAAAGTTTTTAACGTATCGATGTTACGTAAATATGTGGACGACTCGAACCACATTATTAATTTAGAATCGAACGAGATAGCGGATGATTTAACGTATGAGGAGATACGTGTTAAAATCTTGGATAAGAAAAATCGTATTCAACACTCAAAGGTTATACCCCAAGAGTTAGAATTTGAAATGAAGTCAAGGTATCCTCACCTATTCAGAATACCAAGTACGTACGTAAATTTCGAGGGCGAAATTCCATAAGGAGGAGAGATTGTGAGACCCCAGATTTTATAAATAAAGATTTAAATTTCTTGAAATATTTTTTTTGAATATTAAGGTGTGGATTTGAGATAATGTTATAGTTGTGGGTAGTATTTGAAAATTTTGCAAAGTATGCAAGTTGTCATATAATATTCGATTGGTCCGGGAATATTCTTTGTGTCGGGGAAATATTAAATGCGACGACCACAATCATTAGTGGACCCATGATGGAATTATTATTTCGGATTGAGAAAAACGACAAAAATATTTTATTAAAATAACGGTGGAAGTTTCTTCATTATCTTTGTTGAACTACTCGGTAGTAAAAGTAATGATGTCTGGCGTGGTTGCGTAGTAACATGCGGTATTGATTATTAATGCTTACGTGAGAAGTCAATCGGTTTTGTTCAATTATTCTTTATAGTAATTGTTGCATAGTATCTCACGTTATTTGATTCAATTAATTGTCGATATTTTATATATTATTAAATCAATAATTGAAATGACAAAGTTATTAATATTATAAATTGATATATTAACGATGTCTAGAAGTTACGCCAAAGAGAGGTTTGGTCACCTAATTAACTTGGCATGATAGGAGAAATCCTTATTGGAAAGTCCTCTCTTTCCTGGGAACGACCTGGTCGATTAATATTGTGAATTATAATAAAGATGATAAATGTTGTTAAAATTATTAAGGTGTTTTTTTTATGAAGTTTTGCTTATTTTATGGATTCCTATTTACCCATTTTCAAAATAATCGGTAGAAAATTATTTAAAGGTGGGGCCCACATGTGGGGCCCATATGTGTTGGGAAATTATTTTGGAAATGGAAGAGTATATGTATGGAAATATATGTGTGTTTTGAGTATATAGTGGAAGAAAATGATATGTGAAAGTGATAGGTGTATGATGTGTGTGTGAGTGGGAAATGGTGGAAAAGTAGTAGTGTGATAGTGATGTGTAAGAGTGTAGTGAATTTGATTATTCGGTGGGTGGGGGATTGATGTTGGTTATGGGGGAGAAAAATTAAATGGTGTATATATAATATTGATTTATATAAGTTGAAAACATGTGTTTATATATATGTATTATATTTTAATTTTTGTTATGATTTTATTGGTTAATTGATTGACTTTATTGTATTTGGTTGAAGAAATAAATCTGCAGAATTATTTTTCCTTATACAGTAAATTTCCATTCTCCTATAAATAGAAGCTCATTCCTTCATTATTTCTTACGAATTCACTGAAACTCTATAGAGAGAAAATTATAGAGAGGAAGAAGAAAATATTTCTGCTACTTAACTACTCTTATATTCAGTTCTTTTATGGTAAGGGGTGTTATTTCTTTTGTATTCAAGAAGAGAACTTCTGTTATTCCATTTCTTTATTGTTACATTGAATAACTTTTGTATCGCGGACTACCCTATACTTGGTGACATTCTTCTATTATTCTATCTTTATTATTACATTTGGAACATCACATGCTCATGTGTTTTACACCCACCTCGGGTCCGCTCTTTATTATTATTACATTGGAATATCACATACATGTGTTTTTACACGACACAGTTCCATCTTTATTATTATTCATTGGAATATCACATGCATGTGTTTTACACCTGGTTTACCGTTCTTTATTATCATTACATTTGGAATATCCTATCGTGTGTTTTACACCGGACCGGTTTAGTTACTTATTATTACATTGGAATAACATGTCTATCTGATAATACCGCATGCATGGTGATTTACATTGTTATTACTTTCTTTATTATTACATTTGGAATATCACAGTCGATCGTATTACGCTTTGACACAGTTCCGTTATTTATTATTCATTGGAATAACTTTGTCTTTATGAAGTCACAGCGTGCATGGTGATTTCTTTTGTTATTCCATTCTTTATTATACTCGGTTGGTTAAAGTTTTGACTTATATACTCCATGAAATTAGTGGAATATCCTTGATATTTGTGCTTCATCGAGTATCTTTTCATGGAAATATTCTTCTGAGCATTCTTGAATTTTACTCTACAAAGCAGTATCATGTTGACAATTTGGACGTTATTGGTTCCTGAACAAATTAATTCGTGAACTTGTTTTATTGAATTCTTATATCATTGTCATCATCCTCATGTTTATATTATGTTGAAAGTCATATGTGGCCTGTAGTGTATAGATGGACTTGGTATGATTATGACCAGGGATTATTCGATATAGTAATGACCGTAATGTTATAAATGATGTGGTAAAAGTCCTCATTGGCCCCGTAGTGCATTGATGGACAGTTTTTGGTATGATTATGGCTATAGATTCTCTTCGACCAAGGGAGAAAAGATGAATCATTTTATGGCATGATCAGGATCGTTGATGAAAACACAATTATCTTTGGCCCGTAATGTATGGATAATTTGTGGTCGTGATACTAAATAATATCTTTGGCCTGTAGTGCAGGGATGATTTAATGATGTGGATTATTTATTGAGCTGAGTCTTAGCGATAAAAGTGATGAAAAACTTTTTAAATCATAAAAGATAGTAGATTCTATTCTCTACTTGACTCTTTTAATGGATTGCTTGTTAAATTTGCAGCTTAAACTTGATGTCTATTGTATTTTATCGGTTTAACATTGTTGAAAAGCTAACGATAATTTATTACGCATTATCTTAGTCATAATATTTCTTCTTTGGGCTAGTTGAGCTCACCTTTTCTTTCATTTATTCTCTTCGTGAAATGAGAACGTGGTTTGGGACGAGTCGGGAACGTAGTGATGGTCCTAGATGGTGTATTAATAGTCCTCACTATTCTGTTAAATAGTGTGATAATAAATGTAATGAGGATAAGAGTGGATATTGTCTAGAAGACAGTATTTGTATTAAAACTCACAGCTCTCTTATTGTATTTTAAAGATTGTATTTGTATTTTGTACCATGTATTTGGCGACTCAGAATAGGTGATGTATACCTATTTTATCTGATACAATTGTCGTGCAAAATACGACAACACATACTATGAGTTTAAATACAATATTTTCTTTTAGACAATATCCACACCCAAATAAAGTCCTCATTACAATTATTGATGCACTATTTTACAAAATAGTGAGGACTACTAAAACAAATATCTTGAATCATCACTCCATACCCCCACTAGTCCCTCGCTAAATTCTCACCTCCTAAGAAGAAAAAATGGAACAAAAAGGAAAGGGTGAGCTCAACTAGCCCAATGAACATTATGACTAAGATAATATACAACAAATTATCCTTAGTCTTGATAGGAAAAATGCGAAAGATACAATAGACAACAAGTTTTAGATCAACAACTGCTATGGAAACAACAATTCATTAGAAGAGTTAAGTGAGAGAATGAAATCTACTATCATCCGTGAATTTAAAAGTCTATCATCAATATTTTATCCCTGTAACATCAATCAATATACATCTTTGCACTACGGGCCAAAGATATTCATTTGTATCACCAGTTGGTCATGTTCATCTCAACACCTGTTCATCTTTGCACTACGGGCCAAAGATATTCATCAGGTAATCATTCATCTTTGCACTAAAGGCCAAAGATATTCATCAATTATCACCATTAAGGATTGTGGATGATGAAAACATTTTAGAGAACGAATCCAGTGAAACAGAAGGACAAATATTAGGGATTCGTATTTTCGGTTCATCCAAATTCAATAATACTCCATAATAACCAAGTGTGAAGTAGAATTCAAAAATAAAGATCAAAACATGGATACAATCAAAGAGTAACCATAAAAGACATCTGAAAGAAAAAGAAAAATTTCATTTTTCGATTGAATAGTCTGAGTATTTGTGAATAGTGCTTGATATGTGAATAATGTCGTATACGTGAATAGTAACCCCGACACAACAAGTTCCAAATTTGATTAAAAGTTCGGATCAATACTTGGCGTAATGATATTGAAGAAATAATATATCATATATGAAGAAAATAACATCCACTTACCTCAAAGAAACAAAGATTTGAATGAATGGTGGGAAGTGATCTTTGAATGAAACTTATCTTGAATAAAGAACTCTCAAAGTATCTAAATACTCACAAAATACGCTTGATAATATAGAGAGAAAGAGAAAACTTTGTTTACGGTGTGATTTTCAATTCTAACTTAGCCCTCTATTTATAGGAAAATGTTATGCACCTTAAAGGCAGACTTGACTGCCACTGATGGCTTTACTTCGCTACTATTGCCACCCACCACATTTGAAATTCAATTTGAGCACATTTCTCACCAACCACAAGTGGGGCTCACTCAATTCTAGAATTTTCCACCAAAATCATTTATAACCCTAATTTCTGAAGCAGTCACCTCTTAAAATTCATAACAAATCATTCGTTCATTTTTAACGGTTCAAAATTTGTGGACATATACCCAACTTATATATGTATAACATATCCAAAAATCATAACGATCCAACGGTCAGATTAAAAATTATAATTCACGCAATATATCGTAAAAATACTGATTTGATTTTTAATACCTCCATTCCGACAAAAATACAGATAAAACACCTCAACATTAACTCCTTTAAGTATAATCACATAAAATAAATAAATCTATCATTTATATAAAATAAATATTTTCTTATCATATGAATCAATAATTAATTATTCATAAATAATATTACTGAAATCACAATTATAAACCACGGTAGTTCCGGGAAAGAGGGGCTTTTCAATAAGGATTTTTCCTTACTGGCGCGCAATTAGATGACCTAACCTCTCCTTAACAGAACTTTTTAGACATAGTCAATAATGTTATCTAATAATATTATTCAAATAATATGAATTATTGATCTGATAATGAAAAATATTATGCGATGACAATTATTGAAACAATAATAATATAAACTATTAATGCAAAGAATTATTGAATCAACAAAATATTAAATAAGAACTCTTCAAATAATTATTGAGTAGTGCCTTTCTTACGTAAGGATCAATAATTCAACAATCTTTAATGCGTCTGGTGTCTTCTTGTGTGCCATTCTGGCAGATTCTTTGTATTTTAACCACCGGGTATTCCAATAGTGTTAACAGTAACGATTACGCCGTTATTTGCAACAACTCAAATTTGTCGTTTTCTTCATCCAAGCGCTTATTCTATTATGGGCCCCACAAATGGCTCAAGGCGATAAATGCGGATATTCCCGACAAAAAGAATATTCCACGACCAAATGAATATTCCCCGACAGAAATGAATATTTTATACCCACTTGCTTATTTTGTAAAATTTGCACATTTCACCCATAACCAAAGTATTATATCAAATTAACTCCTTATTATTTCAAGATAATAAATAGAGAAAATTTAATTTTATTCATAATAAGTTGGGGTCTTACAACCTCCCCTCCTTATGAAATTTCGTCCTCGAAATTGACGTACGTACCTGGTATTTCGAAAAGGTGGGGGTACCTCACTTTCATTTCTGATTCCAACTCCCAAGTCATTTCCTCAATAGCATGGTTCCTCCACAAAACCTTGACTTGTGGTATAACCTTTGTTCATAGGATATGCTCTTTCCTATCCAATATCTTGACAGGTACCTCCTCGTATGTTAAATCTTCGGCTATCTCGTCTGGTTTTAACGCAATAATGTGGTTTGGGTCTTTCACATATTTACGAAGCATAGATATGTGAAAAAATTATGAACACGAGACATACTTGGAGGTAATGTGAGTCTATAGACCACATTTCCTATTCGGCCAAGAATCTCAAATTGTCCAACAAATCGTGGATTGAGCTTTCCTCTCTTCCCAAATCTTGTAACTCCCTTCCATGGAGCAATACGTAACAATACATGATCTCCAATATTAAACTCCACGTCCTTTCGATGAAGATCAGCATAACTCTTTTGTCGATCTTGTGAAGTCTTTATACGTTGCCGGATCATTTGAATCTTTTCTGTAGTCATGCGTACTAATTCTAGTCCCAACAATGTTGCTTCTCCCACCTCGTCCCAAAGATATCTTTGGAGAACGACACTTTCGTCCATATAACGCCTCGAATGGAGCCATGTCTATACTTGCTTGATAACTGTTGTTGTAGGAGAATTCCACCAATGGAAAGTACTTATCCCAACTTCCTTTGAAATCTAGAACACAGATTCTTAATAGATCTTCAAGGGTTTGAATAGTCCTCTCTGATTGTCCGTCTGTTTGAGGATGATATGCAGAACTAAATCGTAAATTCGTGCCCATAGCTTTCTGCAAGCTAACCCAAAATCTTGAAGTGAATCTTGGGTCACAATCCGAAACTATGGATACTGGCATGCCATGTAATCATACAATCTCATTCACGTCACATACTAAGCAAGACGTTCAAGGAATAAGTCTCACATATAGGCAAGAAATGAAGCGGACTTGGTTAATCTGTAAGACCAAAAATTTTAAATAAAAGAAATTTCCTTTATTTATTATTTTGAAATAGTAAGGGTTGATTTGATTAATGTGGATAGTTAAGGGTTAAATATGTAAATATTTCAAATTAAGCAAGTGGTTATAAAATATTCATTATCGTCGGGAATATTCGTTTGGTGGTGGAATATTAAATCTTTGTCGGGAATATTAAATGCGGCCAGTATGACCATGTGGGGCCCCATAACGGAAAGTGATTGGATGAAGAAAACGACAAATATAAGTTGTTTTTAAATAACTAAAGAGTTATTACCATTAATACTGTTGGAATACCCGTGGTTAAAACACACTAATCTGGCGTTGTTGAGCAAGTAGCACTTGGTATTGCACCAATTATTGATTCTTACGTATAAGGCCTTTCTACTCAATAATGGTTACGATAATTCTTTATTCAATATTTTATTGAGTTAATAATTCTTTGCGTTGATATTTTATATTCTTTGTTGTTTCAATAATTGTCATTACACGATATCTTTCATTATCGAAGCAATAATTCATATTATCTGAATAATATTATTAGATAACATTATTGGCAATGTCTAGAAAGTTACGCTCAAGGAGAGGTTTGGTCACCTAATTGCTACCACAAGAAGAAGAAATTCTTATTGAAAGCCCCTCTTCCTGAGGAAGCGCACGGTTGTCAATATTGTGATTACGTAATATTATTTGTGAATAATTAATTATTGATTTATATGATGAGGAAAATATTGATTTTATGTGGATATAGATGGAGAAAATTTTAAAATGACAATTGTTGAAAATTAATATTTTATCTTTTTACGATAAAATAATTCATTTAAATATATTATTTTAATAATATATTAACTGGTGATATTTTTACAATGAATGTGGGATATATGAGTATATGAGGAGGAAGAGTATTTTGTGGTATTAAATGTTTAACACATGTTTTGTGTGTTGGTGGACACAATTATTGACCGAAATTTGATTATAGCACAGAAAATCGCTTTGTTTGTGGATTTCATTCAATTTCTATTTGGAATTTGGAAAACTTTCTTCTGCAAAGTTGTAGAGAATTGAATTTCCTATAAAAACTCATGAGATTTGAATTTTCTGATGAAAGGGCTATTTATTATGAATTATTGAAGTTCAAGCTCAAATAATTGATTTTGGAAGTTTAAAATATTTAAAATAGGAAAAACGTTTTTGGAATGTTAGGTGGCCTCATTTAACATGTGTAGGAGCTGAATTCAGTTGGCAAAGTATGCGTATGAGGTTTTGGAAAATAAATATTAATATTATATTAAATTTTCTGCTTTGGTGTTCTAGCGATTTCCTATAAATAGGGTCTTGGGTTAGAATTGAAAATCACACCGTAAATCGAAGTTTTCTCTCTATATTATCGAGCGTATTCTTGTGAGTATTTTGAGTATACTTTGAGTATTGCTATACGGTCTGCAAGTTCAAGTCATAGCCTTTATATCCTGTTTTCAACTAGAAGACTTGATCTTTCGAGGTAAGGGATGTTATTTTCTTCTCGAATGATATTATTTCTTCAATATCATTATCTTTGAAATGTTGATCTGAAGTTTTTATCAAATTTGGAACTTTTTCATGTCGGGTTACTATTCATGAGTTACTATTCATGAGTTACTATTCACGAGTTACTATTCAGCGAGTTCTTATTCACGAGTTCTTATTCACGAGTACTATTCATGAAGCGTGAAGATGTTTTTGTGGAATTTCTATCTTTTGGTGTTGGAGTTACTATTCACGATATCACGGCACTATTCACGATATCTCAAGACTATTCACGATATCTGGTCTTATTCAATTTAAAAATAAAATTTCTTCTTTTCGTCTAAAACATCTATTCGGATACTAACTCGATTGTATCCATGTTTTGATCATTCTTGAATTTTATACCACTATGATTATTTTGAGGTATTTTTGGGCGTGGATAAAACCAAGTACGAATCCTTAATCCTTAATCCTTGTCATTTTGTTTCACCGGATTCGTTTCTTTAAAATATTTTTCATCATCCTCGGTCTTAAATGATGATATTATTGAATATCTTTGGCCCAGTAGTGCAAAGATGAATGATTTCTGAAGAATATCTTTGGCTCAGAGTGCAAAAGATGAGCAGTGTTGAGATGAACATGACCAGATTGATTAATATCTTTGGCACAGTGCAAAGATGAACAGTGTTTAAATGAACATGACCAATCGATGAATATCTTTGGCTCAGTAGTGCAAAGATGAATATTTGATTCGGATGCATATTGATTGATGTTACGGGGATAAAATATTGATGATGGACTATTAAATTCATAGATTATAGTAGATTTCATTCTCTACGTAACTCTTCTATGAATTATTATTTCATTGCGAATATTGATCCGAAACTTGTTGTCATTGTATTCTATCGATTTTTCCCTGTTGAAGACTAACGATAATTTGTTGTATATTATCTTAGTCATAATATTCTTTACATTGGGCTAGTTGAGCTCACCCTTTTCCTTGTTGTTCCATTTTCTTCTCGGGAGGCGAGAATGTAGCGAGTACTAGTCGGGGTATGGAATGAAGGTTCTAGAGAGAGTTGTTTAGTAGTCCTCACCATTTTGTAAAATAATGAATCAATAATTATGATGGGGATTTATTTGAGTATAGATATTGTCTAGAAGACAATATTATATTTAAACTCATTAAGATATATTGTCGTATTTCACACGACATTTGTATTATTGAAGTTATAGTTTGCTTTTTGTACCATGTATTTGGCGACTCGGAATGGGTGTTGTGTATACCTATTTTGGGGCGTCATGCGGTTGGTATCGAGCTTAGGGATATGATCTCCGCGCGAGATCGGGGAATAGAACTAGGAGGGAGAGAGCGAGTAAATCCTTCGCTAGTGTGTCCTACCTAAGCTTATTTGTTAGTTAGGTCAAGATATAGGGATATTATGTGATATATTGATTTCCTTAATTAACCCTTGTTTTATGGCGGTATTTGAGAATGTCGATGAGAATATTAACATGGAGTAAATGAGACCGTGGAGATGCCTGTCTTTACCAACGAGGAGAACGTGTAACAGTGGGCAATGTTCCTCCCCGTGAACAACACCATTGAGCGAGATGATGAACGAGGGATGTTTAGAAGCTTTTTGCAGTTCATGCAAAATCGACGAGGAGACTCGTGTTCAAAATACGAGGAGGAAATGATAGCAATTCACGGTTGGTCACACGTGCAAGCGATTCGAGAGTCGGGACCACCAGAATGGGAAAAGCGGATCCGATTAAAGCGAGACGTGGGTCAAACAAATTACCAAGATATTCGATGTCTTGGGATGCGGAGAAACAGAAAGTTCCATTTGCCACCTTTATGTTCCGTGGCGAGGCAGACTTCGGTGGAATCGTGAAGCGTACCCATCTAGGTGCACTTTCGGCATGTCGTGGGAGACGTTTGAAAACAGTTTCAATGACAAGTACTTCCACGAAAGTATTCAATCATATGAAGGAAGTGGAGTTTATTAGACTAGAAGCGAAATAACATGACGGTGTCCCAAAGATGAGAGCGAAGTTCGCGGAGTTATCCAGTTTGCACCTCATTTGGTGGAGAATGAGGAACGTATGGCGCGGATGTTTCGAGAGGTTTGAAACCCGGCATACGTCGATATCTCATTTCTCATAAATTTTCTCTCTATTCGGATGTTGTCAGCGGGGCTCGGTTGTTAGAAGCGAGATAACGAGTACGTTCAACCAAGAGGACCATAACCGGGATCATATCAAGAGATAGCGATCATCGAATAACGATAACCAATCGGAGAAAGAAGAATCTGAGACAAAGGCGGTAACCACTCTGGTGGTAATCGTGGCCATGAAAATAGAAGAAGCGAGTGGGAGGAGATTTTAAAAAGAGGAGATTCAACAACGACCATGTGAAGGCGTCGGCGCCCGATAGTGACTAGTTTTAAGGGAGAGAACGACCACCCAAGTCATATGCTACAAATGCGGAAAAGAGGGACATATCGATCAAGCGCCTAGCAGTTCAAGGTATGCTATAATTGTGGAAAGGAAGGACATATCGCTCGAGATTATGCGATGGCGAAACCTAGTTCAGCCGAGGGACGGTGACTCGAAAAGATGTCCCCGAAAAAAGTCAAAGTCAACGATTCTTGGAAGAGCGTTTGTTGTGGTCGGTCAAAATCACGAGGAACCCGAGCGAAGTTATAGGGTTAGTTAATTATAAATTCTTGCAAGTATATACCTTACTAGATATTGGTTCTACCCATTCTTTTATCTCTCTCTTACTTAGCTCAGCGTTTGAACTTGACTACGGAGAAATTAAACTTTGACCTGTCTGTGGAGACTCCATTAGGAGAAACTTTCATTACATCCGTTGTTTAAAAATCTTGCTTGATTCAAGTTGGCACTATCACATTACACGTTAACCTTATTTCTATAGAGATATTTGCTTTTGATGTGATTTTAAGGTTAACTACTCATCATCGCCAAATTGATTGCTTTTGTAAGGTTGTTAGTTTTCATATTCTAAGCAACTTTGTTATTCAATTCAAGCAATCAAACCATTGTAGTCAAACATTTTCATATCAAGCCATGAAGTCATTCGTTTATTACGGATGTCAAGTTTTCTTAGTCCATGTTATGGATTTGAATAAAGACACGTCGATTTGAATAATATTCCTGTTGTTATTGATTTTTCTGACGTATTTCACGAAGAATTTCTTGGCTTACTCCCAAAGCACGATATTAAATTTTGTATCGACTTTGAACCCGGTACAAAACTCATTTCTAAAATCTCATATCGAATGGCTCTATTGAACTTGAGGAGTTAAAATTCAACTATAGAATTTGGTACACGAGCCTTTATCTTGTGACTTCCTTTGTGGAATTCACCTAAGCGAGACTCTCTGTAGGGGGCGTCATATTAGATGCGATAGTAAAAGCGATAGGTGTCATTGTGACGTCTTATCCAAGATTGGGATATGAGTCACGATTGAGAGCAACCTAAGTCGATTATCGAAAAGCGTAGCTTTACAGGCTTAGTTGGTTATTATCGGAGATTCGTTGAAGGATATTCTCGAATCGCTATTCCATTAACGCACCGGTGACTTCGTAGAGATACAAAATTCGAATGGAGCAAGGAATGTGGGAAGAGCTTGAAGAACTCAAGAGAGACTCATTTCAACACATGTTACGATCGTGCCATCCTCGAAAAATGAGCGTGGTAGGCGACGCGATGAGTAGAAGATTATATGCGAGGAGCGAGTGCGATGATGTCAAGTATACGCATAGAGCCAACTTTAATAGAAAAAGTTAAGGTTGCTCAAGCCCACCGAGGCCGAGGTGAGTCGTATGAAGAAGAAAGTCTGAAGGAGCTATTCCGAGCGAGAATTGATGAAGAAGAATACTTGAGTCCACTCTAGACTTTGTGTTCCTAACGACTCTTATTTGAAGTACAAGATTATGATGGAGGCACACAATCGCCATTTGCAATCCATCACAGAAGTACTAAAATGTATCGTGATCTTGACATACATTTTGGTGGAACAATATGAAGAGAGATTGCAAAGTTTATCTCGATGTGTTTAACTTGCCAGCGTGTAAAGGCGGACATCTTGTACCTAAGGGTCCGTTGCAACCACTTGAGATTCCTGGAATGGAAGTGGGAACACATTACTATGGATTTAAATTCACGGGTCTTCCTACGGTTTCTCAAGGCATCAATCTTATTTGGGTTATTGTTGATAGATTAACCAAGTCTGCTCATTTCTTGCCGTCTGGAGACTTATTCCTTGAGCGTCTTCTTTGCTAGTATGTACGTGAATGAGATTGTGAGGTTGCATGGCATGCACCAGATATCCATAGTTTTGGATCGTGACCCAGATTCACTTCAAGATTTTGGGTTAGCTTGCAAAAAACTATGGAGCGCAGTTTTTGATTTAGTTCTAAGATACCATCCCCAAGCAGATGGACAATCGAGAGGACTATTAAAACTCTTGAAGATTTATTAAGACTCGTGTCCTAGACTTCAAGGGTAGTTGGGATAAGTATTTACCATTGGTGGAATTCTCCTACAACAATGTTATTATCGGCAAGTATAGGTGTGGCTCCATTTGAAGCATTATATGGACGAAAATGTCGTTCTCGATATGTTGGGATGAGGTGGGTGAAACAACATTGTTGGGACCCGAGTTAAATGCGTATGACTCACCGAAAAGATCCAAATGATTCGACAAGCGATATACAAAGCGGCACAAGATCGACAAAAGAGTTATGCGGATCTTCATCGAAAGGGCGTGGAATTTAATGTGAGGGATCATGTATTGTTGCGAGTTTGCTCCATGGAAGGGAGTTACAAGATTTGGGAAGAGAGGAAAGCTCAATCCACGATTTATTGGTCCATTTCAAATTCTTGACCGGAGTAGGAAATGTAGCCTATAGACTTGCGTTACCTCAAAGTATGTCTCGTGTTCATAATGTGTTTCACATATCACGTGCTTAAGTAAATATGTGAAAGACCCGAACCACGTTATAGAGTTAGAACCGGGACGAGATAGCCAAGAAGACTTAACGTATGAGGAGGTACACATCAAGATGTTGGATAGGAAGGAGCATGTCCTACGCGCAGAAGGTTATACCACAAGTTAAAGTTTTGTGGAGGAATCATGCTATAGAGAAATGACACAGGAATTGGAAGCGGAAATGAAAGCGAGGTATCCTCATCTTTTCAAAACACCGGTCGTCGTCAATTTAGAGGACGAAATTTCATAAGGAGGGGAGGTTGTAAGACCCTAGAATTTTTTAAATAAAAGGAATTTCCTTTATTTATTATTTTGAAATAGTAAGGGTTGATTTGATTAATGTGGATAGTTAAGGGTTAAATATGCAAATATTTGAAATAAAGCAGTGGTTATAAAATATTCATTATCGTCGGGGAATATTAGTTTGGTGGTGGAATATTCGTCTTTAAGGGAATATTAAATGCGACATGTAGCGACCATGTGTGGCCCCATAACGGAAAGTGATTGGATGAAGAAAGCGACAAATATAAGTTGTTTTAAAATAGCAGGCGTAGTTATTCTGAATTATCTTTGTTGGAATACCCGGTGGTTAAAACACACTAATCTGGCGTTGTTGAACAAGTAGCACTTGGTATTGCACCAATTATTGATTCTTACGTGAAAGGCACTACTCAATAATGGTTACGATAATTCTTTATTCGATATTTTATTGAGTTAATAATTCTTGCGTTGATATTTTATATTCTTTGTTGTTTGAATAATTGTCATTACGATATCTTTCATTATCGAAGCAATAATTCATATTATCTGAATAATATTATTAGATAACATTATTGGCAATGTCTAGAAAGTTACATCAAGGAGGTTTGGTCACCTAATTGCAGCCAAAGATGAAGAAATTCTTATTGAAAGCCCCTACTCTGAGGAGCTGCACAGTTGTCAATATTGTGATTACATAATATTATTTGTGAATAATTAATTATTGATTTATATGATGAGGAATATATTGATTTTATGTGGATATAGATGGAGAAAATTTTTAAAATGACAATTGTTGAAAATTAATATTTTATCTTTTTACGATAAAATAATTCATTTAAATATATTATTTTAATAATATATTAACGGTGATATTTTACAATGAATGTGGGATATATGAGTATATGAGGAGGAAGAGTATTTTGTGGCATTAAATGTTTAACACATGTTTTGTGTGTTGGGTGGACACATTATTGATGAAATTTGATTATAGCACGTAAAATCGCCCGTTTGTGGATTTCGGTCAATTTCTATTTGGAATTTGGAAAAACTTTCTTCTGCAAAGTTGTAGAAATTGAATTTCCTATAAAAACTCATGAGATTCAATTTTCTGATGAAAGGGCTATTTATTATGAATTATTGAAGTTCCGAAGCTCAGAAATAATTGATTTTTGGAAGTTTAAAATATTTAAAATAGGAAAAACGTTTTTGGAATGTTAGGTGGCCTCATTTAACATGTGTAGGAGCTGAATTCAGTTGGCAGAATGTAATGCGTATGAGGTTTTGGAAAATAAATATTAATATTATATTAAATTTTACGCTTTGGTGTTACAGCGATTTCTATAAATAGGGTCTTGGGTTAGAATTGAAAATCACACAAAAGCTGAAGTTTTCTCTCTCTATATTATCGAGTATTCTTGTGAGTATTTTGAGTATACTTTGAGTATTGTTATACGGTGCAGAGTTCAAGTCATAGCCTTATATCCTGTTTTTACTAGAATCTTGATCTTTCGAGGTAAGGGATGTTATTTTCTTCTCAAATGATATTATTTCTTCAATATCATTATCTTTGAAATGTTGATCTGAAGTTTTTATCAAATTTGGAACTTTTTCATGTCGGGGTTTCTTATTCATGGGTTCTTATTCATGAGTTCTATTCACGAGTTACTATTAAGCGAGTTCTTATTCACGAATTCTTATTCACGAGTACTATTCATGAAGCGTGAAGATGTTTTGTGGAATTTCTATCTTTTGGTGTTGGGTTACTATTCACGTATCTGACCTTATTCACGTATCTGACACTATTCACGTATCTCTGATACTATTCAATAAAAAATAAAATTTCTTCTTTTTCTTTCGTCAAAAACATCTATTACGGATACTAACTTTCGATTGTATCCATGTTTTTGATCATTCTTGAATTTTATACCACTATGATTATTTTTTGAGGTATTTTTGGGCGTGGATAAAACCAAGTACGAATCCTTAATCCTTAATCCTTGTCATTTTGTTTCACTTTGGATTCGTTTCTTTAAAAATATTTTTCATCATCCTCGATCTTAAATGATGATATTATTGAATATCTTTGGCTGTGGTGCAAGATGAATGATTTCGAAGAATATCTTTGGCTTTTGTAGTCTGAAAGATGAGCAGTGTTGAGATGAACATAATGGAGATTGATTAATATCTTTGGCTGTAGTGCAAAGATGAGCAGTGTTTAAATGAACATGACCAATGATGAATATCTTTGGCACATGGTGCAAAGATGAATATTTGATTCGGATGCATATTGATTGATGTTCTGAGGATAAAATATTGATGATGGTATTAAATTCATAGATTATAGTAGATTTCATTCTCTACGTAACTCTTCTATGAATTATTATTTCATTATGAATATTGATCCAGAAACTTGTTGTCTATTGTATTCTATCAGATTTTTCCTGTTGAAGACTAACGATAATTTGTTGTATATTATCTTAGTCATAATATTCTTCTTGGGCTAGTTGAGCTCACCCTTTTCCTTGTTGTTCCATTTTCTTCTCGGGCGGCGAGAATGTAGCGAGTCTTAGTCGGGGTATGGAATGAAGGTTCTAGAGAGAGTTGTTTAGTAGTCCTCACCATTTTGTAAAATAATGAATCAATAATTATGATGGGGATTTATTTGAGTATAGATATTGTCTGAGAAGACATATTATATTTAAACTCACATGATATATATTGTCGTATTTCACACGACATTTGTATTATTGAAGTTGTAGTTTGCTTTTTGTACCATGTATTTGGCGACTCAGAATGGGTGTTGTGTATACCTATTTTGGGGGCGTCACATAATCTATCAACAATAACCTAAATCGCACTATTCCTTGAGAAACCTTAGGAAGACCTGTAACGAAATCCATGGTAATGTGTTTCCACTTCCATTTCGGAATCTCAAGTGGTTGCAATGGACCCTTTGGCACTTGATGCTCCGCCTTTACACGTTGACAAGTTAAACATCTCAAAATAAAATTTGCGATCTCTCTCTTCATATTGTTCATGAAAATGTATGTGAAGATCATGATACATTTTGGTACTCCCGAGATGGATTGCAAATGGTGTGTTATGTGCCTCCATCATGATTTTATGCTTCAAGTCGGGATCATTATGAGCGCATGAAATGCAGAGTTGACTTCAAAGTATTTCTTCTTCATCGATTCCTACTTACGGAATAGCACCTTCACTTTCTTCTTCATACGCATCGGCCCGACTTGAGCGACTTTAACTTTATCGATCAAAGTCGGTTCTACTTTCGTATGTTTGATATCATCACGTGGTACTTGGAGCCTTTAACTCTATCTCCATCCTTTGTAAGTCGTATAAAATGGGTCTTTGTGATAACAACATCGCACTTTCATTACCCTCATACGATCTTCTACTCAATCGCGTCGACTCTGAACGTTTCTTTTCGGGATGATATTGAATGTTATGGTCGTAATCCTTGATAGCTCGAGCCAACGTCGTTCTTGCATGTTGAATTCCTTTTGGGTGAAGAAATATTTGAGGCTTTTATGATCCGTATAAATCTCCACTTTCTCCCCATACGGTAGTGTCTCCAGTTTTCAACGCAAAACGCATTGCACGCCCGACTCCGGATCGTAGTAGGATAATTTCTCTCATATTCTTTGAGTTGTCGCGAGGCATAAAGGCTATGACTTTCCTATGTTGCATGAGAACACATCCTAACCCTTTGCACGAAGCATCGTGTAGAAAAAAAATCCATCAAACCCGGATGGTATTAGCCGAGCGGTGTGCGAAAATGAGTCGCCTCTTGAGCTCTTGGAAACTCTTCTCGCGTTCCTCGCTCCATACAAATTTTGCATCTTTCTAAGTCAGCTGAGTTAATAGAGTAGTGATTCGAGAAAATCCTTCCACGAATCTCCGATAATAACCAGCTAAGCCCAAAAAGCTACGCACTTGATCACCAACGACTTGGTTGCTCCCCAACTTTGGATTGCTTGATCTTTGCGGGTCAACAGATACTCCATGTTTTGACACCACGCGCCCCGAGGAATGCTAATTCCTTAAGCCAAACTTCGCATTTCTTGACTTGGCATATAGCTTGTTGTCACGAAGTCTTTGAAGTACCGACTTCAAAATGGTGCTCATGATCTTCACGGCTTTTGGAATAGATGAGGATGTCATTAATAAAGACAACAACGAACTGATCCAAATATTCCTTGAATACACGGTTCATTATATCCATGAAAGCGGCGAGGAGCATTAGTCGATCCAAAAGACATGACTAAGAATTCATAATGCCCGTCTCGGAGTTACGAAGGAAGTCTTTGGAATATCCTCAGTTTTAATCTTCAGCTGATGATATCCAGAACGAAGATCGATCTTTGAAAAGTATTGTGCTCCTTGAAACTAGTCAAACAGGTCATCAATGCGAGGTAGTGGATACCTATTCTTGATGGTGACATGGTTTAATTCTCGGTAGTTAATACAAAGTCGCATACTCCCGTCTTTCTTCTTTACGAGTAAAACAGGAGCACCACAAGGAGATGTACTAGGATGAATAAAACCGATGTCTAACAATTCCTGTAGTTGGACTTTTAACTCCTGAAGTTCAATAGGAGCCACTCAATATAGGGTTTTAGAAATGGGCTTTGTACCCGGTTCAAGATCAATAAAGAATTTAACTTCACGTTAGGGGGTGAACCGAAGTTCTTGAAATCGTCGGAAATTCATTAACCACAAGAATATTATTCAAATCTGACGTGTTTTTGTTCAAGTCCATAATATGGGCTAAGAAAGCTTGACATCCGTTTTTCAATAAACGAATAGCTTTATGGCTTGATATGATAGTGGTGATTTTAGTAGTTTAGTAGCTTGAATTAAGTATAACGAGGTTGGTTAGGAATATGAAAACTAACAACCTTACAAAAATAATCAATTTTGGCATGATGAGTGGTTAACCAATCATCCCAAAAATCACATCAAATGCAAGTATCTTTAAAGAGATAAGATCAACGGTAATGTGATTGTGCGAACTTGGATCAAGCAAGATTTATAAGCGTAGATGTAACAAAGGTTTAACCCAACGGAGTTTCAACGAGATAAATTAAAGTCCAATTTCTCCAGAGTCAAGTTTAAGCGTTGAGCACTGGCGAGAGATAAAAGAATGGGTAGAAGCCAGGTATCTAGTAAGGTATAAACTTCACAAGAGTTCAAGATTAGTTTACCCGTGATCACCTCGTTAGGGTTTCTAGCGTTTTGGCGATCACAACAAACGCCTTTCCTTGAACCACAAACTTTGTTTTGTCAATGAAATACGCCTTTGGTGTCGTAGTCCCGATTGGACTTGACTTATTCTGGGACAAAATCGGGACATGTGGATGATCTTTCCACAATTGAAATACACCTTGGAGGGTTGTGAACAATTTGGACTTACGTGTCCTTCCTCTCCGCATCTGTAGCATCTAACTGGCGGTCGTTCTCCTCCCCTAGAATTTGTTGTTGGTGCTGCTGCTGCTGATGTCTTCCCATCATTGTTAAATCTCCTCTTTTTAAAATTTCCACTTGACTCACCTCTCCTATTGTCATGGCCACGATGACCACCCGAGTGGTTACTGCTTTTGTCTGTATTCTTCCCTCCTCGCTGGTTATCATCGCTCCAGATGATTTCTTTATCCTTAGATATGACCACAGTTGTGGTCCCTCGGTTGAACATACTCGTTATCACGCTCTAATAATTGAGCCATGTTTACAACATCTGAATATAAAGAAAATTTATGAGAGATAAGATATTGTCGAATCTCGGGTTTTAGACCTCTCAGAAACATCCGCGTCATATGTTCCTCATTTTCCACCAAATGAGGTGCAAACCTGGATAACTCCGCGAACTTTGCCTCGTACTGAGACACCGTTATGTTGTTCTGTTCTAGTCTTATAAACTCTACCTCCTTCATATGATGAATACTTTCATGAAAGTACTTATCATTAAATAGTTTCTGAAATCTTTCCCAAGACATGTTAAGTGCGCCTGGCTGGGTACGCTTCACAGATTCCCACCAATAATCTGCTTCACCACGGAACATAAAGGTGGCGAATGGAACCTTCTATTCCTCCGTGCATCCCAAGACATCGAATATTTTGGTCATCTGCTTGACCCACGTCTCTGCCTTAATTAGATCCGGATTTCCCCAGAAATCTGGTGGTCCCAACTCCTTGAACTGCTTGGCTGTGACAGACCTTGCGTTGCTATCATTTCCACCCGTATTTTGTACACGAGTCTCCCTCGTCTGATTTTGCATGAATTGCAAAAAGCTTCTAAACATCGCATCATTCATCATTTGCTCGGTAGTGTTGTTTACAGGAGGAATATTTCCTTCCTGTTGTACGTTCTCTTGGTTGGTAATCAAAGGTTGTTCCACAGTCTCATAGACTCCATTGTTAACGTTCTCAGCTGCCATTCTTAAAACTGCCATAAAATAGGGGTTAATTAAACAAATTAACATATCACATAATATCCCTATAGTATGATGAGCCAACAAATAAGCTTAGGTAGGACACACTTGCGAAGGATTTACTACACTCTCCCCACCTAGTTCTATTCCCGATCTCTCGCCAAAGACCATATCCTAAGCTCGATTCCAACCGCGTGGCGCCCCCAAAATAGGTATACATCACCCATTACGAGTGCGCCAAATACATGATACGGAAAAACAACTACAACTTTATTAATACAATTGTAGTGCAAAATACGACAACACATAACTGTGAGTTTAAATACAATCTTGTCTTTTTGAACAATATCCACACCAAATAAAGTCCTAATTACAATTATTGATGCACTATTTTACAAAATAATAGTGAGGACTACTAAAAACGACTATCTTGAATCATCACTCCATACCCTAGGCTAGTCCTGCTAAATTCTCACCTTCGAGAAGAAAAATGGAACAAAAAGGAAAAGGGTGAGCTCAACTAGCCCGATAAAGAACATTATGACTAAGATAATATACAACAAATTATCATTAGTCTTGAATAGGAAAATCTAAAAGAATACAATGAACAACAAGTTTTAGATCAACAAGCTGCGTGAAATAAAATTTCATTAGAAGAGTTAAGTAGAGAATGAAATCTACTATAATCTATGAATTTAAAAGTCCATCATCAATATTTTATCCTGTAACATCAATCAATATACATCTTTTGCACTTTTGCTGGGCCAAAGATATTCATTTATATCACCAATTGGTCATGTTCATCTCAACACTGTTCATCTTTGCACTACTGGGCAAAGATATTCATCGAGTAATCATTCATCTTTACCTTTCTGAGCCAAAGATATTCATCAAATATCACCATTAAGGACCCAGGATGATGAAAAACATTTTAGAAAACGAATCCAATGAAATGGAAGGACAAATATTAGGGATTACGTATTTTCGGTTCATCTAAATTCAATAATCTTGCATAATAACCAAGTGTGAAGTAGAATTGAAAATAAAGATCAAAACATGGATACAATCAAAGATAGTAACCATAAAAGACATCTGGAAGAAAAGAGAAAATTTCATTTTAGGTTAATAGTCTCAGTATTTGTGAATAAGTCTTAGTATATGTGAATAATTGTCGTATCGTGAATAAGTAACCCCAACACAACAAGTTCCAAATTTGATTAAAAGTTCAGATCAATACTTGGCGTAATGATATTGAAAGAAATAATATCATATATGAAGAAAATAACATCCCTTACCTCAAAAAAACAAGATTTTAGAATGAATGGTGGGAAGTGATCTTTGAATGAAACTTGTCTTTGAACAACAGAACTCTCAAAGTATCTAAATACTCACAAAATACGCTCGATAATATAGAGAGAAAAAACTTTGTTTACGGTGTGATTTTTAATTATAACTTAGCCCTCTATTTATAGGAAAATGTTAAAGACAGAAGGCAGACTTGACCGCCACTACACGATGGCTTTACCTGCTACTATTGCCACCAACCACATTTGAAATTCAATTTGAGCACATTTTTCACCAACCACAAGTGGGGCCTACTCAATTCTAGAATTTTCCACCAAAATCATTTATAACCCTAATTTAAAGGCGATACCTCTTAAAATTCATAACAAATCATTCGTTCATTTTAATCTGTTCAAATTTGTGGACATATACCCAACTTATATATGTATAATATATCCAAAAATCACAACGATCCAACAGATGATTAAAAATTATAATTCACGCATGATATATCGTAAAAATCTTGATTTGATTTTAATACCTCCATTCAAAACAAAAATACAGATAAAACACCTCAACATTAACTCCTTTAATTATAATCACATAAAATAAATAAATCTATCATTTATATAAAATAAATATTTTCTTATCATATGAATCAATAATTAATTATTCATAAATAATATTACAGAATCACAATTATGACAACCAGGCCGTTCCCAGGAAAGAGGGGGCTTTCCAATAAGGATTTCTCCTTACTGGAGCGTAATTAGATGACCTAACATCTCCTTGACAGAACTTTCTAGACATTGCCAATAATTTTATCTAATAATATTATTCAAATAATATGAATTATTGATCTGATAATGAAAAATATTATGCAGTGACAATTATTGAAACAATAATAATATAAACTATTAATGCAGCAATTATTGAATCAACAAAATATTAAACAGTAACTACTGTAACAATTATTGAGTAGTGCCTTCTTAAGTAAGGATCAATAATTCAACAATACTGTGCAATACCGTGTGCTACTGTGCCATTACGCTTATTACTGTATTTTAACCACCGGGTATTCCAACAGTGTTAATGGTAACGATTACGTCGTTATTTGCAACAACTCAAATTTGTCATTTTCTTCATCCGACAGTTATTCTATTATGGGGCCCACAAATGACTGCGACGTCGTACGGATATTCCCAACAAAAAGAATATTCCACGATCAAACGAATATTCCCCGACAAAAATGAATATTTTATAACCACGTGCTTATTTTGTAAAATTTGCGCATTTCACCCATAACCAAAGTATTATATCAAATTAACTCCTTATTATTTCAAGATAATATATAGAGAAAATTTAATTTTATTCATAATAAGTTGGGGTCTTACAGCAACCCTTCTAGCGAGGGGATCGGACTCCTCTTTACGAGGGGACGATCTATGCTTGTCTCTCTCGTATTCAGGAGATGCGACCCTCCTCCTCTGCCCCGATCTGCCCTGGTATTCAAACTTTTTGTCTATCAAACGACTCCTCCTTCGGTTTCTGCCTTCCCGAGAGCCATTCTTAGGTCTGCTCTTTTCTCTTCCTGCCTCCTCCCGACGAGGTGACCAAGATCGGCTTTGATGTCTTCGCCTCTTGGATGAAGCTTCCTGTTCTCCTGCCATTTAGCCATCTGCTCCTCAAGCTCCTCTTGCTGAAGGCGTAGTGCCATCATGGCATCTTGATTTTGTTGAATCTTTTTCTGCAAAATGAATTAACGTTGGTCTTGGCTACCCCTTGCCCGGTCTTTCTCTCTCCTATCGTATGGTTGAGACTGGTTATCGTCGGCATGACTGACGGGGATGGGGGTATGCTGACTGGTCGAAAACAGTCGTCCCCGGACAGATTGGGTGTGTCCAGCATGGCCTCCATGATCTTTAGAACCCAATTTGTCCTTCACCGACCCCCTCACCTGAGTGGTGTGGTAGGTTTTCACTTTTTCCTGGTTTGAAGCATTGTTATCTCTGCTCGCCATGACTTTCTACCGGAAAATTAACACAGTGATTGTTGATGCACTAGGCCCTCCTTCTAGTGCTAATGTTAACGCCAAGTTTCGCTAGCGCGTCCAATCACCAAGTCCACGCACTGAATCCTGCACAATAACAAATCACATGCGAAGCTTGATGGCTTGTGTCGCCGGGGGATAGCTCCGGTGTGAGAATAAGTACAGGCCGTTCACAAGGTTTAACAATGGAGGCTTTAGTGTTTAGTGCTCAAAAGTGTATTACCTGTCAACTTGAAGTTTAGCCTTGTATTTATAGCCAATCTCACTACCTTAGAATCCATCTCCGAGTTGGTTTAGGACTCCTAAATATGGTAGTTACCATTATTTGGGTCCAACACAATCTCCTTAAAAGGCGCAAGTGAAATCCAATCCAAACACTACCTTTGGAGTTAATTATCCGAATATGGTTAGGATTAGGATCTTTAACTATTCAGAGCCCTTATGGCTCCGGACTCCATACGAGGTCTAACCCACCATGCAGCCTAATCCAATGAACCCATATGCCTTTGGTGCAGGCTCCTACCAAAAGACTCGGATGCCTCAATTCGAACACCTTAACATCCCCAAGGGCTTCAGCCCAATGGGCTTAACATCCCCCTCTGATGTCAGGCATTCGGCCCACATGGAGGTCGGTAAAATGCTCCCAAACAGTATTAATAATTGAATAAAATAGTGTTAGTATATATATTGATAATTGAATATACGTAAAATAAGATCCTCTCATAAAAATTAAAACGTAATATTTATACAAGAAATTATGATATCGAGAATTCCTTTATCAATCGCTAATTACTTCAGAGATTTTTTCCGAAATATTTTTTAAATAAATTTTTTGTCTCTTCTCACGAATTAGTGAATTAGACAAGATTCTTTTGTACAAAAGAACAAGTAGTGGGTCAATCTGTAAAAATTTCATCGTCAACGCTGTTAGGATATCACAAGTGAGTTGGAGTCTCACATCAAATAAATAGTGAAAGAGTACTGAATGATTAATATACATGAATATGCTCAAGATCTAACGGCTTAAGCTTTTGGGTCAAGTTGAGTTCCAAACATGTATGTTAGTGCCTTGTATACGCGCACGCGATGCGCGGGCTCTCCGATTCTTCCCCAACAACTGGTGTCAGAGCTACGGAAGTTTAATTCATAGATTTTTGGGGTTTGATTACAAGGAATATAGACTTTACAAATAAAATTCGAGGATTGAGATAAAAAATCATCTCTTATTATAAAGCTTTCAGCTTTTTGTAACTATTTTTTTGGTGATTTTGGATCACATCTTATCTTAAAAATTAATTTAATTATTTTTAAACTTGGAAAGCAATTATTATCTCCATATTAACTTATCCACTCACCTTTTTAACTATTTTTCACATCTCTCTTCCACTATTTTCTAAATTCAAAATTGTAAATGGGCAAGTTTAATTTACACATTTCATGATTTTAGATCAATTCTTTTATATTTTAAAAAGTTTATATTGCACCAATCTATAATAAAACAGAGCGGCTCAAATCCCAAGACTTCAACATCCAACGGCCTAAAATCAATTTAGGCATCAACACCCAACGATCTAAAATCATTTGGGGCTTTAACATTCGACGGCCAAGAATTTATCTCTCAAAAATTCAAACCCAAATCCATCATCTCACCCTATCACTCTCAGTTCTCCTTCTCACCCACAAACTAGGGTTTTTTCACCTCTTTGTCTCTACTTCTTTTGCTTCAATAGCACCGAACGGCAATCGGCTTGCCGGGAAGACATCTCAGTCGCTCGCCGGAAAGAGGAATCAATCGAGGATCGCGAGGAAGAACCGACAGTAGCCACACCACGGGTCACGACAAAACCCATTCTCTCTACATCTATATTTTTCTATCTCCTCAACATTTTTCACCCATGGCCGCCACGGCAGACCCTCATGGCGTCGCTTATTCGACTCAGTCCTCTTCTTATCCATCCTTGTAGCCTTCCCTCTCCTTGTTTATTTCCTCACCAAATCCAACTCCCCCTTCTCTCTCTCTCAATCTCTCAAGCCTTCTTGGTTTTCTTGTACCACTTAACTTTCCTAAAACCCCATTTCTTATTTTATCATTAATTGATTACCCATTTCAAGATCTGCTTTGTCTTCTTCTTGGAGGGGTAGAATTCAGTTTATTTTATTTTTAAAAAAAAATTGGGTGAAATGGGAAGCAAATGGAGGAAGGCTAAGCTTGCACTTGGGTTAAATCTCTGTGTTTATGTGCACGGTGGGGCGAAGATGGCTCACCATAGGTGTCGAGAAAATGTTACGATGATGCTTTCTTTGTATTTGGTTTCTCAGGGGAGCCGGTGCTTGTGTCTTCGCTTCGGTTGTCAAAAAGCTTCAGTAGATCATCAAAGGTTTGTAATTTAATGCCACCTTCACTATTATTATATGTATTTAATCAGAAATACCAATCGAAACTGTGGACTTGTTTGGTAGCTGATAAAGTAGAATAAACTAGTAGAAATTTGATTGAAAAGTTTTGAGTCCTTTCTTTTCCCCTTTTTAGTGGTTATTATTTTTTGTTCAATTTTTTTATTTTGATAAATGGATTTATGGGTGTTCTTTATTCTTAAGCTAACAAAATTTATGTTTGCTTGATGTTTCTTATTTAACTACTACTTCAATTATATCGAGTAATTGGGCCAGCTAGAATTTACCCATTTTTTTGAATTTGTTTGAATACATGTGATTTGAAATTGTAAATTCTTGTTGTTTTCCATCTTTTGTATTTTTTTGATCTGGGTTTGAGGAGAAAAATTGTTTTAAAAATTCTTTAGCTTGAGATTATATGTTTTTATTGACATGTCCATATTAGAGCCCTTGTCATTTTGCTTAAATGGTCAAAGTAAGACTACAGGTTTACGTTCCCTCATCATTTTCCTTATTTGGAAATTTTTTTTGTGGGTGACCTCATCTGTGTGCTCTTTTGCCTTCCTTTTGGATGGATGTGTTTTTTCTTTGGCTGTTTTAAAAAATTTTGTTTTTGCATGTCCTTTTATAGTTGTTTACCATTATTTGATTGATCTAATGAAGGAAGCTACATGGGTCATCCATATATCTATGGATGAAAATTCATAAAGACTTGATCCTGCAATTTGTTACATTAGCAAGTTGTAAAATTGACCATATAACTTAACCATTAGTCATTCGTCACCTTATTTGTTTGACCTCTCCCTCTCTTATATGTCTTGGTTCTTCATTTTTAAACTTCGTTGCTAAGTTAATCCTAAATTTATATAACGACCTGCAATCAGTTTTTGTATCAAGTTACGGCTCTACGAAACTGTATACCCATCTACGTGCGACAAAAAAAAAAGAGTTGTTATAACAAGCAAACAATAATTTTTAATTGTCAAGTTACTATTTAAAAAGTTACAATCAATCAAAAAGGCTTATAAATAATAAAAAATAGGGTTCTTTACATAAGTATACAACAAATAGAAAGTAATTACAAGAAAAGTGCATCAACTAATTATTTACAAAAAGATTGTACATATTACAAAAATAGTACAATTCACATTAATAAGGAAACCTAAAATTAAGGACAAATAACTGTCATACTTAATAATTTAAATTCAAATATTTGGATCTAACAACAAATTCAAATTCAAAATAATAATTCAAATTTAAATATTCAAATTCAAATCTTCATCTCCCTCACATACACTTTGAAATAATAGTCCGTCATTTACCGCCATTACACCTCACATACTCGCCGCCACACCTCTCCGTTATCGAATCTCCAATGAGTCCAAAAAAAGATTAATGAGAATAAGAAAAAAATAAATAAATCGCCAATGTTCATCACATTTAAACGAAAATGGCAACTTAATAAAATGAATTGGTAACTCAAACTTTTATAACATAGGTAATTGGTAACTTTTATACCAAGATAACCAAACTCTATCTTCACACTTCACACCGCAGTATGAATTAGTTACCTTCGGTGCGAAAGTTTGGCAACCAACCGTATGAAGGTTTGGCTACCAATCAGACATATGCAAAATAATTTGGAAACTTAATAAAACAGAATTGGTTACCTTAGCATGAAGGTTTGGCTACCAACTGCATTATGAAAAAACTGTAAAAACAGAGCAATTGTAACGTCAAAAACAGAGCGATGGTAACGTTCTTCCTTTCTCTTTAGTCTCCACACTCATCCCCGGTCCTTCATATTTGTCGAACCAAGCCTGGCATCAGGACCACGGTCCACAGATTTTTCGTTTGTGCCTATACTTCGACCTTTATTACTTCGATTATCGAAGTAATATGGTTAGTACCAATTTACTAGTAGTAGTACTTGCATCATAATGCTTGGTTTTTCTTTGGATTTGTGGCCGACAAACATGAGATGAGTGTTAAACACTTATGCCCACTAAAAACCAACCAGGACTAGGACCAGGTCCACTTGTGGCCGACAAACATGAGATGAGATTTGTTCCCAACCAGGACCAGGAGAATAAAAAAAAAATTACTCACTCCAATAAAACTCATGCCCACTTTTTTTTCCGATTTCTGCCATTGTTAAACAACACTCCAAATTCTTCATCACCAAGCACTGTACGATTCCCAGTCAACCTTAATTGCATCACCCATGATCATGGATTCATACGTTGAATGAAGAAGAAGGGTGATGACTAACTGCCGTTGTTATTGATTAGGAGAGAGAGAAGAAGTCATGAGTATAACTAATCTATAAATTATGGAATCCTAATTGAATACTAATTTCTTAAATTAAGGAATCCTAAATGCACTAAGATTGTAAATAAATATGGAAGTGTATTAGTTGTCTAAAAATTTTATGAGGGCACTATTATTGTAATTATTTTTAAAAATGTAATAGAATATGTAATTCTCCCTAAAAAATAAATCTTGAAATGTAGTTAAACTTAGTTTAAATTTATGAGAATTTGACTATTAAAGTTGGCTTTTCTTTATTTATTCATTGAAATTTGTTTTCATAAGAATTTTTATTTAAATGCTTTGTGGAATATGTATGGAAAGTGCGGGTGTGTTAAGAATTAATTTAGACTTTTAGTTTAGTGTGTGTCCATATTCAGTGCTTCATTTTTTTGTGTTCATAATTTATTTTTATTTTATTTTTTGAATTATACAGTGTTTTCATGCACGAGTTATCGCTAGTATCTAATAATTGTGAAAGACTCTTACCCTAACCATCATTGACCCAAAGTTATTAATTTGGCCCATAACCCGTACCCTAAATAATGACGTACATTCAGTTGTGCCACAATTACTTTCTCCTTTGTATCAAATTAAGTTTAGAATATCCCAAAAAAAAGCCCATGTGAATTATTAATTACCGAATCAATTTCTTCTTAAAAAAGCTTGATTTTTGAATTTAATTTAATTTAATTTTCTGCAAAGGAGAGTGTATGTATGTGGGATTAAAGTGACACTTTATCATGTTACCTTAAGGAGATTAAAAAGTGAGAGAGAAATTAATTTGACAAAGTTCAAACAAACCACATGTGAGTTCATGATCTAAAAGATGGAATCTCCTTTATATTCTTTAAGCAAAAGTCCCCTTATTTCTGATAAGCCCATGCATATACTAGTATGCAAAAACCATAGATAATCTTATTTTACCTCATTCTTTTTGCCTTTCCATGTTGGCTTCCACTCATTCACTTAAAGCAATGCCTTAGCATATACACATTTGGGTCATAATTTTGTGTGGATCGATATCATTATATACTTCACCCATTAAGGAATGTTATAAGATTCATTTAAATTTTTTAAGAGTTTTTTAAGTTTAAACGCATATTAAGATTTGTCTAAAAATATTTAAGCACGAACTTTCTCGATGATAATTATTTTTTTTAGTATCAAATTTTGAGATTTAATTTTGTTTCAAGTAAATAAATGATCCCGTTTGAATAGAGTTGTAAATGAATTTAGTTACTCACGAGTCTGATTCAACCCCGTCTCAATTAAGCTTGAACCATATTCGAACAAACTTATTTTTCTATTTATTTAAATGAGTGGAGTTTGAATAATGTGGTATCCGAGTCGTTTAGGTACAAATAAGTCTGACTTGTTTAGCATTTAATTAAATATTTTTTATTTTTATATAAAAAAAGATAAATGACTCGTTCTTTAAGCTCGATTAACTTAATTCACTTAATCCCACCTTTAGTTCGAGCTCAACTGCTCAGCCCATTTACTAAACATATATAAATTTTGACTCGACTCGACTTTCAACACATCATTTCGACTACATTTCGATTTTAATTAGGCTTTACATGTCTATGTTTGAGCCATTGAATTAATATACTCAAAGATAAAGTGAAAATAACAAATGGGACTCTCATTCCTAGAAGCGGTTATATATAGTCCTCTAATGGGGTTGTAGCTGGTCTTAATTAACACATGCAATGGCAACCACATCGCCTTCATTGCCAGATGAACAACAGCCTCAAGATCAAGCAGTGCCAAATCCTGATCAAGTACTACAAAGCAATACTGCTAATTGGCATTCTTCTTCAGGATCTATTGGTCCATTTTTCGCAGTAATCTCAGTTCTAACAGTCTTAGCAATTATTTCATGTGTGCTGGGCAGACATTGCAGTCGCCGGACCGCCAAGTCGCCGCTGGAAAGTATCAACCGTAGAGGCTGTTTCTGGTGGCTGAAGGGCAAGCTAGGGCGGTGCACGGCGGGTCATGATGCTGAAGTTGGAGACCATGTTATTAATGTTTGCAAGGCCCAAACTGCTGCTTGACAATACCATTCAAATTGGGGTCATGACCAGGTCGTGGATCAACCCAAATTACAATATTCACATTATATGTCAACATGTCACTCTTTTTTAACAGGATAATTTTGGCAAATTTTCATGTTTGGGCCTTTTTACAAGTCATACCACCACTAGAATTTAATTAAGGTAATATTGTAATTGATCAGTTATTTAAGTTTAGTAATTGATATAGGAAATTAATAAATTCATAATTGAAAATTATTATATAATTAGAGGTAACACTAGGAAAGAATAAGAAGAGAGATTTTCTTGTATTCTTCAATACCACAAATACATGGATAGTGAGCCTCTATTTATAGGCTTCACAAATACATGAACAAAGATAAAAGATGAAAGAAATACAAACTTAAATAGAGAGAATGAATAGCTCATCAATGTACTAATATGTAGGTTATGTAGGTTATAGAAAATGAATGGACATCCATATTATAACTATTCATAACACTCCCCCTTGGATGTCCATTACTGAAGAATATGCCTCGTTAAAAAAAACCTTACTAGGAAAAACCCTGTGGGATAAAAACCTAGTGAAGGAAAAAGAGTACATAATTCTTCAAAAACTTATGAGATATTGTTTTATGAAAAACATTAATTACTCCCCCTCATGATTATATCACTTGAGATCTCTGAGTCGACGCAATCCAACGTTGTGGACTAGCTTCACAAATGTAGAAGTAGGAAGCGCCTTTGTTAATAAATCTGCCAAATTTTTACTTGAACGGATTTGCTGAACATTTATATCACCATTCTTCTGAAGGTCATGAGTGAAAAAGAACTTTGGTGAAATATGTTTCGATCTATCACCTTTGATATATCCTTCCTTGAGTTGGACAATGCATGTTGTATTATCCTCATATAAGACCGTCGGTGTTTCTTCTCCTGAAGATAAACTACTCCTCGTATATGTTGAATTACAGACCTTAACCATACACATTCACGACTAGCCTCATGTATTGCCAAAATTTCAAAGATGGTTAAGATGTAGCTACTATAGTTTGCTTTCATCGAACGCCAAGAAATGGCGGTTCCACCACAAGTGAATACATATCCGGTTATGATCGAGCATTATGAGGATCGGATAGGTACCTCAGATCCGCAAAAACCGACCAAATCTTTTTGGGTTGGTTAGAAAATACAAACCCATATCCTTTGTACCTTGTAGGTAACGTAAGTATATGTTTAATCCCATTCCAATGCCTTCTTCTGTTGACAAGAGCTATATCTTGCTAATAAGTTGACAGAGAATGATATATCAAGTCGTGTATGACTAGCGAAGATACATTAGTGCTCTCAATTGCACTCAAGTATGGTACTTCGTGACCAAGAATCTCCTCATCATTTTCTCGAGGCTCTGGAAGGGTCTTTATTAACATCAAGTGACCTCATAACCATTGGGGTGCTCAACGGATGTGCTTTGTCCATATAAAATCGTTTTAGCACCTTCTCTATATAAGATGTTTGATGCACAAGAATACCGTCCTTTAAATGCTCTATATGTAACCCAAGACAAAATTTTGTTTTTCCAAGATCTTTCATTTCAAATTCTCTTTTCAAGTACTCTACTACCTTTGAAATCTCTTCAGGAGTTCCAATGATATTTAGATCATCAACATATACTGCAATAATAACAAACTCAAATCTAGATCTCTTTATAAAAATGCATGGGCTAACAGGATCATTCTTATATCCCTCCTTTAACAAATATTCACTAAGACGGTTATACCACATGCGACCGGATTATTTTAATCCATATAAAGATCTATTTAATTTGATCGAGTACTGTTCTCGAGAACCGGATTTACATGCTTTGGGCAATTTAAATCCTTCTGGGAGTTTCATATAAATTTCATTATCAAGTGGGGCCATACAAATATGCTGTAACGACATCCATTAGACGCAAGTGAAGTCCTTCTTTATTGCTGGGCCCGATTAGGAATCGAAAAGTAGTCACATCCATCATAGGAGAGTATGTCTCTTCATAATCAATACCGGTCTTTGTGAAAATCCTTGCAAGAACTAGTGGTGCTTTTATGTCGCGCATAATTTCACCCTTTTCATTTCGCTTTCGAATAAAAACCCATTTGTACCTTCACTAGTTTTTTTACACCATCGTGTGTACGGACTCTTGGTCTAAAAACATTTCTCTTTTCAAGAGATTTCAATTACCGCCTCAATTCGTCTTTCCGGGTTTGGCCAATCAATTCTATGACGCATTCCTCAATGACCTTGGTTCAAGATCCTCGTCATCTTTTATAACATTTAGCGCTATATTGTATGAAAAACATTATCGACGCCAATTTTATTTCTGCCCATATTTTTCTCGGACATGACATAATTTATCGAGATCTCTTCATTTTCAATGATTTCGTGTACCGATTGTCTTTTGGGCCTGTAATATTAGTCATGTCTAGAGGTTTTTCTGTAGACTCTTCCGGAGTTACCATTTCTTCGCTATAACCATCTTGAATCTTTGTTCCTTTTCTCATACGAGGATTCTTATCTTTGAACCGATCGGTCTACCACGCCTGCGCGTTTTTAGATTCATTGGCAACAAGAGGTTGTCCTACTGGGACATCAATTTTAATTGGAGCATTAACAGCTGGTATATGTGACTTTGTTACACTCTTTGAGTCATAAAATGCGTCTGGCAATTGATTTGCTAAACTTTGTAAATGAATTATCTTCTGAACTTCTAGTTCACATTTTTTTGTACGAAGATCAAAATGAGACGATGATAATTCATTCCAGCTTATCTCTTTTTTCAGCTGCCTATTTTCTCCCCCTAATGTTGGGAAGATTGATTCATCAAAATGACAATCAGCGAATCTAGCTGTAAATAAATCCCCTATTGATGGTTCTAAATATTTAATTATAGATGGGGATTCATATCCAACATATATTCCTAACCTCCTTTGAGGTCCCATCTTAGTACGTTGTGGTGGAGGAATTGGAACATATACAGCACAACCGAAAATTCTTAGATGAGAAATATTTGGTTCCTGACCAAAAACCAATTGTAAAGGGGAGTACTTATGATAACTTGTTGGTCTGATGCGAATTAGTGTTGCCGCATGTAAAATAGCATGACCCCAAGCAAAAAAATGGAAGTTTTGATCTCATTAGTAATGGTCTTGCAATCAATTAAAGACGCTTAATCAATGATTCTGCGAGGCCATTTTGTGTGTGAACATGTGCTACAGGATGTTCAACACTTATCCCGATAGACATACAATAATCATTGAAAGTTTGGGAAGTAAATTCACCAGCATTGTCAATACGAATTTTCTTGATGGGATAATCTGGAAAATGTGCTCGTAATCTGATTAATTGAGCAAGT
This sequence comes from Panax quinquefolius, assembly GCA_020205615.1. Lineage (NCBI taxonomy): Eukaryota > Viridiplantae > Streptophyta > Magnoliopsida > Apiales > Araliaceae > Panax > Panax quinquefolius. Next base: position 174,319,446 of record CM035156.1, on the reverse strand, counting down.
AACCTCGCAAACGCCAGGTTGCGAGTTGATAATAGAGATACATGTGACCACCTTGTTGATGCATCGATTAAAACTATAAAATATCTAAAAGGTCCACATGGTGGATGAATTGGTCCACATATATCACCTTGTATTTGTTCCAGAAAAGTAAGGGATTCAGTCCCTATCTTAGCCGGTGATGGCCGAACAATTAACTTTCCTTGAAAACAAGCAGCACATGGGAAATTGTGACGCCCCCAAAATTCGGACACCCATATCTCGAATCCGGTGCATCACGTGCAACTACGAATATCTTACTAAAATCAACAACGGAAATACTAGAATAATTTACATTGATATAATATAAATATTTGCGTCCCAAGGTACCGTAACCATTACTACGATAATTCAGTGATTAACTTAACATAACTTAATCATTCTTGATTACATCTTAACAAGCATAACAATAATAATAATACTTCTAATCTTAAGGACTACGTTATTCTGTCACCTTGCCCTTTCCCTTGTCCTCCGTCTCTCGGCAATACCTCACTTCTCGCCTTAAGCGTAATGTTTTAGGAAGTAAGAATGAGCAACGAGTTTGCCCAGCAAGTAATATAGCTAGAAGAACAAGCAGTTATAGCATTTAAATCTTTCAAGGGTATAATAATAATTGGTAGTTCAAGGATATCAAGAATATCAAGAGTATTCAATAGGTGTCGTTATAGACTGAAGGATATCAATAAAATTTCAGGATTTATTCATTTCGAGGTTCAACATGAATGAGTACTCTTACTAGAATTAACAGTATTACACTGTAATCCAATGTAAACGAGTACAACAGGTGATCAGCCTAAAGTACCCTACATTATGCATAACATTTAATCATACTCATATGCGCACGTCGGTCCCCCGACAATATATAATTTTCCCTTCAATGAGGGTTGTTCATCTCAGCAGATTTACGATAGTCCGCACCAAGTTAGTTGGTTTGCATAATAATAGTCTAATCGAATCAAATGCTTAGACAATTTTTATCATGCATTTAAGAACAATAAATCCAATGTTTGCAACAACGTCAAGGTATATAAATGATTTTCGAATAGAAACAGATATTTGCTTGAGACGACAATTCGAATGTATTTAGTGTAAGAAGTAAGGAACTTGCAACACAATAATAATAGTGTTCGGATACTTTCTCAATGTAAATTTAAGTGAGGTCAGGGAACTTGCCTTTAGCGTTGATTATTACTTATAGCGAAGATCGCCTCAATGAACTATGTTTGTCCTATTTATGTAAGTATAGGTATTCATTAACCAAACACACTTGATATACATATATAAACAACATGTACACATAACACATTTTTTTTTAATCTATGTATACTGCTACACCCATCAAAACTCATAGTTGTACACTAACATGCTCATACTTTTGACCATTGCTAGTTTATTCAAAATCTTTCTTCTTCGTAGTTCCAAGAGGTTCATTTCTTTAAGTAGACCATAACATCTATTAATCCCACTGACCCTTTTCTACACATGTTTGCAGGCATTAGATTTATTTTCCCGAAGTTAGTAAAATTCTCTACTTAGAACTCATTCGTGTAATAATAGTTTATACCAGTATAGGAATATTTATTAATCCATCCTTATATCAAGTTATGATGTTGTTTTTGAGTCCCAGGACATCTCGCCATGTCCGAAGCCAAAGACATCTGGCCATGTCCGAAGCCAAGTTACAACACGCTTTGTCCGAAGACATTACGACTTGTCCGAAGACAACACGCTTTGTCCGAAGACATCACGACTTGTCTGAAGACAACACGCTTTGTCTGAAGACATCTCCGTCACTCTTTCGAGACTTCGGTTCCTACACTATTTTCGACAAAGTCTAAGTTTGTTGGGTTAATTTCATTAAGACTTTACTATATGCATACAAACTAAGGGAATTTCTTAATACATGGTCTAACACGACCAACCCATCAATTTGGTTCCTAAGTACGGTGCGTTACAATGACTCTACGGAGTTCGTAGTTGAAGATGAACATGCTCGCTTTTGCAGAGTAGCCACAACTTGATTCCAGGCAATTATTAACGAATTCATGCACGAAAGTAAACTTTCTAAACACCCTATATCATGCTAATTCATCATACTTGACCTATTAATTTTAGGAAAACCGAGAATCGAACAAGACTTAAGTTAAGAACGAAGTAGAAATTATACCTTCTCGAGCTTTAACCTTGATATCTCACACACTGATTTGGTAATGCTTAGCAACTAAGAATTCTTTACTCGGATTTCTCCAACACTCTTATCACTATAACAGACTGCCATGGTGGCTTGTATTTAAAGAGAAAAGCATGGACTAGACACATGTTTTACACAATGTTGGGATTCATGGTGCAATAGAAATGAACAATGGTTGCTTAAGGAGTTGTTTAACCACTCCATACCAGCCACTTAGCTAGCCCTGCATGCCTAGGATTAGCGACTTGAAAGTTTATGTAAAAAGAGAGTTTAGGCTACTGTTCCTTGTACTTGGTGACCCTAAATTTGGGACAAGAGAATAGATCTCAGACATAGACAAGGGGCTAGTCAGTCGGGCCCATTTCCCCACGCCACATTTATTAAACCAACACTGTGACGCCCCCAAAATAGGTCCATTCCATCCAACCCATTCTGAGTCGCCAAATACATGGTACAGAAATAACTACAACTTTATTATTACAACATATAAACTGTGAGTTTAAATACAGATATTGTCATCTAGACAATATCCACACGCAAATAAATCCCCATCATAATTATTGATACATTATTTTACAAAATGGTGAGGACTACTAAACAACTCTCTCTAGAACCTTCATTCCATACCCACGACTAAGATTGCCATACATTCTTGCCTCCCGAGAAGAAAAAAATGGAACAACAAGGAAAAGGGTGAGCTCAACTAGCCCAAGAAAAGAATATTATGACTAAGATAATATACAACAAATTATCGTTAGTCTCCAATAGGAAAAAAATCTAATAGAATACAATAGACAACCAGCTTTAAATCAACAACTGCAATAAAACAACAATTCATTAGAAGAGTTAAGTAGAGAATGCAAACTACTATCTTCTATATATGAATTTAAAAGTTCATCGTCGATATTTTATCCCTCTAACATCAATCAATATATATCCGAATCAAATATTCATCTTTGCACTACGAGCCAAAGATATTCATCATTAAGTCATGTTCATCTAAACACTGCTCATCTTTTACTACGGCCAAAGATATTAATCGATCGGTCGTGTTCATCTCAACACTGCTCATCTTTGCACTACGGCCAAAGATATTCATCAAGAAATCATTCATCTTTGCACTTACAGCCAAAGATATTCAAGAATATCATCATTTAGACCGAGGATGATGAAAATATTTCAAAGAAAACGAATCCAAAGTGAAACAAAATGACAATGATTAAGGATTCGTATTTTAAACAATCCAAGTTCAAAAATACTTCATAAGTAATCAGAGTGGAGTAAAATTCAAGAATGATCAAAACATGGATACAATCAAAGCTAGTATCCACAATAGATATTTTAGACAAAAAGAAGAAATTTCATTTTTTCTATGAATAGTCCAGATTCGTGAATAAAGTCAGTAATATGAATAAAGTCAGATACGTGAATAGTAACTCTACACCAAAAGATAGAAATTTCACAAAAAACATCTTCACGCTTCATGAATAGTACTTTTGAATAAGAACTCGTGAATAAGAACTCATGAATAGTAACTCGTGAATAAGAACTCATGAATAGTAACCTCGACATGAAAAAAGTTTCCAAATTTGATAAAAAGTTCCAACCAATATTTCAAATAAATGATATTGAAGAAATAATATCATTTGAGAAAGAAAATAACATCCCTTACCTCGAAAGAGTGATTTCTAGTTGAAACACCTAATATAAAGCTATGACTTGAACTTGACCGTATAAAGAATACTCAAAGTATACTCAAAATACTCACAAGAATACGCTCGATAATATAGAGAGAGAGAATAGAGAAAACTTCAGCTTTAAAGTGTGATTTTCAATTCTAACCTAAACACCCTATTTATAGAAAATGCTTAGAACACCAAAAAGCGTAAAATTGAATATAATATTAATATAATTATACAAATTTTCCTTAGCCCACCTTTTGGTCAAAAACACCAGCCACACATGTTAAATGAGGTTCACAAACTCACCAAAAACGTTTTTCTCAAAATAATTAATTAAAACTCCCAAAAAATCAATTATTTTAACTCTGAAACTTCAATAATTCATAATAAATAGCCCTTTTATCAGAAAATTCGAATCTCGTGTGTTTTTATAGGAAATTGATTCTCTACAACTTTGCGTAAGAAAGTTTTTCCAAATTCCAAATGTAAATTGACCAAATCCACAAACAGGCGATTTTACAAGTTATAATCAAATTTCAAAAGAAATGGGGTCCACCGACACACAAAACATGTGTTAATCATTTAATGCCACAAAATACTCTTCCTCCTCATATACTCATATATCCCACATTCATTATAAAAATATCACTTAATTAATATATTATTAAAATAATATATTTAAATGAATTATTTTATCGTAAAAAGATAAAATATTAATTTTCAACAATTGTCACATTAAAATTTTCTCCATCTATATCCACATAAAATCAATATTTTCCTCATCATATAAATCAATAATTAATTATTCACAAATAATATTACAGAATCACAAGATCTTGCAACCAGCCGCTCCTGTGAAAGAGGGGCTTTCCAATAAGGATCTCTCCTTATCTTGGCCAAGAATTAGGTGACCAAACCTCTCCGTAGATGTAACTTTCTAGACATTGCCAATAATGTTTTCTAATAATATTATTCGAGATAATATGAATTATTGCTCGATAATGGAAAATACCGTAATGACAATTTATCAAAACAACAAGAATATAAAATATCAATGCAAAGCAATTATTTAATCAATAAAATAAAATAATCGAATAAGAATTATCGTAATAATTATTGAGTAGTGCCTTCTTACGTAAGAATCAATAATTGGTGCAATACCGTACTCTTGTTCAACAACGCAGCATTAGTGTGTTTTAACCAACGGTATTCCAACAAAGATTATCTGTAATAACTACGTTGTTATTTATAAACAACTTATATTTGTCGTTTTCTTCATCCAATCGCTTTCCGCTATGGGGCCCAAAAAAGATCACACCGTCGCATTTAATATTCCCTCGACAAGATTTAATATTCCACGACACCAAACGAATATTCCCCGACAATAATGAATATTTTATAACCACTTGCTTATTCAAAATATTTGCGTATTTTACCCATAACTATCCACATTAATCAAATCAACCCTTACTATTTCAAAATAATAAATAGAGGAAAATAAATTTCATTTATTAATAATTTGGGGTCTTACAACCTCCCTCCTTATGAAATTTCGTACTTTCGAAATTGGCGACGACGTACTGGTGTGTTTCAAAAGATGAGAATACCTCGCTTTCATTTCCGTTTCCAACTCCTAGGTCATTTCCTCAATAGCATGGTTTCTCCACAAAACTTTAACTTGTGGTATAACCTCGGTACATAGGACATGTTCTTTCCTCTACAAGATCTTGACAGGTACCTCCTCGTACGTTAAGTCTTCGGCTATCTCGTATGGTTCTAACTCAATGACGTAGTTCGGGTAGTCCACATATTTACGTAACATCGATACGTGAAAAACGTTATGAACACGCGTCATACTTGGCGGTAAAACGAGTCTATAGGCCACAGTTCCTATTCGATCGAGAATTTCAAATGGATTAATAAATCGAAGGTTTGAGCTTTCCTCACCTCACCGATTCTCGCTTTTGAAATAACAACTTCTTGCCTCCTTCTTCAAATTCATCACCTCGGTGTGTAGCTTGAATGACTTTAACTTTATCGATTAAAGTCGATTATACTCAGATATCATCACGTGGGTACCTAGAGTTTTCATCTCCATCTCTATTATTTGTAAATTATACGAAATGAGTCTTTGACAATATCGTACTCAGATTGTATACGATCTTCTATTCAACACGTCACCTACCACGTTCGCTTTTTCAGGATGGCATGGTCGAACACGTGTCAAATGGGTCTCCTCTTGAGTTCTTCAAGCTCTTCCCACATTCCTTGCTCCATTCAAATTTGTATCTCTACGAGTCACCAAGCGTTAATGGAATAGCGATTCGAGAATATCCTTCAACGAATTTCCGATAATAACCAACTAAGCTGAAAGCTACGTATTTCGATTACCGACTTAGGTTGTTCTCAATCGTGACTCATATCCCAACCTTGGATAAGACGTTACAATGACACCTATCGCTTTACTATCGCATCGAATATGGTGTCCCCTACGAGAGTCTCGCTTTTTGCATTCCACAAAGGAAGTCACCGGATAAAGGCTCAGTACCAAATTTATATAGTTGAATTTTTAACTCACTCAAGTTCAATAGAGCCATTCGATATGAGATTTTAGAAATGAGTTTTGTACCGGTTCAAAGTCGATACAAAATTTAATATCGAAGCTTTGGGAGTAAACCAAGAAATTCTTTAGAAATACGTCGGAAAAATCAATAACAACAGAATATTATTCAAATCATGTGTCTTTATTCAAATCTATAACATGGACTAAGAAAACTTGACATCCGTAATAAACGAATGACTTCATGGCTTGATATGAAAATGTTTGACTACAATGGTTTGATTGCTTGAATTGAATAACAAAGTTGCTTAGGAATATGAAAACTAACAACCTTACGAAAAGTAATCAATTTCGGCATGATGAGTAGTTAACCTTAAAATCACATCAAAAGCAAATATCTCTATAGAAATAATGTTAACGGGTAATGTGATAGTGCCAACCTGAATCAAGCAAGATTTCTAAACAACGGATGTAATGAAAGTTTCTCTAACGGAGTCTCCATAAATAGGTAAAAGTCTAATTTCTCCGTAGTCAAGTTCAAACGTTGAGCGCAAAGCAAAAGAGAGATAAAAAATGGTAGAAATCCCAGATCTAGTAAGGTATAAACTTTTCAAGAATTTATAATTAACTAACCCGTGCTAACTTCGTTCGGATTCTTCAGATTTTGACCGGCCACGACAAACGCTCTTCCGAGAACCGCTGACTTTGACTTTTACAGATCCGCTTCTGGTGCCAACGTCCCAACTGGACTTGATTTACGCTATAGGACAAAATCGAGCTATGTGACCATCTTTTCCACAACTAAAACATACCTTGGAAGGCTTTGAACAGTTTAACCTTATATGTCCCTCCTCTCCGTGATCCGTAGAAGATCTAACCAGCGATCGTTCTCTTCCCCTAGAATTTGTTGATGGTGCCGATCTTTGCTTGCCGACGCCTTCCCGTCATCGTTAAATCTTCTCTTTTAGATTGGACATCTCTTTCCATAATATCAACGCGTCGTGCGGCTTTACCCATGCATCACTCATTCTCACTCGTTCAGCTTATTTCTTCTTTCATTTCAGATTCCACTTTATCATCTTATACTCGCCAAAAAAGTGCTTCATTCAAGCATCACATATCGGGTAACACAAGCTTGAATCGTTGCATCCTTTTGCTCCACGATCGCTCGCAATTCTTCAAATGCTTTCTTCTAACTCATGAATATGATTTTGCAATTCTATATTTTGATCATAAAATACCTCTAATAAACTCTCTTCGTACCTCTTCTTCCTCTTCTTCTTTCTCTCTCTCACCGTTGTTACCTCTGCGACTATCTAAGGTGCAATTATCAATTCTTCACTCACCATACATGGATATCTCCAATTCCTTCTTCTTCACGACATCACATTATCTTGGTTGGCGATTAGAGGTGTCTCCACGATCTCATTCACTCCATTGTTAACGCTTCTCATGACCATTTCTTAAAAACTATCATAAAACAAGGGTTAATTAAATAAATTAACAAATCACATAATACCCCTATATTACGACCAACCAACAAATAAGCTTAGTAGACACACTAGCGAAGGATTTACTTTCGCCTCCCTCCTAGTTCTATTCCCCGATCTCCGCCAGAGATCATATCCCTAAGCTCGATACCAACCGTGACGCCCCCAAATAGGTCCATTCCATCCAACCCATTCTCGAGTCGCCAAATACATGGTATGTAAATAACTACAATTTTATTATTACAACATATAAATTGTGAGTTTAAATACGAGATATTGTCATCTGCATAATATCCACACGCAAATAAATCCCCATCATAATTATTGATACATTATTTTACAAAAATGGGAGGACTACTAAACAACTCTCTCTAGAACCTTCATTCCATACCCCACTAAGACTTTCTACATTCTCGCCTCCCGAGAAGAAAAATGGAACAACAAGGAAAAGGGTGAGCTCAACTAGCCCAAGAAAGAATATTATGACTAAGATAATATACAACAAATTATCCTCATGAGACCCTTTATTTTATCAATAAAGATTTAAATTTTGTCGAAATAATTTTTTAATATTATGGTGTGAATTTGAGATAATATTATAGTTATGGGTAGTATTTATAAATTTTGCAAAGTATGCAAGTGGTTATATTATATTCGATTGGTTGGGGAATATTCGGTTTAGCGGGGAATATTCGCATAACTACTCAATCATTGGTGGACCTTATTAACAAAATTATTATTTGATTGAGAAAACGACAAAAATATTTTATGGAAATAATTCATGGAAGTTTTACCGCTTGATCTTCGTTGAACTACTCTCTAGTAAAAAAGTACGAATAATACGTGTGGTTGATAAGAAAGACACACGATATTGATTATCGATGCTTATGTGAAAAGTCACTCGGTTTGATTACATTATCATCGATTAATAATATGAATTATTATAATGATAATGACGTTTTTGTTTTATTCAGTATTATTAACGTAATAAAACGTAAACATCTTTTATATATAAAATGTAATACTTTATTAAAATTATTCTATAAATAGAATATATTATATTTTATTATGCATAGTGTTGCATAGTGTTTTTTGCATAGTGTTGCATATAAGGTTTGCATAGTAAAATGTTTTTATATAAATAGAATATATGATATTTTATTTAAAAGATTTTACTTTAAATATGGATAGTCAGATTAAAGTAAATCAATCTGACCGCTCATGGATTAATTACTATGCATTCTATTTTCCTATAAATAAGCTCATTCCTTCATTATTTTCTTTACTAATTCACCGAAACTCTGTAGAGAGAAATTATAGAGAGAAGCTATAGAGAGAAAAATCTATAGAGAGAAAGAAGAAGAGTATTCTCGTACTTCACTACTTTGATATCCAAAGTATCTTTTACTAGAAGGGGATATTATTTGTTGTACTGTAAGGGTGTTATTCTTTCTTATTCATGAAGAGAACTTCATTATTCCATTCATTATTATTCTTGGAATAACTCGTAAAAGTGGCATACCCTATACATAACTCAGTATACGCCAGGCGATACCCTATACTTGGTGAAATCTTTATATTATTCCATTCTTATTTATTCTCATTGAATAACTCAGATACGCTGGAATCCCCTATACTTGGTGATCTTCTTTTGTTATTCCATTCTTTATTATTCTGTTGGAATATCCTGTCTGTGTGTTTTACACCAAACCTGGTTCCATTGTTTATTATTCCGCATTTATTATTCTGTTGGAATATCCTGTCTGTAAAACACCGGACCTGGTTCCATTGTTTATTATTCAACATTTATTATTTTATTAGATCATCCTGTCGGTGTGAATTTCACCTGACCTGGTTCCGTTATTATTATTCTGTTGGAATAACTTTGCTACATGAGAAGTACCGCATGCATGGTGATTTCTTTTGTTATTCCATTCTTTACTATACCCAAATGGTTAAAACTTTGACTTCTATACTCCATGAAATTAGTAGAATATCCTTGATATTTGCGTTTCATCCAAAGATCTTTTCATGGAAATATTCTTCCGATCATTCTTGAATTTTACTCTACAAAACAAAGATCTTGTTGACAATTTGGGCGTTATTAATTCCTCGGATAAAATAATTCTTGAACTTGTTTTATTGAATTATTATGTCATTGTCATCATCCTCATGATATATTATGTTATCTTCGGCTTACGTGCATAGATGAACTTAGTATGATTATGACCGTGGATAATTCGTATAATCACGGCTTGTTATAAATGATGTGATAAAAGTCCTCAATGGCTCGTAATGCGTTGATGGATAGTTTTTGGTATGATTATGACCAGGGTGATTCGGTATAGTCATGACCATTGATAATTTGATGAAAATCCTTGACCGTGGTACGTGGATGATTAGATATTGTGGTTTATTCATTAAACCGAGTCTTAATGATAAAAATTTATGAAAACCTTTTAAAACCTAAAAGATAGTAGACTTTATTTTCTACTTGACTCTTTTAATGGATCGCATATTCATTTATAATTAAACCGGTTGTCTATTGTATTTTATCGCTTTAACATCGTTGAAGACTAATGATAATTTATTCGCATTATCTTAGTCATAATATTTCTTCTTGGGCTAGTTGAGCTCACCTTTTCTTTCACCGTTTCTCTTCGTGAAATGAGAACATAGTTTGGGACAAGCTCGAGGAACGGAGTAATGGTTCGAGAGGATAGCATTAGTAGTCCTCACTATTCTGCGTGAAATAGTGTGATAATAATTGTAATGAGGACTCCTTGAGTATGGATATTGTCTAAATGACAATATTCCTATTAGAACTCTCGATTTATGTATTGTCGTATGTTACACCTACGATGTATAATTAAGTTTGTATTTGAATTTATGTACCATGTAAGTGGCGACCCAAGATGGGTGACATATACCTAATTTTGGGGCGTCACAATTGGTATCGAGCTAGGGGATATGATCCCCAGCTAAGATGCGAGATAAGAACTAGAGGGAGAGACGGGAATTCCTTCGCTAGTATGACCTACCTAAGTTTATTTGTTATTTAATTGGTTCTGGTTAGAGTATAGGGATAATATTTGATATATTAATTAACCCTTGTTTTGTGGCGATGTGTTTGAGAATGACATCCTAAAATGCCGAGATAAGCAATGAAGCACATGAGAGTGTTGATTCAAATTTCAAACAAAAGGTAACGACCAACAACACGATAATAATCATACTGGTGGCAACGGCTATCAGAACAATGATAACCATCGTGGGAAATTATCATGCTAAGAATGGTAACCACTTCGGTGGTAATCATGGCAAAGATAATAGAAGTGGAAATTGCAAGAAGAGAAGGTCATTTAGCTCAATTTTGTTGTGCACCAAAGTCAAGTCTAGCTGGGACGGTGGCACCAAAGGTGGATATGGACAAAACAAAGTCGTTGGTTTTAGGAAGTGCATTTTTATGACATCTCAAAAAGTGAGTAAACCGAACGAAGTTAGCACGCAAGTTAGTTAATTATAAATTGCATAAGTCTATACCTTATAAGATACCGCCTCTACCCATTATTTTATCTCTCTTGCTTGCGTTCAACGCTTAAATTTGACTCAGGAGAAGTTAGACTTTGACTTATTGGTTGAAACTTCGTTAGTAGGAGCCTTCGTTATCGCTACTATTTTTAAATCTTGTTTGATTCAAATAAACATTTTCACGCTACTTCGTCGATCTTATCTTTTGAAAATACTTGCCTTTGATGTGATTTTAGGAATCAATTGGTTAACTACTCATCATGCTTTTCGTAAGGTTGTTAGCTTTTATATTCATAACCAACTTTGTTATACTGAATTCAAAGTAACCAAACCCTAAAGTTAATCAACTTTGTTATATCGTCGCCATAAGTAAAGAGCCCCGATCCTTTCGTTGTTAACTTCCTTGTGTGGAATGCAAAAGCTTTACTTTCTCGTAGGCGACGTCGTGATCAAGATGGCAAGTTGATAGGTATCATTGTGAGATGCTATCCGGGTTAAGGGATGAAGTCACAGTTGGTATTAATGTGACGTCTTATTCAAGTCTTGGATGAGAGTAATGCTTTGAATGATATTTCTATCATTAATAAATTTCTTGACGATATTCTTAAAGATTTCTAGCCTACCTTAGAGCGTGAAATCGAATTTTGTATTGACCCCAAAGATAAAAAAACCCATTTCTTAAACCCTCAAATATTTATTCAACTGAAATGAACAGTTTACGTGGTTTATGATGAAAGTCATAATAAAAGCATTGGACTAATGAAAATCATGGGTATTCGTGGTATTAGTAAGTTTTATGATGAGTTATGTTGGTTAGTATGTAAAAACATGAAAGTTTCTTAGAAATCACAAAGAGTTGAAAATCGATTTTGGTGAAAAACGTAATATGAAATTCAATTGACCATATCTCCTATTATATTTTGAATTTTTGAGTGTGGTCAAGTCCTAGAGTTAGATCTATGAGTTACCTAACTAATCCAAGTGGAATTACTGGAAAAGGTGTTGTATATTTTTGTGTGGACTGATTTTAGCAAAGGAGTGCAAAGCTGCAAAAAAGCAAAAAGTCATGCTGCCATGATTTTAGAGGGCTGTTTCGGCCACTTAAATTATGAGAAAAATTCTGGCCTTTTGGGACATGAAAGTATATGGTATAAAGTACCTCCTGTCCAAAAATGAGCTCATTCTGACTTAAAATGAGCAAGTTATGACTATTTCAATATTTAGGTTTTTTCCGATGAAAAACGCTATAACCGGAGTTCTATAACTCCGATGACCATGAAATTTAAACTAGAAGCTCACGTTAACATGTGTAAGGTCCTGCCAAGATTTGGGAATTTTTGGAGTTAAACTTGAGGTAGCTAATTTCTTAAGGAATTAATTAGAAATTGATTTTTGAAAAATAGTAAATGAATTTTAAAAATTCCGAGAAAAATATATTTTTATTATGGGACTATATTATGCTAAATCTCAGAAAAGAAATATTTTTGGGACTAATTTGGTATTTTTCATGAAAATAGTTTAGTTACGAACATATGAGTTAAATATGTTATGTGAAGTAACAAAGTTGAAAATAGGATTTTATGGCTAAAGAATCCTATATAGAGTATATGCATATTTTTTTGATGAGGGATTTGATAATTGGTGATGATATCTTATGAGTATGGAATTTTTGAATGATTAAATGCATTATATGGTAAAGCGTAAACAATTGATATAAATTGTTTATAAATTTAAGTGATTAAAATATTGTTATAATATTAATGATATTAGATTATGAGATTATTAAGTGATTGATAACATGGGGATATTCTTGAATCCTTGATAAATTATATTATAAATGTTTAATATTTATCCTTTATCTCATTTGCTTGATTCTTTATATCATTATCCTCATGTTTATATTATGTTGAAAGTCATCTACGTGGCAGAAGTGCATAGATGAACTTGGTATGATTATGACCGAGGATTGTTCGGTATAATCATAACCGTAATTGAAAACACGATTATCTTTGGCAGTAGTGCATGGATAATTTGTGGTCGTGATACTAATGAATACACGATTATCTTTGGTAGTAGTGCATGGATAATTTGTGGACGTGATACTAATGAATACACGATTATCTTTGGTAGTAGTGCATAGATAATTTGTGGTCGTGATACTAATGAATACACGATTATCTTTGGTCGTAGTGGTATGGATAATTTGTGGTCGTGATACTAATGAATACACGATTATCTTTGGTAGTAGTGCATGGATAATTTGTGGTCGTGATACTAATGAATACACGATTATTATCTTTGGTAGTAGTGCATGGATAATTAATTAAATGGTCGTGATACTAATGAATATCCTTGGCCTCAGAGTGCGGGGATGATTCGATGATATGGATTAATTATTGAAATGAGTCTCAAAGAATGAAATATTAATTCATGGATGTGGTAAAAGTCATCTTTGGTAGTAGTGTATTGATAGACTTGGTATGATTATGACCAAGGATTATTTGGTATAATCATGACCGTAATTGAAAACACGAATATCCTTGGCCAGTAGTGCATGGATAATTCGTGGTCGTGATACTATTAAGCTGAGTCTCAGCATTATTGGTTTTACAGTTGTATATCTTTGGCCTATAGTGCAAAGATGAATTGTTAATGAATATCTTTGGCCGGATTGCAAAGATGAATTTAATGTTTTCAACGATAAAGGTATTCAAGGTATCCTCACCTCTTATCATACCAGGTACGTACCCTAATTTCGAGGGCGAAATTCCATAAGGAGGGAGATTGTGAGACCCAGTTTTTTTATCAATAAAGATTTAAATTTTGTCGAAATAATTTTTTAATATTATGGTGTGAATTTGAGATAATATTATAGTTATGGGTAGTATTTATAAATTTTGCAAAGTATGCAAGTGGTTATATTATATTCGATTGGTCGGGGAATATTCTTGTTTAGCGAGGAATATTCAGTATAACTACTCAATCATTGGTGGACCCTACAATGTAATTATTGTTTGATTGAGAAAACGACAAAAATATTTTATGGAAATAACGGCGGAAGTTTTACTGGGTGATCTTGTTGAACTACTTTCAGTAGTAAAAGTACGATGTCGTGTGGTTGCATAGTAAGTACACCGGTATTGATTATCGATGCTTATGTGAAAAGTCACTCGGTTTGATTACATTATTGTCGATTAATAATATGAATTATTATAGCGATAATGACGTTTTTTTTTTATTCAGATTATTAACGTAATAAAATGTAAACATCTTTTATATAAAAATGTATACTTTATTAAAATTATTCTATAAATAGAATATATTATATTTTATTATGCATAGTGTTGCATAGTGTTTTGCATAGTTTTGCATAGTGTTTGCATAGTAAAATGTTTTTATATAAATAGAATATATGATATTTTATTTAAAATTTTTGCTTTAAATATGGACCGTCGATTAAAGTAAATCAATCTGGACCGTTCATGGATTAATTACTATGCATTCTATTTTCCTATAAATAGAAGCTCATTCCTTCATTATTTTCTTACTTAATTCACTTTGAAACTCTGAGAGAGAAATTATAGAGAGAAGCTATAGAGAAAAAATATAGAGAGAAGAAGAAGAAGAGTATTCTGTACTTCACTACTTTGATATCCAAAAATGTCTTTTACTGTAAGGGATATTATTTGTTGTACCCCATAAGGGGTGTTATTCTTTCTTATTCATGAAGAGAACTTCATTATTCCATTCATTATTATTCTCATTGGAATAACTCGTAAAAGTGGCATACCCTATACATAACCTCGATACGCTGCATACCCTATACTTGGTGAAATCCTTATATTATTCCATTCTTATTTATTCTCATGGAATAACTCAGATATCTATGTAATCCCCTATACTTGGTGATCTTCTTTTGTTATTCCATTCTTTATTATTCTGCTGGAATATCCTCGTCATGCGTGTTTTACACCGACCACAGTTCCATTGTTTATTATTCGCATTTATTCCTCGCTTGCAGTGAATTTCACCCGACTTTAAATTCCGTTATTATTATTCTCATTGAATAACTCTGCCTATGCAAGCACCGCATGCACGGTGATTTCTTTTGTTATTCCATTCTTTACTATACCCAAATAGTTTAAAACTTTGACTTCTATACTCCATGAAATTAGTAGAATATCCTTGATATTTATGCGTTTCATCCAAAGATCTTTCATGGAAATATTCTTCCGATCATTCTTGAATTTTACTCTACAAAACAAAGATTCTTGTTGACAATTTGGGCGTTATTAATTCTGGATAAAATAATTCTTGAACTTGTTTTATTGAATTATTATGTCATTGTCATCATCCTCATGATATATTATGTTATCTTTGGCTTACGTGCATAGATGAACTTAGTATGATTATGACCGTGGATCATTCGGATAATCATGGCTTGTTATAAATGATGTGATAAAAGTCCTCGGTGGCACAGTAATGCGTTGATGGATAGTTTTTGGTATGATTATGACCGTGGGTGATTCGGTATAGTCATGACCATTGATAATTTGATGAAAATCCTTGACCGTGTAGTACGGGGATGATTAGATATTGTGGTTTATTCATTAAACCGAGTCTTAATGATAAAAATTTATGAAAACCTTTTAAAACCTAAAAGATAGTAGACTTTATTTTTTACTTGACTCTTTTATTTATCAGTTTAACACTGTTGAAGGCTAATGATAATTTATTCTGCATTATCTTAGTCATAATATTTCTTACTGGGCTAGTTGAGCTCACCCTTTCTTTCACTGTTCTCTTCAGAAAATGAGAACATAGCCGGGACGAGCCTGTCGGAACGGAGTAATGGTCCGTGAGGATAGCATTAGTAGTCCTCACTATTCTCGTGAAATAGTGTGATAATAATTGTAATGAGGATTCTCGAGTATGGATATTGTCTAAATGACAATATTCCTATTAGAACTCTCAGTTTATGTATTGTCGTATGTTACACGACAGATGTATAATTAAGTTTGTATTTGAATTTATGTACCATGTAAGTGGCGACCCAAGATGGGTGACGTATACCTAATTTTGGGGAAGTCACATTATCGTTAGTCTCTAACAGGGAAAAAATCTAATAGAATACAATAGACAACCAGCTTTTAAATCAACAATCGCAATGAAACAACAATTCATTAGAAGAGTTAAGTAGAGAATGCAAACTACTATCTTCTATATATGAATTTAAAAGTTCATCGTCGATATTTTATCCCTCACAACATCAATCAATATATATCCGAATCAAATATTCATCTTTGCACTACTGTGCCAAAGATATTCATCGATTAATCATGTTCATCTAAACACTGCTCATCTTTGCACTACGGCCAAAGATATTAATCGATCAATGTCATGTTCATCTCAACACTGCTTCATCTTTTGCACTACTGGCCAAGATATTCATCAAGAAATCATTCATCTTTGCACTACAGGCCAAAGATATTCAGTAATATCATCATTTAGGACTGAGGATGATGAAAAATATTTCAAAGAAAACGAATCCAGTGAAACAAAATGACAATGATTAAGGATTCGTATTTTAAACAATCCAAGTTCAAAAATACTTCATAAGTAATCAGAGTGGAGTAAAATTCAAGAATGATCAAAACATGGATACAATCAAAGCTAGTATCCACAATAGATATTTTAGACAAAAAGAAGAAATTTCATTTTTCTATGAATAGTCTTGGTATTCGTGAATAGTCAGATATCGTGAATAAAGGCCAGATATCGTGAATAGTAACTCAGACACCAAAAGATAGAAATTTCACAAAAAACATCTTCACGCTTCATGAATAGTACTCGTGAATAGAACTCGTGAATAGTAACTCATGAATAAGAACTCGTGAATAAGAACTCATGAATAAGTACCCCGACATGAAAAAGTTCCAAATTTGATAAAAAGTTCCAACCAATATTTCAAAGATAATGATATTGAATAAATAATATCATTTGAGAAGAAAATAACATCCCTTACCTCGAAAGACAAGATTCTAGTTGAAACAATCGAATATAAAGCTATGACTTGAACTTGCACCGTATAGCAATACTCAAAGTATACTCAAAATACTCACAAGAATACGCTCGATAATATAGAGAGAGAAATAGAGAAAACTTCGCTTTACGGTGTGATTTTCAATTCTAACCTAAACACCCTATTTATAGGAAAATGCTTAGAACACCAAAGCGTAAAATTGAATATAATATTAATATAATTATACAAATTTTCCTTAGCCCACCTTTTGGTCAAAAAGACCAGCCACACATGTTAAATGAGGTTCACAAACTCACCAAAAACGCGTTTTCTCAAAATAATTAATTAAAACTCCCAAAATCAATTATTTCTAACTCAAAACTTCAATAATTCATAATAAATAGCCCTTTTATCGTAAAATTCGAATCTCGTGTGTTTTTATAAGAAATTCAATTCTCTACAACTTTGCGTAAGAAAGTTTTTCCAAATTCTAAATGTAAATTGACCAAATCCAAAAACGGGCGATTTTACAAGCTATAATCAAATTTCAGTCAAGAAATGGGGTCCACCGACACACAAAACATGTGTTAATCATATAATGCCACAAAAATACTCTTCCTCCTCATATACTCATATATCCCACATTCATTATAAAAATATCACCGTTAATATATTATTAAAATAATATATTTAAATAAATTATTTTATTAGAAAAAGATAAAATATTAATTTTCAACAATTGTCACATTAAAATTTTCTCCATCTATATCCACATAAAATCAATATTTTCCTCATCATATAAATCAATAATTAATTATTCACAAATAATATTACGAATCACAAGATCTTGTGACTGGTAGTTGTGGCGCCCCAAAATTAGGTATACATCACCCATCTTGGGTAGTCGATATACATGGTACGTAATTTAAATACAACTTACTAATATAACTGCTGCCGTGTATAATACGACATAAACTGTGAGTTTGAATACAAATATTGTCTACTAGATATTATACAAACTCAAAAGGAGTCCTCATTACAATTATTATCACACTATTTCACAGAATAGTGAGGACTACTAATGCTATCCTCTCGGACCATTACTCCGCTCCCAGACTCGTCCCCAAATTATGTTCTCATTTCAAGAGAACAAAGGAAAGAAAGGGTGAGCTCAACTAGCCCAGTAAGAAATATTATGACTAAGATAATGCAGAATAAATTATCAATAGCCTTCAACATTGTTAAACTGATAAAATATAATAAACGTCAAGTTTAACTGCAGCGGAACAAGCAATCCATTAAAAGAGTCAAGTAGAAAATAAAATCTACTATCTTTTATGATTTAAAAGGTTTTTCATCATTATTATAAATTTGAGACTCACTTTAATAAATAATCCACATCATCGAATCACCCCACACTACTACCAAGGATATTCTTTAAGATCACGACCACAATTATTCTCGCACTACGAGCCAAGAATAGTTGTGTATTCATTAATGGTCATGATCATGCCAACAATCGTCCATCAATGCACTACTACCAATCGAGGACTTTTACCACATCATTAGTAACATTACGGTCATGATTACAATCAATAATCCTCGGTCATAATCATACCAAGTCCATCCATGCTCTACAGCCAGCGATGACTTTAAAAAAATATAAACATGAGGATGATGACAATGATATAAGAATTCAATAAAACAAGTTCAAGAATTAAGTTATTCAGAAACTAATAACATCCAAACTGTCAACATGATATCGCTTTGTAGAGTAAAATTCAAGAATGATCGTAAGAATATTTCCATGAAAGATCTTTGGATGAAACGCAAATATCAAGGATATTCTACTAATTTCATGGAGTATAGAAGTCAAAGTTTTAACCAATTGGGTATAATAAAGAATGGAATAACAAAAGAAATCACCATGCATGCGGATTTCCGATGATGAAGTTATTCCAATGTAATAATAATAACGGAACCAAAGTCGTGAAATGAAATTCACACCGAAGCGTGATGTTCCAACAGAATAATAAAGATGGAACTGATCCGGTGTAAAACACACGAATAGGATATTCTAACGAGAATGATAAAGACGGAAACCAGTCCTGTGTAAAACACACAAACAGGATGTTCCAACAGAATAATAAAGATTTTAACCGTGTCCCGGTGTAAAACACATGCATGTGATGTTCCAATGTAAATAATAATAAAGATTTTAACCAGTCCTGTAAAACACACGCATGTGATGTTCCAATAGAATAATAGAAGAATGTCACCAAGTATAGGGTAAACCACGATACAAAAGTTATTCCAATGTAATAATAAGCGATGGAATAACAACAGTTCTCTTCATGAATAAGAAAGAATAACACCCTTACGGTACAACAAATAATAT
The DNA here is from genome assembly GCA_020205615.1 of Panax quinquefolius. NCBI lineage: Eukaryota > Viridiplantae > Streptophyta > Magnoliopsida > Apiales > Araliaceae > Panax > Panax quinquefolius. The sequence continues at coordinate 174,299,533 of CM035156.1, read as the reverse complement.
TCCCTACCTTAGAAGAACTGAATATTGGCAAAGTGAAGTAGCGAATTCTTTTTTCTTTCTCTCTATAGTTTCTCTCTCAGAGTTTCAAAGAATTCGTAAGAAAATAATGAAGGAATGAGCTTCTATTTATAGGAAAATAGAATGCATAGTAATTAATCCATGAACGGTCCAGTTGATTTACTTTAATCTGACGGTCCATATTTAAAGCAAAATCTTTTAAATAAAATATAATATATTCTATTTATATAAAAACATTTTACTATGCAAATACTATGCAACACTATGCAAAATACATGCATAATAAAATATAATATATTTTATTTATAGAATAACTTTAATAAAGTATTCTTTTATATAAAAGATGTTTACGCTTTTATTACGTTAATAATACTGAATAAAACAAAACGTCATTATCACTATATAATAATTCATATTATTAATCGACAATAATGGAATCAAACCGGTGACTTCTCACATAAGCATCAATAATCAATACCGTAATGCTACTATGCAACCACACGACATCGCATTTTTACTACCGAGTAGTTCAACAAAGATCAACGGTAAAACTTTCGCCAGTTATTTCAATAAAATATTTTTGTCGTTTTCTCAATCCGACAATAATTACATTATGGGGTCCACCAATGATTGAGCCGTTGTATGCGAATATTCCCTGCTAAACCAAATATTCCCCACCAATCGAATATAATATAACCACTTGCATACTTTTTGCAAAATTTATAAATATTACCCACAACTATAACATTATATCAAATTATTCCATAATATTCAAAAATAATATTTATAGAAAATTCATCTTTATTTATAAAAGTGGGGTCTTACAACCTCCCTTCTTATGAAATTTCGCAATCGAAATTAGGTACGACTGGTATGTCGAAGAGGTAAGGATACCTTGATTTCATTTCGATTCTAACTCCCAAGTCATTTCTCAACATCGTGGTTCCTCCACAAAACTTTGACTTGAGGTATAACCTCGAGCGTAGAATATGTTCCTTCTTATCCAAAATTTGAACAGAACCTCTTCATACGTTAAATCTTCCGCTATTTCGTCCGGTTCTAACTCAATAATATGGTTCGGTCTTTCACATATTTACGTAACATGGATATGTGAAAAACGTTATGAACACGAGACATATTTTCACAGAAAGCGAGTCTATAGGCCACGCTTCCTACTCGATCGAGGATTAAAATGGACCGATGAATCGAGGATTAAGTTTTCCTCTCTTTCCAAATCTTGTAACTCCTTTCCATGGAGTAACTCTTAACAACACATGATCTCCTATATCGAATTCCACGTCCTTTCGATGAAGATCAACATAACTCTTTTGTCGATTTTGTGAGGTTTTTTATACGTTGTTTGATCGTTTGAATCTTTTCCGTAGTCATACGTACCAACTCCGGTCCCAACAACGTTGCTTCACCCACCTCATCCCAGCATACTGGAGAAAGACACTTTCTTCCATACAACGCTTCGAATGGAGCCATGCCAATACTTGCTTGATAACTGTTGTTGTAGGAAAACTCCACCAATGGTAAGAACTTGTCCCAACTCCCCTTGAAATCAAGAACACAGAGTCTTAATAGATCTTCAAGAGTTTGAATAGTCCTCTCCGACTGTCCGTCCGTCTGAGGATGATATGCCGAGCTAAATCGTAAGTCCGTGCCCATAGCTTTTTGCAAACTAACCCAAAATTGTGAAGTGAATCTTGGGTCTCGATCAGAAACTATGGATACCGGCATACCATGCAGTCTTACAATCTCGTTTATGTACATACGAGCAAGACGTTCAAGTGTATAAGTTTCTCGTATCGGTAAGAAATGAGCAGACTTGGTCAATCTATCAACAATGACCCAAATCGCATCAATGCCTTGAGAAACCTTAGGAAGACCGGTAACGAAATCCATGGTAATGTGCTCCCACTTCCATTCTGGAATTTCAAGTGGTTGCAATGGACCTTTTGGTACTTGATGCTCCGCTTTAACTTATTGACAAGTTAGACACCTTGAGATAAACAAATATATCTCTCTCTTCATATTGCTCCACCAAAATGTATGACGAATATCATGATACATTTTGTACTCCCAAGATGGATTGCAAATGGTGTGTGTGCGCCTCCATCATGATATTATACTTTAAATCGTGGTCGTTAGGAACACAGGTCCAGAGTTGACTCAAGTATTCCTTCTTCATCGATTCTTGCTTCCTAGATAGCACCCTCTTGCACTTTCTTCCTCATACGATCGCCTCCAGTGTCCGTAGCTTGAAGCGACTTTAACTTTATCGATTAAAGTCGGCTCTACTCGTATATTCGCTATCATCACGTGCGTCCACAGAGTCTTTAACTCTATCTCCATCCTTTGCAAGTCACACAAATGGGCTCTTGCGTTGACAATAACGCACTCAGATTTGCATATGATCTTCTACTCAATCGCGTCACTACCACGCTCGCTTTTCGAGGATGGTATTGGATGGTATGATCATAATCTTTCAATAGTTCAAGCCAACGTCGTTGTCGCATGTTGAGTTCCTTTTGAGTGAAGAAATATTTGAGGCTTTTATGATCCGTAAAAGATTTCAACTTTCTCCCCATACAAGTAATGCCTCCGAATTTTAAGTGCAAAGATACAATACCGCTAACTCCGGATCATGAGTAGGATAATTCCTCTCATATTCTTTGAGTTGTCGCGAGGCATAGGCTATAACTTTTCCATGTTGCATGAGAACACATCCCAACCCTTTGCTCAAGCATCCTCAGTAGATGACAAATCCTCCGAGCCGGATGGTATTGTCGAACAGTCTTTGAAATAAGTCTCCTCTTAAGTTCTTGAAAACTCTTCTCACATTCTTCGCTCCAACCGAACTTTGTATCTTTTCGAGTCACCGAGTCATGGAGTAGCGATTCGAGAAAATCCTTCCACGAATCTCCGATAATAACTAGCTAAACCGAGAAAGCTACGTGCTTTTGGTCCATCGATTTAGGTTGTTCCCGACTTTTGAATAGCTTCAATCTTTCTTTGGGTCAACAGATATTCCATGACTTGATACCACGTGCCCAAGGAATGCTACTTCTTCAAGCCGAACTCGCATTTCTTCAACTTGGCATAAAGCTTATATTCACGAAGCTTTTGGAGTGTCGACCTCAAGTGTTGCTCATGATCTTCACGGCTTTTGGAATAAATAAGGATGTCATCAATAAAGACGACCACAAAGTGATCTAAATATTCCTCAATACTCGATTCATCATATCCATGAAGGCGGCGAGAGCATTAGTCAATCCAAAGGACATGACTAGAAATTCATAATGCCCGCATCGAGTTCTCGAAGCCGCCTTTGGAATGTCGGCTTCTAATCTTCAATTGGTGATATCCTAACGAAGATCAATCTTTGAAAAGAATTTGGCTCCTTGCAATCGGGTCAAACAGTCATCAATACGCGGCAATGGATACCTATTTTTGATGGTGACATGATTCAACTCCCGATAATCAATACAAAGTTGCATACTCCCATCTTTCTTCTTCACGAATAGAAATGAGAGCACCCCAAGGAGAAGTACTAGGACGAATAAAGCCAATGTCTAACAATTCCTGCAGTTGGGTCTTTAACTCCTCGAAGTTCAATAGAGCCATTCGATATGGGGCTTTGAAAATAGGTTTTGTCTTAGGGTTCAAGGTCGATACAAAATTCAATTTCACGCTCGGGGTAGGCCAGAAGTTCTTCTGGGAATACGCCAAGAAATTTATTAACAATAGAAATATCGTTCAAAACCGACGTATTTTTGTTTAAATCATGACATGAGCTAAGAAATCTTGACATCCGCTTTTCAATAAACGAATAGCTTTATGGCTTGAGATGACCGTGATTGATTTTAATGGTTTGGTCGTTTGAATTCACATAATAGGTTGATTAGGAATATGAAAGCTAACAACCTTACGAAAAAATCAATTTTGCATGATAAGTAGTTAACCAATCAATCCTAGAATCACGTCAAATGCAAGTATTTTTAATGAAATAAGATCGATGTAATGTGAGGTACCGATTTGAACCAAACAAGACTTATAAACAAAGTGAATGTAATGAAGGTTTCTCCCAACGGAGTTTCCACAGATAAGTCAAAGTCTAATTTCTCCTGAGTCAAATTTAATCGATGAGCACAAGTAGGAGAAATAAAAGAATGGGTAGAACCGTTATCAAATAAAGTATAGACTTCATTAGAGTTTATGATAAGCTTACCCGTGATGACCTCATTCGGGTTCCTTGCTCTCTGGGAGGTCACAACAAACGCCTCCCTCAGACTACTGGCTTTTGACTTTTCCGGGATGGCCTTTGGTGCCTCCATCCTAGTTGAATTTGTCTTGATGGCGACAAAATCGAGCTAAGTGACCTTCTCTTCCACAATTATAACATGCTTTGACTGACGTATGGCACATTCGAATCGATGTGTCCCTCTTCTCCGCATTTGAAGCATATGATAGTGGTCTTTCTCCTTCCTTAACAACGGTCTTTGGTCTTGACGTCTTTCCATCATTGTTGAATCTCCGCTTTCTTGAAATGTCCATTCTTATTATTTTGGCCTCGATTACCACCGGTGGTTACCGTGATTCCGCCCGTTGATTCCCTCCACGCTTGTTGTCACCGCTCATGACTACTCTCACCGGTATTATAATTTTGTTTACCGCTTCTTTTTTTAGTTGCGTTGACTCGTTATCACGCTCCACTAATCGAGCCCTATTTACAACATCTGAATACAAACACGCTTTATGAGAAATAAGATGTTGATGTATCTCCGACTTCAAACCTCTTAAAAACATTCGTGCCATTCTCACTTCATTATCCACCAAGTGGGACATGAACCGTGATAACTCCGCAAATTTTGCCTCGTATCATGCGACACGGCCATATTGTTTTGTTCCAACTTGATAAACTCCACCTCCTTCATGTGGGCGAATACTTTCGGAAAGTATTTGTCGTTGAATGACTCTGAACTTCTCCCAAGATATCTTCAAGACAAAGAGTTGAGTACGCTTTTACCGATTCCCACCAATGAATCGCCTTTCCACGCAACATAAAGGCGTAGAAAGGAACCTTTTGCTCCTCTGAGCATCCCAAGACATCAAATATCTTGGTAATCTGCTTTATCCATGCTTAGTAAGTGGTTTTGGCTCTCCTTAAACTCCGGTGGTCCCAGCTCCTTGAATTGTTTAGCGGTGACCACCGAGAGTTTTCGTGTTTCCACCTACGTTTTGGGCCAGAGTCGCTCTACCGCATTGCATAAATTGCATAAAGCCTCCGAACATTTGATCATTCATCATTTGGTCGTTGTTATTGTTTGCATGAGGATTGTCGCCTTCGATGCACATTATCCTCGATTATTGATATGTGGTGAATCAACGATCGCTTTGTGCTATATTGCTATTCTCAACATTCTCGATGTCATTTTCAGACATCGCCACAAAACAAAAGATTAATTGACATGTAACAATTATCTTTATATTCTCGACCGACCAATAAAATAGACATAAACTTAGGTAGGTCATACTAACGAAGGTATTCCCGTCTCTCCCCTCCTAGTACTATTCTCACATCTTAGCCAGGATCATATCCCTAAGCTCGATACCAATCGTGACGCCCCAAAATTAGGTATACATCACCCATCTTGGGTAGTCGATACATGGTACGTAATTTAAATACAACTTACTTAATATAACTGCCGTATGTACAATACGACATAAACGTGAGTTTGAATACAAATATTGTCTACTAAATATTATACAAACTCAAAAGGAGTCCTCATTACAATTATTATCACACTATTTCACGAATATAGTGAGGACTACTAATGCTATCCTCTGACCATTACTCCGCTCCCCGACTCGTCCCAAATTATGTTCTCATTTCTCGAAGAGAACAAAGAAAAGAAAGGGTGAGCTCAACTAGCCCAAAGAAGAAATATTATGACTAAGATAATGCGTAATAAATTATCAATAGCCTTCAACATTGTTAAACCGATAAAATATAATAAACGCAAGTTTAATCATAATGAACAAGCAATCCATTAAAAGAGTCAAGTAGAAAATAAAATCTACTATCTTTTATGATTTAAAAGGTTTTTCATCATCATTATAGTTTGAGACTCGACTTTTAATAAATAATCCACATCATCGAATCACCCCGCACTACTACCAAGGATATTCTTTAGTATCACGACCACAATTATTCCCGCACTACGAGCCAAGAATAGTTGTGTATTCATTAATGGTCATGATCATGCCAACAATCGTCCATCAATGCACTACTACCAATCGAGGACTTTTACCACATCATTAGTAACATTACGGTCCATGATTACACCGAATAATCCTCGGTCATAATCATACCAAGTCCATCCATGCTCTACAGGTGCCACAGATGACTTTAAAAAAATATAAACATGAGGATGATGACAATGATATAAGAATTCAATAAAACAAGTTCAAGAATTAAGTTATTCAGAACTAATAACATCCAAACTGTCAACATGATCTTTGCTTTGTAGAGTAAAATTCAAGAATGATCGTAAGAATATTTCCATGAAAGATATCGGATGAAACGCAAATATCAAGGATATTCTACTAATTTCATGGAGTATAGAAGTCAAAGTTTTAACCAACCGGGTATAATAAAGAATGGAATAACAAAAGAAATCACCACGCATGCGGTATTTGCGATGTATGTGTTATTCCAACAGAATAATAATAACGGAACCGTGTCGTGAAATTCACAATCGGCGGGATGTTCCAACAAATAATAAAGATGGAACCGGATCCTGTAAAACACACAGATAGGATATTCCAATGAATGATAAAGACGGAACCGGTCCCCATAAAACACACGATAGTGTTCCAAGAATAATAAAGATTTTAACAGTCCTGTAAAACACACGTGCATGTGATGTTCCAATGTAATAATAATAAAGACGGAAACCAGTCCTGTAAAACACACGCATGTGATGTTCCAATAGAATAATAGAAGAATGTCACCAAGAATAAGGTAAACCACGATACAAAGTTATTCCAATGTAATAATAAGCAATGGAATAACAACAGTTCTCTTCATGAATAAGAAAAAGAATAACACCCCTTACGAGTACAACAACAAATAATATTCCCTACCTTAGAAGAACTCGAATATCGGCAAAGTGAAGTAGCGTAATTCTTTTCTTCTTTCTCTCTAAAGTTTCTCTCTAGAGTTTCAAAGAATTCATAAGAAAATAAATGAAGGAATGAGCTTATTTATAGGAAAATAGAATGCATAAGTAATTAATCCATGAACGGTCCGTATTGATTTACTTTAATCTGACGGTCCATATTTAAAGCAAAATCTTTTAAATAAAATATAATATATTCTATTTATATAAAAACATTTTACTATGCAAATACTATGCAACACTATGCAAAACACTATGCATATAATAAAATATAATATATTTTATTTATAGTAATAACTTTAATAAAGTATTCTTTTTTATATAAAAGATGTTTCGCTTTTATTACGTTAATAATACTGAATAAAATAAAACGTCATTATCGCTATAATAATTCATATTATTAATCGACAATAATGGAATCAAACCGAGTGACTTCTCACATAAGCATCAATAATCAATACCGCAAGTGCTACTATGCAACCACACGACATCGTATTTTTTACTACCGAAAGTAGTTCAACAAAGATCAACCAGTAAAACTTCCGCCGTTATTTCAATAAAATATTTTTGTCGCTTTCTCAATCCGACAATAATTTCTCGTTGTAGGGTCCACCAATGATTGAGCCGTTATATTTAATATTCCCTCGCTAAACCAAATATTCCCCGACCAATCGAATATAATATAACCACTTGCATACTTGCAAAATTTATAAATATTACCCACAACTATAACATTATATCAAATTATTCCATAATATTCAAAAATAATATTTATAGAAAATTCATCTTTATTTATAAAAATTTGGGGTCTTACAAATAGCTTCGAGAAAGAGGGGGCTTTCCAATAAGGATCTCTCCTCTCGGCGCCGCAATTAGGTGACCAAACCTCTCCTTAGATAGAACTTTCTAGACATTGCCAATAATATTTTCTAATAATATTATTCAGATAATATGAATTATTGTCCGATAATAGAAAATACTGTGTAATGACAATTTATTGAAACAACGGTAATATAAAATATCAATGCAAAGAATTATTGAATCAATAAAATAAAATAATCGAATAATGAATTATCGTAATAATTATTGAAAGTAGTGCCTTCACGTAAAAATCAATAATTGGTGCAATACTGCAGTACTACTCGCTTCAAAGAACGCCAGCATTAGTGTGTTTTAACCACCGGGGTATTCCAACAAGATAATTGTGAATAACTACGCCGTTATTTATAAACAACTTATATTTGTCGCTTTTCTTCATCCAATCGCTTTCCGCTATGGGGCCCAAAAAAGATCAAGTCTGTCGCATTTAATATTCCCCACATTACGAATATTCCACAACCAAACGAATATTCCCGACAATAATGAATATTTTATAACCACTTGCTTATTCATTCAAATATTTATGTATTTTACCCATAACTATCCACATTAATCAAATCAACCCTTACTATTTCAAAATAATAAATAGAGGAAAATAAATTTCATTTATTAATAATTTGGGGTCTTACAAACCACCTTGTACCATCTCATTAACTATTATGTTGGGTTCCTAATTGATTCTAAATAACCCAAGTTTATTGGGCTAACTCAAAAGTACATCAATTAATTTATCAATAGACTCCCAATTTATTATTTGGATTATAAACATGTAATACTTAATTATTCCTCACTAATTCCATCATTGTGTCACACAAGACATTACATAACCTATCATCATTCTCCTCATCTTATCAATTATTAAAAGCTCAATTTTAATTCAATTGAGTTACGCACCTCATGCCATGTAAGCATTTATAAAATAGAAAAAATCACAGGCTCTATTTATAAATATTAATATTAACTCATAAAATTTACGGTTATTACAGAAATCATTCGATTGAAGAATCTGCTGGTTCTCCAATGGATGTCCACATGAATTCTCAATTATTCTTCGCATCATTATCGATCCAGGATGGCCTAACCGTTCATGCAAAACAACAAAGTTATTGTGATTCGTTAGCTTTTTATTAACAACCACATTTGTTTCAATTGTTCTAATTCTCGTGTAGTACAAATCAGAGGAAAAAGCTGGTAATTTTTCTAATACACTTTTATTACCCGAGATTATACTCGTAATGTGAAGATACTCAATCTTTCCTTCACATGTTGTCTCAATATGATACCCATTTCGGTGGATATCCTTAAAACTCAATAAATTTCTTTGAGACCTGGGAGAGTATAATGCTTCATCAATTTTAAATTTTGTTCCTCCAGGCAAGAAAATGTTAGCTCTTCCGGAGCCTTCTATCAATTTTGCACTACCCGATATAGTACTAATATTGGCCTTTTGCATTATGAAAGAAGAAAAATATTTCTTATTTTGTAATATAGTGTGCGTAGTAAACTGCTGTCATGCAGACATATATCTCCACCATTCATTGCAAATCGAATCAAAAGAGTATCTATGTTATTCAATGAAAATAAGAAATATATAATCATATTAATAAAATATCCCATATATAACGAATCATAAGAAAACAGTTAAACATGATAAAAACATAATAATTAGAATTTTATTAATGCTTAAAATATAAAGTCCAATAACATCAAAGCATCATCTAAAAATTTTATATTTGGACACTCTCATCACCAAACAAGAAGTCAATTTTTTCTTCAGGATTTGAGAAAAAATCAATAACATCTAGATGAGTGGTATCAACACAACTATAATTAAAATCATCATTTCCAGAATCAAGATTTGTCTCATCTTTTCCATCCTCACTACCAAAATTTATCTCTATCTTCTTCCCTTTATCTTTTAGTGATTGTTGATAGAGCTCAACAAGATGTTTTGGTGTACGACAGGTACGAGACCAATGGCCTTTACCTCCACAACGATAACACAAATTCTCCATGGTATTTTTATCTTTATCACCTTTTTCGCGTTTTCCATCCTTATATTCCCACTTCTGGTGGGTATATATGTTTGAGAAATGACCACCACGTTGATTATTTCGACCACGTCCACGTCCGCGTCCATGACCACGTCCACGACTACCGTCTTGATCGACTGTTTTTCCATTATATGTTACGGCATTCACTGCGCAGGGAATGGAGCGAGATCCATTGATTCGCCTCATGATTTTGCATCAATAGTTCATTGTTTTGCTCAGCCACAAGGAGGCATGAAATCAGTTCAGAGTATTTCTTAAAGCCCTTTTCACGATATTGTTGTTGCAGGAGCATATTAGATGCGTGAAAGGTGGAGAATGTTTTTTCTAACATATCTGCATCAGTGATCTTTTCTCCACATAATTGTAATTTAGAACTGATTCTAAACATAGCTGAGTTATAATCACTTACAGATTTAAAATCTTGTAATCTTAGATGCATCCAATCATAACGAACTTTAGGAAGTATTACAATTTTCTTGTGGTCGTATCTTTCCTTTAGATTGTTCCAAAGGATAAGTGGATCTTTAACAGTCAAATATTCAATTTTAAGTCCCTCATGGAGGTGATGACGAAGAAATATCATCGCTTTGGCCTTATCTTGACTAGATGTTTTGTTTCCTTCTTTGATAGTATCACCAAGACCTTTTGCATCTAGATGAATTTTAGCATCTAACACCCATGATAAATAATTCTTTCCAGTAATGTCAAGAGCCACAAATTCGAGTTTAGCAATGTTTGACATTATGAACTATCAAAAATATGATTAACAAGTTAGGAGAAAATATTCTAGAATATTACAAAAAGTTGAATACACAATTAGGTCTAAGACAGAATACAGAACCAATTTCAACAATTTAGCCGACATATTTTATTTTATTTTATTTTATTATTTTTTAAAAATCATATATTTATTTATTTATTTATTTAAAAAACTTAAAAACATAAATAAATTGTTATGAAACAAATGTATAGCATTCATAAACAAATATATAGGTTTTTATGCCAATATATTTTGTATGTACATAAATACTCTGCTTATATAGCTATGCACCTATAAATGCATATACATGAAGATGTGTGCACATGTATTCATATATGCAGTATGCTATAAATTTTAAAGACAGATGCGTTAGCTTATCTTCACCTAATTTTTAGTTATAGCCTACAGGTGATCTTGACAAGCATGTATCGAAATGGTACTTATAGTAATAATGTTAGTAGTCATGTTTAATGCTTCAAAATATGTTGCCACTTTAGGTGGAAGAACTAGTAATTGAGAAATTGAGAGACTTAAAAGACACTTTATGTAGTATACAACTTATCATGCCCTCCATAGAAATTAGAATGCAGAACTATTCTCTATAACCATCTAAAGAGAGTCATTTGCACCCTATTACGTTAAAGCATAGAAAAAACGATCTAGCTATATTAGAATAAAGACAGATTCTCTGCTATTACCTGAAAATCCATAACCAATTTGGCAAAATAAAATTACCTGAAAATTGGATTTTTGAGTTTCACAACTTAAAAGATTAGAAATTCGTGCTGATAACGTATTATATAATTAGAGAGAACACTAGGAGAGAATAAGAAGAGAGATTTTCTTGTATTCTTCAATACAACAAATACATGGATAGTGAGCCTCTATTTATAGGCTTCACAAATATATGAACAAAGATAGAAGATGAAAGAAATACAAACTTAAATAGGGAGAATGAATAGCTCATCAATGTACTAATATGTAGGTTATGTAGGTTATAGAAAATGAATGGACATCCATATTATAACTATTCATAACAAAAATAATATTTTCATAATAAAATCGACGTTATAGATCATATAGCACGGTTTTCACCGTCGTTATACATCTATAGCGACACTTTTATTAAAAAAATAATCAAAAAATATTGTGGAAATATTAATTTCCTTGATATAAGTATTTTTGTTTTACGAGAAGAGTCAAACCTTATGTACGTATAATTTTATTATTCTTATTTTTCTTTTATGAACTAAATCTAGATGTTACGAATAGATACAATAATTAGGTTAACAATACAATAATGTCAATAACTCTTTTGCTTTCTCATAAAAAAAAGTAGCTCAAATTATTTGAATAGACCCAAAAACTATGCTAGTTCTTATGGATAGAGGTAATCTTTTTCCCCCACCTTAATTAGCCAAAAATAAATCCACCAAAAATATACATCTATAGCGAGAAGAGTCAAACCTTATGTAAGTGCGTGTAATTTTATTATTCTTATTTTTCTTTTATGAACTAAATCTCGATGCATGTTACGGATAGAGGTAATCTTTTATGCTAGTTCTTATGGATAGAGGTAATCTTTTTCCACCACCTTAATTAGGCAATATATTTAATTACAACCAATTTTTAGAAATAAAAACAACCTCACACTTGATAAACAATCCAATAATACCACCCTCCACCCCACCTCCTCCTCCGCCACCACCACCACCGCCACCGCCATCATTTTCTCTTCCTCCACCTCTATCTCTCCCCATCATTTCATCTTTTACTTCATTTTTCATCTTTTATATCCATTTAGTATCATATATTTAATTCCATAGACAATATTATTTATATATACATGCAAAATTAGCCAGCTATATAGCATTAATTATCTAAGCATGAAATTGCTTGAAATTAATCAATTAAACCAGCTAAGGGAAATATTTGCTCGATTCGACATGGACTCCGATGGGAGCCTAACCTCCTGGAGCTAGCCGCCCTCCTACGGTCCATAGGGGTGAAGCCCTCCGGTGATCAAATCCACATTTTGTTAGCCAACATTGATTTAAATGGAAACGGGTCCGTAGAATTTGATGAATTGGTGAATGCAATATTACCAGACATGAATGAACAGGTTGTTGTAAATCAAGAACAACTTTTAAAGATATTTTGCTCTTTCGATCGCGACGGAAATGGCTACATTACCCTTGCCGAGCTTGCAGGATCCATGGCTAAAATGGGACAGCCATTAACTTATCGCGAGCTTAAGGAGATGATTAGTGAGGCGGATACCAATGGAGATGGTGTTATTAGCTTTAACGAATTTGCTAATGTTATGGCTAAATCGGCCTCGGATTTTCTTGGACTGCCACTTTCATAGCATGCATGCATGCATGCATGCAAATATATATATATATATATATATATATATATATATATATATATATAGCTCATCAAGTTCAAGCTATTATTTATTCATTTAACTTATTTCATTTTTTAGCTGATACGTATATAATGTTGTCATACTTACTTTTAGCGAGCTATATATGTTGTTTGTCGCTAAAAGTATATTTACTGTTTGTATTATATAAACTGTCTCCGTTGAAGTATAAGTAGTAAGAGATAGAGAGATGTTGTTGTGATGATGGATAATATATATATATATATATATATATATATATATATATATATATATATGTTATGATAATTGTGATTTGTTTTTCAAAACAAATACATAATTGTACATGATTTAAGGAAACTTTTTCTTTTCTGTTTTTTCCTAGATATGGTGATTGATATTTCGGTTAGATAGATGGGAATTAATGTTTTAATTAAGCATTTATCTTGTAAATTTGCTAGAAAGAAACTATATATATTTTAGCTAGCTACTTTTATACTTTTTTGGTATAAATTTAATGTTTAGAATTTGGAAAAGATTATTGTACCAGTTTGATACATTTCTCAAACTGCCATTTTAATTTGATCTTTGCAATGGTGCTTTTTGAAAGCATTACCAGATGAGTACTGAAAATTGAAATAAATATTTAGTTCAGAAACATCATAGTGATGGGCATAACCTTGTGTGTTTCCTTAATTTTATGGTAAAGAGATGGTGAACATGCAACGCTAATAATTTCTTAAATTACTAGTAGAAAACTTGTCTTAATTGGGAGCTAATTTGTGGAACTAATGCAATACCCCCAAGAAAACTTTTGCATGGTCCCTCTGTTACACTTTTCAAATTAAAGATTCGTTCATAAATGTAATATTTCTATTACTTGTATTCAGAAAAATTTTCCTAATATATTAAAAAAATTATATTTTCAATTTTCGCAAAATAATTATTATATTTTCTAGAACATAAATAATCATGGCTGAGTTTTGAAACATTTTATAGCATTTAAGATTTAAATAATAATAATAATAATAATAATAATAATAATAATAATAATAATAATAATAATAATAATGAGCCAAAGTTCCAAGGCTCATTCAAATTGGCCAAGACAAAATCCCACAAAATCGTAATGAATGAAATGAGCACAAAATTACTTTCCAGATAAATTTGAAGTGAAGGAGAGGAATCAAACCTTCTGCTTTCCAATACCAAAAATCACCATACAAATATTTCATTTTCATCTGTTTGACACTAAAAAAAGACGACAAATGTTTGGATCCTAAGCTTATACACTACTCAACCACACCTCGTCCTCGGAAGCCAGATAAGCCAGACTTTAAAGACATCATATATAGACCATTTTCCTCATGACTTTCCCACTTACAATTGCCAGATTGAAGAGTAAAACTCAGAGGTCCCCCATGAATAGCACTTTATGGCAAAAATTATATCTACATGGAGCTTAAGAACTGAATTTCGATAAGACTGATTTACCACTTGTAAATATCAAACTTAGTAGAGCCAGGCCTAAACTTGTGGAGCATACCCATCTTTCCAAAACTAGGGTTCCAAACCTTATACAATGATAATGTGACCTCTCGATCCCGTCGAGTAATTCATCTCAGAGTACAAAATATTTGAAACCTTTCTACTGGATATTCCAACTTTGGCGTCAGAGCTATGAAATGAACATCTCCATTAGTCTTTGTATTTTCTCCTCTCTCTCTTGGCTTCTCCGTGATCTTTCCTGGACCCGTGGCGAGAAGAACTGCTGGGAGAATGCCCACTTCTATGCTTGTGATTCTTGGAGTGTTTTCTACTACTCTTTTCCCTAGAGGAACCCTTTGTTCTCCCTTTGGACCTTGACCGATGTCGGTCACGATAATCATCAGACGAATCTGTTGTATCCGCATCAGAGTAGTTGTTCTTATGGCAATGACGTCTAGAGCTTTTTCTACCCCTTTCATCTTCGGATGAACAGCTGCTCCAATCTCGCTGCCCTGTGGAAGTATTTGCCTTCTTATGCTCTTGAGAAGCCTTTTCCAGTTTATTTTTGACAGAATTAGTATCAAAGGAGTCAGTCCCTCTTCTTTGGCTGCCACTTATCTGTGTATTGTTTTCGATGAGTATACGAGAACCACCGTCAGGACTCACCTCCGGATGATAAGGGTTGCCTTGTGGAACCTCCTGCTGCTTTTTAGATCCATCGCCAATCACACTAGTGGTGGATGACAACTTCCTTTCAACTAACAAGGTGCTATTACTGTTATTCTCTCCCTTGTTTGCATCGACAGTTTCCTTCTGAGAAGCTGAATCTTTAAATTTATGTTCAGAATGCGAAAGTTCAGGGGGAACCTCTAGGCCTAGCTCTTTACCCAATGATTCTAAGAAGTCACCAGCTATTAAACGACTTAGAGTCGTATTAGCAACTTCAGTGTTCTTCTGTTGATGCTTCACTTGGTTGAGACTAGCATTTCCACCTTCATCATCTGAATCATCAGAGAATATAGCCTATACAAGGTGGACACCCAAAAACCGACAGCTTAGGAAGGGCTAATGCAAAGAATAAAGTGATGCACATAATGTTGACAAATAGTCATAAATAGATAGAAAGAGAAGTTGGTGTTGAAGGTAAGCAGTACAAGCTTTTTGTCAAAATTAAACCAAAAGGGCATACAAGAAATCAAAAAGGCACTAATGAATTGAGCTATTTACAATGGCCACACCAGTTACTCACAATTATGGGAGAGACCAAAAGTAGCAAGGATTGAGATCAAGTAGTTTATCAATATTTGTTGTTCTTTGTTTTAACACATGATACAGTCAATCATCTGACACAAACTATGATTAATTCAGACAGGCAGAATGTGAATTGTGAAAAGCTGTTGCATTGCCAACTTCAAAGCATATATCAGAGAACTGTATTGAAGGGAAGGAAAGAATAACCATTTTCCTTCTTTCTTTTTATAAAATTACTTTATTAAAAAAAAAAGAACAGAAAAAGAAAGATCTTTTTCCAGATAATAGATAATATACTATCATCAATTAGCACTAGCACAAATCATATGAAACCTTCATTACATGGGAGTGTTGAGGCTTTGAGCCTTAGTAGAGGCATTATCTTGTACCGGATATGGCCTAATTTCCTTGTAGGATTTGATATTAGGATTCATGCCCCCCTCTACCCACCATGATAATAATAAATTTTTTGGAAATGAAAAAATAAAAAATGCTTTATCATTTAAAAAAAATTAGGGAAAAACAAACAGAAAAGGATTTGTAGTCTATCCCATTATTAGGTCTAGCAAGCTCAACCACTAACCTCACATGGTAACAGCGCTTTTTTTTTTATAAAACCATCTCCATTGGAGTACACAACAGAATTAACACAATGAACGCTTTAAGATTTATGAGATACGACACAAAATATACAGCAAGTTATTTATAGAAGCACATCCAAAAAGTTGGAGAAACAACATTAACATATCGAATTCATAGTATAAACAATTATTCAAAAAGAAAACTTGCCTTGTAGAGGTCGACTGGTCTCTCAACATTTTCAACTTCCACCTCAACCTCAAGTTCTCTGTCAGCTACTTCTTCTGGGTTTGCAGCTTTTACTAAATCTGGCATGAAAATAAGAGAATCCATCTTGCTCCTCATTCTTGGTGCAGGAGGTGGCTGCAAAAGTAATTTATCACGACAAAATTTTAACTTTTGAAATAGAAATGTCCAATCAAAGTCATTCTGAAAAGACTCAAATGGTGATTCCTGGGCCTTTGTTAAGTACAACTAAGACACTGCACCATAAATAATGCCGAATGAAAACATTTGACACTATAACACAAAGATATCAATAGAAACAATAATATAGCAAAAAAGTTATAACTTTA
Source organism: Panax quinquefolius (assembly GCA_020205615.1). Lineage (NCBI taxonomy): Eukaryota > Viridiplantae > Streptophyta > Magnoliopsida > Apiales > Araliaceae > Panax > Panax quinquefolius. The sequence continues at coordinate 174,282,356 of CM035156.1, read as the reverse complement.
TAAATCTACAAATACGCATGTTTGAAAAGCAGAAGCAACCAGAAAAAAACATATTTTAAAAAAAGATTGTTAGTATTTAAGGTGGGTGAGGGGGACATAGAACCGGACCTCAATCCTACAAGCATGGTTCGTTTGAGGCGCACGCCTCGAGCTGCGCCTCATAGCGAGGCGGGAGTTGGCCATGGTGAGGCTGACGCGTCAAAAGAGAAATTCAGAAGCTTGCGCCTCATTTGGCTGAGGCTTACACCTCAGTCAGTGCTCAAGGTGTATCAAGGCCTACGCCTTGATTTGAATTAAAAAACCCTAAGTATGTATGCGACAAGTTCTTCAATTCAAGCTGATCAACAGGTTCTCTCTCTCTTCAATTTGCGAATTCGACAGTTCTCTCTTTCTTCTTCTTCTTCGATCGACTCTCTTCTTCTTCTTCTTCTTCAGTTTTTTTTCTCTTACTTTTTTTATTAGTCAGTATGGTCTGTATTTTTCGCCTTCTTCTTTGTGTTTATATGATTGTTATTACTGCATATGATTGTAATTATTACTATCATATAATTATATTATATAATAATTATAATTATATCATATATATTATAATTATTATTATAAAATTATATGTATATAATTATTATTACTGTATATATATATATATATATACACAGTAGTAGCATTATGTATAATGTATTATTATATAAATATTATATATATAAAAAAAATTGATTATAATGATGGATTATTTTATGATTATATTAGCATTTTTTATAATTTTTTGAGACTTTTAGGTTTTCAAATCGAGGCTTTCACCTCGCTCCGCCTCGAAGCTTACACCTCGCCTCGTCCAGAGAAAAACGCGTCGTACCGCTTTTAGTTTTTTTCAAACATTGCCTACAAGAAGTAGGGCATATACTAGCTACTGAAGATATTTCCAACAAGATAACATCTTCTCCATTAATTCCCTAACAGGATTTATCCCTGCACCTCCCTTTAAAGGATGAGAGGGTACCACAAGAGCTAGAGCTCATTGGTAAACATATAGATGTACTTGACGCACTAACATGTAGAAATGATCTCAGGTACTTTTGGCAACATCCTAATACAGATATACTAACAAATAAAATCAACAGAAACAACTTGAATATAACATCATAAACAAAGAAAGAGTAAAGAGAAACACATCGGCAAAAAAATTACCTTGCCCATATAAGGATCGGTTAAATCAAAGCGCCTGCACAGAATTGATGCAGGCCGCCACTGAAACTCTTCCCGTTTTGGATATAATTCCTTAATTATCAATTCTTCAGCTTGACTAACTCCAGCTTGCTGCAGATGGACATAAGTTAACACCCAAAACAAGTTCTGCATATATAAAATGAAAAACTATTCCTTAATTATCAATTCTTCTGCTTGACTAACTCCTGCTTGCTGCATATGGACATAAGTTAACACCCAGAACAACTTCTGCATATATAAAAATGAAAAAACTAAACTTTAAGATTCATACCTCTAGACCGCCAGAAGTAAACTGCAATCCAGTAGTAACTGACAAGTCCAAAAGTTGCTGATTGGGGGAATTAGTTTCCTTCCCCCATTTTCCTTTCTCTATTGCCACAGCTGCAGACTCAAACTCCAATCTCTCACGTGCACGATCTGCTTCAGACATGTAACTCGCTCCACCAGAATCTTTAGAGCGAAGACCTCCTCGGTATTTCTCCTTCAGGTACTGTTCAAATCTTTTTTGCTTTGGAGGATCATCTCGGAAAGGTTTCGCAACTTCTTGGGGCTCAGTCTATATATTCCAATGTTAAAATTCTAATAAATAAAATATACAAGTTTGAATTAATTTTTTCAAAAGCACATCTAAGGTGGTATGAGTCATAACCCAAGAGTGCTATAACATGATCAAGGACAAGATGGATTCACAATCATATTACTAACAATTGGAGTGTTAACCATTGGAACAAAGACAAAGATGTAAATAACTCACAAATGATGCAGGATTAGTGAATGTATCAGAAAGATTGACTTGAAGATTAACAGTAGCTGCAGAAGTAACAGATGAGGTTAAATCTTTGGAGCTTCTTTCCAGGGGCTTCTCGCCTAGAATTTTGCCACGGCTCTCTGCAGTCATCTTCTGCTCACTTGCATACAGCTTCACATCCAACTGCTGTTTGGTGTGATCAGTACACTTCTGGTGCTCCTCCCAGAGCTTCCTAAAATAGTAATCATGGCCATCTCCTCCACTAAGGAATGAAAATAAAGGATTAGACTGATTCTTCTCTCTGGAGAGATCCTCAAATAATTTACCACAACGAGCTACCAAAGTTGCAACTCCTTCTATCAATATTTTTAAATCTTTATCTTCTGGAGGAGGAACATCTGGGGGAGGCACATCAGCAAGCTTGTGGTTAATCTCAAGGGGAGCAGGAAAATTATGATGAGGTACAAAATCCTTCGGAATCACTGGAGGATCAAATCTGAAAACCCAATATGCAGTATAGAGTTAAATAATGACCATATATTACTAATTACAAAATTGCAATATTTTCTAGAATTACCAAACAGATAATTATCGTAGTCCTCACCCTAACTTAATAATCTTAAGTAAATTGACAGGAAAGAAGCAAATGAGTGGAAGCTTGTAGTACATTATTGTAAATTCAGTTCCACAAAAGGTAATTTCAAATGTTCATTTCTGCATGCCTAACCTTGAAGGATCAGGTTTCAATATGATAACCTATAAAAAAGTTCCATCTATCTAAATTACTAAACAATACTTTTTTATCTTGGGAAGTGACAAATGTACCAAACAGATAATTATTGTAGTCGTCACACTAACTTAATAATCTTAAAATAAATTGACAGGAAAGAAGCAAATGAGTGGCAGCTTGTCGTACATTATTGTAAATTCAGTTCCACGAAAGGTAATTTCAAGTGTTCATTTCTACATGCCTAACCTTGAAGGATCAGGTTTCAATATGATAACCTATAAAAAAGATCCATCTTAATTGCTAAACAATACTTTTTTATCTTGGGACATGAAAAATTTTAGATGAAGTTACAGGTAAACAAGGAGAATCAGCACGGCAATTTGTCTTCTGAAACTTCAATATGTGAAAAGTGACTTGAAAAGGTGGCAGTCTGTAATCATTCAGTCATTCATTGCTCAATTAGTATAGATACATAGACTCAAATCTATCCCTTTTGGGAATCACTGTGTCATGCCTAGATCAGCTATCAAAGAATTTTTGAGGTGGACGAGAAAAAGTAAGCAAAGATATTCAGACCTATGAGACAAGAGGCCCAGTTCTGCTGTGACAGTGTATTTGGAAGGACAAGATTACGCTAACACATGACTGGGGGGTATCAACAATTTTCAAGGCTGAGGTGCGCTGATGTTGCCATTTCTCTTTAAGGGAATTTAGGTTGGTATTTAGTTATTGTGAATTTTTCTGAATTTATATTTTGTTTTTGTTTCTTTTATATATAGCATAACCTCCTCCTTATCAAACAGGCTTAATTAATCAACTCACTTGATGCATTAAGTTTTAAGACTTAAAATCAGTTAACAAACAAGTTCTTAGCCTTTATCTTCTGCCCCAGCCAGCTTTCTATCTAATAACTAATTCCTCAAACTCCTCCTTAAGCGCTATCATCCTAACCACATCTCTCTAGATAAAGGACCATCATCTTCTAACTTATCTATGTCTCCCACTTTCCCCACTAAAGCAGCTTTCCTTACCCTTATCTAACTTTGATGGCTTTCAGCTTCTTCAACAAGAAAAATCAACAATCTATTGAAAGGGCACTCATCCCACCACCCCTAAGGCCCTTCAAAATTTAGATAAGATGTTGATATATTCTCAAGGAGAAATGGAGTAGGCCCCACTTGACTGGATTCACTCAAAAACCACAGAGAAATTATTCTAGGTCTTCCTAGGAAGCACCTCCTAAACCTAATTAATAAAATCATCCTCCCGGTTGTTAGTAAAGAGAAACATGTCAACATGTATAGCTACTAGCTGCCCCTCAAATCTAGAACAACTAAATTGTGCATTAAAGTGCACAATTTCCCTCAAACCACAGTCCCTAATAAAAATATCAAAACCTTTCATACTACTACCGACTATAGAGCCTCACAACTTTTCTTGCGAACGAAAATCCCCTAAGAACCACCTCGGTTTACACCAACGTCCATCAACTCCTCTAAGAAGAACAAACGTTCCCTAGGTCTTTTGAGACCATAGACTCAAGTTAACCACGCTCACCACAACCAGGAAATTCTAGCTGTATTACTTTACAGATAAAGATATATAAAGAATTAGAACCATGTAAAATATGAACCTTAGAAGGTACTCGAATATCCCACACGACAATAACTCCAACACCTGCTCTGACTGAGAGAGAAAAAGCCCAATATTTATGCCTAGCCTAGACTCAAAAAATCCTAACAACACTCCTATCAACCGCCTCTGACTTGAATTCAGACAACATTTGAGGTTTCCTTGCAGATAACATATAAAAGAGGAAATGTTAATCCTCTCTTCTTTCCATATTTAATAACTAGAAAAAGAGAAACCAAAAGGAATGAAAATGAAAATCCTCTGTATTTCAAAGTACATGGAAGAACAAAATAAAGATTTTGTGCATGAGTGTTGTGGCTTCCGCCTGGGAGGGGGGAGGGAGGAGGGGGAGGGCTTAATTCCTTCCTTGAGTTGCACAATGCTGATATCTATGTGTGTGTGTATGGCTTCTACAATGTTGCTCCAACTTTCTGCCTGTTGAACTCTTTTCTCTTATGTCTCTTTTTAGGCATATATTTATATTGTATATTGAAAACAAAAATAATGTCTGTCAAGAACATATATTTATATATTGTATTAATTGAAAATATAAATCAAAAATATTTTTCACACCATCTTAAGATTCATGCTAAAACCACTAGGGAAAAGTGACACGTTTGTGAAATGAAGTAAATGTCATAACTTATAAAGCATAAAGTTCTTGTCTGTTCACTCATTAAAGTACAGGGTCAATATATATCAAGGCACTACTACAAATTACCTTTCCAACAGGTAATCCGAGAATGATGCAACTTTAAAACCACGAGAATACCATGTTCCTTGTCACCCTTTTTTTTCTTATCTTCTATGGTTAACTTTGCAGGCTCTTCAATCTCTTGAACATAAGTATCTCCAAAGTCATAACCTATTCAAAATATGTTATTAGGTGGGGCTACATGCATCATATTAAACAAAAAATTGGCCAAAGTTATATTCACAAAAGGCATCAAACAGGCAGTGTTGGATTTAGGAGCTTGGTTCTTACAGTTGACACCACCTCTTTCACCCACAAGTAAAAGGAAATATAAAACTGGATCAAGCCTTCAGAAATGGACAAACTAACATCAGACAAAGTACGACAGCACAATGACGACTAATCTTGAGTGAGTAAAATTATTGTCATTCTGCACTTGAAGTACTGTTAATTGAAAGAGAATAACAATTTATAAGACAACACCAACAGGAAACCAGGAAAACCACAGGATACACAATTCCTTGTGGAGAACCAATGGATTCGAAAGCACAAAAATAGAATTCAATAACAAGTCCATTGGGATTGGCAAACTAGAGTTGAAATCCATGAACTTGAATAATTTGACAACAAATTGACTTCAGCGCACTCTTAAAGGTCCTATACCTTATTAGGCAGATATATCAGTTCCTACGCTTGTCAAACTTATTTGTGCTGTGTGAGTAATTGACAGCTTAAACTTTCAGCAACTTAATATAAGGAAATTGGAACATCGGCCAAAAGTTTAGCACAATCCATCAAAAATCATTCTTAATAGAGTCACAAATTACATTTAACTCTCCGATATGGCGATATATGGATATGTACACGTGTGTTTGTGAATATATATAAATTGGTGTTATTGAGACACCCTAGTTAGACTGAAAACTGATGCAACTCCTCTCTCTCATTCACAGTCTTGCTCCACAGGGATTGAAGGATATATTGGTCATTTGGTCCCTTGAATCAGTTGGAGAACATGTTGGCAACCAGAATTCTGATGGACAGAAAATCTGCACCACATTAATTTATATAATGACTTCAATGGTGTGTTTGGTATGGTGGAAAAATAGAGAAACAGAGGAAAGAGGATGGAAAAAAGGAGGGATTGTCCTTCGTTTGGTAGAAGGAAAAACATAATAAACTGAGAAGTGGGAGGGTGACATCCTGTTTGGTTTAACAGAGTTTAATTTTCTGTTTCTATTTTTTTTCGATACAAGAAAATGTGTTAGCCTGTCTCAAAATAAAATCAAATTCTGGAAAAACATTTTCAAAATGAGGAGAAAAAGTGAGAACATCAAAAGGATTTTTTTCTCAGTTTTCTTAGAAACACAGAGAAGTAGAAAACATAGACTAGACTAGTAAATTTAATGAAGCACACCATCAAGTTCTTTTAGCAGCATACGATTCATCAATCTTTCCTTTCATTTGCTTTACCAAACAATGAAAAGTGACAATCTCCCTAATAGCATTCCTTCCTTTCCCTCCTATTATACCAAAAACGCATGAAAAGACACCTTTCCAATTATTTTCAAGTCATTTTGTTAATTTATTTTGGAAAGAAACTAAAAATTGTTTTACATTTTCATTTTGTAATGGAGAATAGCAGATAGCTTCTTACCTATACTTTATAGTAAGAAAATAAAATATTCCAAACCTATACACTGAACAATTGATAAGAATGAAGAGAACTAATGGCAGAATTAAATGCATAATACTTACCTGATGCATATACATCCTCATCTTCAACGTCAAGCTCTTCAAGCGCTCCAATGCCAAAACCAGGAGCAATTCTTCCTGCTGATGAATTTAAGACAACTAGTTAAACTTGTGCAAACTATTTGTAGTGCAGCTGAAACTTATAAAACAAAATAAGAAATGTAGACCATTGTTAAAGGATAATAGATCTCACATTTGAAACCAAAAGACTATCTTTCGTTGAGAAAGGTTTCCCATTCCCCACCTCCTGATTTCCAGATATATGCGATCTTTTCCTTTCTGAGAAAGGAAATAAACAGTTGAGCTGCTTAAATTTCCAAATAACATGTTAGTTGGCTTATGTTAGGTAACTACATACCCCTAAATTCTGGAGCATTTTTAAAAGGATCATAGCCTAAACCATGCAAGTCCTGCTTTGGATTGAGCACATAAACCTGAGGCAACAAAAATATTAGGCCATAGCTTCCTTTTCTTAGCCATAAATCATGAAATTCATATGATTAACTCTAAACAGAATTACATGAAAACGCTCATCTATATACAATGCTTGTTGATGCACCACACCAAACCATAAACTAGTTTTATTCTATATCACCCTTCTTCAAGAAGTATATATGTAATATTGTGCAAGCTGTAGAGAGAGGCCAAACCAAACTGTGCCACAAGCTCCAATAAAATTTACTCATTCCATTAGAAAATATAATATCATTCCCTATGTAAAATATTTTAAAATGGAGGTAATAGTTATAACTTAAGAGAACTGCATACGAACATCTGGTAATCCCAATTTAAGATATTACCCAAAACTTAACATACCAAAACAAGTAATACCGAATACCAATATTCCCGGTATAACAGGACTACAACAGTGCTATAAGGTACGATTTTTATGAAGAGGTACAAATTTATATAGCATATATTGACCTGACAGTTTGACACAAACTAACCAAACGTATGATATCAACTCAGCTCACCAAAGTCAAACCCACCAAAAAACAAAAAGGAAAGGAAAAAGGAAATTTGACATTGGGTTAAATAAAAGTTCTTGAGGCGCGTCACGAGGCTAGGCGTTCATAAAAAGCCCTGGGACTTGTAAAAATGGATGAGAGTCCTGGGGAGGCGTACGCGAGGCATAAGTTTTTTGTATGAGACGTGAATTTTTTATCGCCCCATTGGATGAGGCGCATGTCTAGTAGGAATATTATTGTTTTTTTGTTTCTTACTTTTATTGCTTGATTTTACCATTTTACTAACCCTAAAATATGAAACCATAAAAAAATCCTCATAAATACTACAGCCAAAAAACAACACTTAAAGCAACTCTTCCTCTTCCCCGCTGCTACTACAATAAGAGACCTGCTACAACCAAAACTACTATGTATTTCTTCAACTCTTCTTCTCTCAAATTTTTTCCTGCATCTCTTACGTTCATCTATTACTTTTTCTTTTTCTTGTGAATTATCTTCTCTCTCTATTGACCCTGCCATTGTTCTCCATTGCAACTTCTTCCTCTCTTTTTTTTCTTTGCTTCTTCTCTTCTCATCATCAATTTTATTCTTTCTCCAGGTTTGATAAATGGACTTTGGAGTTTTGATCGCCTTCGTAGCTTCTGTTTTATTATTTATCATTTTCACTCATTTTCATATATACTATGAATTCTTTTAGATATAAATTTCAATACCTGAAACAACTTATGCCCCACGCCTTAGGACTTATGCCTCGTCAGTGCGCCTTTCACCTTTTAAAACACTGGTTATTAGAAAGATCTTTCTAAAGATTGAAGAAAGGAAAATAAATCTAAAAAAGAAATTGATTTAAACAGTTTTGAATGTGTACACATTTTAGTAAGAAAATAAATCAGAATTCATCAGGAAGCAAAGCATGTAATAGATAAGAAGTCTAAGGTGAAATAGAGGAGAAACTAAAGAGAGAGCATCAATTCATAAAATCAACAAGAAAAACAACACACTGGTGTGCTTTTAGGAAGCTGGTTGTCAGCATCAGTAGGTAGCTCAGTCACATTTTCAGGGTCACCTTCAACAAGCTCAGAACCTGAAAATGGTGCTCTGACATCTTCAGATGAAAGAGCCAAAAAAGCTTTTCTAGCTTCCCTGCGAGCATCTGCATAAAACAACAAAGATAAAGATGTCTTAATTTAATATATAACGTTAATTAATACAGAAAGCACCTATGACGGAGTTCATAGACAAATATAGATATTATGAATATAACTTTATTAAATATAGTGAAAATAACTTCCAGATAGCTCAAGTCTGGTAAGTACAAATACCGGAATGTAGTAATTTAGAAAGGGAAAAGGTAATCCTGGGTGTAAACCTCATTTCCCAAGATAGTTAGAACTGAGAAGTACACATAGGCACAGTGTGCAACAAAGTCTTCTTAATGGGGAAAAATAAACATTTAGAGAACACCAAAAATTGAAAAAATGTACCAGAATTGATCTATGAACGGTTTCACAGTTTAAACTAGAGAAATTTAAGGGCTCAACCACTCAACTTCAGTAGCTTTAGGAGTCTTAAATATAGCTACTTAAAGTGTCCCATTTAGTAACTATGAGTTATTGCACTTGTATAAAATACCAGAAGAGATCAGGGAAATAATTATCCTAAGCCATACAGAGCAATAAAACAGTCTCTTCAGAAGACTTCAAAACTTTCTATGCAACCTGTATAAGGAAGTCAAGAGTCCTATAATGCATTTTTCTCTTTTTGTGTGAAGGAAATGAAATAAAAAAAAAATTCCCTAATATCCCACAAAAGTCCTTACTTCATGCCACCAGATAAAACACACACACATTGGGCCATTGAATCTAGGTGTGTCCTTGTCATAGAAATCTTTTCAACCTCTCAAGGTTGACATAACGCTAAGGAAACTGCCACTAAAATTTGATTATCTTGTAGACAAGAGCAGCCAGGGCCTACGACAAAAACAATCTAAAAATCAAGCGTTAAGATGCACAAGGAGATCAACAGATACCGCAGGTTGGTTAAAAAGGATAATGATATAGCATACCATATAATGAATTGGAACGTGAATCCCTTATAGAACGACCCCGCCGCCATCCCATTTTCAGCAGTAAATTGACACCTGAACAATAAGAGAATAAAATATATTAATAAGCCATAGGTGTGATCAGCAGAGTTGACACCCAGACAAAATCTACAGTTAATTTAAAACAAACCAATAGAATCCGAGGATGGAAGCACTATTTCATCAGGAGCAGGTCCGGGTATAGCTGACGGCCTACAACACACAAGCGACAAGTTCAAAACAGATAATTTAATTATAAATAAGTGAGAAGAAATGGAGGTAAAACAACAAATTTCAAAACAAAATAGGAGATATAATACATGTTACAAGGCTCACAAGTTACAGAATATTAATACTGAAGATGCATAAAACGTTGGTAAAAGATTAAAATGTTGGACTCTTTGCTTACTAATACATGATATTCATAGCTTAGAAATAAGAAACAAATAATGATGAATGGTCAAAGTTGTCACATTCAACTTTAATATAGCCATTATTTTCAACCAATCAAACAAAACGTAAGATAAGCAATTGATACAACCTTTGTTGTTGTTCCTTCTCAGCTTGCTTTCGAGCAAGCTCAGCAGCTGTAGATCCAAATGTATCAAACTGCATAGATGTCCCCAAAGAATCGCTCTCCAATTCCTAGAATGTGAAAGCAGAACATTTGAAAATGAACTTTTACAATGCAAGGACGTAACCCATTTACTACGTTGAGGCCAATTGTTGAATTGCTGATTTTACAAACAAGACTTTGAAGTTTGAAATAAGGTCTAGTCACATGAATAACAAAGCTTCCTAATGTTGGTAATATGTATCTTTGTCAAGAAATTCAAGCCAATGATAAGATCATAGGACATACAGCTTTCTCATCATCATCCAAGAAGTTAAGAATACTTTGTTGTTTGATTTCAGCTCTGCTCTTCCTTGATGATGTAAATGTTTGAGGAGTCCATCCTGCATGATTGTTTCCAGAGTTCAACACACATCCACACCACCACCCTCAAGAAACCAAAAACAAATAAAGCAATCTAATTCAGACTGGGTAAAATTTTACCTCTTTAGATCCCACGGTGTTGTAGTAACCAGCAGAAAAACCTCCACTAAATGCCCCATGAAATCTTCTCCTCCCTTCTTCATCTCTAACCTGAACGTTGGCATTTTACAGAAAAAATATAATTAGCCATTTAGACATTTCAAAGAACCCAAGCATCACGACTACACACCTTATGAATAAACTCCAATCATCACTTACTAAGTTAAAAAGAGATCCCCAATAACAAAACTAGAACATAGAAAAATACCAAACAAAACCATAAATTAAAACTTGGCATCTAATTAAAAACACTAATCAACATCAAATTCAATTACAAATTTGCGTCGACCAACATGAATGACATTGATTAGCACATCAACACCACTTCATCTCTAACCTAAAAATTACACCTTTTCAATCCTAACTTAATCCTAAGAAATTAAATCAATGTTGGCGTTTCATAGAAACATTATATGTGTGTTATTAACTGTCTGTTTAGACATCGAACTTCACACCTTACAAATCAAATTGAATTATCTCATAGCAAGTTAAAATAATATTCCCAATAACAAGAGGGAATTGATAATTCCACAAGCAAATGTCATAGTTCATTTAAACACAGAAAAATCCCAAACAAAACCATAAAATTAAAACTTGGCATCTGATTTTAAACACTTTACCAAAATCAAATTCAATTACAAAGTAGAGTCAACCAACATGCATAACATTGAATTAGCACATCAAAACCACTTCAATCAGCTCAAATTTAATATTTGTTTTCATACAAAAACAATTATACATATATATAAATTGAAATTACCTCTTGTTTCCAAGGGACGAGGGCTCGTAATTGACCAGAAGCTTCAGCAACGGCTTTTTTCTTTCGGGTGGTGATGTCTTCTTCTCGCTCAATCGGCGTGCCATAGAAGACGAAATCATCTTCGTCACTTGCCATTTAGAGATGTGAAATTGATCGATTCAATTGGGATTTTATTTTTATTTTTGTATAGATGGAAGAGAAAAGAGTTGAAAATAGACTGTGCATTGGGCAAATTTAGGACTCCTATATATGGCCTGAATATATACAAAAACTATATGGGCATATGGAAATTGGACCACTGAATTTGAATTTTAGTTATTTATATTTTGACCCGATTATTATAAATAAAAAAATATATATATAAATAAAATTTAAATACACTTATAACTTCAATATATCAAATATATATAATCTATTAATATTTATAACTATATTTTCTCCTATATTAACTCTGTTTGTGAGTTTTTAAATTAAGAAAATGAAAAAAAAGTTTAAAAAAATGTAATTTAGAAACATCATGTTTGTGAGATTTTTAAGTCAAGAAAGATAAAAAAATGAATTTAATAAATTTATTTTTACTTTCGTAATTATCCTTCCTTGTATCGCATAAAATTAATTTTAGACATTATGTCATGATATCTTTACTAAATTCCTTATTTTTTTATCATTTTTCTTAGTTTATCATTTTTAAAGAATATTAAAATTCTTAAGAATATGGGTGATGTCGGTTGTAGGTATTAAACTAAATAAGTCAACATTAATAGTATCGTTTAATTATTTGTGTCAATATAAGTAAACACTAATTTATTCTTTTGTCGTGTTAACGTGTTTATCCGTATAACCCGCTTACTACATAAAATAAATTTTTAAATAGAAAAAAAAGTAAAATAACATGCTTATAAAAGTAACTAAGAAAGATAAAACTTAAAATTTAAAGTAAATTATAATATTATATCATATTTATTTTCAAATTATTTTAAATAAATGTCTCTAATCTTGTTTAATGTGTGTCAACCCGTTGACTTATTTAAATTTCGTGTTGACTTATTTATGACATAAAAATCATTTTTTGTCAGTGTTCATGACGAATTATTATGTGGTGTCAAAAATTATTTTGCCTACTTAAAGAATCTTAATATGGAAGAGTAAGTGTCACTAATTAACTTATTACAAACGGGTTGAGGGGGGTACGGTATCCTTAACGACCGGTATGACCGATGCACCCCCTTTTTTTTTTTTTTTTAAATCATAATTATGAGAAAAAAAAATAAAAAATAATAGAGCAAGTTTGAACAAAAAACTGTAAAAGGAAGTATATTTTTTTGAAAAACATCAGAAAATCGCTTATAGTATTTTTCAATAAAAATATACTTTCTTTTTATAATTTTTTTGTTCAAACTTGCTTATTATTTTTATATTTTTTTTCTCATAATTGTGGTAAAAAGCAAAAAAAAATTAATAATAACATCTGTAATTTGACGTTAGTCCTAAGATATTTTGCACTATGAATCCGCCCCAATTTATTACAAACAGGTTTAGTTTTGGGTCCTTTACATAAGTATACAACAAATAAAAAGTAATTACAAGAAAAGTGCATCAACTAAATAATTACAAAAAGAGTGTAATTAGAATTCATATTACAAAAAACTAGTACAATTCACATTAATAAAGAAACTTAAAATCAAGGAAAATAACTGCCATAATTTCAAATTCAAATCTTGTCTCTAACAATAATTTCAAATCCATATTTCAAAATTCAAATCAAAATGAGAAAATTAAAAATAAAAAATTATGAAGGAGCTAATGTTCATCATCCTCCTCTCTCGCCATATCACGCCGCTTGCATATCATCGCCATGGCCACGAGTTGCTATTCTAAATTTCTTTTGATGATTTGGTTACCCACAAAATTGAAATGGTTACCTTTATACTAATTTCGACTAAGAATCGCATCGCATTTAAAATAAAATTGGTAATCAAATAAAATCAATTGGTTACCTTATCAAATGGTTTGGTAACCAACTATATGAAATTTGGTTACCAACTGCATCACATCCAAAATAAATTAGTAAGCTAATAAAACTAAATTGGTTACCTTATCGGAAGGTTTAGTAACCAATGCATAAATTTTGGTTACCAACTTGCATCACATTCAAAATATATTAGTAAGCTAATAAAACTGAATTGGTTACCTTATCAAATGATTTAGTAACCAACTACATGAAGTTTGATTACCAACTGCATCACATCCAAAAAAATTAGTAACCTAATAAAATGAATTGGTTACCTTATCTAAGATTTCACACGGTGAAAATAAAGAATGGACCGGATGGCGGTGGGAGGCGAGGGATCGAGGAGAGGGAGGGGCGGGAGGAGGAGGGGGGGGGGCGTGGGGTGTGGGGAAAGGAGGTGGAGGAGAAAGGGGCGGAAGAGGGGAGGAGAAAGGAGGCGTGAGGAGGGGGATGCGAGAGAGGAAGGGGAGGCAGAGGGAGGAGGTGGTGAGGCGGAGGCGGGGGGAGGAGGAGGGGGCGCAGTGGGAGGAAAAAGGGAGGGGAGGGGGGGGAGGGGAGGGGAGGAGGAGGCGGGAGAAGGTGGAGGCGGGAGGCGGGAGGAGGGGGGAGGCGGAGGTGGGGAGGGTTGGACAGGGAGGAGGAGGAGGAGGAGGAGAGGAGGAGGAGGAGGAGGAGGAGGAGGAGGAGAAGGGAAACAGAAATGGAGTGGGAGAAAATCGTGGGAGAGATGGGGAGAAAATTGTGGGAGAGATGGTAATCGTGTACATAATTAAAGGGATAAGATTGCACTCTTTTTTGTAATTAAATATTGCATATCACTCTTTTTGTAATTATTTTGTTTGTACTCTTTTTATGTAATTATTTTTTAAAATGTAATAGAAAATGTAATTGTTCCTTTAGTTTTCCCTTATCTAATTCATATTCTCTTAAAAAAATCTTGTTTTCTTTCTTCCACTTATCGGTCCAAAATGTCTCTTCAATAATTTGCTAAGTACACAAATACATTGTATGTCATGAACACTAATTTCAATAATTTGTTAAGTGCACATATATCTTAACGATCCATCTTTTAATTTATTTGAACAATTCACATCTTTATATTAAAATATTTTCTCAATAATTTAGACTCATATTTATATCTTAACTATTTAGAAGATCTTTTAATACAAAAATTTAGGGGTAATTTTATAGTTATACATAATGGGTAGTAATTTTATAAAGTTCATATAATCTATTTAATTTTTATAAAATTTGTTGGCGTCTTTTTGTGAATATGGGGAATTCAACGTGTATGTGAGAATAATAAGACCCAATTTTTGTAAAAAGAAAACTTATTTTGATAAAAATAATTATTTAAAAAAAAATCCCTCATTCCATTACTACCTAGAAATAACAAACATCAAAAGATTAAGGAGTGTTTGATAAAAACTGAATGAATCTGAATTTGTATTTAAATGAAAAAAGTTTTTGATAATTGACATGTCTGAAATATTTGAATAACAGATTTTTATTATTTTATCCCTCTAAAAAAATTCAAACAATTATTGTAAATTTATTTAATATTACTTAATATAATAGTTAATATTGTAAAAAAAATTATTCAGCTGCTCATTCAGCCCATTCACCAAAAAAATAGGACTAAATCATTCAACAGAAAATAAACAACCCCTAATGTAAGACCCCAACTTTTATAAATAAAAATTTAATTTTTTCTAAATATTATTTTGAATAGTAAGGTGTTGATTTGATATAATACTATAATTATGGATGATATGTACAAATTTTACAAAGTAAACAAGTTATGTGACGCCACCAAAATAGGTATACATCACCCATCTTGGGTTGTCAGATACATGGTACATAATTTAAATACAAACTTAATTATACAACTGTCGTGTAAAATACGACAAAACGTAGCTGAGAGTTTTAACAGGAATATTATCTTCTAGACAATATCCAAACTCAAATTCAATCCTCATTATATTTATTATCACACTAAATGGTGAGGACTACTAAAACAACCATCTCGGACCATCACTCCGTTCCCCGACTAGTCCCGGCTACGTTCTCATTTTCTGAAGAGAATAATAAAAGCAAAAGGGTGAGCTCAACTAGCCCAGTAAAGAATATTATGACTAAGATAATGCAGAATAAATTATCGCTAGCCTTCAACAGTGTTAAAATGATAAAATATAATAAACATCAAGTTTAACTGCAGCAGAACAAGCAATCCATTAGAAGAGTCAAGTAGAGCATGATATCTACTATCTTCTATGATTTAAAAAGTTTATCATCAATTTTATCGTTGAGACTCAGCTTAATATGTGACGCCCCCAAAATAGGTATACATCACCCATTTTGAGTCGCCAAATACATGGTACAAAATTCAAATATAACTTAATAATACAGTTGTCGTGTAAAATACGACAAAACATAAACTGAGAGTTTTAATAAGAATATTGTCATCTAGACAATATCCACACTCAAAAGAGTCCTCATTACATTTATTTTCACACTATTTAATGTAATAGTGAGGACTACTAATACTATCTTCCGGACCGTCACTCGTTTCTCCGACTAGTCCCGGCTTACATTCTCATTTCTTGAAGAGAATAAAGAAAGAAAGGGTGAGCTCAACTAACCCAAAGAAGAAATATTATGACTAAGATAATGCGTAATAAATTATCGTTAGCCTTCAACAGTGTTAAACTGATACAATATAACAAACATCAAGTTTAACTGCAGCGGAACAAGCAATCCATTAGAAGAGTCAAGTAGAGAATAAAATCTATTATCTTCTATGATTTAAAAAGTTTGTCATCACTTTTATCGCTGAGACTCAACTCAATAAATAATCGACATCATCAAATCATCCCTCGCACTACGTGCCAAGGATATTCTTTAAGTATCACGACCACGAATTATCCATTCACTACGTGCCAAAGATAATCGTGTTTTCATCAACTATCCCGATCATGCCATAAAATAATTCATCTTTGCACCTCTCGTCAAGAAGAATCCATAGCCATAATCACACCAAAACCGTCCATCAATGCATTACGGGCCAATGAGGACTTTTTCCACATCATTTGTAACATTATCACATGATTATACCCTAATAATCCTGGTCATAATCATACCAAGTCCATCTATGCACTACAATGTGCACGTATGACTTTCAACATAATATAAACATGAGGATGATGACAATGACATAATAATTCAATAAAACAAGTTCAAGAATTAATTTATCCAGGAACCAATAACGTCCAAATTATCAATGTGACGCCCCTAAAATAGGTCCATTCCATCCAACCCATTTTGAGTCGCCAAATACATGGTACAGAAATAACTACAACTTTATTAATACATTTGTCGTGCAAAATACGATAACACATATACTGTGAGTTTAAATACAAATATTATCTTCTAAACAATATCCACACTCAATTAAGTTCTCATTATTGATACACTATTTTACAAAATAGTAAGGACTACTAAAACAACTGTCTTGAACCATCACTCCACACCCCAACTAGTTCCCGCTATATTCTCGCCTCCTGAGAAGAAAAATGGAACAAAAAGGAAAAGGGTGAGCTCAACTAGTCTAGTAAAGAATATTATGACTAAGATAATGTACAATAAATTATCGTTAGTCCTCAACAGGGAAAAATCTGATAGAATACAATAGACAACAAGTTTTAGATCAACAATCTAATGAAACAACAATTCATTAGAAGAGTTAAGTAGAGAATGAAATCTACTATCATCTATGAATTTAAAAGTCCATCATCAATATTTTATCCCTGTAACATCAATCAATATACATCTTGAATCAAATATTTATCTTTGCACTACAGGCCAAAGATATTTATTAGTTGGTCATGTTCATCTCAACACCTGTTCATCTTTGCACTACGAGCTAAAGATATTCATTAGAAAATCATTCATCTTTGCACTACAGGCCAAAGATATTCAGTTTTATCATCATTTAGGACTGATGATGATGAAAAATATTTTAAAGAAAACGAATCCAGTGAGACAAAAGAACAAATATTAAGGATTCGTACTTTCGACAATCCAAGTTCAAAAATACTCCATAATAAACTATTGTGGAGCAAAATTCAAAAATGAAGATCAAAACATAGATCCAATCAAAGATAGGAACCATAATATACAATCTTGAACACAGAAAAGAAAATTTAATTTTTCTGTGAATAGTGTCGTATTCGTGAATAGTTCCGTATACGTGAATAGTGCCGTATACGTGAATAGTAACTACGACACTAAAAGGTAGAAAGTTCACAAGAAAAATCATCATGCTTCGTGAATAGTACTCGTGAATAGTAACTCATAAATAGTAACTCGTAAATAGTAATTTGTGAATAGTAACTCGTGAATAGTAACCCCGACATGAAAAGATAAGAAATTCACAAGAAAAATCTTACCAATATCCCGGCATAATGATATTGAAAGAAATAATATCATTTTAAAAAAAAATAACATCCCTTACCTCGAAAAGAATAGTACTTCTGGCTGGAATATCAGATATAACGCTGAAGGAACTTGTACCGTATAGCAACACTCAAAGTGTCAAAATACTCACAAGAATATGCTCGATAATATAGAGAGAGGAAACTTCAGTTTCTGGTGTGATTTTCAATTCTAACTTAAGCACCCTATTTATAGGAAAATGCTTAGAACACCAAAGCAGAAAATTTAATATAATAATATTATTTATTAAATTTTCAAGCCCACCACAAAAGAATCTGATTTCATCCATTTAACACATGTCCAAAAATGAAAAAAAATGTTTTCTTTTAAAAAATATTTAAAACTTTAAAAATCAATTATTTTGGAACTTCGGAACTTCAATAATTCATAATAAATAACCCTTTTATTAGAAAAATTCAAACCTTATGTCCTTTCCATAGGAAATTCCATTATCTAAAACTTTGCAGAAAAAAGTTTTTCCAAATTCCAAACAGAAATTGACCGAAATTCACAAACGGACAATTTTACAAGCTATAATCAAATTTCAGTCAAGAAATGGGGTCCACAAACATGAAAAACATGTTTTTAATATTTATTGTAACAAAAATATTCTTCCTCCTCATTTATTCATATATCACACTTTCATTGTAAAAATATCACCATTATTATATTATTAAAATATAATAATATATTTAAATGAATTATTTTATCGAAAAAAATAAAATATCAATTTTCAACAATTATCACATTAAAAAATTTCTCCATCTATATCCACATAAAATGAATATTTTCCTTATCATATAAATCAATAATTAATTATCCACAAACAATATTACGTAATCACAATACGATCGATAACCAAAGTGGCTTCCGGAAAGAGGGGTTTTCCAATAAGGATTTCTCCTTATCAACACAATTAGGTGACCAAACCTCTCTGTAGACGTAACTTTCTAGACATTGCCAATAATGCTATCTAATAATATTATTCAAATAATATGAATTATTGATTTGATAATGGAAAATACTGTGTAATAACAATTATTGAAACAATAATAATATAAAATATCAACAAAGTAATTATTGAATCAATAAAATAAAATATTGAACAATAATTACTATAACAATTATTGAGTAGTGCCTTCTTACGTAAGAATCAATAATTGGGGCAATACCGTGTGCTACTGTGTTTTAACTACCGGGTATTCCAATATTATTAACGGTAATAACTACGCCGTTATTTATAAACAACTTATACTTGTTGTTTTCTTCATCCAATCGCTTTCTGTTATGGGGCCCACACATGGTTGCACCGTCGTACGAATATTCCCCGACAGCAAGAATATTCCACGACCAAATGAATATTCTCCGACAACAATGAATATTTTATAACCACTTGTTTATTTAAAATATTTGCGCATTTTACCCACAACTAACCACATTAATCAAATAAACCCTTACTATTTCAAAATAATAAATAAAGGAAATTTCATTTTATTAAAAAAAAAAAATCGGGGTCTTACAACCTCCCCTCCTTATGAAATTTCGTCCTCAAAATTGGCGTCGTGACAGTGTTTCAAAAGATGAGGATACCTCGCTTTCATTTCCGTTTCCAACTCCCAGGTCATTTCCTCTATAGCATGGTTCCTCCACAAAACTTTAACTTGTGGTATGACCTTTGTGCGTAGGACATGCTCCTTCCTATCCAAGATCTTGATAGTTACCTCTTCATACGTTAAGTCTTCGGCTATCTCGTTCAGTTCTAACTCAATAACGTGGTTCGAGTCTTTCACATATTTACGAAGCACGGATATGTGAAAAACATTATGAACACGAGACATACTTAGCGTTAAGGCGAGTCTATAGGCCACAGTTCCTACTCGATCGAGGATTTCAAATAAATCGAAGGTTTAATCTTTTTTCTCTTCATCGACTCTTACTTCTAGAATAACGCCTTCTTGCACCTTCTTCTTTATATTCATCAGCTCCGGTGTGTAGTTTAAGCGGTTTTGACTTTATCGATTAAAGTCGATTCTACTCGTATATCATCACGTGGTCCCTAAAGTCTTTAACTCTATCTCTATCATTTGTAAGTTATACGAAATGGGTCTTTGACAATATCGTACTCGTACTCGTATACGATCTTCTACTCAACACATCAGCTACCACGTTCGCTTTTCGTGATGGTATGGTCGTAACAGTCTTAAAATGAGTCTCCTCTTGAGTTCTTCGAAGCTCTTCCCACATTCCTTGCTCCATTCGAATTATGTATCTCTACGAGTCAGCTGAGTTAATGGAGTAGTAATTTGAGAAAATCTTTCCATAAATCTTCGATAATAACCAGCTAAGCCCATAAAACTACGTATTTTGATTACTGACTTAGGTTACTCTCAACTGTGACTTATATCCCAATCTTGGATAGAACGTCACAATGGAATCTATCAGTTTACTACCGCACGAATATGGTGTCCCCTATGGAGAGTCTGGCTTCGGTGCATTCCACAAAGGAAGTCACCAGATAGAGGCTCGGATACCAACTTCTATAGTTGAATTTTTAACTCCGGAAGTTCAATAGGAGCCATTCGATATGAGATTTAAGAAATGGGTTTTGTACCGGGTTCAAAGTCGATATAAAATTCAATATCATGCTTTGGGAGTAGGCTAAGAAATTCTTCAGGAAATACGTCAGGAAATTTACTAACAACAAAAATATCATTCAAATCTGACGTATTTTTGTTCAAGTCTATGACATGGGCTAAGAAAGATTGACATCCATTTTTCAATAAACGAATGGCTTTATGGCTTGATATTAAAGAGTTTGACTTCAATGGTTTGGTTGTTTGAATTTGAATAACAGGTTGCTTAGGAATATGAAAACTAACAACCTTACGAAAGCAATCAATTTTGGCATGATGAGTAGTTAACCAATCAATTCCTAAAATCACATCAAAAGCAAGTATCTTTAAAGAAATAAGGTCAACAGGTAATGTGATGGTGCCAAATTGGATCAAACAAGATTTATAAATAGTTGATGTAATGAAAGTTTCTCCTAACGGAGTCTCCACAGATAAGTCAAAGTCTAATTTCTCCAGAGTCAAGTTTAAAAGTTGAGCACAAGCAGGAGAGATAAATGAATGGGTAGAACCGGTATCTAATAAGATATAAACTTCGCAAGAATTTATAATTAACTAACCCGTGATAACTTCGTTCGGGTTCCTCTCATTCTGACCAGTCACGACAAACGCTCTTCCAGGAACCGTTTGTGACGCCCCCAAAACAGGTATACATCACCCATCTTGGGTCGCCAGATATGTGGTACAAAATTCAAATACAACTTAATAATACAGCTGTCGTGTAAAATACGACAAAACATAGCTGAGAGTTTTAACAGGAATATTATCTTCTAGACAATATCCAAACTCAAATTCACACTAATACCATCATCTGGACCGTCACTCTGTTCCCCGACTAGTCCCAGCTACGTTCTCATTTCTTGAAGAGAACAATGTAAGAAATGGTGAGCTCAACTAGCCCAGTAAGAAATATTATGACTAAGATAATACATAATAAATTATCGTTAGCCTTCAACAGTGTTAAACTGATAAAATATAACAAACATCAAGTTTAACTGCAGCGGAACAAGCAATCCATTAGAGGAATCAAATAGAGAATAAAGTCTACTATCTTCTATGATTTAAAAGGTTTTTCATCACTTTTATCGCTGAGACTCAACTCAATAAATAATCCACATCATCAAATCATCCCTACACTACAGGCCAATGATATTCTTTAGTATCACGACCACGAATTATCCATGCACTACGGGCCAAAGATAATTGTATTTTCATCAACGGTCCTGATCATGCCATAAAACAATTCATCTTTGCACCCTTGGCCGAAGAGAATCCATAGCCATAATCATACTAAAATCGTCCCATCAATGCACTACGGACGATGAGGACTTTACCACATCATTTATAACATTACGGTCATGATTACACCGAATAATCCCTAATCATAATCATACCAAGTCCATCTATGTACTCACAGCCACGATGACTTTCAACATAATATAAACATGAGGATGATGACAATGATATAAAAATTCAATAAAACAATTTCAAGAATTAATTTAACCAAGAACTAATAACGTCCAAATTGTCAACACGATACTTTTTGTAGAGTAAAATTCAAGAATGCTCGTAAGAATATTTCCATAAAAAGATATCTTTGGATGAAGCGCAAATATCAAGGATATTCCACTAATTTCATGGAGTATAGAAGTCAAAACTTTAACCATCCTCGAGTATAATAAAGAATGGAATATCAAAAGAAATCACCGTACGCGATAGATAGACCCATGCGCGCAAAAGTTATTCCAATGAGAATAATAAAGAGGCGGAACCAGTCCCACGTAAAACGCATGAATATGATATTCCAACAAAATAATAAAGATTTAATCGAGTCCGGCGTAAAATGCCGATGTGGATATTCCAATGTAATAATAAAGAATGGAATAACGAGAAGAATTTCACCATGTATGCGGTACTTCGCATAGATAGGTTATTCCAATATAATAATAAAGAATGAAATAATAGAAGCTCTCTTCATGAATACGAAAGAAATAATACCCCTTACTAGTACAACAAATAATATCCCTTACCTCAGAAGAAACTGGATACTGGAATAGTGAGGTAGCAGGCTTCTCTTCTCCTATAGATTTTCTCTCTATAGCTTCTCTCTATAATTTCTCTCTATAATAATTTCTCTATAGCTTTAGTGAATTGATGAGAAATGAAGGAAGAATGAGCTTCTATTTATAGCAAAATATAGTTTCGATAATTGCACGTTTTGGGACTCAAAAAATTATAGTACAATACCTCCAACTTTTCTTTCATTTTTAATTAAGTCCTAAAAGTATTATCAAACTTGCACCACTTCCCGTAATAGTAAATCATGTGAATCAATAGTAAATCATGTGAACCAATAGTTCTAGACATGTGAAAATACGAATTACAGTATAGTACCTCCATCTATACCTCCATCTTTAATTTAATCATGCAAGTATTATCAATCTTGCTACAACTCTCCTAATAGTATAAGAATGTGATTTAATAGTACACACATGTGAACAAATAGTTATATAAGCATATGAATTAGTAGCAATTAATTGCTCATTTATCCGATAAATTCTTCGATTTATCAATATAACCCCCAGACAACAATTATCATCGGAATAAATGTCGATTTCAACTAACACCAATAATCCCAACACAATGGAACTATTAAATTCATCTTTAATCAACACGAACTTATTCATCATTAATATTATAACTCACAATATTTAACAACCAAGTCGTTCCCGGAAGAGGGGCTTCCATAAGGATTTTTTCCTATCAGCAGCGCGATTAGGTGACCAAACCTCTCCTTGATGAACTTCTGCATTGTAAATATTGCAATTTAATAATATGAATAACTTTGTCGTCTCAATTATTGATTTAATAATATATCATATAATGCAGATGATACTGTGACAATAATCGAATCAATAATATGAGAGATATGATGCAGCAATTACTGTGAGACCCCAAATTTTATGAATAAATATTTAATTTTCTCGAAATAATTTTTTTTGAATATTATGGTGTGGATTTGATATAATGTTATAGTTGTGTGTAGTATATATAAATTTTCCAAAGTATGCAAGTTGTCATATTATATTCGATTGGTCGGGAAATATTCTTTTTTGTCGGGAAATATCCGATTTACCAGATGACAATCATTAGTGCACCCACAATAGAATTATTTTCTTGATTGAGAAAACGACAAAAAAAATATTTTATTAAAATAATGGCGGAAGTTTTACTTGATTATCTTGTTGAACTACTTTCAGTAGTAAAAGTACGATAATACACGCGTTAGTTGCAAGTAGTACCTACGATATTGATTATTGATGCTTATGTGATAAGTCACTCGGTTTTGTTTTATTAATATTATTAACCTAATAAAACAGAAAAACTTTTTATATTAAACAAAATACTTTTATAAAGTTATTACGTTTTATTAGGCTAATAGTAAAATCTTTTTATATAAAATGTAATACTTTTATAAAGTTATTCGTTTTATTGACAATAATTAGATTATATTATATTTTATTATGCGTAGTGTTGCATAGTACCTACATAGTGTTGCATAGTATTGCATAGTGTTTTGCATAGTAAAATCTTTTTATATAAAACAAAATACTTTTATAAAGTTATTTGTTTTATTAGGCAATAATTAGAATATATTATATTTTATTTAAAAGATTTTGCTTTAATTATGGACCGTCCAATTAGAGTAAATCAATCTGGACCGTTCATGAGTTAGTTATTATGCAATCTATTCTTCTATAAATAGAAGCTCATTCCTTTATTATTTTCTTATGAATTCACTGAAACTCTATAGAGAAAAATTATAGAGAGAAAGAAGAAGAGAAGTCTGCTAACTTTCTTTTCCTATATCCAGTTTCTTTTACAGTAAGGGATATTATTTGTTGTACCCGTAAGGGGTATTATTTCTTGTGTATTCATGAAGAGAACTTCTGTTATTCCATTCTTTATTATTACATTGGAATAACTCCGATGTATAAGCGAGCCACCCTATACTTTGTGAAATTCTTCATTATTCCATTCTTTATTATTACATTGGAATAACTTGTATCATGAGCTACCCTATACTTGGTGACATTCTTCTATTATTACATTGGAATATCACGTGCATGTGCTTTACACCGGACTTGGTTCCGCTTTTTATTATTCTCATTGGAATATCACATGCATGTGTTTTACAGGACTGGTTCCGCTCTTTATTATTCTCATTGAATATCACGTCATAAGCGCTTTACGGGACACGGATTACATATTTATTATTACATTGGAATAACTTTGTCTATCAAGTACCGCATGTATGGTGATTTCATTGTTATTCCATTCTTTATTATTCATTGGAATATTTTGTGGGGTCTTGAATTTACTTTGACACCGGTTACGTACTTATTATTACATTTGGAATAAACTATACATACATCTGCAATCCGCATGCATGGTGATTTCTTTTGTTATTCTATTCTTTATTATACTTAGTTGGTTAAAGTTTTGACTTCTACACTCCATAAAATTAGTGGAATATCCTTGATATTTGCGCTTCATCCAGTATCTTTTCATGGAAATATTCTTCTGAGCATTCTTGAATTTTACTCTACAAAGAAGTATCATGTTGACAATTTGGACGTTATTAGTTCCTGAATAAATTAATTCGTGAACTTGTTTTATTGATTATGTCATTGTCATCATCCTCATGTTTATATTATGTTGAAAGTCATCTGTGGCCTGTAGTGCATAGATAGACTTGGTATGATTATGATCAAGGATTATTCGGTATAATCATGACCTTAATGTTACAAATGATGTGGAAAAAAGTCCTCATTGGCCCGTAGTGCATTGATGGACAGTTTTTGGTATGATTATGGCTATGGATTCTCTTGACCGAGGGAGCAAAGATGAATTGTTTTATGGCATGATCGGGACCTTTGATGAAAACACGATTATCTTTGGCCCGTGGTGCATGGATAATTCGTGGTCGTGATACTAAAGAATATCCTTGGCTTTTGTAGTGCGGGGATGATTTAATGATGTGGATTATTTATTGAGCTGAGTCTCAGCGATAAAAGTGATGAAAAACCTTTTAAATCATAAAAGATAGTAGATTTTATTCTCTACTGACTCTTTTAATGGATTGCTTGTTCAACTGCAGTTTAAACTTGATGTTTATTATATTTTATCGGTTTAACATTATTGAAGACTAATGATAATTTATTCGCATTATCTTAGTCATAATATTTCTTCTTGGGCTAGTTGAGCTCACCTTTCTTTCCACCGTTCTCTTCAGAAATGAGAACGTGGCCGGACTAGTCGGGGAATGGAGTGATTTGTTCAGATGATAGTATTAGTAGTCCTCACTATTCTATTAAATAGTGTGACAATAAATGTAATGAGGACTTATTCTGAGAGTGGATATTGTCTAGAAGACAATATTTGTATTAAAACTCATAGCTCTCTTGTTGTATATTAAACATTGTATTTGAATTTTGTACCATGTATTTGGCGACTCAAGATGGGTGATGTATACCTATTTTGGGGGCGTCACAGTTGGTATTAAAGCTTAGGGATATGATCCCTGGTTGAGATGTGAGACAAGAACTAGGAGGGGAGAGACGG
This sequence comes from Panax quinquefolius, assembly GCA_020205615.1. NCBI lineage: Eukaryota > Viridiplantae > Streptophyta > Magnoliopsida > Apiales > Araliaceae > Panax > Panax quinquefolius. The sequence continues at coordinate 174,255,906 of CM035156.1, read as the reverse complement.
GGAATTCCTTCGCTAGTATGATCTACCTAAGTTTATTTGGTATTTAATTGGTCGGTCAGAGTATATGGATAATATGTGATATGTTATTTAACCCTTATTTTATGGCAGTATTTGAAAATGGCATCCGAGAATGTTGAGATAAGCAATGGAGCACAGGAGACCGTTGAGTATCCACAGATCAATAATCAGGACAATGTGCAACAGGATGGCGATAATCCTCCTGTAAACAACAAGACTGATCAATTGACGAATGACGGTACGTTTAGGAGCTTTTTAGAATTCATGGAACATCAGGCGATGGCTGTGACGCCCCCAAAATAGGTATACATCACCTATTCTGAGTCGCCAAATACATGGTACATAATATAAATACAATCTTAATTATATAACAAGAGAGCTGTAAGTTTAAATACAAATACTGTCTTTCTAGACAATATTCACTCTCATAATAAGTCCTCATTACAATTATTGTCACACTATTTAACAGAATAGTGAGGACTACTAGCTAATACTATCATCCGGACTATCACTCCATTCCCCGACTCGTTCCAGCTATGTTCTTATTTCACAAGAGAACAATGAAAGAAAGGAGTGAGCTCAACTAGCCCAAAAGAAGAAATATTATGATTAAGATAATGCGAATAAATTATCATTAGTCTCCAACAATGTTAAACCGATAAAATACAATAGACATCAAGTTTAAGCTGCAATGAATAAGCAATCCATTAAAAGAGTCAAGTAGAATAAAATCTACTATCTTTTATGATTTAAAATGTTTTTCATCACTTTTATCATTTGAGACTCGACAATAAATAATCCATCATCATCCGCACTTTACTGCCGAGGATATTCATTAGGGTCACGACCACAAATTATCCATGCACTATGGGCCAGGATATTCGTGTATTCATCAATGGTCATGATCATGCCAACAACATCCATCAATGCACTACGGGACCAACGAGGACTTTTACCACATCATTTGTAACATTACGGTTAATGATTACACCGAATAATCCACAGTCATAATCATACAAGTCCATCTATGCACTACAGGCCATAGATGACTTTTAACATAATATAAACATGAGGATGATGACAATGAAATAAGAATTCAATAAAATAAATTCACAAATTAATTTGTCCAGGAACCAATAACGTCCAAATTGTCAACATGATACTTCTGTGTAGAGTAAAATTCAAGAATGCTCAGAAGAATATTTTCATGAAAAGATACTGGATAAAGTGCAAATATCAAGGATATTCTACAAATTTCATGGAGTATAGAAGTTAAAACTTTAATCAACTGAGTATAATAAAGAATGTAATAACAAAAGAAATCACCATGCATGCGGTACTTCGCATAAACATGTTATTCCAATGAATAATAAAAGTAATCGAAACCGAATTAGTGGCAAAACTCGCATCGACGGGATGTTCCAACATAATAGTAAAAAGCGGAACCGAGTCCGATGTAAAACACACGTACGTGATATTCCAAATGAATAATAATAAAGAAGAACCGAGTCCGTGTAAAACACACATGCGAGATATTCCAATGAGAATAATAAAGACGGATCAGGTCCGGTGTAAAACACACAGACATGATATTCCAACAGAATAATAAAGACGGAATCAGGTCTGGTGTAAAATACACAAACAGGATATTCCAACAGAATAATAAAGACGGAACCTGGTCTGGTGTAAAACACACAGATAGGATATTCCAACAGAATACTAAAGACAGAATAATAGAAGAATGTCACCAAGTATAGGGTAGCCCGCGTATACAGGTTATTCCAACAGAATAATAAGGAATGGAATAACATAAGTTCTTTTCATGAATACAAAAGGATAATATCCCTTACCGTAACAGAAACTGGATATAAGAGTAGTTAAGTAGCAGAATACTTTTCTTCTTTCTCTCTACAGTTTATCTCTACTGAGTTTCAATGAATTAAATAAGAAAATAATGAAGGAATGAGCTTATTTATAGAAGAATGGATTGCGTAGTAATTAATTCATGAACGGTCAGATTGATTTAATTTAATCTGACGGTCCATATTTAAAGCAAAATCTTTTAAATAAAATATAATATATTCTATTTATAATCTAATAAAACGAATAACTTTATAAAAATTTTCTATTTTATATAAAAAGATTTTACTATGCAAAGCACTATGCAATACTATGCAACACTATGCATAATAAAATATAATATAATCTAATAATTATCTAGTAAAACGAATAACTTTATAAAAGTATTCTGTTTTATATAAAAAGATGTTTCTGTTTTATTACGCTAATAATACTAATAAAACAGAACTGAGTGACTTATCACGTAATCCTTAATAATCAATACCGTGCGCTACTATGCAACCACGCGTATTACTGTACTTTTACTACTGAGTAGTTCAACAGTATTAACGATAAACTTCCGCCGTTATTTTCATAAAATATTTTTGTCGTTTTCTCAATCCGACAATAATTCTGTTGTGGGGTCCACTATTGATTGTACCGTCATACGGATATTCCCTGACAAAAAGAATATTTCCCGACCAATCGAATATAATATGACAACTTACATACTTTGCAAAATTTGTAAATATTACCCACAACTATAACATTATATTAAATTCATTCCATAATACTCAAAAATGATAATTATAGAAAATTCATCTTTATTCAAAAAGTTGGGGTCTTACAACCTCCCCTTCTTATGAAATTTCTCCCTCGAAATTAGGGTACGTACCTGGTATATCGAAGAGGTAAAGATACCTTGACTTCATTTCAGATTCTAACTCCCAGGTCATTTCCTCAACATCGTGGTTTCTCCACAAAACTTTGACATGAGGTATAACCTTGGAGCGTAGAATATGTTCCTTCTTATCCAAGATTTGAACAGGAACCTCTTCATACATTAAATCTTTCGCTATTTCGTCTGGTTCTAACTCAATAATGTGGTTCGAGTCTTCCACATATTTACGTAACATGGATATTTAAAAAATGTTATGAACACGAGACATACTTGGCAGTAAAGCGAGTCTATAGGCCACAGTTCCTACTCGATCGAGGATTAAAAATGGGCCAATAAATCGAGGATTGAGCTTTTCTCTCTTTCCAAATCTCGTAACTCTTTTCCATAGAGCAACACGTAACAACACATGATCTCCAATATCGAATTCCATGTCCTTTCGATGAAGATCAGCATAACTCTTTTGTCGGTCTTGTGAGGTTTTTATACGTTGTCGGATTGTTTGAATCTTTTTCGTAGTCATACGTACCAACTCCGGTCCCAACAACGTTGCTTCACCCACCTCATCCCAGCATACTGGAGAACGACACTTTCTTCCATACAATGCCTTGAATAGAGCCATGCCAATGCTTGCTTGATAACTGTTGTTGTAGGAAAACTCCACCAATGGTAAGAACTTATCCCAACTTCCCTTGAAGTCAAGGACACAGAGTCTTAATAAATCTTCCAGAGTTTGAATAGTCCTCTCGATTGTCAAATCAATCTGCATTCGAGGATGATATCTTAGAACTAAATTGTAAATCCGCGCCCATAACTTTTTGCAAACTAACCCAAAATCGTGAAGTAAATCTTGGGTCTCGATCAGAAACTATGGATACTGGCATACCATGTAGTCTTACAATCTCGTTTATGTACATACGAGCAAGACGTTCAAGTGTATAAGTTTCTCATATTGGCAAGAAGTGAGCAGACTTGGTCAATCTATCAATAATGACCCAAATTGCATCAATGCCTTGAGAAACCTTGGGAAGACCAGTAACGAAATCCATGGTAATGTGCTCCCACTTCCATTCTGGAATTTCAAGTGGTTACAATGGACCTTTTGGTACTTGATGTTCCGCCTTGACTCTTTGACAAGTTAGACACCTTGAGATAAACATCGCTATCTCTATCTTCATATTGCTCCACCAAAATGTATGACGAAGATCACGATACATTTTGTTACTCCCAGGATGGATTGCAAACGGTGTGTTATGCGCCTTCATCATGATTTTATACTTTAAATCAGGGTCGTTAGGAACACAAAATCTGGAGTTGACTCAAAGTATTCCTTCTTCATCGATTCTTGCTTCCAGCATAGCATTTAAGACCCCAACTTTTTGAATAAAGATGAATTTTCTATAATTATCATTTTTGAGTATTATGGAATGAATTTAATATAATGTTATAGTTGTGGGTAATATTTATAAATTTTACAAAGTATGCAAGTTGTTATATTATATTCGATTGGTCGGAAAATATTATTTTTGTCGAGGAATATCAAATGCAATAATACAATCATTGGTGGACCCACAACGAAATTATTATTGTTGGATTGATAAAAGCGACAAAAATATTTTTTATGAAAATAACGGTGGAAGTTTTACAGTTAATCTTTGTTGAACTACTTTCATTAGTAAAAAATGCGATGTCGTGTGGTTGCGTAGTAGCACATGATATTAATTATTGATGCTTATGTGATAAGTCACTCGGTTTTTTTTTATTAGTATTATTAACGTAATAAAATATTAAACATCTTTTATATAAAAATGAATACTTTTATAAAGTTATTCATTTTATTTGATAATAATTAGATTATATTATATTTTATTATGCGTAGTGTTGCATAGTGTTTTTTATATAGTAAAATTATAAATAGAATATATTATATTTTTTTATTTAAAAGATTTTGCTTTAAATATGGATAATCAGATTAAAGTAAATCAATCTGGACCGTTCATGAATTAATTCTTATATGAATCCATTCTTTATATAAATAGAAGCTCATTCCTTCATTATTTTCTTACTGAATTCATTTGAAACTCTAGAGAGATAAAGCATAAGAGAAAAAGAAGAATAGTATTCTACTACTTAACTTTCTTTATATTAAGGATTCTTTTATTGTAAGAATATTATTCTTTTTCTATTCATGAAGAGAACTTGTTTATTCCATTTCTTATTATTATTCTTGTTGGAATAACATTGTATCAGCTGACCTACCTATACTTGGTGACATTCTTCTATTATTCATCTTTATTATTACATTGGAATATCACATGCATGTGTTTTACACGGACACTGGTTAAAATCTTTATTATTACTGTTGGAATATCACATGCATGTGTTTTTACACAGGACTGGTTAAAATCTTTATTATTACATTTGGAATATCACATGCATGTGTTTTACTGGACTGGTTTAAATCTTTTTATTATTACATTTGGAATATCACATGCATGTGTTTTACAGTTCCGTCTTTATTATTACATTGGAACATCACAGCCGGATATCACATGATTTGTTTTTATTGCGTGTTTTACATTTTGCACGACCTTTCCGTTATTCATTGGAATAACTTTGGATTATATACATTGGAATAACACATCTGTCATGCAATCTGCATGCATGGTGGTGATTTCTTTTGTTATTCCATTCTTTATTATACTCGAGTTGGTTAAAGTTTTGACTTATATACTCCATGAAATTAGTGGAATATCCTTGATATTTAGCGCTTCATCGATATCTTTTCATGGAAATATTCTTACGAGCATTCTTGAATTTTACTACACAAAGTATATCATGTTGACAATTTGGGCGTTATTGGTTCTGGACAAATTAATTCTTGAACTTGTTTTATTGAATTCTTATATCATTGTCATCATCCTCATGTTTATATTTTTGAAAGTCATACATGGCTTTGTAGTGCGTAGATGGACTTGGTATGATTATGACCGAGGATTATTGGTGTAATCATGGTAGTAATGTTACAAATGATGTGGTAAAAGTCCTCGTTGGCCCGTAGTGTGCATTGATGGGCGAGTTGTTGGCATGATCATGACCATTGATGAATACACGAATATCCTTGGCCCATAGTGCATGGATAATTTGTGGTCGTGATACTAATGAATATCCTTGGTAGTAGTGCGGGGGGATTCGATGTGGTGGATTATTTATTAAAATTTGAGTCTCGGCGATAAAAAGTGATGAAAAACTTTTAAATCATAAAAGATAGTAGATTTTATTCTCTACTTGACTCTTTTAATGGATTACTTGTTCATTTGCGATTAAACTTGATGTCTATTGTATTTTATCGGTTTAACATTGTTGGAGACTAATGATAATTTATTACGCATTATCTTAGTCATAATATTTCTTACTGGGCTAGTTGAGCTCACCCTTTCTTTCACTGTTCTCTTCAGGAAATGAGAACGTAGCTGGGACAAGTCGGGGAATGGAGTGATGGTCCGGATGATAGTGTTAGCTAGTAGTCCTCACTATTACATTAAATAGTGTGACAATAAATGTAATGAGGACTTATTATTAGAGAGTGGATATTGTCAGAGAAGACAATATTTGTATTTAAACTCACACTATATATTTTGTATCTCTTGTTGTATAATTAAGATTGTATTTATATTTTGTACCATGTATTTGGCGACTCGAGATGGGTGATGTATACCTATTTTGGGGGCGTCATCACGATTAATATCAAAGCTTAGGATATGATCCACAGGCTAAGATGTGAGATAAGAACTAGGAGGGAGAGGCGGGGAATTCTTTTCTAGTAGTATGACCTACCTAAGTTTATTTGGTATTTAATTGGTCGATCGAGTATAAGGATAATATGTGATATGTTATTTAACTCTTGTTTTGTGGCGATGTTTGAAAATGACATCAAGAGAATGTTGAGATTATCAATGGAGCCACGAGGCCGTTGATTCTCCACGGATCGATAATCGAGGATAATGTGCATCGGGAAGGTGACAATCCTCAGGCAAACAACAACACGAACCATGGATGATGAATGATGGAATGTTCAGAGGCTTTATGCAATTCATGCAACATCAAGCAAGAATGGATCCTGTCCAAAATGCAGGTGGAAACACTGGCAACTCTCAGATGGTCACCGCCAAGCAGTTTAAGGAACTGGGACCACCGGAGTTCTTTGGAGAGCCAAAACCACTTAAAGGCGGAGGCGTGGATTAAGCGGATCAACAAGATATTTGATGTCTTGGGATGCTCGAGGAGAAAAGGTTCCTTTTGCCACCTTCGTATTGCGGGCGGAAGGCGATTCTTGGTGGGAATCACGTAAAGCGTACTCGACTGCCATGCTTGAAGATGTCTTTGGGAGAAGTTCGAGAACTATTCAACGACAAGTACTTTCCCAAAAGTATTCGTCACATGAAAGAGGTAGAGTTCATCAATTTGGAACAAAACAACATGGCCGTGTATCGCGATCTGAAGCCAAGTTTGCCGAGTTGTCGGTTTTGCGTCCCATTTGGTTGATAATGAGGAGAGAATGGCGAAATGTTTTAAGAGGTTTGAAACACGAGATCGTCGATATCTTATCTCTCATAAAGCGTGTTTGTATTCAGATGTTGTTAATAGGGCTCGATTATTGGAGCGTGATAATGAGTCAACCCAACCAAAAGAAGCGGTAAAAAAAAATGATAATACCGGTGATAACGATCGTCGAAGCGGTGACAATAAGCGTGGAGGAATCAACATGCGAAATGGTAACCACTTGGTGGTAATCATGGCCAAAACAATAAAATGGACATTTCAAGAGAGGAGATTCAACAATGATGGAAAGACGTCGACATCGGCACACAGTCGTTAAGGAAGGAGAACGACCACCTATCATATGCTTCAAGTGTGGAGGAAGGGACATCATCCCCAAGCTATGCGATGCCATCAAAGCGTGTTACAACTGTGGAAGAAGGTCACTGGCCCGATTTTGTGCGTGCAGAAAGACAAGTCCGGTGGGATGGAGGCATCAAAAGTAGTCCCCGAAAAATCAAAGCCGTTAGTCTGAGGAGGCGTTTGTTGTAACCTCCCGAAAGCGAGGAACGAAGCGAGGTCATCACGGGTAAGCTTATCATAAACTTTAGCGAAGTTTATACCTTATTTGATCTGGGTTCTACCCATTCTTTTATTTCTCTACTTGCGCTCAACGTTTAAATTTGACTCGGAGAAATTGGACTTTGACTTATCTGTTGAAACTCCGTTGGGAGAAACCTTCATTACATCCACGGTTTATAAGTCTTGTTTGATTCAAATTAGTAACCGCACGTTACATCGATCTTATTTCTTTGAAAATACTTGCATTTGATGTGATTACAGGGGATTGATTGGTTAACTACTCATCATGCAAAAATTGATTGTTTTAAATAAGGTTGTTAGCTTTCATATTCCTAATCAACCTATTATCGAATTCAAGCAACCAAACCATTAAAATCAATCACTTTGTTATCTCAAGCCATAAAGCTATTCGTTTATTAAAAATGGATGTCAAGCTTTCTTAGCTCATTATCACGGGATCTAAACAAAAATATCGTCGATTTTGAATGATATTTCTATTGTTAATGAATTTTACGGCGTATTCACACGAAGAACTTCTGGCCTACCCCGGGCGTGAAATTGAATTTTGTATCGACCTTGAACCCGATACAAAACCCATTTCAAAAGCCCATGTCGAATAGCTCTATTGAACTTGAGGAGTTAAAGACCCAATTGCGAGAAATTGTTAGACATTGGCTTTATTAGTCCTAGTACTTCTCCTTGGGGTGCTCTGTTACATTAAGTGAAGAAGAAAGATGGGAGTATGCGACTTTGTATTGATTATCGGGAGTTGAATCATGTCACCATCAAAAATAGGTACCCATTGCCACGTATTGATGACTGTTTGACCCGATTGCAAGGAGCAAATTCTTTTCAAAGATTGATCTTCATTAGGATATCACCGATTGAAGATTAGAACAGATGACATTCAAAGGCGGCTTTGAACTTCGATGCGGGCATTATGAATTCTAGTCATGTCTTTTGGATTGACTAATGCTCCTCTTTTGCCTTCATGGATATGATGAGCCAAGTATTCAAGGAATATTTGGATCACTTTGTGGTCGTCTTTATTGATGACATCCTCGTATATTCCAAAACCCGTGAAGATCATGAGCAACACTTGAGGTTTGATACTCCAAAAGCTTAAATGAATATAAGCTTTATGCGAGTTGAAGAAATGGGAGTTACGGCGAGGAAGTAGCATTCCTTGGGCACGTGGTATCAAGTCATGGAATATCTGTTGACCCGACAAAGATTGAAGCTATTCAAAGTGGGGAGCAACCTAAATCGATGATAGAAATCGTAGCTTTCTCGGTTTAGGCTGTTATTATCGGAGATTCGTGGAAGGATTTTCTCGAATCGCTACTCCACTAACTTCGGTGACTCGGAAAGATACAAAGTTCGGTTGGAGCGAAAATGAGAAGAGTTTTCAAGAACTTCGAGAGAGACTCATTTATTTTGTTACGACAATACCATCTGGTTCGGAGGGATTTGTCATCTGATGATGCTTGAGCGCAAAGGGTTAGGATGTGTTCTCATGCAACATGGGAAAGTCATAGCCTATGCCTCACGACGACTCAAAGAATATGAGAGGAATTATCCTACTCATGATCTAGAGTTGGCGGTTGTTGTCTTCGCACTAAAAAGATTTGGAGGCATTACTTGTATGGGGAGAAAGTGGAGATCTTTACGGATCATAAAAGCCTCAAATATTTCTTCACTCAAAAGGAACTCGACATGTGACAATGACGTTGGCTTGAACTATTGAAAGATTATGATCATACCATCCAATACCATCACTGGAAAAGCGAGCGTGGTAGTGACGCATTGAGTAGAAGATCATATCTTGGATGCGAGTGCGATATTGTCAATCTGAGGCCCATTTGTATGACTTGCAAAGGATGGAGATAGAGATAAAAACTCCGGGGACCCGTGTGATGATGGCGAATATCTGAGTAGAACCAACTTTAATTGATAAAGTTAAAAGGCGCTCAAATTCTGAGGACCGGGTTGATGCGTATGAGGAAGAAAGTGCAAGAAGGTGCTATATCTTGGAAGCAAATCGATGATGAAGGAATACTTGAGTCGACTCCGGACTTTGTGTTCCTAACGATCTTGAGTTAAAGTATAAAATCATGATGGAGGCGCATGACACACACGTTTGCAATCCATCACAGAATACCAAAATGTATCGTGATCTTAAATCATACATTTTGGTGGAGCAATATGAAGAGAGAGATAGCGTTGTTTATCTCGAGGTGTCTAACTTGTCAGCGAGTCGGTAGGAGCATCAAGTACCAAAAGGTCCATTGCAACCACTTGAAATTCCAGAATGGAAGTGGGAGCACATTACCATGGATTTTGTTACTGGTCTTCCCAAGGTTTCTCAAGGCATAGATGCGATTTGGGTCATTGTTGATAGATTGACCAAGTCTGCTCATTTCTTACCAATCTGAAAACTTATACACTTGAGCGTCTTGCTTCGTATGTATATAAACGAGATTTATAAGGCTGCATGGTATGCTAATATCCATAGTTTTACGATCGAGACCCAAGATTCACTTCACGATTTTGGGTTAGTTTGCAAAAAGCTATGGAGCGCAGTTTACGATTTAGTTGGCATATCATCCTCGAGACGGACGGACAATCGAGAGAGGACTATTCAAACTCTGGAAGATTTATTAAGACTACGTGTCCTTGACTTCAGGAAGTTGGGATAAGTTCTTACCATTGGTGGAGTTTTCCTCTGACAACGATTATCAAACAAGTATTGGCATGGCTCCATTCGAGCGTTGTATGGAAGAAAGTGTCGTTCTCGGTATCTTTGGGATGAAGGTGGGTGAAGCAACGTTGTTGGGACCGGAGTTGAGTGCGTATGACTACGGAAAAAGATTCAAACGATCCGACAACGTATAAAAAACCTCACAAAATCGATAAAAAGTTATCTTGATCTTCATCGAAAGGGCGTGGAATTCGATATAGGAGATCATGTGTGTTGTTACGTGTTGCTCCATGGAAAGGAGTTCGAGATTTGGAAAGAGAAAGCTCGATCCTCGATTCATTGGCCCATTTTAATCCTCGATCGGTAGGAGCGTGGCTATATAGACTCGCTTTTCTGCGCCAAGTATGTCTACGTGTTCATAACATTTTCACATATCCATATTACGTAAATATGTGGAAGACCGAACCACATTATTGAGTTAGAACCGGGACGAAATAGCGGAAGATTTAACGTATGAAGAGGTTCTGTTCAAATCTTGGATAAGAAGAACATATTCTACGCTCGAGGTTATACCTCAAGTCGAAGTTTTGTGGAGAAACCACGATGTTGAGGAAATGACACGGGAGTTAGAATCTGAAATGAAATCAAGGTATCCTTACCTCTTGATATACCGAGTCGTACCCTAATTTCAAGGCTAAATTTCTTAAGAAAGGGAGGTTGTAAGACCCCACTTTTTGAATAAAGATGAATTTTCTATAATTATCATTTTTGAATATTATGGAATGAATTTAATATAATGTTATAGTTGTGGGTAATATTTACAAATTTTTGCAAAGTATGCAAGTTGTCATATTATATTCGATTGGTGGGAAAATATTCTTTTTGTTAGGGAATATCAATGCGGCAATACAATCATTGGTGGACCCCACTGACGAAATTATTGTCGGATTGAAAAAGCGACAAAAATATTTTTTATGAAAATAACGGCGGAAGTTTTACTGTTAATCTTTGTTGAACTACTCGGTAGTAAAAAATACGATGTCGTGTGTGTTAGTTGCATAGTAGCACACGGTATTGATTATTGATCTTTATGTGATAAGTCACTTTCGGTTTTTTTTTTATTAGTATTATTAACGTAATAAAACGAAAATATATCTTTATATAAAATGTAATACTTTTATAAAGTTATTCGTTTTATTTGATAATAATTAGATTATATTATATTTTATTATGCATAGTGTTGCGTAGTATTATATTGTTTTTGCATAGTAAAATTATAAATAGAATATATTATATTTTATTTAAAAGATTTTGCTTTAAATATGGATAGTCAGATTAAAGTAAATCAATCTGACCGTTCATGAATTAATTCTTATGATCCATTCTTCTATAAATAGAAGCTCATTCCTTCATTATTTTCTTACGAATTCATTGAAACTCTAGAGAGATAAAGCGTAGAGAGAAAGAAAAAAATTATTACTTCTTACTTCTTTAACTACTTATATATCAGATTTCTTTTACGGTAAGGATATTATTCTTTTGTATTTATGAAGAGAACATACATTATTCCATTTCTTATTATTACATTGGAATAACTTTTGTATCTGTGATTTACCCTATACTTGGTGACATTATTCTATTATTACATCTTTATTATTACATTGGAATATCACATGCATGTGTTTTACACGGACTGGTTAAAATCTTTATTATTTGGAATATCATTGGAATATCACATCACATGTGTTTTACACGGACTGGTTTCGTCTTTTATTATTACATTGGAATATCACATGCATGTGTTTTACACCCGGACTGGTTCCGTCTTTATTATTCTATTGGAATATCACATGCATATGTTTTACACGTGACTTTATTCCATCTTTATTATTACATTGGAATATCATGTGCATGTGTTTTACCGGACACAGTTACATCTTTATTATTACATTGGAACATCATGCATCGGTGCGAGTTTTACTTCACGACTTTGGTTCATTATTATTATTACATTGGAATAACTTTATCTGTCACAATCTGCCGCATGCATGGTGATTTCTTTTGTTATTCCATTCTTTATTATACTCGGTTGGTTAAAGTTTTGACTTCTATACTCCATGAAATTAGTGGAATATCCTTGATATTTACGCTTCATCGATATCTTTTCATGGAAATATTCTTACGAGCATTCTTGAATTTTACTCTACAAAGAAGTATCATGTTGACAATTTGGGCGTTATTGGTTCTGGACAAATTAATTCTTGAACTTGTTTTATTGAATTCTTATATCATTGTCATCATCCTCATGTTTATATTATGTTGAAAGTCATACGTGGCACTAGTGCATAGATGGACTTGGTATGATTATATGACGAGGATTATTCGGTTATAATCATGGCCAGTAATGTTACAAATGATGTGGTAAAAGTCCTCATTGGCCGTAGTGCATTGATGGACGATTGTTGGCATGATCATGACCATTGATGAATACACGAATATCCTTGGCCCGTAGTGCATGGATAATTGTGGTCGTGATACTAATGAATATCCTTGGCCGTAGTAGTGCGGGGTGATTCGATGATGTGGATTATTTATTAAAATTTGAGTCTCGTGATAAAAGTGATGAAAAACTTTTTAAATCATAAAAGATAGTAGATTTTATTCTCTACTTGACTCTTTTAATGGATTGCTTGTTCCATTGCAGATTAAACTTGATGTCTATTGTATTTTATCGGTTTAACATTGTTGGAGACTAATGATAATTTATTACGCATTATCTTAGTCATAATATTTCTTCTTTGGGCTAGTTGAGCTCACCCTTTCTTTCCTTTGTTCTCTTGAGGATGAGAAGCGTAGAGACGAGTCGAGAGTCGGGGAGCGGAGTGATGGTGGGATGATAGTGTTAGATAGTAGTCCTCACTATTTTGTTAAATAGTGTGATGATAAATGTAATAGGACTTATTAGTCCTCAAGATATATTTGTATTTAAATAGTGTGATAATAAATGTAATTAGGACTTATTTGGCAACGAATGGATGATGTATATTTGAAGATCATGTATTTGTATTTTCCTCAACGCACATTTTTTTCTGGATCGTAGCTTGTTTTATAATTAAAAGATTGTATTTATATATTTCACGCGGTGTCCTGACTTTATCTCTATCTCCATCCCATCGCGATGCCCAAGGAATGCTACTTCCTCGAGCGAATTATTCATTTCTTCAACTTGGCATAAAGCTTATATTCACGAAGCTTTTGGAGTATCAACCTCAAGTGTTGCTCATGATCTTCACGGGTTTTGGAATATATGAGGATGTCATCAATAAAGACGACCACAAAGTGATCCAAATATTCCTTGAATACTCGGTTCATCATATCCATGAAGGCGGAGGGCAGCATTAGTCAATCCAAAAGATATGACTAGGAATTTATAATGTCCGTGTCGAGTTACGGCCCGTCTTTGGAATGTCATCGATTCTAATCTTCAATTGGTGATATCCTAACGCAAGATTAATCTTGAAAAGAATTTGGCTCCTTAACCCCGGTCAAATAGGTCATCAATACGTGGCAATGGGTACCTATTTTTGATGGTGACATGATTCAACTCCCGATAATCAATACAAAGTCGCATACTCCCATCTTTCTTCTTCACGAATAAAATAGGAGCACCCCAAGGAGAAGTACTAGGACAAATAAAGCCAATGTCTAACAATTCCTATAGTTGGGTCTTTAACTCCTGAAGTTCAATAGGAGCCATTCGATATGGGGCTTTGGAAATGGGCTTTGTACTAGGTTCAAGGTCGATACAAAATTCAATTTCACGCTCTGGGGGTAGACCAGGAAGTTCTTCAGGGAATACGTCAGGAAATTCATTAACAATAGAAATATCATTTAAAACTGACGTATTTTTGTTTAGATCCGTGACATGAGCTAAGAAAGCTTGACATCCATTTTTTAATAAACGAAAAACTTTATGGCTTGAGATTACAGTGATTGATTTTAATGGTTTGGTTGCTTGAATTCGCATAATAGGTTGGTTAGGAATATGAAAGCTATCAACCTTACGAAAATAATCAATGTTTGCATGATGAGTAGTTAACCAATCAATCCTTAGAATCACATCAAATGCAAGTATTTTCAAAGAAATAAGATCGACAGGTAGCGTGTGGGTGCCGATTTGAACTAAACAAGACTTATAAACAGTGGATGTAATAAAGGTTTCTCCCAACGAATTTTTAACAGATAAGTCAAAGTCTAATTTCTCCGAAGTCAAATTTAAACGTTAAGCGCAAGTAGGAAAAATGAAAGAGTGGGTAGAACCAGTATCAAATAAAGTATAAAATTAGCTAGAGTTTATGATTAGCTTACCCGTGATGACTTCGTTCGGGTTCCTTGCTTTCTGGGAGGTCACAAAAACGCCTCCTTGCACTCTAAAGCTTTTGACGTTTCGGACGACCTTTGGTGCCTCCATCCTAGCTGAACTTGTCTTCGGTGAACGAAAAAATCTGGCTAGGTGACCTTCTCTTCCACAATTATAACATGCTTTGGACGGCATCGCGTAGTTTGGACTAATATGTCCCTCCCCTCCATATTTGAAGCATATGATAGGTGGTCGTTCTCCTTCTTTAACAACGGTCTTTGGTCTTGACGCCTTTCCATCATTATTGAATCGTCTCTTCTTGAAATGTCCATTCTACTTGTTTTGTACCTCGATTACCACCAAGTGGTTACCATTTCGCCCGTTGATTCCTCCACGCTTGTTGTCACCGCTTCGATGGTATTACCGCTTCACCGGTATTATCATTTTGTCAGCTGCTCTCTTTTGGTTGGGATGACTCATTATCACGCTCCAATAACTGAGCCCTATTAATAACATCTGAATACAAACACAGTTTTTGAGAGATAAGATATTGACGTATCTTAGGTTTCAAATCTCTTAAAAACATTCGCGTCATTCTCTCCTCATTATCAACCAAATGGGACGCAAACCAGGATAACTCGGCAAACTTGGCTTCGTACTGCGATACGGTCATGTAGTTTTGTTCTAGCTTGATGAACTCTACCTCTTTCATGTGACGAATACTTTCGGGAAAGTACTTGTCGTTGAACAGTTCCTGGAACTTCTCCCAAGACATCTTCAGTGCGGAAGGTTGAGTACGTTTTACAGATTCCCACCAGTAATCTGCCTCTGCTCGCAACATGAAGGTGGCAAAAGGAACCTTTTGCTCCTCGGAGCATCCCAACACATCAAATATCTTATTGATCTGCTTAATCCACGTCTCCGCCTTAAGTGGTTTTGGCTCTCCAAAAAACTATGGTGGTCCCAGTTCCTTAAACTGCTTGGCGGTGACTGTCCGAGAGTTGCCAGTGTTTCCACCTGTATTTTGGACAGGAGCCGCTCCTGCCTAATGTTGCATGAATTGCATAAAGTCTCGACACATTCCATCGTTCATCATTTGGTCAGTGTTATTGTTCGCCTGAGGATTGTCGCCTTCCTGATGCACATTATCCCGACTATTGATCTGTGGAGACTCAATGGTCTCCTGTGCTCCATTAATATTCTCAACATTCTCAGATGTCATTTTCAAATACTGCTACAAAACAAGAGTTAAATAATATATCACATATTATCCCTATACTCTGGCCGACAAATTAAATACCAAATAAACTTAGGTAGGTTATACTAGCGAAAGAATTCCCCGTCTCTCCCCTCTTAGTTCTTATCTCACATCTCAGCCAGGGATCATATCCCTAAGCTTTGATACCAACTGTGACGCCCCCAAAATAGGAATACATCACCTATTCTGAGTCGCCAAATACATGGTACATAATATAAATACAATCTTAATTATACAACAAGAGAGCTATAAGTTTAAATACAAATACTGTCTTTCTAGACAATATTCACTCTCAAAATAAGTCCTCATTACAATTATTGTCACACTATTTAACAGAATAGTGAGGACTACCAGCTAATACTATCATCCGGACCATCACTCCATTACCCAACTTGTCCCAGCTACGTTCTCATTTCCTGAAGAGAACAGTGAAAGAAAGGGTGAGCTCAACTAGCCCAACAAGAAATATTATGACTAAGATAATGCAGAATAAATTATCATTAGTCTCCAACAATGTTAAACTAATAAAATACAATAGACATCAAGTTTAACTGCAGCGGAACAAGCAATCCATTAAAAGAGTCAAGTAGAGAATAAAATCTACTATCTTTTATGATTTAAAATGTTTTTCATCACTTTTATCGATGAGACTCAGCTTAATAAATAATCCACATCATCCCTACACTACGGTCAAGGATATTCATTAGGGTCACGACCATAAATTATCCATGCACTACGGGCAAGGATATTCGTATATTCATCAATGGTCATGATCATACCAACAACTGTCCATCAATGCACTACGGACAATGAGGACTTTTACCACGTCATTTGTAACATTACTATGGTGATTATTACGCAAATAAACCACAGTCATAATCATACCAAGTCCATCTATGCACTACAGGCCATAGATGACTTTCAAGATAATATAAACATGAGGATGATGACAATGATATAAGAATTCAATAAAACAAATTCACGAATTAATTTGTCCAGGAACCAATAACGTCCCAAATTGTCAACATGATACTTACGTGTAGAGTAAAATTCAAGAATGCTCGGAAGAATATTTCCATGAAAAGATCTTTGGATGAAGCGCAAATATCAAGGATATTCTACTAATTTCATGGAGTATAGAAGTCAAAACTTTAATCAACCGAGTATAATAAAGAATGTAATAACAAAAGAAATCACCATGCATGCGGTACTTGATGACAGTTATTCCAATGAATAAATAAGTAATCGGAACCAGGTCAAAGAAAACTCGCACCAAACAGTAATGTTCAACAGAATAGGAAAGATGGAACCAGTCCTGTAAAAAACACGACGCATGTGATATTCCAATGAATAATAAAGACGGAACCAGTCCGATGTAAAACACACGAGCGTGATATTCCAACAGAATAATAAAGACGGATCGGATCCGTTGTGTAAACACACGTGACATGATATTCCAATGTAATAATAAAAAGATTTTAATCGGTCCGTGTAAAACACACGATGTGATATTCCAATGTAATAATAAAGATTTTAACCAGTCCGTGTGTTAAACACACGCATGTGATATTCCAACAGAATACTAAAGACAAAATAATAGAAGAATGTCACCAAGTATAGGTTAGCCCGCGTATACAGGTTATTCCAACAGAATAATAATTAATGGAATAAACAGAAGTTCTCTTCATGAATACAAAAGAATAATATCCTTTACCGTAAAAGAAACTGGATATAAGAGTAGTTAAGTAGCAGAATACTTTTCTTCTTTCTCTCTACAGTTTATCTCTGTAGTTTCAAAGTGAATTAAGTAAGAAAATAATGAAGGAATGAGCTTCTATTTATAGAAGAATGGATTGCATAAGAACTAATTCATGAACGGTCCAGATTGATTTACTTTAATCGGCGATCCATATTTAAAGCAAAATCTTTTAAATAAAATATAATATATTTTATTTATAATCTAATAAAACGAATAACTTTATAAAAGTTTTTGTTTTATATAAAAGATTTTACTATGCAAAATACTATGCAACACTATGCATAATAAAATATAATATAATCTAATTATTACTCTAATAAAACGAATAACTTTATAAAATTATTACATTTTATATAAAAGAGATTTTCGCTTTTATTACGCTAATAATACTAATAAAAAAAAGCGAGTGACTTATCACGTAAGCCTTAATAATCAATACCGTGTGTGCTCTACTATGCAACCACGCCAGACATTCGTACTTTTTACTACCGAGTAGTTCAACAAGATAATAACAGTAAACTTAATAGTTATTTTCATAAAATATTTTTTTCGTTTTCTCAATCCGATGAATAATTACATTGTGGGGTCCACCAATGATTGTCTTGGTCGTTTGGGATATTCCCCGACAAAAAGAATATTTCTAGACCAATCGAATATAATATGATAACTTGCATACTTTGCAAAATTTGTAAATATTACCCACAACTATAACATTATATTAAATTCATTCCATAATACTCAAAAATGATAATTATAGAAAATTCATCTTTATTCAAAAAGTTAGGGTCTTACAAAGGCGGTTCCTGTTCATAATGCAGGTAAAAATAATGGCAACCCGCGGTCGGTCACCGCTAAGCAATTCAAGGAGCTGGGACCACAGGAGTTTTTAGAAAAGCCAAAACCACTTAAGGCGGAGATGTAGTTAAAGCAGATGACTACGATATTTGATGTCTTGGGATGCTCAGAGGAGCAAAAGGTTCCCTTTGCCACCTTTATATTGCGTGAAGAGGCAGATTACTGGTGGGAATCTGTAAAACGTACCCAACCTGACGCACTTAAGATGTCTTGGGAGAAGTTCCAAGAGCTGTTCAATGACAAGTATTTTCCCGAAAGCATTCGTCACATGATGGAGGTGGAATTTATCATGTTGGAGCAAAACAACCTAACCGTGTCGCAGAACGAAGCCAAGTTTGCCGAGTTGTCCCGATTTGCATCCCATTTGGTTGATAATGAAGAGAGAATGACGTGAATATTTCTAAGAGGTTTGAAACCTGAGATACGTCAATATCTTATCTCTCATAAACTGTGTTTGTATTCAGATGTTGTTAATAGGGCTCAGTTATTGGAGCGTGATAATGAGTCAACCCAACCAAAAGAGAGCAGCCGACTAAATGATAATACCGGTGATAACAGTCATCAAAGCGGTGACAATAAGCATGGAGGGAATCAAAATGTCAGAAATGGTAACCACTTCGGTGGTAATCATGGCCAAAATAATAAGAATGGACATTTCAAGAAGAGAAGGTTCAACAATGATGTAAAGACGTTGGCACCAACACCCGTTTCAAAGGAAGAAGAACAACCACCGATCGTATGTTTCAAATGCGGACAGGAGGGACACATCCGTCCAAATTGTACGCAGCAATCCAAAGCGTGTTTTAATTGCGGAAGAAAAGGTCACCTAGCTCGATTTTATCGTATGGTGAAGTCAAGTCCAGCTGGGATAGTGATGTCAAAGGATGTCCCAGACAAGCCAAAACCGGTAGTTTAAGAGAGCGTTTTTTCTCGTGATTTGAAACTCTGAATAAAATTATCACGGGTAAGTTAATCATAAGCTCTTGTGAAGTCTATACCGTGTTAGATACCAGTTCTACTCACTCTTTTATTTCACCTAGTTGTGCTCAATGTTTGTACTTAACTCCGGAGAAGTTAAACTTTGATTTATCTATTGAAACTCTGTTGAGAGAAACCTTCGTTACCTCCACTATTTATAGATCTTGTTCAAATCAACACTTTCACGTTACGTGTCGATCTTATCTCTTTGAAAATACTTGCCTTTGATGTGATTTTTGGAAAAGATTGGTTAACTACTCATCATGCTTTTTGTAAGGTTGTTAGCTTTTATACTCCTAACCAACCTGTTATGCGAATTCAAAGCAACCAAACCACTAAAGTCAATCACTGTCATATCAAGCCATAAGTAAAGAGCCCGATCCTTTCGCTGTTGACTTCCTTGTGTGGAATACACCGAAACCAGACTTTCTATAGGCGACATCGTGCATGAAGATGACAAGTTGATAGGTATCAATGTGACGTACTATCTAAGTCTTGGATGAGAGTCACAGTTTTGAATAATATTTCTATTGTTAATAAATTTCCTGTCGTATTCTTGAAGACTTCCTGGCCTACCCCTAGAGCGTGAAATCGAATTTTGTATTGACCCCAGTACAAAATCCATTTCTTAAACCCTCAAATATTTCTTCAACTAAAATGAACGTAACATGCGCCAAAGACGTTGACTCGAGCTGTTGAAGATTACGATCGTATTATTCAATATCGTCGTGGAAAAGCAAACGTGATAGCTGACGTGTTGAGTAGAAGATTGTATGCGTTTACGAGTGCGAATATACGAACCCACATGAAGATAACGAATATACGAGTAGAATCGACTTTAATCGATAAAGTTAAAGTCGCTCAAGCTACACACCCGGAGCTGATGAAAGTGAAGAAAAAGGTTCAAGAGGGCGTTATTTTAGAAGCAAGAATCGACGAAAAGAGAAAATCTCAACCCTCGATTTAATTGGCCCATTTGAAATCCTCGATTAAGTAGGAGATGTGGCTTATAGACTCGTTTTACCGCCAAGTATGTTGCGTGTTCATAACATTTTTAACGTATCGATGTTACGTAAATATGTGGATGACCCGAACCACATTATTTTAGAACCGAACGAGATAGCGGATGATTTAACGTTTGAGGAGATACGTGTTAAAATCTTGGATAAGAAGAATCGTATTCAACACTCAAGGGTTAAACCTCAAGAGTTAGAATCTGAAATAAAGTCAAGGTATCCTCACCTGTTCGGCATACCAGGTACGTACGTAAATTTTGAGGGCGAAATTTCATAAGGAGGGGAGATTGTGAGACCCCAAATTTTATGAATAAATATTTAATTTTCTCGAAATAATTTTTTTTGAATATTATGGTGTGGATTTGATATAATGTTATAGTTGCGGGTAGTATTTATAAATTTTGCAAAGTATGCAAGTTATCATATTATATTCGATTGGTCGGGAAATATTCTTTTTATCAAGGAATATCCGTACGATGGTACAATCATTGGTGGACCCCACAACAGAATTATTGTCGGATTGAGAAAACGACAAAAATATTATTGAAAATAATGGCAAAAGTTTTACCGTTAATATTGTTGAACTACTCGGCAGTAAAATTACAGTAATACGCGTGGTTACATAGTAGCACACAGTATTGATTATTAATGCTTATGTGATAAGTCACTCAGTTTTGTTTTATTAGTATTATTAACGTAATAAAACAGAAAAACTTTTTATATTAAACAGAATACTTTTATAAAGTTATTCGTTTTATTAGGCTAATAGTAATTTTTTTTATATAAAACCGAATACTTTTATAAAATTATTCGTTTTATTAGACAATAATTAGATTATATTATATTTTATTATGCATAGTGTTGCATAGTACCTACATAGTGTCTGCATAGTATTGCATAGTATTTTGCATAGTAAAATCTTTTTATATAAAACAAAATACTTTTATAAAGTTATTTGTTTTATTAGGCAATAATTAGAATATATTATATTTTATTTAAAATATTTTGCTTTAATTATGGACCTTTCGATTAAAGTAAATCAATCTGGACCGTTCATGAGTTAGTTACTATGCAATCCATTTTTCTATAAATAGTCCTTCATTATTTTCTTACGAATTCACTGAAACTCTAGAGAGATAAATTATAGAGAGAAAGAAGAAGAGAAGTCTGCTAACTTTCTTTTCCTATATCCAGTTTCTTTTACGGTAAGGGATATTATTTGTTGTACTCGGAAGGGGTATTATTTCTTTTGTATTCATGAATAGAACTTCTGTTATTCCATTCTTTATTATTCTCATTGGAATAACTTTTGTATACACTGCTACCCTATACTTGGTGAAATTCTTCCATTATTCCATTCTTTATTATTCATTGGAATAACTTGTATACGCGCCAGCTACCCTATACTTGGTGAAATTCTTCTATTATTCTCGCTTTATTATTCATTGGAATATCCTGTGCATGTGTTTTACACCGGACTGGTTCCGCCTTTTATTATTCTATTGGAATATCCTCGTCCGTGTGTTTTACACCGACTTCGGTTCCGCTTTTATTATTCTTTGAATATCCGTACGCGCGTTTTTTTATGCACTTCGGTTCCATTACTTATTATTCTGCTGGAATAACTCATTCATCGGGCACCGCATGCATGGTGATTTCTGTTGTTATTCCATTCTTTATTATTCATTGGAACATCTTGTCGGTAATTTCGCCTTTGACCGGTTCCGTTACTTATTATTCTGTTGAATAACTCGCGTCTGCCAAGTACCGCATTCACGGTGATTTCTTTTGTCATTCCATTCTTTATTATACTCAAATAAGTTAAAGTTTTGACTTCTATACTCCATGAAATTAGTGGAATATCCTTGATATTTGCGCTTCATCTAGTATCTTTTCATGGAAATATTCTTCTGAGCATTCTTGAATTTTACTCTACAAAGAAGTATCATGTTGACAATTTGGAGACGTTATTAGTTCCTGAATAAATTAATTCGTGAACTTGTTTTATTGAATTATTATGTCATTATAATCATCCTCATGTTTATATTATGTTGAAAGTCATCTGTGGCCTATAGTGCATAGATGGACTAGGTATGATTATGATCAGGGATTATTCGGTATAATCATGACCGTAATGTTACAAATGATGTGGAAAAAAGTCCTCATTGGCCCGTAGTGCATTGATGGACAGTTTTTGGTATGATTATGGCTATGGATTCTCTTCGGCCAATGGAGCAAAGATGAAATGTTTTATGGCATGATCAGGACCATTGATGAAAACACGATTATCTTTGGCCCGTAGTGCATAGATAATTCGTGGTCGTGATACTAAAGAATATCATTGGCCTGTAGTGCAGGGATGATTTAATTATGTGGATTATTTATTGAGCTGAGTTTCAACGATAAAAGTGATGAAAAACCTTTTAAATCATAAAAGATAGTAGATTTTATTCTCTACTTGACTCTTTTAATGGATTGCTTGTTCATTGCAGCTTAAACTTGATGTTTATTATATTTTATCGCTTTAACATTATCAAGACTAATGATAATTTATTCTCGCATTATCTTAGTCATAATATTTCTTCTTGGGCTAGTTGAGCTCACCCTTTCTTTCACCGTTCTTTCCGTGAAATGAGAACGTGGCCGGACTGGACTAGTGGGGGAATGGAGTGACGGTCCGGATGATAGTATTAGTAGTCCTCACTATTACATTAAATAAAGGTGATAAAAAATGTAATGAGGACTTATTCTGAGAGTGGATATTGTCTAAAAGACAATATTTGTATTAAAACTCACAGCTCTCTTGTTGTATATTAAAGATTGTATTTGAATTTTGTACCATGTATTTGGCGACTCAAGATGGGTGATGTATACCTATTTTGGGGGCGTCACAATTACTGTAGTAATAATTGAGTATAACTGAGTGACTTCTCACGTAAGCATCAATAATCAATACCGTGTGCTACTATACAACCACGCCAGCGTACATCAGTACTTTTTACTACCGAGTAGTTCAACAAGATATTAACGGTAAAACTTCCGCCGCTATTTTTATAAAAATATTTTTGTCGCTTTCTCAATCCAAAAATAATTACATTGCTGGGGTCCACCAATGATTACTTGTTGTTATTTAATATTCCCTGCTAAAACGAATATTCCCCACCAATCGAATATAATACAACAACTTGCATACTTTGCAAAATTTATAAATACTACCCACAACTATAACATTATATCAAATCCACACCATAATATTCAAAAAAATATTTCGAGAAATTTATATCTTTATTCATAAAATCTTGGGTCTCACACCGTTGACTTTGACTTTTCTGGGACAGCCTTTTGAGTCACCATCCTGCGCCGGATGGGTTTTGCTACTGCATAATCTCGAGCGATATGACCTTCTTTTTTCTATAATTATCACATACCTTGAAGGTCATTTGTGATAGCTTGGACTTATACGTCCCTCCTCTCCATTTGTAGATCTAACCAAGGTCGTTCTCCTCCCTAGAATTTGTTGTTGGTCTTTGGTCTTTGGTGCCGACATCTTCCCGTCATCGTTAAATCTTCTCTTCTTGAAATTTCCACTTGAGTTATTTCTTCTATTATCTTGGCCATGATTACCACCGAAGTGGTTACCATTTCTGGCACGATAATTTCCTCCATGATGGTTATCCTTGTTTTGATGACCGTTGCCATCGGTACGATTATCATCGAGTTGTAGGTCGTTATTCTTCGATTGAGCTGACTCATTATCGCGCTCCAATAACTGAGCCCTATTAACAACATCTGAATATAAAGAAAATTTATAAGAAATGAGATATTGACGTATATCAGATTTCAAACCTCTCAGAAACATCCGCGTCATACATTCCTCATTCTCCACCAAATGAGATGCAAACCTGGATAACTCCGCAAACTTTGTCTCGTACTGAGACACCGTCATGTTGTTTTGTTCTAGTCTAATAAACTCTACCTCCTTCATATAACGAATACTTTCAGGAAAGTACTTGTCATTGAAACGCTTTCGAAACGCTTCCCAAGACATGTTGAGTCTTACCGACTGGCACGCAACAGAAGACCCCAACTTATTATTAATAAAATTAAATTTTCTCTATTTATTATCTTGAAATAATAAGGATTTAATTTGATATAATACTTTGATTATGGGTAAAATATGCAAATTTTATAAAATAAGCAAGTGGTTATAAAATATTTATTTTGTCGGGGAATATTCGTTTGGTCGTGGAATATTCTTGTTGTCGGGGAATATTCGTACGACGGCATAGCCATTCGTGATAACAGAATAACTGTCGGATGAAGAAAACGACAAGTTTGAGTTTTTATAAATAACGACGTAGTTGCTACCGTTAACACTGTTAGAATACCCGGTGGTTAAAATAAAGTAATACGCGTGGTTACACAGTAGCACACGGTATTGCACAGTATTTTTGAATTATTAATTCTTACGTAAGAAGGCACTACTCAATAATTGTTACATTAATTACTTTTTAATATTTTATTTTATTGATTCAATAATTGCTGCGTTGATATTTTATTGTTGTTTCAATAATTGTCACTGCATAGTATTTTCCATTATCAGATCAATAATTCATATTATTTGAATAATATTATTAGATAGCATTATTGGCAATGTCTAGAAAGTTCTGTCTAAGGAGAGGTTTGGTCACCTAATTGCGCACCAGTAAGGAGAAATCCTTATCGGAAAGCTCCCTCTTTCCTGGGAACGGCCTGGTTGTCATAATTGTGATTCTATAATATTATTTGTGAATAATTAATTATTGATTTATATGATAAAGAAATATTTATTTTATGTGGATATAATTGATGGATATATTTATTTTACATGGATATAATTGAAGGAATTAATGTTGAAGTGTTTTTGTCGGAATGGAGGTATTAAAAATCAAATCACTGTTCTTGAGATATATTGCGTGATTTATAATTTTTAATCCGACCGTTGGATCGTTGTAATTTTTGGATATGTTATACATATATAAGTTGAGTTTATGTCCACAAATTTTGAACCGTTAAAATTGAACGTGTGATTTGTTATGAATTTTAAGAGGTGACTGATTCAGAAATTAGGTTTATAAATGATTTGGTGGAAAATTCTAGAATTGAGTGGGCTCCACTTGTGGTTGGTGAAGAAATTTGCTGAATTTTATTTCAAATGTGGTGGGTGGCAATATTAGCGAGTAAAAAGCCATCGTGTAGCGAGTCAAGTCTGCTTGATTGGGGCTAACATTTTCCTATAAATAGAGGGCTAAGTTAGAATTGAAAATCACACCAGAAACATAAGCTTTTTCTCTCTCTCTCTCTATATATATATATTATCGAGCGTATTTTATGAGTATTTAGATACATTGAGAGTTACTATTCAGTACAAGTTTTGTTCAACATCACATCCCACCTTTCATTTCGAAGTATTGTTTCTTTAAGGTAAGGGATGTTATTTTCTTCTTAAATGATATTATTTTCTTCAATATCATTATGCTGAGATGTTATTATGAATTTTATTGTGAAATTTCTACCTTTTTATGTCGGGGTTACTATTCACGTATACGGCACTATTCACCGAAAAATGAAAATTTCTCTTTTTCTTCCTAGATGTCTTTTATGGTTACTATCTTTGATTGTATCCATGTTTTGATCTTTATTTTTGAATTCTACTTCACACTTGGTTATTATGGAGTATTATTAAATTTGGATAAACCAAAATACGAATCCCTAATATTTGTTCTTTTGTCTCACTGAATTCGTTCTCTAAAATATTTTTCATCATCCTCAGTCCTTAATGGTGATACTTGATGAATATCTTTGGCCTGTAGTGCAAAGATGAATGATTACCTAATGAATATCGTTGGCCCGTAGTGCAAAGATGAACAGGTGTTGAGATGAACATGATCAACTGGTGATACAAATGAATATCTTTGGCCCGTAGTGCAAAGATGTACATTGATTGATGTTACAGGGTTAAAATATCGATGATGGACTTTTAAATTCATAGATGATAGTAGATTTCATTCTCTACTTAACTCTTCTAATGAATTGTTGTTTCCGCTGCAGTTGTTGATCTAAAACTTGTTGTCTATTATATTCTATCAGATTTTTTTCCGTTGAAGACTAAGGATAATTTGTTGTATATTATCTTAGTCATAATATTATTTACTGGGCTAGTTGAGCTCACCCTTTTCTTTTTTATTCCATTTTTCTTCTCAGGAAGCGAGAACATAACGGGAAGTAGTTGGGGTGTGGAATGATGGTTATAGACAGTTGTTTAGCAGTCCTCACTATTTTGTAAAATAGTGTGTCAATAATTGTTATGAGGACTTTATCTGGGTGTGGATATTGTCTAGAAGACAATATTTGTATTTAAACTCACAGTATGTGTTGTCGTATTTTGCACGACAATTGTAATAATAAAGTTGTAGTTATTTTTTGTACCATGTATTTGGCGACTTAGAATGGGTGATGTATACCTATTTTGGGGGAGTCACAGTTGGTATCAGAGCTTAGGGATATGGTCTCTGGCAGAGATCGGGGAATAGAACTAGGAGGGGAGAAATGAGTAAATCCTTCGCTAGTGTGTCCTACCTAAGCTTATTTCTTGGCCGGTCATAATATAGGGATATTATGTGATATGTTAATTTATTTAATTAACCCCTGTTTTATGGCAGTTTTTTAAGAATGGCAGCTGAGAAGGTTAACAATGGAGTCTATGAGACTGTGGAACAACCTTTGATTACCAACCAAGAGAACGTGCAACAGGAATACGATTTTCCTCCTGTAAGCAACACTACCGAGCAAACGATGAATGATGTGATGTTTAGAAGCTTTTTGCAGTTCAAGAAAAATCAAACGAGGGAGACTCTTGTACAAAATACGGGTGGAAATGATAGCAACACGCGGTCTGTCACAGCCAAGCAGTTCAAGCAGTTCAAGGAGTTGGGACAATGATAGCAACAATGATATGTCCTTCCTTTCCACAATTATAGCATACCTTGAACTGTTGTGGGCAGTTTGGACTGATATGTCCCTATTTTCCGCATTTGTAGCATATAATGGGTGGTCGTTCTCCTCCCTTAGAACCGATTCTTTACGCCAAGACTGCCGCCTTCACATAGTCGTTTATTAAATCTCCTCTTTTAAAATCTCCTCCTTTCTCTTCTTTTTATTTTCTTGGCCATGATTACCACCAGAGTGGTTACCATTTTTGTCCGTCTGCTTTTCTTTCTCATTTGGTTATCATTACTCATTGGTCGCTCTATCTCTACGATGCGATCCTGGTTATGGTCCCTCGGTTGAACATACTCGTTATCTCGCTCTAACAATTGAGCCTCATTAATAACATCCTGAATAGAGAAAATTTATGAGAAATGAGATATTGTCGTATCTTGGGTTTCAAACCTATCAAAACATCCGCGTCATCGTTCCTCATTCTCCACCAAATGAGGTGCAAACTCGGATAACTCTGCAAACTTTGCCTCGTCATCGAGACACCGTCATGTTGTTTTGTTTTAATCGATGAACTCCACTTCCTTCATATAGACGAACACTTTCGTGAAAGTATTTGTCATTAAATAATTCTGAATTGTCTCCCAAGACATGTTGAGTCTTGCGGTTGGGATGGAGTACGCTTCACGACTCCCACACCGATGAGTCCGCCTCG
Organism: Panax quinquefolius; assembly: GCA_020205615.1. Lineage (NCBI taxonomy): Eukaryota > Viridiplantae > Streptophyta > Magnoliopsida > Apiales > Araliaceae > Panax > Panax quinquefolius. The sequence goes on along the minus strand of CM035156.1, from coordinate 174,227,410 downwards.
CCACGGAACATAAAGGTGGCGAATGGAACCTTCGTTCCTCCGTGCATCCCAAGACATCAAATATCTTGGTAATTTGCTTGACCCATGTTTCGCCATGATCGGATCCGCTTTCCTTAAATTCGTGGTCCCAACTCTTTGAACTGCTTGCATTGTGACAACCCATGAATTGCTATCATTTCTCCTCGTATTTTGAACACGAGTCTCCTCATGCGATTTTTGCATGAATCTGCAAAAAGCTTATAAACATCCCTCGCTTCATCATCTCTTTCGATGGTGTTGTTCACAAGAGGAACATTGCCCGACTGTTGCACGCTTCTCCTCGTTGGTGAGTACTGAGCGTCTCCACGCCTCATTTCTATTGTTAATATTCTCGATCGACATTCTCAAATCACCGCCATAAAACAAGGGTTAATTAAGGAAATCAATATATCACATAATATCCCTATATACTGACCAACTAACAAATAAGCTTAGGTAGGACACACTAGCGAAGGATTTACTCGTCTCTCCCCTCCTAGTTCTATTCCCCGATCTCCGCCAGAGATCATATCCCTAAGCTCTGATACCAACCGTGACGCCCCCAAAATAGGTATACATCACCCATTCTGAGTTGTCAATACATGGTACAGAAACAACTACAACTTTATTATTACAACAATAAAACTATGAGTTTGAATACAAATATTATCTTCTAGACAATATCCAAACTCAAATAAATCCTCATCACATTTATTGATACATTATTTTACAAAAATGGCGAGGACTACTAAACAACTCTCTCTAAAACTTTCATTCCATACCTCGACTCGTACTCGCTATATTCTCGCCTCCTGAGAAGAAAAATGGAACAAAAAGGAAAAGGGTGAGCTCAACTAGCCCAGTAAAGAATATTATGACTAAGATAATATACAACAAATTATCGTTAGTCTTCAATAGGAAAAATCTAATAGAATACAATAGACAACAAATTTTAAATCAATATTCGCAATGAAATAATAATTCATTAGAAGAGTTAAGTAGAGAATGCAAACTACTATCTTCTATGTATGAATTTAAAAATTCATCGCTCTATCTTTTATCCTCGTAACATCAATCAATATATATCCGAAATCAAATATTCATCTTTGCACTATGAAAGCCAAAGATATTCATCATTAATCATGTTCATCTAAACACTGCTCATCTTTGCACTACTGAGGCCAAAGATATTCTTCGTAAATCATTCATATTTGCACTACGTGCCAAAGATATTCCATAATATCATCATTTAAGACCTAAGATGATGAAAATATTTTTAAAAAAACGAATCCAAAAAAACAAAATGACAAGGATTAAGGATTCGTACTTTGTTTTATCCACCTCCAAAAATACCTCAAAAATAATCATAGTGGTGTAAAATTCAAGAATGATCAAAACATGGATACAATTAAAGCTAGTATCCAGAATAGATATTTTGGACGAAAAGAAAATTTTTCATTTTTCAATGAATAGTCTTTGTACTCGTGAATAATGTCATATACGTGAATAAAGTCTTAGTATCGTGAATAAGAACTCAGACACCAAAAGTTCCAAATTTGATAAAAACTTCAGATCAATATTTCAAAGATAATGATATTGAAGAAATAATATCATTCTGAAACAAAATAATATCCCTTACCTCGAAAGATCAAGATTTTAAATTTGAAACACCTGGATATAGGCTATGACTTGGACTTGCACCGTATAACAATACTCAAAGTATACTCAAAATACTCACAAGAATACGCTCGATAATATAGAGAGAAAACTTGAGCTTACGGTGTGATTTTCAATTCTAACCCAAGACCCTATTTATAGGAAAATGCTTTAGAACACCAAAGTAGAAAATTTAATAAATTAATAATATTATTTTTTCAAATTTCCTACGCCCACTAATTTGGTCCAAGACATCAGCAACCATGTGACAAAACATTAAAAACGTTTTTCTTAATTTAAATAATTAAAACTTCCAAAAATCAATTATTTCGGAGCTTCGGAACTTTAATAATTCACAATAAATAGCACTTTTATCAAAAAAATTCGAATCTCGCAAATTTTTATAGGAAATTTAATTCTCTACAACTTTACAGAAGAAAGTTTTTCCAAATTCCAAATAGAAATTGACCAAATCCACAAACGGATGATTTTACAAAGCTATAATCAAATTTCATCGATAAATGGGGTCCACCGCATGTTTAACATGTTTTAAACATTTATTGCAACAAAAATACTCCTCCTCCTCGTATACTCATATATCCCACATTCGTTGTAAAATATCACCATTATTATATTATTAAAATATAATAATATATTTAAATGAATTATTTTATCGGAAAAAGATAAAATTTCAATTTTCAACAATTGTCACATTAAAATTTTCTCCATCTATATCCACATAAAATCAATATTTTACTCATCATATGAATCAATAATTAATTATTCACAAATAATATTACGAAATCACAATATTGTGACAACCGGCAGCTCCCTGTGAAAGAGGGGCTTTTCAATAAAAATTTCTCCTTCTTCGGGCCAAGAATTAGGTGACCAAACCTCTCCTTAGATGAACTTTCTAGACATTGCCAATAATGTTATCTAATAATATTATTCGGATAATATGAATTATTGTTTCGATAATGAAAAATACCGTAAATGACAATTATTGAAACAACAAGAATATAAAATATCAACGCAAAGAATTATTAAATCAATAAAATATCGAATAAGAATTATCGTAACCATTATTGAGTAGTGCCTTCTTACGTAAGAATCAATAATTGGTGCAATACCGCTGTGTCTTCTTGTGTTTTAACCACCGAGTATTTTAACAAGATTAATCTGTGAATAACTACGCCGTTATTTTTAAACAACTTATATTTGTCGCTTTCTTCATCCAATCGCTTTCACATGGGGCCCACACATGGTCATGGCTGGTCGCATTTAATATTCCCCGATAAGACGAATATTCCATGACCAAACTAATATTCCCGACAACAATGAATATTTTATAACCATTTGCTTATTTTAAAATATTTACATATTTTACCCCTAACTATCCACATTAATCAAATCAACCCTTACTATTTCAAAATAATAAATAGAGAAAATTAAATTTCATTAATAATAAGTTGGGGTCTTACATAAACTATGTTTGTATTCAGATGTTGTAAATAGGGCTCGATTAAGTGGAGCGATCTGAAATCAACGTAACTAAAAGAGAGCGGTAAAAGAAAATTATAATACCGGTGAGAGTAGTCATCGAGCGGTGACAACAAGCGTGGAGGGAATCAACAAGGCCAGATATGGTAACCACTTCGGTGGTAATCAGGGCCAAAACAATAAGAATGGATATTTCAAGAAACGGAGATTCAACAATAATGGGAAGACGTCAAAGACCAAAGACCCGTTGTTAAGGAAGGAGAAAGGCCACCTATCATATGCTTCAAATGCGGAGGAGAGGGACACATCATCAAAACTGCGCCATGCCATTCAAAGCATGTTATAATTGTGGAAGAAAGGTCACTTAGCTCGATTTTGTCGTTCCATCAAGACAAATTCAACTAGGATGGAGGCACCAAAGGTCAGTCCCGAAAAGTCAAACCGGTAGGTCTGAGGAGGCGTTTGTTGTGACCTCCCGAGAGAGCAAGGAACCCGAATGAGGTCATCACGGGTAAGCTTATCATAAACTCTAATGAAGTCTATACTTTATTTGATACCGGTTCTACCCATTCTTTTATTTCTCCTACTACTTGCGCCATCGATTAAATTTGACTCAGGAGAAATTAGACTTTGACTTATCTGTGGAAACTCCGTTGGGAGAAACCTTCATTACATCCACTGCTTATAAGTCTTGTTTGGTTCAAATCGGTACCCTCACATTACCTGCCTCATCTTATTTCATTAAAAATACTTGCATTTGACGTGATTCTAGGGATTTATTGGTTAACTACTTATCATGCAAAATTGATTATTTTCGTAAGGTTGTTAGCTTTCATATTCCTAATCAACCTATTATGCGAATTCAAACGACCAAACCATTAAAATCAATCACGGTCATCTCAAGCCATAAAGCTATTCGTTTATTGAAAAACGGATGTCAAGCTTTCTTAGCTCATGTCACGATTTAAACAAAAATACGCCGGTTTTGAACGATATTTCTATTGTTAATAAATTTCCCGACGTGTTCCCAAAGAACTTCCCCTTACCCCGGCGTGAAATTGAATTTTGTATCGACCTTGAACCCGGTACAAAACCTATTTCCAAAGCCCCATATCGAATGGCTCTATTGAACTTCGTGGAGTTAAAGACCCAACTACGAGAATTGTTAGACATTGGCTTTATTCGTCCTAGTACTTCTCCTTGGGGTGCTCCTGCTCTATTCGTGAAGAAGAAAGATGGGAGTATCGCGACTTTGTATTGATTATCGGGAGTTGAATTGTAAGACCCTCAATTTTTTTTTTTTAAATAAAAAGGAATTTCCTTTATTTATTATTTTGAAATAGTAAGGGTTGATTTGATTAATGTGGATAGTTAAGGGTTAAATACGCAAATATTTCAAAATAAGCAAGTGGTTATAAAATATTCATTTTGTTGGGAATATTCGTTTGGTCGTGGAATATTCGTCTTTGTCGGGAAATATTCGCATGCGACGGCGATGACCATGTGTGGGCCCATAACGAGCGATTGGATGAAGAAAACGACAAATATAAGTTGGTTAAAAATAACTACGTAGTTGTTATCGTTAAGATCGTTGGAATACCCTATTGGTTAAAATACGATGTCTACGCGTGGTTGCACAAAGAAATCACACGGTATTACGCATATTATTGTTGAATTATTGATCCTTACGTAAGAAGGCACTACTCAATAATTATTACAGTGAGTTATTGCTCAATAGTTTATTTTATTGATTCAATAATTGCTTTGCGTTGGTATTTTATATTATTCTTTGTTTCAATAATTATCAACGCACGATATTTCCCATTATCAGATCAATAATTCATATTATTTGAATAATATTATTAGATAACATTATTGGCAATGTCTAGAAAGTTCTGCATCTAAGGAGAGGTTTGGTCACCTAATTGCGCGCCAGTAAGGAGAGATCCTTATTGAAAGCCCCTTTCTCAGGAAATGTTTTGGTTCATTATAAATGTGATTCTGTAATATTATTTGTGAATAATTAATTATTGATTCATATGATAAGGAAATATTTATTTTATATGAATATAAATGATGGATTTATTTATGTGGTTATTAATGAAGGAATTAATGTTGAGGTGTTTTATCAAGATTTTATCTGATTGGAGGTATTAAAAATCAAATCGTGGGTTTTGAGATATATTGCATGGGGTTATAATTTTTAATCCGACCGTTGGATCGTTGTAATTTTTGGATATGTTATACATACATAAGTTGAGTATATGTCCACAAATTTTGAACCGTTAAAATGCACGAATGATTTATTGTGAATTTTAAGAGGTGTCGAATTCGGAATTAGGTTTATAATTGATTTTGGTGGAAAATTCTAGAATTGAGTGGGCCCCACTTGTGGTTGGTGAAAAAATGTGCTGAATTTTATTTCAAATGTGGTGGGTGGCAATAGTAGCGAGTAAAGCCATCGGTGTAGCAGTCAAGTCCGCCTTGGTAAATTAACATTTTCCTATAAATAGAGGGCTAAGTTAGAATTGAAAATCACACCGTAAACAAAGTTTTCTCTTTCTCTCTCTATATTATTGAGCGTATTTTGTGAGTATTTAGATACTTTGAGAGTTCTTTGTTCGATTACAAGTTTCATTCAAAGATCACTTGACCTTTCCTTCCGGCAAGTCTTGATTCTTTGAGGTAAGGGATATTATTTTTTTCGAATGATATTATTTCTTCAATATCATTATCTTTGAAATATTGATCTGAAGTTTTATCAAATTTGGAACTTTTTCATGTCGTGGTTTACTATTCATGAGTTCTTATTCACGAGTTACTATTCATGAGTTACTATTCACGAGTTACTATTCACGAGTACTATTCATGAAGCGTGAAGATGTTTTTTTGTGGAATTTCTATCTTTTGGTGTCGAGAGTTACTATTCACGTATACTAAGACTATTCACGATATCTGACTATTATTCACGAATACGGCACTATTCACCGAAAATGAAAATTTTTCTTTTAAATCTAAAATATCTATTCGGATACTAGCTTTGATTGTATCCATGTTTTGATCATTCTTGAATTTTACACCACTCGTGATTATTTTTGAGGTATTTTTGGACGTGGATAAAACCAAGTACGAATCCTTAATCCTTGTCATTTTGTTTCACTAGGATTCGTTTCTTTAAAAATATTTTCATCATCCCCGGTCTTAAATGATGATATTATTGAATATCTTTGGCTGTGAGTAGCAAAAGATGAATGATTTCAAGAATATCTTTGGCCCGTAGTGCAAAGATGAATGATTTCTGAAGAATATCTTTGGCTTGTAGTCAAAGATGAATGATTTCAAGAATATCTTTGGCTCAGAGTGCAAAAGATGAACAGTGTTTAAATGAACATGACCGATCGATGAATATCTTTGGCCTTTAGTGCAAAAGATGAGCAGTGTTGAGATGAACATGACCGATTGATGAATATCTTTCGCTTTGTAGGTGCAAAGATGAATATTTGATTTGAGATGAATATTGATTGATGTTACGGGGATAAAATATTGATGATGGATCATTAAATTCATAGATTATAGTAGATTTCATTCTCTACGTAACTCTTCTATGAATTATTATTTCAACTGCGAATATTGATCTCAAACTTGTTGTCTATTGTATTCTATCGATTTTTCCTGTTGGAGACTAACGATAATTTGTTGTATATTATCTTAGTCATAACATTCTTCTTCGGGCTAGTTGAGCTCACCCTTTTCCTTTTTGTTCCATTTTTCTCGGGGAGGCGAGAATATAAGAGTATGAGTCGGGGTGGGGAATGGAATGAAGGTTTTAGAAAGGATGGTTTAGTAGTCCTCACCATTATTGTAAAATAATGTATCAATAAATGTGATGAGGATTTATTTGAGTATAAATATTGTCTGAGAAGATAATATTTGTATTTAAACTCACAGCTTTATTGTTGTGATAATAAAGTCAGTTGTAGTTGTTTACGTACCATGTATTTGGCGACTCGAGAATGGGTTGGATGGAATGGACCTATTTTGGGGTCGCCACAGGTTGATATCGAGCTTAGGGATATGATCTCCATGCGGAGATCGGGAATAGAACTAGGAGGGAAAGACGAGTAAATCCTTCGCTAGTGTGTCCTACCTAAGCTTATTTGTTAGTTAGTTGGTCGTATAGGGATATTATGTGGTATGTTAATTTGTTTAATTAACCCTTGTTTTATAAAGAATTGAGAATGTCGTGAGAATATTAATAGTGGTGTAAATGAGACCGTGGAGATGCCTCGTACTTAACAACGAGGAGAACGTGCAACAGTCGGCAATGTACCTCCATGAATAACACCACCGAAAGCGATGATGAACGAGGGATGTTTAGAAGCTTTTTGCGATTCATGCAAAATCGACGAGGAGACTCGTGTTCAAAATACGAGGAGGAGATGATAGCGATTCACGGGTGGTCACAACCCAAGCGCTTCAAAGAGTTGGGACCACCGAATGCAGGAAAGCGGATCCGATCACCGGCGGAAACATGGGTCAAGCAAATTACCAAGATATTCGATGTCTTGGGATGCACGAAGAACGAAAGTTCCATTCGCTACTTTTATGTTCCGTGGCGCGGCGATTCTCGGTGGGAATCACGTGAAGCGCACCCATTCAAATTGCACTCGGCGTGTCATGGGAGACGTTTGAAAAATGATTCAATGACAAGTACTTCCACGAAAGTATTCGTCGTATGAAGGAAGTGGAGTTTATTAGATTGGAGCGAATAACATGACGGTGTCCCAAAGACGAGGCGAAGTTTGCGGAGTTATCCGTGTTTGCACCTCATTTGGTGGAGAATGAGGAACGATGACGCGGATGTTTCGAGAGAGGTTTGAAACCCAAGATACGTCAAGATCTCATTTCTCATAAATTTTCTCTCTATTCGAGATGTTGTAAATGGCTCGGGTTGTTAGAAGCGAGATAATGAGTACGTTCAACCGAGGGACCATAACCGAGATCATACCAAAGATAGCAGATCATCGAATAACGATAACCAAAGTGGAGAAAGAAGAATACGACAAAGGCGGAACCACTCGGTGGTAATCGTGGCCATGAAAATAGAAGAAGCGAGTGGGAGGAGATTTTAAAAGAGGAGATTCAACAACGACCATGTGAAGACGTCGGCAGCAGAGCAACTAGTTTTAAGGAGGAGAAAGACCATCTCGGTCGTATGTTACAAATCACGGGAAAGAGGGACATATCACCATTGAGCGCCTGCAACAGTTTAAGGTATGCTATAATTGTGGAAAAGAAGGACATATCGCTCGAGATTGTTCGATATCGAAACCTAGTCAATGGGGAAGCGGTGACTCAAAAGGATGTCCCGAAAAAGTCAAAGTCAACGATTCTGGAAGAGCGTTTGTCGTGACCGGTCAAAATCTCGAGGAACCCGAACGGTTAGCACGGGTTAGTTAATTATAAATTCTTGCGAAGTTTATACCTTACTAGAATACCGGTTTCTACCCATTCTTTTATCTCTCTTGCTTTGCGCCAACGTTTGAACTTGACTACGGAGAAATTAGACTTTGACCTATTTATGGAGACTCAGTTAGGAGAAACTTTCATTACATCCGTTGTTTAAAAAATCTTGCTTGATTCAAGTTGCACTATCACATTACACGTTAACCTTATTTCTATAGAGATATTTGCTTTTGATGTGATTTTAAGGTTAACTACTCATCGTGCCAAATTGATTGCTTTTGTAAGGTTGTTAGTTTTCATATTCCTAAGCAACCTCGTTATTCAATTCAAGCAATCAAACCATTGTAATCAAACATTTTCATAGCAAGCCATGAAGTCATTCGTTTATTACGGATGTCAAGTTTTCTTAGTCCATGCTATGGATTTGAATAAAGACACGCCGATTTGAATAATATTCCCGTTGTTATTGATTTTTCCCGACGTATTTCTGAAAATTTTCTTGGCTTACTCCCAAAGCCCGATATTAAATTTTGTATCGAATTTGAACCCTATCAAAAACTCATTTCTAAAATCTCATATCGAATGGCTCTATTGAACTTGAGAGTTAAAAATTCAACTATAAAATTTGGTACCGAGCCTTTATCTTGTGACTTCCTTTATGGAATTCACCTAAGCCGAACTCTCTGTAAGGGACGTCATATTAGATGCGATAGTAAACCGATAGGTGTCATTGTGACGTCTTATCCAAGGTTGAGATATGAGTCACGATTGAGAACAACCTAAGCTCGAGAATCGAAATACGTAGCTTTCTAGGCTTAGTTGGTTATTATCGGAGATTCGTTGAAGGATATTCTTGAATCGCTATTCCATTAACGTGGTGACTCATAGAGATACAAAATTCAAATGGAGCAAGGAATGTGGGAAGAGCTTGAAGAACTCAAGAGAGACTCATTTCAAAGACATGTTCACCCATGCCATCCTGGAAAAGCGAACGTGGTAGGTGGCGTGTTGAGTAGAAGATCGTATAAAGTACGAGTACGATATTGTCAAAGACTAATTTCAGTATAATATACAAATAATAGAGATGGAGATGAAAACTCTAGGTACCCACGTGATGATATACTGAGCGTGATGATATACGAGTATAATCGACTTTAATCGATAAAGTTAAAGTTTGTTCAAGCTACACACCGAGTGATGAATTTGAAGAAGGAGGTGCAAGAAGTTGTTATTTTAAAAGCGAGAATCGGTGAGGTGAGGAAAGCTCAAACCTTCGATTTATTAATCCATTTGAAATTCTCGATCGAATAGGAACCGTGGCCTATAGACTCGCTTTTACCACCAAGTATGACGCGTGTTCATAACGCTTTTCACGTATCGATGTTACGTAAATATGTGGACAACCCGAAACACGCCATTGAGTTAGAACCCACGAGATAGTAGAAGACTTAACGTCTGAGGAGGTACTGTCAAGATTTTGTAGAGGAAAGAACATGACCTATGTCTGGAGGTTATACCATAAGTTAAAGTTTTGTGGAGAAACCATGCTATTGAGGAAATGACACGGGAGTTGGAAACGAAAATGAAAGCGAGGTATCTTTACCTTTTCAAACACAATAAGTCGTCGTCAATTTCGAGGACGAAATTTCATAAGGAGGGGAGGTTGTAAGACCCCGAAAATTTTTTTTTTTAAATAAAAAGGAATTTCCTTTATTTATTATTTTGAAATAGTAAGGGTTGATTTGATTAATGTGGATAGTTAAGGGTTAAATACGCAAATATTTCAAAATAAGCAAGTGGTTATAAAATATTCATTTTTGTCGGGGAATATTCGTTTGGTCGTGGAATATTCGTACTGTCGGGGAATATTCGTACGACGGCGCAGCCATGTGTGGGCCCATAACGGAAAGCGATTGGATGAAGAAAACGACAAATATAAGTTGGTTAAAAATAACGGCGTAGTTGTTACCGTTAAGACTGTTGGAATACCCGGTGGTTAAAATCTGATGTCTGGCGTGGTTGCACAAAGAAGATTACTCGGTATTGCATGCAAGATTGTTGAATTATTGATCCTTACGTAAGAAGGCACTACTCAATAATTATTACAGTAGTTACTGTTCAATAGTTTATTTTATTGATTCAATAATTGTCTTTGCGTTGGTATTTTATATTATTCATTGTTTCAATAATTGTCATTGCACGCATGTTTCCCATTATCGGATCAATAATTCATATTATTTGAATAATATTATTAGATAACATTATTGGCAATGTCTAGAAAGTTACGTCTAAGGAGAGGTTTGGTCACCTAATTGCGCGCCAATGAGGAGAGATCCTTATTGAAAGCCCCTCTTCCTGGGAACAAATTTCTGGTTGTCATAAATGTGATTACAGTAATATTATTTGTGAATAATTAATTATTGATTCATATGATAAGGAAATATTTATTTTATATGAATATAAATGATGGATTTATTTATGTGGTTATTAATGAAGGAATTAATGTTGAGGTGTTTTATCGGATTTTATCGGATTGGATGTATTAAAAATCAAATCGGGTTTTTGAGATATATCATGGGGTTATAATTTTTAATCCGACCGTTGGATCGTTGTAATTTTTGGATATGTTATACATACATAAGTTGAGTATATGTCCACAAATTTTGAACCGTTAAAAATGCACGAATGATTTATTGTGAATTTTAAGAGGTGTCGGATTCGGAAATTAGGTTTATAATTGATTTTGGTGGAAAATTCTAGAATTGAGTGGGCCCCACTTGTGGTTGGTGAAAAAATGTGCTGAATTTTATTTCAAATGTGGTGGGTGGCAATAGTAGCGGTAAAAAGCCATCGGTGTAGCAGTCAAGTCTTCTTGCGGTGGGCTAACATTTTCCTATAAATAGAGGGCTTTAGTTAGAATTGAAAATCACACCGAAACAAAGTTTTCTCTTTTCTCTCTCTATATTATTGAGCGTATTTTGTGAGTATTTAGATACTTTGAGAGTTCTTTGTTCAAATTACAAGTTTCATTCAAGATCACTTCCGCCTTTCCTTAGAAATCTTGATTCTTTGAGGTAAGGGATATTATTTTTTTTCGTAATGATATTATTTCTTCATATCATTATCTTTGAAATATTGATCTGAAGTTTTATCAAATTTGGAACTTTTTCATGTCGGGTTACTATTCATGAGTTACTATTCACGAGTTACTATTCATGAGTTACTATTCACGAGTTCTTATTCACGAGTACTATTAATGAAGCGTGAAGATATTTTTTGTGGAATTTCTATCTTTTGGTGTTGATTACTATTCACGTATCTGACACTATTCACGATATCTGACACTATTCACGAATCATTTTTTATTCAATAGAAAATGAAAATTTTTCTTTTAAATCTAAAATCTATTCGGATACTAGCTTTGATTGTATCCATGTTTTGATCATTCTTGAATTTTACACCACTGTGATTATTTTTGAGGTATTTTTGGGCGTGGATAAAACCAAGTACGAATCCTTAATCCTTGTCATTTTGTTTCCATTTGGATTCGTTTCTTTAAAAATATTTTTCATCATCCCGGTCTTAAATGATGATATTATTGAATATCTTTGGCACGTAGTGGTGAAAGATGAATGATTTCTGAAGAATATCTTTGGCCATGTAGTGCAAAGATGAATGATTTTTGAAGAATATCTTTGGCTTGTAGTCTAAAGATGAATGATTTCTCGAAGAATATCTTTGGCTGTAGTGCAAAGATGAACAGGTGTTTAAATGAACATGACCGAATGATGATGAATATCTTTGGCCTTTAGTGTGACGCCCCCCCAAAATAGGTATACATCACCTATTCTCGAGTTGTCAATACAGTACGAAACAACTACAACTTTATTATTACAACAAGAAACTGCGAGTTTGAATACAAATATTATCTTCTAGACAATATCTATACTCAAATAAATCCTCATCACATTTATTGATACATTATTTTACAAAAATGGGTGAGGACTACTAAACAATCCTTTCTAAAAACTTCATTCCATACCCCAGACTAAGTACTCGCTATATTCTCGCCTCCCGAGAAAAATGGAACAAAAAGGAAAAGGGTGAGCTCAACTAGCTCAAGAAAGAATATTATGACTAAGATAATATACAACAAATTATCGTTAGTCTTCAACAGGAAAAATCTAATAGAATACAATAGACAACAAACTTTAAATCAATATTCGCAATGAAAATAATAATTCATTAGAAGAGTTAAGTAGAGAATGCAAACTACTATCTTCTATGTATGAATTTAAAAGTTCATCGCTCATCTTTTATCCTCAGTAACATCAATCAATATACATCTCGAATCAAATATTCATCTTTGCACTACAGTGCCAAAGATATTCATCACCGTCATGTTCATTTAAACACTGCTTCATCTTTGCACTACTGAGGCCAAAGATATTCTTCGAAATCATTCATCTTTGCACTACAGCCAAAGATATTCTTAAAAAATCATTCATCTTTGCACTACGTGCCAAAGATATTCCATAATATCATCATTTAAGACCGAGGATGATGAAAAATATTTTTAAAGAAACGAATCCAAAGAAACAAAATGACAAGGATTAAGGATTAAGGATTCATACTTGGTTTTATCCACGTCAAAAATACCTCAAAAATAATCATAGTGGTGTAAAATTCAAGAATGATCAAAACATTTATACAATCGAGCTAGTATCCGAGAATAGATATTTTGACACAAAAGAAGAAATTTTATTTTTCTATTGAATAGTCACAGTATCGTGAATAGTGCTTATATCGTGAATAGTCTTAGTATATGTGAATAGTAACTCCGACACCAAAAGATAGAAATTCCACAAAAACATCTTCACGCTTACTTGAATAGTACTCGTGAATAAGAACTTCATGAATAAGAACTCATGAATAGTAACTCGTGAATAGTAACTCATGAATAGTAACCCATGAATAAATAGTAACCCGACATGAAAAAAGTTCCAAATTTGATAAAACTTCAGATCAACATTTCAAAGATAATGATATTGAAGAAATAATATCATTACGAAAAAAAAAATAATATCCCTTACCTCGAAAGATTAAGTACTTCTAATTGGAATACCGGTATAGTCTTTCAAGGGAACTTTAAACCGCCTAGCAATACTCAAAGTATACTCAAAATACTCACAAGAATACGCTCAAAATATCGAGAGAGAAATAGAGAAAAACTTCAGTTTACGGTGTGATTTTCAATTCTAACCCAAGCACCCTATTTATAGGAAAATGCTTAGAACACCAAAGCGAAAATTTAATATAATATTAATATAATTATACTGAATTTTCCTTAGCCCACCTTTTGGTCAAAACACCAGCCACACATGTTAATGATGTCCAAAAAAATACAAAAACGTTTTTCTTAACAAAATAATTTAAACTCCCAAAAATCAATTATTTTGAGCTTGAACTTCAATAATTCATAATAAATAGCCCTTTCATCAGAAAATTCGAATCTCGCGAGTTTTTATAGGAAATTAAATTCTCTACAACTTTGCAGAAGAAAGTTTTCCAAATTCCAAATAGAAATTGACCGAAATCCACAAACGGGTGATTTTACAAGCTATAATCAAATTTCTATTCGAATAATTGTGTCCACCAACACACAAAACATGTGTTAAACATTTAATGCCACAAAAATACTCTTCCTCCTCATATACTCATATATCCCACATTCATTGTAAAAATATCACCGTTAATATATTATTAAAATAATATATTTAAATGAATTATTTTATCAGAAAAAGATAAAATATTAATTTTCAACAATTGTCATTTTAAAATTTTTCTCCATCTATATCCACATAAAATTAATATTTTCCTCATCATATAAATCAATAATTAATTATTCACAAATAATATTACGTAATCACAATATTGACAACCGTGCGGCCTTCAGGAAGAGGGGCTTTCAATAAGAATTTCTTCTTCTTGCCCGCAATTAGATGACCAAACCTCTCCTTAGACAGAACTTTCTAGACATTGCCAATAATGTTATCTAATAATATTATTCAGATAATATGAATTATTGCTTCGATAATGAAAAATACTGTGTAATGACAATTATTGAAACAACAGCAATATAAAATATCAACGCAGCAATTATTAACTCAATAAAATACTGAACAGTAATTACTGTAACCATTATTGAGTAGTGCCTTCTTACGTAAGAATCAATAATTGGTGCAATACCGTGTGCTACTGTTCAACAACGCGTATTAGTGTGTTTTAACCAACGGGTATTCCAACAAGATAAATCTGTAAATAACTACGCCGTTATTTAAAAACAACTTATATTTGTCGTTTTCTTCATCCAATCGCTTTCAAGTGGGCCCACACATATCACGGCTTGTCTGAGTATTTAAATATTCCCCGACAAGATTTAATATTCCACGACCAAACGAATATTCCCCGACAACAATGAATATTTTATAACCACTTGCTTATTTTGAAATATTTGCGTATTTAACCCTTAACTATCCACATTAATCAAATCAACCCTTACTATTTCAAAATAATAAATAAAGGAAATTCCTTTTTATTTAAAAAAATTTGAGGTCTTACAACCTCCCTCCTTATGAAATTTCGTCCTCGAAATTGATGTACGTGACTGTGTTTTTTGAAAAGTGAGGATACCTCGCTTTCATTTCCGCTTTCCAACTCCCGTGTCATTTCCTCTATAAATTTATTCCTCCACAAAACTTTAACTTGTGGTATGACCTTTCTTGCGTAGGGACATGCTCCTTCCTATCCAAGATCTTGACAGTACCTCCTCATACGTTAAGTCTTCTTATATCTCGTCCTGTTTCTAACTCAATAACGTGGTTCGGGTCTTTCACATATTTACGAAGTACAGATATGTGAAACACATTATGAACACGAGACATATTCGGAGGTAATGCAAGTCTATAGGCTACATTTCCTACTCGGTCAAGAATTTGAAATGGACCAATAAATCGTGGATTGAGCTTTCCTCTCTTCCCAAATCTTGTAACTCCCTTCCATGGAGCAACTCGCAACAATACATGATCCCCTACATTAAATTCCACGTCCTTTCGATGAAGATCCGCATAACTCTTTTGTCGATCTTGTGCCGTTTGTATACGTTATCGAATCATTTGGATCTTTTCTTGGTAGTCATATACGCATTTAAACTTCGGGTCCCAACAATGTTGCTTCACCCACCTCATCCCAACATATTGGAGAACGACATTTTCGTCCCATATAATGCTTCAAATGGAGCCACACCTATACTTGCACGATAATCTGTTGTTGTAGGAGAATTCCACCAATGGTAAATACTTATCCCAACTACCCTTGAAGTCTAGGACACGAGTCTTAATAGATCTTCAAGAGTTTGAATAGTCCTCTCGATTGTCCGTCTGGTTTGGGGATGGTATGCTTAAACTAAATCGCAAATCTGCGCCCATAGCTTTTTGCAAGCTAACCCAAAATCTTGAAGTGAATCTTGGGTCACGATCCAAAACTATGGATACAGGCATGCCATGCAACCTCACAATCTCATTCACGTACATACTAGCAAGACGTTCAAGGAATAAGTCTCCGTGATCGGCAAGAAATGAGCGGACTTGGTTAATCTATCAACAATAACCCAAATAGCATTGATGCCTTGAGAAACCGTAGGAAGACCCGTGAACGAAATCCATAGTAATGTGTTCCTACTTCCATTCCTAATCTCAAGTGGTTGCAACGGACCCTTAGGTACAAGATGCTCCGCCTTTACACGTTGGCAAGTTAAACACATCGAGATAAACTTTGCAATCTCTCTCTTCATATTGTTCCACCAAAATGTATGTCAAGATCACGATACATTTTAGTACTTTCCGAGATGGATTGCAAATGGCGTATTGTGTGCCTCCATCATAATCTTGTACTTCAAATCGTCAGTCGTTAGAACACAAAGTCTAGAGTGGACTCAAGTATTCCTTCTTCATCAATTCTCGCTTAGGAATAGCTCCTTCTTGTACTTTCTTCTTCATATATGATCGCCTCGCCTGGTCGATGGCTTGAGCAACCTTAACTTTTTCTATTAAAGTTGGCTCTATCGTATACTTGACATCATCGCTTTCGTTCCGCATATGATCTTCTACTCAATGCGCTCGCCTACCACGTTCGCTTTACCGGGATGGTATTGAATAGTGTGGTCGTAGTCTTTCAATAGTTCGAGCCAACGTCATTGCCAGCATGTTGAGTTCTTTTTGAGTGTGAAGAAATATTTAAGGCTTTTATGGTCTGAATATATCTCCACTTTCTCCCATATAGATAGTGCCTCCATATCTTTAAGCGCGCGAAAACAATTGCACGCCAACTCTAGATCATGAGTAGGATAATTCCTCTCATACTCTTTAAGTTGTCGCGAGGCATAGGCTATGACTTTCCCACGTTGCATGAGAACACATCCTAACCCTTTGCACGAAGCATCGTCAGAGATAACAAATCCATCCGAACCGGATGGTATTGTTAGAAACAGTCTTAAAATAAGTCTCCTCTTAAGCTCTTGGAAACTCTTCTCGCATTCTTCACTCCAAACGAATTTTGTATCCTTCCGAGTTAAATTGGGTTAATGAAGTAGCGATTCGAGAAAACCCTTCCACGAATCTCCGATAATAACCAGCTAAACCCAAAAAACTACGTACTTCAGTCACCGACTTCGGTTGCTCCCAACTTTGTATTGCTTCAATCTTCACCGGATCAACAGATACTCCATGTTTCGACACCACGTGCCCAAGGAATGCTACTTCCTCAAGCCAGAACTCACATTTCTTCAATTTGGCATATAGTTGGTTTTCACGAAGCCTTTGCAGTACCAGCTTCAAATGGTGCTCATGATCTTCACGGCTTTTGGAATATATGAGGATGTCATCAATAAAGACAACAACGAATTGATCCAAATATTCCTTGAATACTCGGTTCATCATATCCATGAAAGTCGCAGGAGCATTAGTTAGTCCGAAAGACATGACTAAGAATTCATAATGCCCATACCGAGTTTCAAGGCGCTCTTTGAATATCCTCGCTTTAATCTTCACCGATGATATCCGAATCGAAGATCGATTTTGAAAAGAATTGTGCCCTTGCAATCGGTCAAACAAGTCATCAATACGAGGTAGAGGATACCTATTCTTGATGGTGACATGGTTCAATTCCCGATAGTCAATACAAAGTCGATACTCCCGTCTTCTTTCTTCTTTACTGAATAAAACAGAGCACCCCAAGGAGATGTACTAGATTTAATGAAACCGATGTCCAACAATTCCTCGTAGTTGGACCTTTAACTCCTCGAAGTTCAATAGGAGCCATTCGATATGGGGTTTTAGAAATGGGCTTTGTACAGTGTTCAAGATCAATAAAGAATTCAACTTCACGCTACGGGGGTAGGCCGGGAAGTTCTTCGAAATACGTCGGAAAGTTAATAACAACAGAATATCATTCAAATTTGACGTGTCTTTATTCAAATCCATAACATGGGCTAAGAAAGCTTGACATCCGCTTTTTAATAAACGAATAGCTTTATGATTAGATATGACGGTGATCGATTTTAATGGTTTAGTTGCTTGAATTCGTATGTGTCAACAGTTTGGTTAGGAATATGAAAACTAACAACCTTACGAAAACAATCAATTTTGGCATGATGAGTAGTTAACCAATCAATCCCTAAAATCACATCAAAAGCAAGTATCTTTAAAGAGATAAGGTCAATGTAAGGTAATGGTGCCAACTTGAATCAAACAAGATTTATAAACGATGGATGTGATGAAAGTTTCTCCTAACTGAGTTTCCACAGATAGGTCAAAGTCTAATTTCTCCTGAGTCAAGTTTAAACGCTTGAGCACATGCAGGAGAGATAAATGAATGGGTAGCACCGTATCAAGTAAGGTATAAACTTCGCAAGAATTTATAAATAGCTTACCCGTGATCACCTCGTTTGGGTTCCTCGCATTATGACCGGTCCACAACAAACGCTCTTCCCGGAATCGTTGACTTTGATTTTTCTCGGGATCTTTTTCGAGTCACCGTCCCTCATTGAACTAGGTTTTCACATCTTGTATAATCTCGAGCGATATGTCCTTCCTTTCCACAATTATAGCATACCTTGAACTGTTTGTGGGCGCTTTGATGATATGTCCCTCTTTTTGCATTTGTAGCATATATGACCTGGGGTGGTCGTTCTCCTCCCTTAGAACCAGCTTCTTCGCAAGATTGTCATCTTCACATAGTCGTTTATTAAATCTCCTCTTTTAAAATCTCCCCACTCGCTTCTTCTATTTTCATGGCCATGATTACCACCAGTAGTGGTTACCATTTCGTCCGATTGCTTTCTTTCTCCGCAGTTATCATTATTCTACTTGATCGCTATCTCCGATCACGATCCTGGTTGTGGTCCTCAATTGACCGTACTCGTTATCTCGCTTCTAATAATTGAGCCTGCTTACAACATCTGAATAAAGAGAAAATTTATGAGAAATGAGATACTTGACGTATCGGGTTTCAAACCTCTAAGAAACATCCGCGTCATACATTCCTCATTCTCCACCAAATGAGGTGCAAACTGGATAACTCTCGCAAACTTTGCCTCGTCTTTGAGACAATCATGTTGTTTTGTTCCAATCGATGAACTCCACTTCTTTCCTTATACGATTTAACACTTTCGTGAAAGTATTTGTCATTAAATAGCTTCAAACGCTCCCAAGACATGCTTTGAAGCGGTTTGGATGGAGTGCGCTTTCCATGAACTCCCACCAGTAGTCTCGCCTCGCCACTAACATAAAGGTGGCGAATGGAACCTTCTGTTCCTCCGTGCATCCCAAGACATCGAATATCTTGGTAATTTGTTTGACCCATGCTTCCGCCATGATCGGATCTGGCTTTCCCTTAAATTCGGTGGTCCCAACTCTTTAAATCGCTTGCATTTGTGACAACCCGTGAATTGCTATCATTTCTCCTCAGATTTTGAACACGAGTTTCCTCGTCGATTTTGCATGAATCGCAAAAACTTCTAAACATCCCCTCGCTCATCATCTCGCTTCAACGGTGTTGTTCACGGAGGTACATTGCCACTGTTGCACGCTCTCCTCGTTGGTAAATACAGAGCATCTCCACGGTCTCATTTACTCCATCTTTATTATTCTCGGTCGACATTCTCAAATATCGTCATAAAACAAGGGTTAATTAAGGAAATCAATATATCATATAATATCCCTATATCTTTGACCAACTAACAAATAAGCTTAGGTAGGACACACTTTTACTCGTCTCTCCCTCCTAGTTCTATTCCCCATCTCCGCCATCATATCCCTAGCTCGATACCAACCGTGACGCCCCCAAAATAGGTATACATCACCTATTCGAAGTTGTCAATACATGGTACGTAAACAACTACAACTTTATTATTACAACAAGAAAAGCGTGAGTTTGAATACAAATATTATCTTCTAGACAATATCTATACTCAAATAAATCCTCATCACATTTATTGATACATTATTTTACAAAAATGGTGAGGACTACTAAACAATCCTTTCTAAAAACTTCATTCCATACCCGACAGGCTTCGTACTTCATTTATATTCTCGCCTCCACGAGAAAAATGGAACAAAAAGGAAAAAGGGTGAGCTCAACTAGCTCAAGAAAGAATATTATGACTAAGATAATATACAACAAATTATCGTTAGTCTTCAACAGGAAAAATCTAATAGAATACAATAGACAACAAACTTTAAATCAATATTATAGCGTGAAATAATAATTCATTAGAAGAGTTAAGTAGAGAATGCAAACTACTATCTTCTATGTATGAATTTAAAAGTTCATCGCTCATCTTTTATCCCCGTAACATCAATCAATATACATCTGGAATCAAATATTCATCTTTTACTCTACGGGCCAAAGATATTCATCATTAATCATGTTCATTTAAACACTGCTCATCTTTTGCATACGAGCCAAAGATATTCTTGAAAAATCATTCATCTTTGCACTACTGAACCAAAGATATTCTTAAGAAATCATTCATCTTTGCACTACAGGCCAAAGATATTCCATAATATCATCATTTAAGACTGAGGATGATGAAAAATATTTTTTAAAGAAACGAATCCAGTGAAACAAAATGACAAGGATTAAGGATTAAGGATTCGTACTTGGTTTTATCCACGTCCAAAAATACCTCAAAAATAATCATAGTGGTGTAAAATTCAAGAATGATCAAAACATTTATACAATCAGAGCTAGTATCCAGAATAGATATTTTGGACAAAAGAAGAAATTTTATTTTTCTAATAAAGTGAATATCGTGAATAGTGCAGAGATATGTGAATAGTAATAGAAACTCACACACCAAAAGATAGAAATTCCACAAAAAACATCTTCACGCTTCATGAATAGTACTGTGAATAGTAACTCATGAATAAGTAACTCATGAATAAGAACTCGTGAATAAGAACTCATGAATAGTAACCCATGAATAGTAACCCCACGGCATGAAAAAGTTCCAAATTTGATAAAAACTTCAGATCAACATTTCAAAGATAATGATATTGAAGAAATAATATCATTACGAAAAAAAAATAATATCCCTTACCTCGAAAGATTAGTACTTACTAAATTGGAATCACCGGGTATAGTCTTTGAAGGAACTTGCAAATCTAGCAATACTCAAAGTATACTCAAAATACTCACAAGAATACGCTCAAAATATCGAGAGAGAAATAGAGAAAACTTCAGTTTACGGTGTGATTTTCAATTCTAACCTAAGCACCCTATTTATAGGAAAATGCTTAGAACACCAAAGCGTAAAATTTAATATAATATTAATATAATTATACTGAATTTTCCTTAGCCCACCTTTTGGTCAAAACACCAGCCACACATGTTAATGATGTCCAAAAAAATACAAAAACGTTTTTCTTAACAAAAATAATTTAAACTCCCAAAATCAATTATTTGAAGCTTGAACTTCAATAATTCATAATAAATAGCCCTTTCATCAGAAAATTCGAATCTCGCGAGTTTTTATAGGAAATTAAATTCTCTACAACTTTGCAGAAGAAAGTTTTTCCAAATTCCAAATAGAAATTGACCAAAATCCACAAACGGGTGATTTTTCAAGCTATAATCAAATTTCTCGATAATTGTGTCCACCAACACACAAAACATGTGTTAAACATTTAATGCCACAAAATACTCTTCCTCCTCATATACTCATATATCCCACATTCATTGTAAAAATATCACCGTTAATATATTATTAAAATAATATATTTAAATGAATTATTTTATCAGAAAAAGATAAAATATTAATTTTCAACAATTGTCATTTTAAAAATTTTCTCCATCTATATCCACATAAAATTAATATTTTCCTCATCATATAAATCAATAATTAATTATTCACAAATAATATTACGAATCACAATATTGACAACCGTGGCGGTTCAGGAAGAGGGCTTTCCAATAAGAATTTCTTCTTCTTGGCGCCAATTAGATGACCAAACCTCTCCTTAGATGTAACTTTCTAGACATTGCCAATAATGTTATCTAATAATATTATTCAGATAATATGAATTATTGCCGATAATGAAAAATACTTGTGTAATGACAATTATTGAAACAATGATGATATAAAATATCAACGCAAAGAATTATTAACTCAATAAAATCTTGAAGCAATTAATTCGTAACCATTATTGAGTAGTGCCTTCTTACGTAAGAATCAATAATTGGTGCAATCTGGTATCTTCTTGTTCAACAACGCCGTATTAGTGTGTTTTAACCACCGGGTATTCCAACAAGATAATCTGGTAACAACTACGCCAATTATTTAAAAACAACTTATATTTGTCGCTTTTCTTCATCCAATCAATTTTTCGTTATGGGGCCCACACATGGGCATGCTACGTCAGTAATTTAATATTCCCAAGCGATTAATATTCCACGACCAAACGAATATTCCCCACAACAATGAATATTTTATAACCACTTGCTTATTTTGAAATATTTGCGTATTTAACCCTTAACTATCCACATTAATCAAATCAACCTTTACTATTTCAAAATAATAAATAAAGGAAATTCCTTTTTATTTAAAAAAATTTCGGGGTCTTACATTTAGTGCAAAGATGAACAGGTGTTGAGATGAACATGACCGATTGATGAATATCTTTGGCCTGTAGTGCAAAGATGAATATTTGATTTGAGATGAATATTGATTGATGTTACAGGGATAAAATATTGATGATGGACTGTTAAATTCATAGATTATAGTAGATTTCATTCTCTACGTAACTCTTCTATGAATTATTATTTCCGCTACGAATATTGATCTGAAACTTGTTGTCTATTGTATTCTATCAGATTTTTCCCTGTTGGAGACTAACGATAATTTGTTGTATATTATCTTAGTCATAACATTCTTTCTCGGGCTAGTTGAGCTCACCCTTTTCCTTTTTGTTCCATTTTTCTCAGGAGGCGAGAATATAGCGAGTATGAGTCGAGGTATGGAATGAAGGTTTTAGAAAGGATGGTTTAGTAGTCCTCACCATTATTGTAAAATAATGTATCAATAAATGTGATGAGGATTTATTTGAGTATAAATATTGTCTAGAAGATAATATTTGTATTTAAACTCACAGTTTTATTGTTGTGATAATAAAGTTGTAGTTATTTCTGTACCATGTATTTGGCGACTCAGAATGGGTTGGATGGAATGGACCTATTTTGGGGTCGTCACATGAATCATGTCACCATAAAAAATAGGTATCCATTGCCACGTATTGATGACCTGTTTGACCAGTTGCAAGGAGCCAAATTCTTTTCAAAGATTGATCTTCATTAGGATATCACCAATTGAAGATTAGAACCACGACATTCCAAAGCGGCTTTCATAACTCGAATGCGGGCATTATGAATTCCTAGTCATGTCCTTTGGATTGACTAATGCTCCTCGCCGCCTTCATGGATATGATGAACCGAGTATTCAAGGAATATTTAGATCACTTTGTGGTCGCCTTTATTGATGACATCCTTATTTATTCCAAAAGCCGTGAAGATCATGAGCAACACTTGAGGTGACACTCCAAAAGCTTCGTGAATATAAGCTTTATGCCAAGTTGAAGAAATGCGAGTTACGCTTGAAGAAGTAGCATTCCTTGGGCACGTGGTATCAAGTCATGGAATATCTGTTGACCTAGCAAAGATTGAACCTATTAAAAGTCGGGAACAACCTAAATCGTCGAATCAAAAATCGTAGTTTTCTCGGTTTAGCCGGTTATTATCGGAGATTAGTGGAAGGATTTTCTCGAATCGCTACTCCATCGACTCACCGACTCGAAAAGATACAAAGTTCGGTTGGAGCGAAGAATGTGAGAAGAGTTTTCAAGAACTCAAGAGGAGACTTATTTTAGCACCTATTCTGACAATACCATCTGGCTCGGAGGGATTTGTCATCTACAGTGATGCTTCGGGCAAAGGGTTGGGATGTGTTTTCATGCAACATAGAAAAGTTATAGCCTATGCCTCGCGACAACTCAAAGAATATGAGAGGAATTATCTTACTCATGATCTGGAGTTGGCAGCTGTTGTCTTTGCACTTAAAATTTGGAGGCATTACTTGTATGGGGAGAAAGTGGAAATCTTTACGGATCATAAAAGCCTCAAATATTTCTTCACTCAAAAGGAACTCAACATGCGACAACGACGTTGGCTTGAACTGTTGAAAGATTATGATCATACCATCCAATCCCATCCTGGAAAACGAACGTTGTAAGACCCCAACTTATTATTAATGAAATTTAATTTTCTCTATTGATTATTTTGAAATAGTAAGGGTTGATTTGATTAATGTGGATAGTTAGGGGTAAAATACGCAAATACTTCAAAATAAGCAAGTGGTTATAAAATATTCATTGTTGTCGGAGAATATTCGTTTGGTCGTGGAATATTCGTACTGTCGGGGAATATTCGTATGCACCCCAGCCTAGCGACCGTGTGTGGGCCCCATAACTTGAAAGCGATTAGATGAAGAAAACGACAAATATAAGTTGTTTAAAAATAACGATTAGTAGTTATTACTGATAATCTTCGTTAAAATACTCGGTGGTTAAAACACAAGAAGCACACCAGTATTGCACCAATTATTGATTCTTACGTGAAAGGCACTACTCAATAATGGTTACACGAGTAATTATTGCTTCGATATTTTATTGAGTTAATAATTCTTTGCGTTGATATTTTATATTCTTTGTTGTTTCAATAATTGTCATTACACAAGATTTTTCATTATCGAAGCACTAATTCATATTTTCTCGAATAATATTATTAGATAACATTATTGGCAATGTCTAGAAAGTTACATCTGGGGAGAGGTTTGGTCACCTAATTGCGGCGTCGAAGAAGAAATTCTTATTGAAAGCCCCTCTTTCCTGGAACCGCACGATTGTCAATATTGTGATTCTCGTAATATTATTTGTGAATAATTAATTATTGATTCATATGATGAGGAAAATATTGATTTTATGTGGATATAGATGGAGAAAAATTTTAATGTGACAATTGTTGAAAATTGAAATTTTATCTTTTTCGATAAAATAATTCATTTAAATATATTATTATATTTTAATAATATAATAATGGTGATATTTTTACAACGAATGTGGGATATATGAGTATACGAGGAGGAAGAGTATTTTTGTTGCAATAAATGTTTAAAACATGTTAAACATGCTCAATTGGACCCCATTTATTGATCGAAATTTGATTATAGCACAATAAAATCGCCTGCTTGTGGATTTCGGTCCAATTTCTATTTGGAATTTGGAAAAACTTTCTTTTGCAAAGTTGTAGAGAATTGAATTTCCTATAAAAAACTCATGAGATTCAAATTTTCCGATGAAAGGTGTATTTACCCCAAAATAGGTCCATTCCATCCAACCCATTCGAGTTGCTTAATACATGGTACGTAAACAACTACAACTTTATTATTACAACATAGAAACTCCGAGTTTAAATACGATATTGTCATCTAGACAATATCCACACGCAAATAAATCCCCATCATAATTATTGATACATTATTTTATAAAAATGGTGAGGACTACTAAACAACTCTCTCTACAGAACATTCATTCCATACCTTTACTAGTACTCGCTACATTCTCGCCTCCCCGTGAAGAAAAATGGAACAAAAAGGAAAAGGGTGAGCTCAACTAGCCCAATAAAAATGTTATGACTAAGATAATATAGAACAAATTATCGTTAGTCTTCAACAGGAAAATTACGATAGAATACAATATACAACAAGTTTCGAGATCAATATTCATGAATGAAATAATAATTCATAGAAGAGTTACGTAGAGAATGAAATCTACTTTAATCTATGAATTTAACGGTCCATCATCAATATTTTATCCTGTAACATCAATCAATATTCATCTCAAATCAAATATTCATCTTTTGCACTCATGTGCCAAAGATATTCATCGATCGGTCATGTTCATCTCAACACTGTTCATCTTTGCACTAAAGGCCAAAGATATTCATCGATCGGTCATGTTCATTTAAACACTGCTCATCTTTGCACTACAGCCAAAGATATTCTTCAGAATCATTCATCTTTTGCACTGGCCAAAGATATTCAATAATATCATCATTTAAGATCGAGGATGATGAAAATATTTTTAAAGAACGAATCCATGAAACAAAATGACAAGGATTAAGGATTAAGGATTAGTACTTTGTTTTATCCATGTCCAACAATACCTCAAAAATAATCATAGTGGTGTAAAATTCAAGAATGATCAAAACATGGATACAATCAAAGCTAGTATCCAAAATAGATATTTTGGACGAAAAGAAGAAATTTTATTTTTCGATGAATAAGTATCGTGAATAAAGGCAGTATCGTGAATAGTAACTCAGACACCAAAAGATAGAAATTCCACAAAAACATTTTCACGCTTCATGAATAGTACTTGTGAATAGTAACTCGTGAATAGTAACTCATGAATAGTAACTTCGTGAATAGTAACCCATGAATAAGAACCCCGACATGAAAAAGTTCCAAATTTGATAAAAGTTCCAACCAATATTTCAAAGATAATGATATTGAAGAAATAATATCATTACTGAAAAAATAATATCCCTTACCTCAAAAGAGTCGATTGATTGGGAAGGAAAGGTCAAGTGATCTTTGAATGAAACTTGTCTTGAGCAAAGAACTCTCAAAGTATCTAAATACTCACAAAATACGCTCAATAATATAGAGAGAAAGAGAAAACTTTGTTTACGGTGTGATTTTCAATTCTAACTTAGCCCTCTATTTATAGGAAAATGTTAAGACGCCAAAGCAGACTTAACTCAAGAACTCGATGACTTTACTCTACTATTCCCACCCACCACATTTGAAAATTCAATTGAGCACATTTCTCACCAACCAAAAGTGGGGCCCACCAATTCTAGAATTTTCCATCAAAATCATTTATAACCTAATTTCTCAATCAGTCACACTCTTAAAATTCATAATAAATTATACGCTCATCTTTAATTCGGTTCAAAATTTGTGGACATATACTCAACTTATATATGTACAACATATCCAAAAATTACAACGATCCAACGGTTGGATTAAATATTATAACTCACACAATAAAGTCATAATAACACCGATTTGATCTTTTAATACCTCCAATCCGGCAAAATACAAATAAAACATCTCAAAGATTAATTCCTTCATTAATAACCACATAAATAAATCCATCATTTATATTCATATAAAATAAATATTTCCTTATCATATGAATCAATAATTAATTATTCACAAATAATATTACGTAATCACATTTATGACAACCAGTCGTTCCCGGAAAGAGGGGGCTTTCCAATAAGGATCTCTCATCTTGTGCCGCAATTAGGTGACCAAACCTCTCCTTAGATGTAACTTTCTAGACATTGCCAATAATGTTATCTAATAATATTATTCAAATAATATGAATTATTGATCTGATAATGGGAAATACTATGCAATGACAATTATTGAAACAATAATAATATAAAATATCAACGAACAATTATTGAATCAATAAAATAAAATATTGAATAAGAATTCACCGTGAAAATTATTGAGTAAAGGCCTTCTCACGTAAGGATCAATAATTCAACAATCATGCAATACCGTAAAGCATTTGTGCAACCACGCCAGACATCGTATTTTAACCACCGGGTATTCCAACAGTCTTAACGGTAACATAACTACGCCTGTTATTTTTAACCAACTTATATTTGTCGTTTTCTTCATCCAATCGCTTTTAGTTATGGAGCCCACACATGGTCAAGCTACGGTACGCATTTAATATTCTGACGATCGAATATTCCACGACCAAACGAATATTCCCCAACAACAATAAATATTTTATAACCACTTTAGCTTTATTTTGAAATATTTATGATTTAACCCCTAACTATCCACATTAATCAAATCAACCCTTACTATTTCAAAATAATAAATAAAGAAAATTCCTTTTTATTTAAAAAATTTCGGGGTCTTACAAAAGGGCTATTTATTATGAATTATTGAAGTTCAAGTTCAAATAATTAATTTTGGGAGTTTTAGTTAATTATTTTGAGAAAAACGTTTTTGCAACTAAGTTGGCCTCACATGTGATTCAAATGGGCTTTGAGATCAGTTGTGTCTAAGGTGGGCTAAAGAAAATGTGAAAAATATATTAATATTATATTCAATTTTCGCTTTGGTGTTCTAAGCATTTTCCTATAAATAGGTGCCTAGGTTAGAATTGAAAACACACCGTAAACCCAAGTTTCTCTCTATTTCTCTCTCGATATATCGAGCGTATTCTTGTGAGTATACTTTGAGTATTGTTAGACGGTCAAAAGTTCCTTTCAAAGACTATACCCGTAGATTTCAAATTTAGAAGTACTAATCTTTCGAGGTAAGGGATGTTATTTTCTTCTTAAATGATATTATTTCTTTAATATCATTATCTTTGAAATATTAGTTGAAACTTTTTATCAAATTTGGAACTTTTCCATGCTCGGGGTTACTATTCATGAGTTACTATTCATGAGTTACTATTCACGAGTTACTATTTATGAGTTACTATTCACGAGTTACTATTCACGAGTACTATTCATGAAGCGTGAAGATGTTTTTTTATGAAATTTCTATCTTTTGGTGTTTGAGAGTTATTATTCACGATACTCGGACTATTCACGATATCGACACTATTCATCGAAAAATAAAATTTCTTCTTTTTTGTCCAAGATATCTATTCGGATACTAGCTTTGATTGTATCCATGTTTTGATCATTCTTGAATTTTACACCACTATTATTATTTTTGAGGTATTTTTGAACATGGATAAAACGAAGTACTAATCCTTAATCCTTAATCCTTGTCATTTTGTTTCACCGGATTCGCTTTTTTAAAAATATTTTCATCATCCTCGCCTTAAATGATGATATTATTGAATATCTTTGGCCCGTAGTGCAAAGATGAATGATTTCTCAAGAATATCTTTGGTCAGTAGTGCAAAGATGAACAGTGTTTAGATGAAACATGACCAATCGATGAATATCTTTGGCACAGAAGTGCAAAGATGAATATTTGATTCCGGATGTATATTGATTGATGTTACAGGATAAAAGATAGACGATGAATCGTTAAATTCATACATAGAAGATAGTAGTTTGCATTCTCTACTTAACTCTTCTAATGAATTATTATTTCAACTGCGAATATTGATTTAAAATTTGTTGTCTATTGTATTCTATTAGATTTTCCCTGTTGAAGACTAACGGTAATTTGTTGTATATTATCTTAGTCATAATATTCTTTACTTTAGGCTAGTTGAGCTCACCCTTTTCCTTTTGTTCCATTTTTCTTCTCGAGAGGCGAGAATATAAGCGAGTACGAGTCTTCCTGGGGGTATGGAATGAAGGTTTTAGAAAGAATTGTTTAGTAGTCCTCACCATTTTGTAAAATAATGTATCAATAAATGTGATGAGGATTTATTTGAGTATAGATATTGTCTAGAAGATAATATTTGTATTCAAACTCACGCTTTACTTGTTGTAATAATAAAGTTGTAGTTGTTTCGCATTCATGTATTGACAACTCGTAATGGGTGATGTATACCTATTTTGGGAACGCTCACAAACGTGGTAGCCGACGATTGAGTGTAAGATCATATGCAAGTACGAGTGCGTTATTGTCAACGCAGGCCCATTTTGTGTGACTTGCAAAGGATGGAGATAGAGTTAAAGACTCTGTGGACGCATGTGATGATAGCGAATATACTGAGTAGAACCGACTTTAATCGATAAAGTTAAAGCCGCTCAAGCTACGGACACGAGGCGATGCGTATGAAGAAAGAAAGTGCAAGAAGGTGCTATGTCGGAAGCAAGAATCGATGAAGAAGGAATACTTTGAGTCAACTCCAGACTTTGTGTTCCTAACGACCCTGATTTAAAGTATAATATCATGATGGAGGCGCATAACACACCATTTGCAATCCATCCTGGGAGTACCAAAATATATCATGATATTCGTCATACATTTTGGTGGAGCAATATGAAGAGAGAGATAACACTTGCTTATCTCAAGGTGTCTAACTTGTCAACGAGTTAAAGCGGAGCATCAAGTACCAAAAGGTCCATTGCAACCACTTAAAATTCCGTAATGGAAGTGGGAGCACATTACCATGGATTTCGTTCTGGGCCTTCCTAAGGTTTCTCAAGGCATTTATGCGATTTGGGTCATTGTTGATAGATTGACCAAGTTCCGCTCATTTCTTATCGATACGAGAAACTTATACACTTGAATGTCTTACTCAGATGTACATAAACGAGATTGTAAGATCGCATGGTATCCTAAGATCTATAGTTTCGATCGAGACCCAAGATTCACTTCACGATTTTGGGTTAGTTTGCAAAAAGCTATGGGCACAGACTTACAATTTAGCTCGGATATCATCCTCGAATTTGGACGGACAATGGAGAGGACTATTCAAACTCTTGAAGATCTATTAAGACTCGTGGTCCTTGATTTCAAGGGAGTTGGGACAAGTTCTTACCATCGATGGAGTTTTCCTACAACAACAAAGCTTATCAAGCAAGTATCGGCATGGCTCCATTTGAAGCGTTGTATGGAAGAAAGTGTCGCTTCTCCAAAGATCTTTGGGATGAGGTGGGTGAAGCAACGTTGTTGGGACCGAGTTGGTACGCATGACTACGAAAAAGATTCAAACGATCCGATAACATTTAAAAACCTCACAAAATCGGCAAAAAGAGTTATCTTGATCTTCATCGAAAGAACGTGGAATTCGATATAGAGATCATGTGTTGTTAAGAGTTGCTCCATGGAAAGGAGTTACAAGATTTGAAAAGAGAGGAAAACTTAATCCTCGATTCATCTGGTCCATTTTAATCCTCAATCGAGTAGGAACTGTGGCTATAGACTCGCTTTTACCGCCAAATATGTCTCGTGTTCATAACGCTTTTCACATATCCATGTTACGTAAATATGTGAAAGACCCAACCATATTATTGAGTTAGAACCGGATGAAATAGCGGAAGATTTGACGTATGAAGAGGTTCCCGCTCAAATTTTGATAAGAAGGAACATATTCTACGCCCCAAGGTTATACCTCAAGTCAAAGTTTTGTGGAGGAACCACGATGTTGAGGAAATGACTTGGGAGTTAGAATCAAATGAAATCAAGGTATCCTTACCTCTTTGACATACCTGTGTGCGTACACTTAATTTCGAGGGCTTAAATTTCATAAGAAGGGAGGTTGTAAGACCCCAACTTTTATAAATAAAGATGAATTTTCTATAAATATTATTTTTTTGAATATTATGGAATAAATTTGATATAATGTTATAGTTGTGGGTAATATTTATAAATTTTGCAAAGTATGCAAGTGGTTATATTATTCGATTGGTCGGGAATATTCTTGTTTAGCAGGAATATTCGTATAACTACTCAATCATTGGTGGACCTACAATGTAATTATTATCGGATTGATCGAGAAAACGACAAAAATATTTTATTGAAATAACAATGAAAGTTTTACCGCTGAGCATCGCTTGAACTACTTCTTGTAGTAAAAGAAGTACAAGAATACGTGTGGTCGCATAGTAGATTACCGGTATTGATTATCGATGCTTATGTGAGAAGTCACTCATTTGATTCCATTATTGTTTCATTAATAATATGAATTATTATAGCGATAATGATGTTTTGTTTTATTCAGATTATTAACGTAATAAAATGTAAACATCTTTTATATAAAAAATGTAATACTTTATTAAAGTTACTCTATAAATAAAATATATTATATTTTATTATGCATAGTGTTACGTAGTATTTGCATAGTAAAAAAATGTTTTTATATAAATAGAATATTTTATATTTTATTTAAAAGATTTTGCTTTAAATATGGACCGTCGATTAAAGTAAATCAATCTGACCGCTTCATGGATTAATTACTACGCATTCTATTTTCCTATAAATAAGCTCATTCCTTCATTATTTTCTTACGAATTCATTGAAACTCTGAAACTCTGTAGAGAGAGAAACTATAGAGAGAAGAAGAAAAGTATTCGCGCTACTTCACTTCTTGCCAATATTCGGCTTTCTAAGGTAGGGAATATTATTTGTTGTACTCGTAAGGATATTATTCTTTTGTATTCATGAAGAGAACTTCGCTATTCCATTCCTTATTATTCTCATGGAATAACTCAGATACGCGGACTACCCTATACTTGGTGACATTCTTCTATTATTCATGCTTTTATTATTCGCTGAACATCCTCATCTGCATGTGTTTTACACCGACTTCTATTATTCTCGCTTTTTATTATTCTCGGACTGAACATCCTCATGTTTTTACACCCACCTAGTTCCGCTTTTATCATTCTGTTGAATATCCTATCTGTGTGTTTTACACCGGATCCGGTTCCATCTTTATTATTCTCATTGAACATCCTCGCTTGCAGTGAATTTCACCGACTCGTTTCCGTTATTATTATTCTCGTTGGAATAACCTCGCCTATGCAAAGTACCGCATGCACGGTGATTTCTTTTGTTATTCCATTCTTTATTATACCCAAATGGTTAAAACTTTGACTTCTATACTCCATGAAATTAGTAGAATATCCTCGATATTTGCGTTTCATCCAAAGATCTTTTCATGGAAATATTCTTCCGATCATTCTTGAATTTTACTCTATAAAACAAAGATCATGTTGACAATTTGGACGTTAATAATTTCCGGATAAAATAATTTTGAACTTGTTTTATCAATTCTTATATCATTGTCATCATCCTCATGTTTATATTTTTTTAAAGTCATCTCATGGCTCGTAGTGCATAGATGGACTTGGTATGATTATGACCAGAGACTATTCTTGTGTAATCACGACCCTAATGTTATAAATGATGTGGTAAAAATCCTCAAAGGGTCAGTAGTGCATCGATGGACAATTGTTGGCACGATCATGACCATTAATGAATACACAACTATTCTCGCCCCGTAGTGCGAATAATTGTGGTCGTGATACTAAAGAATATCCTCGGCCGTAGTGCGGTGATTCGATGATGTGGATTATTTATTAAAGTCGAGTCTCAAATTATAATAAAGGATGAAAAAACCTTTAAATCATAAAAGATAGTAGATTTTATTTTCTACTGACTTTTTAATGGATTGCTTGTTCACCGCAGCTTAAACTTGATGTTTATTATATTTTATCGCTTTAACAATCGTTGAAGGCTAATGATAATTTATTCGTATTATCTTAGTCATAATATTTCTTCTTCAAGCTAGTTGAGCTCACCCTTTCTTTCACCGTTTCTCTTGAAAATGAGAACATAGCCGGGTCGAAGCCTGGGAACTGAGTAATGGTCCGCAGGATAGCATTAGTAGTCCCTCACTATTCTCGTGAAATAGTGTGATAATAATTGTAATGAGGACTCCTTTTGAGTTTGTATAATATCTAGTAGATAATATTTGTATTCAAACTCACAGCTTTATGTCGTATTGTACACTATACGCTTATATTAGTAAGTTGTATTTAAATTATGTACCACGATCGACTACCCAAGACGGGTGATGTATACCTAATTTTGGGGGCGCCACAATGGGTCGCATTTTAAGAGAATGTAAGGTTCCATTCGCCACCTTTATGTTCCATGGTGAGGCAGACATCGGTGGGAGTTTGTGAAGCGCACTACTGACCAAGATACACTCAACATGCCTTGGGAAAAATTTCAGAATCGTTCAATGACAAGTACTTTCCTAAAGTATTCATCATATAAAGGAGGTAGAGTTTATTAAACCGAATGTAATAATATGACAAAGTGTCTCAAAGACGAGGCGCGAAGTTCGCGGAGTTATCTGGTGTTCGCACCTCATTTGGTAGAAAATGAGGAACGTATTTACGCGGATGTTTCTAAGAGGTCTAAAACCCGAGATTCGACAATATCTTATCTCTCATAAATTTTCTTTATATTCAGATGTTGTAAACAGTGGCTCAATTATTAGAGCGTGATAATGAGTATGTTCACCGAGGGACCATAACTAGGGTCATACCTATGACAAAGAGAATAATCGAGAGCGATGATAACCAAATGAGAGAGGAAAAATACGGACAAAAAAGCGGAATTCACTCGGGTGGTCATCGTGTGGCATATGATAATAGAGAGAGAGTCAAGTGGAAATTTCAAAAGAGGAGATTCAACAATGACGGAAGGCACCAAAGACCAAAGACCAACAACAAATTCTGGGGAGGAGAACGACCGCCAGCTAGATGCTACAGATGTAGAGAGAGGACACATAAGTCCAAACTGCTCACAACCTTCCAAGGTGTGTTTCTCAATTGTGGAAAAGATGGTCATATAGCCCGATTTTGTCCCAGTAGCAAAAAGTCAAGTCCAACTGGGACTACGGCGGTACCAAAGGCGCTTACTCTGACACAAAACAAAGTCGGTGGTTCAAGGAAGGCGCTTTGATCGTGCAAACGCGAGAAACTTCGAACGAGGTGATCACGGGTAAGCTAATCTTGAACTCTTTCGAAGTTTATACCTTACTATATATCGGATCTACCCATTCTTTTATCTCTCCTGCTTGTGCTTAACGCTTAAACTTGACTCGGAGAAATTGGACTTTAATTTATCTGTTGAAACTCCATCGGGTGAAACCTTCACATCTACAGCTTATAAATCTTGTTTGATCCAAGTCATGCGTAATCACATTATCTCGTTGATCTTATTTCTTTGAAATACTAAGATTTGATGTGATTTTAGGGATTAATTGATTAAGCACTCATCATGCCAAAATTGATTATTTTCTTAAGGTTGTTAGTTTTTGTAAGACCTCAAATTTTTTTAATAAAAAGGAATTTCCTTTATTTATTATTTTGAAAATAAATATAAGGGTTGATTTGATTAATGTATAAAAGGTTAAATACGCAAATATTTCAAAATAAGCAAGTGGTTATAAAATATTCATTGTTGTCGGGAATATTCGTTTGGTCGTGGAATATTCGCATCGTTTGGGAATATTATTCGCGATTTACCTGCCCATGTGTGGGGCCCCATAACTAAAAAGCGATCGGATGAAGAAAACGACAAATATAAGTTGTTTTTAAATAACTACAGAGTTGTTACCAAGTATACCGTTGAATACCCTGGGTTAAAACACACTAATACGCTGTTGTCAACAAGAAGATACCAGTATTGCACCAATTATTGATTCTTACGTAAGAAGGCACTACTCAATAATGGTTACAGAATTACCGCTCAGATTTTATCGAAGTTAATAATTGTCATATTGATATTTTATATCATCATTGTTTCAATAATCACACATTACACAAGATTTTTCATTATCGGCAATAATTCATATTATCCTAATAATATTATTAGATAACATTATTGGCAATGTCTAGAAAGTTCTGCCTAAGGAGAGGTTTGGTCATCTAATCATACTACCAAGAAGAAGAAATTTTATCGAAAGCCCCCTCTTCCTGAACCGCCTCATCATCAATATCAGATTCTCAGAATATTATTTGTGAATAATTAATTATTGATTTATATGATGAGGAAAATATTGATTTTATGTGGATATAGATGGAGAAAATTTTAAATGACAATTGTTGAAAATTAATATTTTATCTTTTTCTCGATAAAATAATTCATTTAAATATATTATTTTAATAATATATTAACTAAGTGATATTTTTACAATGAATGTGGGATATATGAGTATATGAGGAGGAAGAGTATTTTTGTGGCATTAAATGTTTAAACACATGTTTTGTGTGTCAGGACACAATTATCGAATCAAATTTGATTATAAATTTGTAAAATCACCCGCTTGTGGATTTCATCCAATTTCTATTTGGAATTTGGAAAACTTTCTTCTGCAAAGTTGTAGAGAATTGAATTTCCTATAAAACTCTCGAGATTCGAATTTTCTGATGAAAGGGCTATTTATTATGAATTATTGAAGTTCAAGTTCAAATAATTGATTTTTGGGAGTTTAAATTATTTTGTTAAGAAAAACGTTTTTGTATTTTTTTGGACATCATTAACATGTGTGGCTGGTGTTTTGACCAAAAGGTGGGCTAAGGAAAATTTGTATAATTATATTAATATTATATTAAATTTTCTCGCTTTGGTGTTCTAAGCATTTTCCTATAAATAGGTGCTTAGGTTAGAATTGAAAATCACACACCGTAAACCCAAGTTTTCTCTATTTCTCTCTCGATATTTTGAGCGATTCTTGTGAGTATTTTGAGTATACTTTGAGTATTGCTAGACTAAAAAGTTCCTTCAAAGACTATACCCTAGATTCCAAATGTAAGTACTAATCTTCGAGGTAAGTGGATATTATTTTTTTCAGAATGATATTATTTCTTCAATATCATTATAATCGAAATGTTGATCCTGAAGTTTTATCAAATTTGGAACTTTTTCATGTTCTGGGTTACTATTCATGGGTTACTATTCATGAGTTACTATTCACGAAGTTACTATTCATGAAGTTACTATTCACGAAGTTACTATTCACGAAGTACTATTCATGAAGCGTGAAGATGTTTTTGTGGAATTTCTATCTTTTGGTGCTCTGAGTTACTATTCACATATACTACTATTCACGATACTAAAGACTATTCACGATACTAAGACTATTCAATTTAAAAATAAAATTTCTTTTTTCATCCAAAATATCTATTCGGATACTAGCTCGATCAGATCCAATGTTTTGATCATTCTCAATTTTACACCACTATGATTATTTTTGAGGTATTTTTGACGGGATAAAACCAAGTACTAATCCTTAATCCTTAATCCTCACATTTTGTTTCACCGGATTCGCTTTTTTTAAAATATTTTCATCATCCTCGCCTTTAAATGATGATATTATGGAATATCTTCGGCCTCAGAAAGCAAAAGATGAATGATTTCTTAAGAATATCTTTGGCCCAGAGTGCAAAGATGAATGATTTCAAGAATATCTTTGGCCCAGAGTGCAAAAGATGAACAGTGTTTAAATGAATACTGACTAATCGATGAATATCTTCGGCCTCAGTAGTGCAAAGATGAATATTTGATTCCGTATGTATATCGATTGATGTTACAGGATAAAAGATAGACGATGAACTTTTAAATTCATACATGTAAGATAGTAGTTTGCATTCTCTACTTAACTCTTCTAATGAATTATTATTTCACGCGCTAATATTGATTTAAAATTTGTTGCCTATCAGATTCTATTAGATTTTTCCTCGTCAAGACTAACGATAATTTGTCAGATATTATCTTAGTCATAATATTCTTTATCGAGCTAGTTGAGCTCACCCTTTTCCTTTTTGTTCCATTTTTCTCGTGAGGCGAGAATATAAATGAGTACGAAGCCTGGGTATGGAATGAAGTTTTTAGAAAGGATTGTTTAGTAGTCCTCACCATTTTGTAAAATAATGTATCAATAAATGTGATGAGGATTTATTTGAGTATAGATATTGTCTGTAAGATAATATTTGTATTCAAACTCACAGCTTTATCATTGTTGTAATAATAAAGTTGTAGTTGTTTCGCATCTACGATCGACAACCTCGTATTGTGTGATGTATACCTATTTTGGGGGCGCCACAATTGGTATCGTAGCTAGGATACGATCTCTCCAAGAGATCTCGGAATGAAACTAGAGGGAGAGACGAAAATCCTTCGCTAAAGGTGTCCTACCTAAGCTTATTTGTTAGTCGGTCAAGATATAGGATATTATGTGATATATCGATTTCTTAATTAACCCTTGCTTTATGACAAGATTTGAGAATGTCGAATCGAGAATATTAACAATGGAGTAAATGAGACCGTGGAGACGCCTCAGATTTACCAACGAGGAGAACGTGCAACAGTCGGGCAATGTTCCTCCCGTGAACAACACCACCGAAAGCAGATGATGAACGAGGGATGTTTAGAAGTTTTTTCAGCTCATGCAAAATCGCATTTAGGGAGACTCGTGTTCAAAATACAGAGAGGAAATGATAAGAATTACTTGTCAGTCACAACCAAAGCAGCTTCAAAGAGTCAGACCACCGTAATTTAAGGGGAAAGCCGATCCGATCACGCCATGGAAACACGGGTCAAACAAATTACCAAGATATTCGATGTCTGGGATGCACGAGAACAGAAGGTTCCATTCGCCACCTTTATGTTCCGTGGCGAAAGGCGTATCATCGGTGGAGTCTGTGAAGCGCACCCATCCAAATTCGCACTCAAAGATGTCTCGGGAGACGCTTTCAGAACTATTTAATGACAAATACTTTCCGAAAGTGTTCGGCTATACGGCGGAAGTGGAGTTCATCGATTGAACAAAACAACACGACGGTGTCTCAAAGACGAGGCAAAGTTTGCAGAGTTATCCGTGTTCAGACCTCATTCGGGTGGAGAATGAGGAACGATGACGCTGGATGTTTCTTAGAGGTTCGAAACCCAAGATACGCCAAGATCTCATTTCTCATAAATTTTCTCTTATTCAGATGTTGTAAATGTGGCTCAATTATTAGAGCGAGATAACGAGTACGGCCAACCGAGGGACCACAACCAGATCGACGAGAGATAGCAAATAATGTAATAATGATAACTCATGAGAAAGAAACAACGACGGACAGTAAATGGTAACCACTCGTGGTAATCATGGCCATGAAAATAGAAGAAGCGAGTCGAGGAGATTTTAAAAGAGGAGATTTAATAAATGACTATGTGAAGATGACAAAGGCGTAAAAGAATCGGTTCTAAGGGAGGAGAACGACCACCCATTATATGCTACAAATGCGAAAAGAGGGACATATCACCAAAACGCCCACAACAGCTCAAGGTATGCTATAATTGTGGAAAGGAAGGACATATCGCCGAGATCAGACAAAGAATAAACCTAGTTCAATGGGGACTATGACTCAAAAGATCGTCTCTAAAAAATCAAAGTCAACGATTCCGGAAGAGCGCTTTGTTGTGACCGGTCATAATGCGAGGAACCCAAACGAGGTGATCACGGTAAGCTATTTATAAATTCTCGCAAGTTTATACCTTACTTGATACCGGTATACCCATTCATTTATCTCTCCCGCATGTGCTCAACGCTTAAACTCGACCGAGAAATTAGACTTTCGACCTATCTCGTGGAAACTCCGCTAGAGAAACTTTCATCACATCCACTCGCTTATAAATCTTGTTTGATCTAAGTTGGCACCATTACCTTTACCTGCCACCTTATCTCTTTAAAGATACTTGCTTTTGATGTGATTTTAGGGATTGATTGTTAACTACTCATCATGCCAAAATTGATTGTTTTCGTAAGGTTGTTAGTTTTCATATTCCTAACCAACCCGTCAGATTTAATTCAAGCAACTAAACCATTAAAATCAATCACCGCTATATCTAATCATAAAGCTATTCGCTTATTAAAAACGGATGTCAAGCTTTCTTAGCCCATGTTATGGATTTGAATAAAGACACGCCAAATTTGAATAATATTCCTCGTTGTTATCGACTTTCCCGACGATTTCAAGAACTTCCCTGCCTACCCCGTAACGTGAAGTCAATTCTTTATCGATCTTGAACCCGCACAAAGCCCATTTCTAAAACCCCATATCGAATGGCTCCTATTGAACTTCAGAGTTAAAGGTCCAACTACGTGAATTGTTGGACATCTGCTTCATTCTGCCCCAAGACATCTCCTCGGGTGCTCCTGCTTTATTCAGTAAAGAAGAAAGACGGAGTATGCGATTTTGTATCGACTATCGAATCGAACCATGTCACCATCAAGAATAGGTATCCTCTACCTCGATTGATGACTTGTTTGACCAACCGTAAGGGGGCACAATTTTTTCAAAAATCGATCTTCGCTCGATATCATCACCAAGATTAAAATCGAGGATATTCCAAAGACCGCCTTCGTAACTCCCCAGATGGGCATTATGAATTCTTAGTCATGTCTTTCTTGACTAACTAATGCTCCCGCGCTTTCATGGATATGATGAACCGAGTATTCAAGGAATATTTGATCAATTCGTTGTTGTTTTTATCATGACATTCTCATATATTCCAAAAGTCGTGAAGATCATGAGCACCATTTGAAGTCGGTACTCCAAAGGCTTCGTGAAAACCAACTATATGCCAAATTGAAGAAATGTGAGTTCGCTTGAGGAAGTAGCATTCCTCGGGCACGCGTGTCAAAACACGGAGTATCCGCTGATCCAAATAAGATCAAGCAATACAAAGTCAGAGCAACCAAGCTCATGGATCAAGTACGAGTTTTTTGGGCTTAATGGTTATTATCTGAGATTCGTGGAAGGGTTTTCTAATCGCTACTTCATTAACCCAAATTAACTCCTAAGGATACAAAATTGCTTGAGTGAAGAATGCGAGAAGAGTTTCCAAGAGCTTAAGAGGAGACTTATTTCTAAGACTGCTCTAACAATACCATCCGTTCTTGATGGATTTGTTATCTACAAATGATGCTTCGTGCAAAGGGTTAGATGTGTTCTCATGCAACGTGGAAAGTCATAGCCTATGCCTCATGACAACTTAAAGAGTATGAGAGGAATTATCCTACTCATGATCTAGAGTCAAAGCAAGCTTTTGCTGCTGCTTAAAGATATGGAGGCACTATCTATACGGGGAGAAAGTGGAGATATATTCGCACCATAAAAGCCTTAAATATTTCTTCACTCAAAAGAACTCAACACGCGGCAAATGACGCTGGGCTCGAACTATTGAAAGACTACGACCACACTATTCAATACCATCCCGGTAAAGTTTAACGTGGTAGTCGATGATTTATCGAGTAGAAGATCATATGCGAACGAAAAGGATGATGTCAAGTATACGACAGAGCCAACTTTAATAGAAAAGTTAAGGTCGCTTGCAAGCCACCGAATCTTGAAATGCGATGCGTATGGAAGAAGAAAAAGTACAAGAAGGAGCTATTCCTAAGCGAGAATCGATGAAGAAGGAATACTTCGAGTCCACTCTAGACTTCAGGTTCCTAACGACTGATTTAAGTACAAGATTACGATGGAGGCACACAATACGCCATTTGCAATCCATCCTCGAAGTACTAAAATGTATCGTGATCTTCGACATACATTTTGGTGGAACAATACGAAGAGAGAGATTGCAAAGTTTATCTCGATGTGTTTAACTTGCTAACGCAAAGGCGAGCATCTTGTACCTAAGGGTCCGCTGAACCACTTGAGATTCCTAATGGAAGTGGGAACACATTACTATGGATTTCACATTGGTCTTCCTACTTGCTTTCAAGGCATCAATGCTATTTGGGTTATTGTTGATAGATTAACCAAGTCTCGCTTTCATTTCTCGCCGACACGGAGACTTATTCCTCGAACGCCTTGCTAGTATGTACGTGAATGAGATTGTGAGGTTGCATGGCATGCCCAGATCCATAGTTTCGATCGCGACCCAAGATTCACTTCAAGATTTTGGGTTAGCTTGCAAAAAAAGCTATGGGCACGGATTTGCGATTTAGTTCTAAGATACCATCCCCAAACCAGACGACAATCGTAGAGGACTATTCAAACTCTCAAGATCTATTAAGACTCGTGGTCCTGACTTCAAGGGTAGTCGATAAGTATTTACCATCAGTGAATTCTCCTACAACAACAAAGCTTATCGTGCAAGTATAGTGTGCTCCATTCAAGCATTATATGGACGAAAATGTCGCTCTCCAATATGTTGGGATGAGGTGGGTGAAGCAACATTGTTGGGACCCGAAAGTTAAGACGTATGACTCACCGAAAAGATCCAAATGATTCGACAACGATACAAACCAAGACAAGATCGACAAAAGAGTTATGCGATCTTCATCGAAAAGGACGGGAATTTAATGTAGGGGATCATGTATTGTCATGAAGTTGCTCCACGGAAGGGAGTTACAAGATTTGGGAAGAGAGGAAAGCTCAATCCACGCATTTATCGTCCATTTCAAATTCTCGACCGAGTAGGAAATGTAGCCTATAGACTTGCATTACCTCCCCGATATGTCTCGTGTTCATAATGTGTTTCATATATCCGCATTTCAGAAATATGTGAAAGACCCAACCACGCTATCGA
This sequence comes from Panax quinquefolius, assembly GCA_020205615.1. Lineage (NCBI taxonomy): Eukaryota > Viridiplantae > Streptophyta > Magnoliopsida > Apiales > Araliaceae > Panax > Panax quinquefolius. Next base: position 174,185,043 of record CM035156.1, on the reverse strand, counting down.
AGTTAGAACCGACGAGATAGCCAAGACTTAACGTATGAGGAGGTACCTGCCAAGATCTTGGATAGAAGGAGCATGTCCCACGCCAAGAAAGGTCATACCACAAGTTAAAGTTTTGTGGAGGAATCATGCTATAGAGGAAATGACCGAGTTGAAACTAAAATGAAAGCGAGGTATCCTCACCTTTCAAAACACTGTGTACGTACATCAATTTCGAGGACGAAATTTCATAAGGAGGGAGGTCAGAAGACCCTCAAATTTTTTAAATAAAAAGGAATTTCCTTTATTTATTATTTTGAAATAGTAAGGGTTGATTTGATTAATGTGATAAGCTTAGGGTTAAATACGCAAATATTTCAAAATAAGCAAGTGGTTATAAAATATTCATTGTTGTTTGGAATATTCGTTTGGTCGTGGAATATTCAGATCGTCAGGAATATTCGCATTTACTTGCAAGCAAATGCCATGTGTGGGCCCCATAACTAAAAGCGATCGATGAAGAAAACGACAAATATAAGTTGTTTTAAATAATCTACAGAAGTTGTTACCAAGTATCATCGCTGAATACCCGGTGTGGTTAAAACACACTAATACGCTATTGTCAACAAGAAGATACCAGATTGCACCAATTATTGATTCTTACGTAAGAAGGCACTACTCAATAATGGTTACAGAATTACCGCTCAAAGATTTTATCGAGTTAATAATTGTCGCTATTGATATTTTATATCATTGTTGTTTCAATAATCACATTACACAAGATTTTCATTATCGGCAATAATTCATATTATCCTAATAATATTATTAGATAACATTATTGGCAATGTCTAGAAAGTTCTGCCTAAGGAGAGGTTTGGTCATCTAATCAAGGCCAAGAAGAAGAAGAAATTTTATCGAAAGCCCCTCTTCCCTTGAACCGCCTCGTCATGTAATATCAGTGATTCTCAGAATATTATTTGTGAATAATTAATTATTGATTTATATGATGAGGAAAATATTGATTTTATGTGGATATAGATGGAGAAAATTTTTAAATGACAATTGTTGAAAATTAATATTTTATCTTTTTCTCGATAAAATAATTCATTTAAATATATTATTTTAATAATATATTAACTATGTGATATTTTTACAACAATGAATGTGGGATATATGAGTATATGAGGAGGAAGAGTATTTTTGTGGCATTAAATGTTTAAAACATGTTTTGTGTGTTGGTGACACAATTATCGAATCAAATTTGATTATAAATTTAAAATCACCCGCTTGTGGGATTTCGGCCAATTTCTATTTGGAATTTGGAAAACTTTCTTCTGCAAAGTTGTAGAGAATTGAATTTCCTATAAAAACTCAAGAGATTCGAATTTTCTGATGAAAGGGCTATTTATTATGAATTATTGAAGTTCAAGTTCAAATAATTGATTTTTGGGAGTTTAAATTATTTTTTTAAGAAAAACGTTTTTGTATTTTTTTTTTGACATCATTAACATGTGTGGCTGGTGTTTTGACCAAAAGGTGGGCTAAGGAAAATTTGTATAATTATATTAATATTATATTAAATTTTCTTCGCTTTGGTGTTCTAAGCATTTTCCTATAAATAGGTGCTTAGGTTAGAATTGAAAATCACACCGTAAACCCAAGTTTTCTCTATTTCTCTCTCGATATTTTGAGCGATTCTTGTGAGTATTTTGAGTATACTTTGAGTATTGCTAGATCGGTGCAAGTTCCCTTCAAAGACTATACCCTAGATTCCAAATGTAAGTACTAATCTTTCGAGGTAAGTGGATATTATTTTTTCAGTAATGATATTATTTCTTCAATATCATTATAATCAAATGTTGATCCAAGTTTTTATCAAATTTGAACTTTTTTCATGCTCTGGGTTACTATTCATGGGTTACTATTCATGAGTTACTATTCACGAAGTTACTATTCATGAAGTTACTATTCACGAAGTTACTATTCACGAGTACTATTCATGAAGCGTGAAGATGTTTTTGTGGAATTTCTATCTTTTGGTGTCTGAGTTACTATTCACGATACTAAAGACTATTCACGATACTAAGACTATTCACGATACTCATATTCAATCAAAAAATAAAATTTCTTCTTTTCATCCAAAATATCTATTCGGATACTAGCTCGATCAGATCCAATGTTTTGATCATTCTCAATTTTACACCACTATGATTATTTTTGAGGTATTTTTGGACGTGGATAAAACCAAGTACTTAATCCTTAATCCTTAATCCTTGTCATTTTGTTTCAATCGATTCGCTTTTTTAAAAAATATTTTTCATCATCCTCGCCTTAAATGATGATATTATGGAATATCTTCTTCAGAGTGCAAAAAGATGAATGATTTCTTAAGAATATCTTTGGCCCAGAAAGCAAAGATGAATGATTTCAAGAATATCTTCGGCCCAGAGTAAAAGATGAATGTGTTTAAATGAATACGACTTAATCGATGAATATCTTCGCCCAGTAGTAAAAGATGAATATTTGATTCCGATGTATATCGATTGATGTTACAGTGATAAAAGATAGACGATGAACTTTTAAATTCATACATGTAAGATAGTAGTTTGCATTCTCTACTTAACTCTTCTAATGAATTATTATTTCACGCCGTAATATTGATTTAAAGTTTGTCATTGCCTATCAGATTCTATTAGATTTTTCCTCGTCAAGACTAACGATAATTTGTCAGATATTATCTTAGTCATAATATTCTTTATCGAAAGCCAATGAGCTCACCCTTTTCCTTTTTGTTCCATTTTTCTCGTGAGGCGAGAATATAAATGAGTACGTAGCCTGGGTATGGAATGAAGTTTTTAGAAAGGATTGTTTAGTAGTCCTCACCATTTTTGTAAAATAATGTATCAATAAATGTGATGAGGATTTATTTGAGTATAGATATTGTCTGTAAGATAATATTTGTATTCAAACTCACAGCTTTTATCTTGTTGTAATAATAAAGTTGTAGTTGTTTCGCATCTATGTATTGACAACTCGTAATAGGTGATGATAAATATTTAATTTTCTCAAAATAATTTTTTGAATATTATGGTGTGGATTTGATATAATATTATAGTCAGGGTAGTATTTATAAATTTTGCAAAGTATGCAAGTTGTTATATAATATTTTTTTTTATCTGAAATATCCGTATGACTACAATAATCATTAAGTGGACCCCACGAACGGAATTATTGTTTAATTAAGAAAATGACAAAAATATTTTTACGAGAATAACTACAGTAAGTTTTACCGTTAAAACCGCTTGAACTTCCCAAGTAAAAGTACAATGAATACGCGGGTTGCTTAAGAAGACACCTGATTAATTATCGATACTTTATGTAAGAAGTCACTTAGTTATACTCAATTATTGCCATAGTAATTGCTGCATCATATCTCTCATATTATTGATTCATTTATTGTCATAGTATCATTTGTATTATATGATATGTTTTTGAGATGACAAAGTTATTCATATTATTAAATTACAATATTTACAATGTCTAGAAGTTCTGTCAAGGAGAGGTTAGGTAATTGCGCCGCCAAGAAGGAGAAATCCTTACCTAAAAGCCCCCTTTCCTCGGAACGACCTCGGTTGATAAATATCAGAGTTATAATATTAATGATGAATGTTATTAAAAATTGAAGTTGTGTTCGGAGTTGAATTTGATGACGCGGACGTTATATTTGAGTCCGGAACGATGAAATTAGTAAAAATAGTCTATAAACATAATTTTTTGGGGTTGACTTTTTGGTCAAAAAGTCAACAGCTGACTTTTTCGAGAAAAGTCAAACTTCGAAATTTTAAAATTTATATTGTTGATAAAAATAGTTCCATTGTGTTTGAATTATTAGTGTTAGTGAAAATCGATATTTATTTCGATAATAATTGATGTCTGGAGGTTATATTGACCAATCCTAGTAATTAACTGTATAAATAAGCAATTGATTGCTATTAATTCACATGATTATAACTATTTATTCACACGTGTACTATTGATTCACATTCTTGTTACTATTAGGAGAGTTGGTGCAAGATTGATAATACTTGCATGACTAAGTTAAAAATGGAGGTATAGATGGAGGTACTATACCGTAATTCAGATTTTCACATGTTCGTAACTATTGATTCACATCATTTACTATTGAATCACATTATTTACTATTAGGGGAGTTGGTGCAAGTTTGATAATACTTGCAGGACTAAATTAAAAAGGAAGAAAAAGAGGAAGGTATTATACTGTAATATTTTGAGCCCCAAAACGTGCAATTATCGAAACTATATTTTTCTATAAATAGAAGCTCATTCTTCTTCATTTCTCACCAATTCACTAAAGCTATAGAGCAATTATTATAGAGAGAAATTATAGAGAAAAGCTATAGAGAGAAAATCTATAGAGAAAAAGAAGAAGAGATGTCTACTACCTCACTACTCCTATATCCAGTTTCTTTCAAAGGTAAGAGATATTATTTGTTGTACTCATAAGGGGTATTATTTCTTTTGTATTCATGAAGAGAACTTCTGTTATTCCATTCTTTGTTATTATGTTGGAATAACCTGTTTATGCGAAGTACCGCATACATGGTGAAATTCTTCTATTATTCCATTCTTTATTATTCTGGCTGAATATCCTCGCTCACATGCTTTTACTGGCGGACCGTTCCGCTTTTTATTATTCTCGTTGAATATCCTCGCCTATAATGGCACCGCATGCATGGTGATTTCTTTTGTTATTCCATTCTTTATTATACTCAGTTGGTTAAAGTTTTGACTTCTATACTCCATGAAATTAGTGGAATATCCTTTATATTTGCGCTTCATCCAGTATCTTTTCATGGAAATATTCTTCTGAGCATTCTTGAATTTTACTCTACAAAGAAGTATCATTTTGACTGTAAGACCCCAAATTTTTCTAAATTCCAAACAGAAATTGACCAAAATCCACAAACGGGCGATTTTACAGGCTATAATCAAATTTCAGTCAAGAAATGGGGTCCACAAACATGAAAAACATGTTTTTAATATTTATTGTAACAAAAATATTCTTCCTCCTCATTTATTCATATATCACACTTTTATTATAAAAATTTCATCATTATTATATTATTAAAATATAATAATATATTTAAATGAATTATTTTATCTGAAAAGATATAATATCAATTTTCAACAATTGTCACATTACAAAATTTTCTCCATCTATATCCATTATAAAATGAATATTTTCCTTATCATATAAATCAATAATTAATTATCCACAAATAATATTACGTAATCACAATATCGACAACCGTGCCGCTCCTCAGAAAGAGGGGCTTTCCAATAAGGATTTCTCCTTACTAGCGCTCAATTAGGTGACCAAACCTCTCCTTAGACAGAACTTTTTTGACATTGCCAATAATGCTATCTAATAATATTATTCAAATAATATGAATTATTGATCTGATAATGGAAAATACTATGTAATGACAATTATTGAAATAATAATAATATAAAATATCAACGAAGCAATTATTGAATCAATAAAATAAAATATTGAACAAGAATTACAGTAATAATTATCGAGTAAAGGCCTTCTTACGTAAGAATCAATAATCGTGTAATATCACGCCACTAACGTGTGTTTTAAATCCACTCGGTATTCCAACAAGATAATTCAGAATAACTACGCTCGTTATTTATAAACAACTTATACTTGTCATTTTCTTAATCCAAACGCTTCATTATGGGCCCATTATTGTGGTCAAGTACTGTCGCATTTAATATTCCCCGACAAAGAAGAATATTCCACGACCAAATGAATATTCCCTGACAACAATGAATATTTTATAACCACTTGCTTATTTAAAATATTTGTGCATTTTACAAACAACTAACCACATTAATCAAATAAACTCTTACTATTTCAAAATAATAAATAAAGGAAATTCTATTTTATTAAAAAAAAAATTCGGGGTCTTACAATCAACATGATACTTCTTTGTAGAGTAAAATTCAAGAATTCTCAGAAGAATATTTCTATGAAAAGATACTGGATGAAGCGCAAATATCAAGGATATTCCACAAATTTCATGGAGTATAGAAGTCAAAGTTTTAACTAACTGAGTATAAGAGAATATATGAAACTGTAAATGGATTTTCGTCCGCCATGCGATAATCCACTTAGACAGATCATTTCCAAAATTTAATAAGGAATGAATACAAAGGATCCTTCACCATGCATGTGATAATCCACATGTATAGCTTATTCCAACAGAATAATAAAGAATGGAATAATAGAAGAAATCACCATGCATACGATAGATCGCACCGATAGGTTATTCTCAACAGAATAATAAATAGTGGAACCAAGTCATGCGTAACGCATGCATGTGATATTCCAATGTAATAATAAATAATGGAACCAGTCCCACGTAAATGCATGCATGTGATATTCACAAAATAATAAAGAATGGAACCAGTCCCAGAGTAAATGCATGCATGACAGATATTCCGATGTAATAGTAAAAATGGAAATATGTAAGGCGAAAACGATAGATAAGATATTCCAATAGAATAATAAAGAATGGAATAATGTAAGAATTTCACCAAGTATAGGTATCCCACATGATACAAGTTATTCCAATGTAATAATAAAGAATGGAATAATGTAAGTTCTCTTCATGAATACAAAAGAAATAATACCCTTTATGGTTACAACAAATAATATCCCTTACCTTAAAAAGAAGAGTATTCCAACTAGTAGAAGGTGAATATACTTGAAGAAAACTCTGCACACTCTCTTCTACGCCAAAACTTTTTTAAATTTAAAGAAATACGCCGAGATTATAGAAGAAGAACTCTCTATAGTTTCTCTCTAGATTTTCAAAGAATTGTAAGAAATAATGAAGGAATGAACTTCTACGATAGGATAATGGATCAATAATAATTAATTCATGAACTATCCAGTATTGATTTACTTTTAATCGAACGGTCCCATATTGATTTAATAAAATATTCTAATAAAACAAAATCTTTTAAATAAAATATAATATATTCTATTTATAATCTAATAAAACGAATAACTTTATAAAAGTATTCTGCTTTTATATAAAAAGATTTTACTATGCAAAACACTATGCATACACTATGCAACACTATTTATAATAAAATATAATATATTCTATTTATAGAATAACTTTATAAAAGTATTCTGCTTTTATATAAAAAGATTTTACTAAAATACTATATAATAGAATATAATATATTTTATTTTTAGAATAACTTTATAAAAGTATTCTGCCTTATCTAAAAAATTTCTTTTTATTACATTAATAATACCAAAAAAAACAAAACCGAGTGACTTATCACGTAAGCATCAATAATCAATATTGTGTGTTACTACGCAACCACGCCAGACATCTTGTATTTTTAACAATCGAGTGTTTCAATGCTAATCTGCATAACTTTCACCAAGTTATTTTCATAAAAATATTTTTGTCGTTTTCTCAATCCGACAATAATTCCGTTGTGGGGTCCACCAATGATTGTTCCGTCGTACGGATATTCCCTGACAAAACGAATATTCCCCGACCAATCGAATATAATATTACAACTTGCATAAATATTACTCACAACTATAACATTATATCAAATCCACACCATAATATTAAAAAAATTATTTCGAGAAAATTAAATCTTTATTCATAAAATCTGGGGTCTCACAATCTCCAATCCTTATCGAATTTCGCCCTCAAAATTTACGTACGTACTTGGTATGCTGAAGAGGTGAGGGTACCTTGCCTTCATTTTAGATTCTAACTCTTGAGGTATAACCTTTGAGTGTCGAATATGATCCTTCTTATCCAAGATTTTAACATGTATCTCCTCATACGTTAAATCTTCTGCTATCTCATTCGGTTCTAAATAAATAATGTGGTTCGGGTCGTCCACATATTTACGTAACATCAATACAAAAAAAATGTTATGAACACACAACATACTTGGCAAAAAAATGAGTCTATAGCCACGCTCCTATTCGATCGAGGATTTTAAA